>JARQOC010000005.1:465785536-466411356 GCA_033576535.1 Allobates femoralis | reverse complement strand
GCGGAGACATCGCACGGACGTTGTATTCCGATATCGCAGCGTGTAAACATTCAATGCAATGCGGGAGGAACGTGCACTAATTGCGCGCTCCCTCGCCATTGAGTTGCGATATCGAAACGATATTGCAGCGTGTTAACCCACCATTAGAGTTCTCCCTCTTCTCAGATTCCCCTCTCTAATCTGATCGTACTCCACCCACCATATTCCACCTGACTCACAAACTCTCCTCGGTCGGCAGCTCCTCCATTATCCAGTGCCTGGCGATCAATTTCCTTGGCACATATAGTAGTCTGGCAATAGCAGTCTTCTGCGCATTCTCAATTTCTATCCTCTCGACATAACCCATCAGACATACCAAGTGTTCCCTGGGGACCACACAACCATATGCCCCTTCTATTCTATTAATGACTTATCCAGAATGGTGACAGTCTCAGACAAGACCACTTCATGTGGAAAATTCTGGCTTTATCTCCTCTGCATCTAGAGCATTCAGAGTCAGTCCTCAGCCCTGCTCTAAACATTACCTCTAGGGATCTATATACTTTATGAATTGCATAGAGATGAGAGTCTGGCTGGTTCACAAATGGACAATTTAGGTACGTATTCCAGAATACTTTCCCACACTTCATCTCTCTTGCTCCCTATCTCCTCTTCCCATTTAAGACGAGGTTTGATAGGGTATCTAAGTTGAAAAGTATACAAAAGATCTCTGTGTATGTTAGAGATTACCCCTCTCTTAATCCCGTCGCCGCATACATAGTCCAATACTATATCTCTGTATACTCAGGCCCTCCGCACCACCTTGTGCATTTACTGCGTGCTGCATTTGCATATATTGGTACCATCCCAATACCGGCAATACGTATTATCCTCACAGCAGCGAGAAGGGCTTCAAACCCTTTATCAACTATCTGATGCATGAATAATATTCCTTTATGTATCTAGCCTGTCAGTCTGCCCAATTTTTGAATCTCAGGAAGATTCCCATCTTCCCACATAGCTTATGCAATGTACGCCTATGTCACCCTGCTCATCTGCTTGATCTTAACCCATAGTCTATGCATGAGATCCAGTGTGGAATACATCTTCCCCAGTAGGCCCACTGATCCATTCTCCAGTCCAGCTGTCGGGGGTTTGGGGCAGGAACAGTCCACTATGCTTTCCAATATCTTAAGGGTTGGATTGTTACCTGCCTTACTTGCCCACCCGCGCAGGTGCTGGCATTGAGCTGCAAGATAGTTAATCCCCAGGTGAGGCAGCACCAAGCCCCATCATCATCCTTGGGTCTCGAATGTCTCCAATTTGATTCTAGGCCGTCTCTTGCCCCACACCAGATCTCTAAATGAGGCATTGACAGGCTTGACCTTAGCCCTTAATTTTTTTTCAGCAAAGGTGCAAAATTTATTTGAAGATAATCTTTTATGGGTAGGGAAGCCTGAATGTACAAAAACTACTGAGAAAATGCAGCATTAGAAAAACTTACTATCAATGCCAAAATCAAAAACCAACACTGCACTTGCAGGATGCAGTCAGACCCCACTATGTAAAGCAAGCTCCAGGTGCAGGCTGATAAAAATTACCTCTACCTACAAAAAAATGTGGGAGGCGACCTGCCATACACATAATGGGCTTGCTTAGGACACCAGTCACACTGATACAAATGTAGTGTGTCTGAAAGCTACCCACCGGCTCTGCCACCTAACCAATGGGCCGCCCAGTACGATGCTTCTGCACCACTAGATGAACGGCGCCCAATGGGGCCCAGCTGCACGCCGAAAATGGTAAAAGTGCAAAAAAGTTTAGGGAAACCTGAATGCCCAAGTATTTAAACTGATACACCTTCTGCAACATTGTGGCCCCACAATTCCCCTATGTTTCCCCCTTCTTCCTATCAACCTCAAATAAATTTGTTCCAATTTATAGTTAGCTCTGAGAGTGTCCCAAACCTCTTAAAGGGAACCAACCACCTCAGATCACCCTAATACACAGTTAGTACATGTCCCTGCACCCTAAGGATACCTTTCCAGCACTGTTTTTGTGTAAAATCTTGCATTAGTATAACTAATATATAAAGAGTTTATAAACTTACTAGCCTGGAGACATCTGGGCGTATCCCTCCTTCTGTTATACTTCAGGGCTGTGCATTGCATGTCTGTGCCCCCCCTCCCTCTGTGCCTGCTGCCCTGCCCTGATGGGCGTGATCGTTCTCTCCTCTGCACAGAGGGAGGGGGGAGCGCAGCCATGCAATGCACAGCCCTGAAGTATAACAGAAGGAGGGATACGCCCAGAAGTCTTCAGGCTAGTAACTAACTTCATAAAGTCTTTATATCGGTTATACTAATGCAAGATTTTACACAAAAACAGTGCTGGAAACGTATCCTTAGGGTGCAGGGACATGTACTAACTGTATTAGGGTGATCTGAGGTGGTTGGTTCCCTTTAATTATCTGCATGGCCCGGTCCAATGAGGCCCCCTGATATTCTAGAAACAAGATGTCATCCGCATATAGCGCGATTTTTTTCCTCAACCTACCCTGATTTGAAACCCACAACCTCTTTAGTCTTTCTAATGGTGGCCACTAAGGGCTCTACAGCGAGAGCAAAGAGCAGGGGTGATAGTGGACAGCCCTGTCTAGAGTTCCTCTTTGTAATTCAACCTTTTTTGGAGTCCAACCCATTAACCCACATCTTAGCAGAAGGGTTAGCATACAGTAGTTGTACCCACAATATAAACTGCGGACTGAAACCCATATGATACAATACACCCCAAAGATGCTGTCAAAAGCTTTGTGAGCGTCCAGTGATAACACTGGCCAGAGTCATAGTATCAGTCGGTAGTTGTAGATTCAAAAACAGTCTCCGTAAGGCCCCTTTCACGTCAGCGTTTTTTTCAAATCACTGCAGATGCGGTGAAAAAAACGCATCTGCCGCGATTACCGCATACCGGCTGCACTTGCGGCACGGTTGCTGCAAGCCCCATACAATGTATAGGCGGGCTTGCGGCAGGTGCGGTTTTGGCACTTGCGGCCACGAAAAAAAATGCGGTCAGCCGCGGTTTTTTCGCGGCCGCACCTGCCGCAAGTGCCAAAACCGCACATGCCGCAAGCCCGCCTATACATTGTATGGGGCTTGCCTTAACCGTGCCGAAAGTGCAGCCAGTATGCGGTAATCGCAGCAGATGCGTTTTTTTCACCGCATCTGCGATTTGAAAAAACCGCTGATGTGAAAGGGGCCTAAGTTCAACGCGGTAGATTTGTCAGGCATAAAGCCAGACTGATCAGGATGCATTAGGTTAGAAATCACCATTATTAATCGACTCGACAACAATTCGGCCAGAAGCTTTACATCTGCCGTTAACAGCAACATGGGTCTATATGACTGGTAATCTGGAATCTTATCTCCTTAGGGATCACTATTATTGCTTCTCTCATGGAAGCCGGTAATTCTCCTCTCTTTAGCCTCTACAAAGACTCCCCCTGCAGCTTTGGCAGTAAGATTTCCTCCAGATGTTTATACACCTCTATTGGCAATCCATCAGACCCTGAGGCCTCATCATTGGCCATGCCGCGCAGAGCCTCTTCCAGGTTCCTCTACCATGATAGGGGCTTCCAATCGCTCTCTTTCCTCTTTAGATGGTGTGGGTAATGACGCTGCACCTAGAAAATCCGTCACCCCTCTCCCCTGAGACCCCCATCCGAGAAGTTTACCAGACGCTATAAATTTTTTTGAAGACCTCCAAGATGTCCCCCGAGTCGGTGACCTGTACTCCTCCCTACTTTTCCAAAGAGTGGACATAGCAGTGGCTCAGAGAGGGAATTCCTATCAGTGATAATAGGTGTCCCACCTTTTCTCCCTCATAGAACTTCGGTTTCTGGAATGCCTTTTTTCGATCTGCCGTCCCACTAGCACTCTTAAACTTCTCCTGTGCCACCCTCAGTCGTCTCCTGGATTCTGGCGTAGCCAGTATCACTGCTTCCATCTCAGCCTTTCTCATAACCTCAAAGCAGTCTTTCAGCCGGTTTGATCTGCAACTTACACCTACACACATCCCGGAATAGAAGTCCCCTCAGGTATGCCTTCATGGCATCCCATACAAACAAGGGATATGTGCTACCATCATTAATAGTGAAATATTCCTCTATTTCTTGCCCCAAATTAACCATGTTAATGTTTCGTAGCCATACTGGATGTATCTTCCACTCTTATACCCCTCCGTGTGCCCAGTCTTCATATGGATACAAGTATTGGACTGTGGTCCGTAACTGCCCGCGTCAGGTATTCAACTTCTCCCACAACCACATCCATCAGCCCATTCCCAAGGGCCATGGCAATCGGGGGAAGAGTCATGTGAAGTACAGTAGCATGAAAACCAAGTTTTTACTTATATTTTTTATTCTCCATAGGTCTACAAGCCCAATTTCTTGAATAAAGGTCCCAAATGTAGTTTTAGAACCACCCCACTCTGTCGGTTTGTCTACTTCTGTCCCAATAGGAATCAGCAACATTGTTAAAATCCAAGAATGGCATTGCCCCCTTCCGCTCAGCTATTTCCCGTACCTCCCTTATCTTGGTGCTGGAATACGGCGGTGGGATGTATATAGCCGCAATACAGATTAACTGCTTAAACAGCCTACACATCAAAACCACATATGGTCCATCAGTGTCTATGCACACCTCAACCCAATAATGCTTAGAGGTATGTATAAAACAGATATACCTCTAGCATACATAGAAAAAATGAAGAGTGATATGGCCTCTGTACCCATCTTCTGTTCAAAACTCCCATGGTTTCACCGTTTAATGGGTCTCCAGTAGGCACACCACTGATTGGTTTTGATCTAGGGCATATTGAACGATTGCTGCTCTTCTGGTCTTGTCTGACAGGCCTCTGACATTTCAAATTATTTTAGCCCTTTCCCCCATATTGCTTAGTGAGATTCCAAGTAAACACTGCAGTTAGCCAATTATACTGTCGACCCCCCCCCCCCCCCCCTCCATGTACCCCTAGAACTCCTTTTCCTCCCCCCCTTCCCCTCCTTGTGTGTCAGTACCCTCAATTTGGGTTTAGGTTTGAGACCTCACTCTATGTGCCCAGAACATCTATCATTTTAACTCTCCACAGCATCCTATACTCCCTCCCGCTGTGTAACAGAAAACTCTTCCCACAAACAGAAATTTTACATATCACCACCTGTAAAGCTGAAAACTTAAACATTAGCAACCACCACACATCTCCACCATGAGCCTCCCTCTTTCTCCGACAAGTCCACTCCACTCCCCTCTCTCTTACATCCGAGTGGGCCTCAGGGGAGACACTTGGATAAAAATGGAGAAAAGCAGGGGGCATAAAAGGAAAATCGGGACAATAAAAAAATTTTTTTTTTTTTTTTAAAAAAAGTAGAACTGTTTATTTTTCTTTTTCGTGAGACATCGATACGATTGGTGTTTATTTATAAAAGTAACAGACTTTTGATAAAAAAAATGCCAAATTTTAATGCTTGCACCCTTTAACTCCTTCACGACCAAAGATACATCCTTGGCTGGGCCCCTCCCCACCATGTGATCTCTTCATCCCTCACACCTCAGCTGATCTCATCAGCTTACAGGTGTAGCTAACAGCATTGATCAGATCAGCAATTGGATCAGTGTTAACCCTTTGGATTTCGCAGTCAGTCACCGACAGCACAATCCATAGCACTGCGGTGGGGATCGTGCCATTTCCTGCTGTGATTGGAGGTACAGTGATGGGATACAGGACCTCTGCCGTTACCTTGACAGCCTGGGATCCACCAGATGCTGTCTGCATTTACTTCCTGTGGTCACCTAGCAAGCGCCGCCATACACATGAAGTGATCATTAATGCTATATAGAGAGGTGCTGCAGCTGATCTCTACACAACACAAGTGATCGGACTGTACAGCATTAAGTCTCCCCAGTGGCCAGTGCAAAATAAAGAAAAAAAAAAAATTAAAGCTAGGTTTTTACAAGTATGGAAAAAAAAAAAAAAAAAAAAAAAAAAAAAATTTGAAATCACCCACCTTTTGCCCCATGAAAAATAAAACTCCCCGCTCTCCTATTCCGTCCGGGCTTCAGTGTGGGGGCTGTATGACGCGATCCGCGTCATTCCCGGCGCCGGGTGACGTATTTACACCCGCGCCGCGCTGTCAGCTTCAAAATGCGCAATGCGCATGCGCAGTGCGGGACTTGAAGCTAACAGCGGCGCGGGTGTAAATACGTCACCCGGCGCCGGGAATACAGCCCCCACACTGAAGCCCGGACGGAATAGGAGAGCAGGGAGGCGCGCAGGGAGGCGCGAATTTGAATCTGTGATGTAGATCACGCCTATTCAGGCGTGATATGATGAAGAGGGGCAGCCTGGATGAGTGACTATGAATACCATAGTCACTCATTATTATCAGTAATGAGGTACTATAATAACGTTTTTATTCACTTTGACTATGTGCATTTAGGAGGTAAAAGGAGTGTAGGGTAAGTGTTAATATGCTCTAGGGACAGCTTTTAATACCTTAGGAGGTGTTTTGGGGGTGACAGGATCCCTTTAAATCGTGACTTAAATCAGTTCGATTTAAATCAAATCCACCCTGACAAAGTGATCATTTCCCCCACGTACTTAAGTGCTGCAGCTCATCAGTACATAGGACAAGTAATAGCAGTGTGCAGCACCGAGGCCCTCTAGGAACCAGTACAAAATTAATTTTAAAAAAGGTTACAAATATGAATAAACCCCCAACAAAAGTTCAAATCACCCCCCCCCCCCCTTTGCCCCACTGAAAATTATATTAAAAAAACCACACAAAAAAAAAAAAAAAAAAAAAAAAAAACCCCACACATTTGGCATTGCTGCGTTCAGAAATGCCCAATCAAAATTTGAAAATTAATCAGATCTGAAAACCGCGTAACGGAAAAAAAAGTTCCAAACTTCAAAATTGTTTTTTTTTTTGGGCTGCGACAGCATTACAATAATGAGAAATCAAAACAACATGTCTACCCAAAAATGGTATTAGAAATATCAGCTCAAGACGCAAAAAATAAACAATCACTCAGCTCTAGATCTCAAAAAGATCAATACGCTACAGGTCACGGAAAATGGCAACAAAGTGCAATTCTTTTTCTTTAACAACGGCAGAAATGTTTTTCACCACTTAAAAATATACCGTATTTTTCGCTTTATAAGACGCACCCCAAAATTTGGTGAAGGAAAAGAGAAAAAAATATTTTTTAATGATAAATGGGGTCTGTCTTATAATGTCAGTGTCCGTCTTACAAATCATATAAGGTATATGTCTCTCATAGCCCACTCTTCCTGGTACATGGTCCTCATCTTGGGATATAGCTTCCCCATCCTAGATATGGCCCCCCTTATTCTGGTTATGATTGGCACACGGCCCCCCCATGCTGCTGGACAAAAAATAAACATTTTATACTTACCTCTCCGGCGCTTGCCTCAGTCTTTCAGTGCCTCTCTCCCTGACTGCTGCAATCTCCCTCCGTGGTCCCAGAGAAGCCGGTCATGTGATCGGGCGCACACTGATGACTGCAGTGCGGGTGATGTCATCAGTGTGTGCCCGATCACATGACCGGCTTCTCTGGGACCACGGAGGGAGATTGCAGCAGTCAGGGAGAGAGGCACTGAAAGACTGAGGCAAGCGCCGGAGAAGCAAGTATAAAATGTTTGTTATTTTCTGCCCAGCAGCATGGGGGGCCATAGCCAGGATGGGGGGACTGCAGGAAGATTTAATATGCCCTGCTCCCCTGTCCATACCTCGGCGCTAGCTTTAGCGGTGATGGACAGCGGCAGTGCAGTGCATATTAAATGAGTTAATGAGCGGGGGTCACGTGAACACCTGCTGCCTCCTACAGCCCGCAGCCTGCCCGCCCCAGCCCCCGGACACACTCCAGGGCTGCCCCCATTCTCCCCTGCGCCGTACGTTCGTTTTTTAAGACGCACCCCCCACTTTCCCCCAAAATTTGGGGGAACAAAAGTGCGTCTTAAAAAGCGAAAAATACGGAACATGTTTGTTATCTACAAACTCGTACTGACCCAAGGCATCATACTTCACACATCAGTTTTACCATATAGTTAACATGATTAATAAAAAACCCAAATTGGGTCCAGTAGTCCAAAGTAATATATTGTGAATATTATGATCAATCTAAATATCTTGTTTATTGCATCATAATAAATGAATAAAGAGGACCTGTCACCAAACCAGGCATGGTGATCTAATTACAGCACTGGATGCAGCATGTCTACTGCATCCAGGCAAGGGGTCCCCCAGCCCTTGAGCCCCCTTCCCTGTACCCCGAGTAAATACACTTAGAAAACTTACATCCTGCAGCCATAAAGGAGGTGGCTAGAGGCTGGAGCCAAAGGACAGATTCACACCCCCTGCATGTTTAATCTGCTCACTGATGCCTCTGATGCCAATCATGGTCTCCCTTGTCTGCAGCATAACAGAGCTTATTTTAAAAATGGCTGCTTTGCCCCGCCCCCTGCAGTGACATCACCGCTTATACCCGCCCTGCTCTATGTTAACCATAGAGCAGGGCAGGTATAAGCAGTGACGTCACCGCAGGAGGAGGTGGCTAAGCGGTTATTTTTAAAATAAGCTCTGAGTTATGCTGCAGACGAGGGAGACCATGATTGGCATCAGAGAGGCAGCAGTGGGCAGATTAAACATGCAGGGGGTGTGAATCTGCCCTTTGGCTCCAGCCTCTAGCCACCTCCTTTATGGCTGCAGGATGTAAGTTTTCTAAGTGTATTTACTCGGGGTACAGGGAAGGGGGCTCAAGGGCTGGGGGACCCTTGCCTGGATGCAGCAGACATGCTGCATTCACTGCTGTAATTAGATCACCATGCCTGGTTTGGTGACAGGTCCTCTTTAAAAGCCAGATGTTCACATTTACAACAAATTTATCACTTAAATATGAGCCAAGTATGAAGGAGTTGTGGAGTCTGAGTCAGGGAAATTGAGGAGCCCGAGCCGGTGGTTTGGCTTACTGACTTCACAGCCCTGGGTGTGAGGGCTTATATTTTTAAGCCCTGAGCTGACATTTTATGTTATAGGGACATTCCAGATAGGAATATTTTTTACCCTGACATAGAAAAAAAATGTAAAAAAAAAAATCTAAAGATATGAAGTACATCTTTAGTTAATTACAAATGAAAAGTTATGAATTTTTTTCTTCAGTTAATTTTTTACAGATTTTTAAACTTTTAAAAACAAAGCGCAAATTTTGGCCTGGTATGGCATTACATTCATCATATCTTAGGCTAGAAATAACAGGGTTAAACACATGCAGTGTTTTTTTAAACACTCTGAGTAAATCACTCCTTGCACTACTTTTTGATGGCTGCAATTAACGCAGCATTTATCACCATTTATATAAAAAAATAAATAAAATAAAAAAACTCTGCCGTAGTTTTCACAAGAGATTAAAAAAACGAATGCAGATATAGCTAGTGAAAACGCAGTAGAAAAAAGCTGCCAAAACAGCGTTTATCCGCAGACAGAAAAGGTTGCGTGCTCTAGCCCTAATGCGCACTTAATAGTAAGAGTTATATCTCAAGGTATAAAAACAACTTTTATAAAGTTTGCAACATCGCTATACAAACACAAAGGGATGGCTAAAAAAGTATTTGCATGGTGCAGGAACAGGTATAAGGAGACTGGGGGCTCATTTTTCCGGGTCAGGTTCCCTTTAATACAAGCCCGAGATATGATAAAATATGTAAAGCAATGCTAGGCCAAAATTTGCACTGTCAAAACTTTAAAAATCTGTAAAAAAAAAAAATTAAAGGGAGCCTGACCCCTTAAAATTGGTCCTCAGACTCCAAAAACCTGTCCCTGCACCTTCCTATAAGATTTCAAGCTATCCCTCTCTTTCCCTTTAGAGATTCTGTAATGTGGAATAATCACATTTATTACCTGGCAAATCTGCTGCTTCTGAATCCCCGAGGAGTCACAGTGGGTGTTTCTCTGGCTCCTTATCGCCGCCTCCACTGTTTTTCACAACCCAATGGGCGTGAAAATGAATGTTGATGATCCTGTGTCGGATCGCTGGGCGGGCTTAGCCGGAATTTGCGTAATATCCGGCACTGTGATGCCGATACGGACCTCACTGCGCATGCGCAGCGGGAGGTGTATCAACGTCACAGCACAGGAAATATGTCATGACAGACACACTGGTCATTGGCTGACATAACTCATCGGTGCCCCGCAATAACATCACAGGGCCACCAATGGGAGCAGGACACTACCTGACAGCAAGCGTTAGGCCCTGGCTGTCAGATTGACAGCGGGATATAACTAGTTAACAGGTGCAGGCAGATCTGTCAGAGGCACATGATCAGATCAGCTGACATGAGGGATTAATGCAGGCTCAGCATGAGCGCACATTAATCAGGTGGACACAACCAATGACTTACATGTACATAATTGGCCGTGAAGGGGTTAAGTTTGGTAACAAGTCTAAAGTTAGAAATTCAAACAACAAACTACAGCACATACCCTGACGTCGATTCCTCCAATAAAAACAGTATTGGGTATTATTTTACCCTCAGGCAACACATAACCCTGCTTTGCTGGCTGATCCTCTTCATGGGAACTTTGGCATTCAGTTGAAGACTACAAAAAAAAAAAAAAAAAAAAAATATTTAATAATTGCAACCAGCAATAACACAAGTGATCACTACAATACAAGGGAACCATCAGAATTATTCCCAACCCTATTTAAGTGATTGCAAGTCACAAGGATATGCCATCACTTATCCATCCTGTAAATGAAATGCCATGATTACTCCCTGAACAGAGATGCCCCTGGCCACCAGTCTGGGCAGGGACCTGCAGCATACGCAGATTAATCAGGTGATTAAAATTTTGCTACCGTGCTGAGCAGAAACAAACGTGTATTTACACCAGCTGATTATTGTGAACAAGTATTCCTAGAAATTCTCATTTACACTAAAAAGGCTGATCGCATGATAAACAAAATGCTCTTTAAGTGGGTTGAAGCATTAAAAGACTCCTTAGAAGGGCACATCACTAAATCAGAGTGGTAGCTCCTTTAGACACAGAATCAATGTCACTAACAGATTTGACAGGTGGCCATTTTCAGTGATGCTATATTGAAGCAAGATGCCATAACTTTATAACCTGTGAACATCCCCTTTAGCAGTGAACCATTTATAGAAAGCACTGATATGTAAAGCACCTGCATTCAGGTCACTGGTCTGAGCATTTGTCAAAACATCTCTCAAGAGCAATGAAACGTGGAAACGTGGAGGCTAATGGGGATGAGCGAACTCATTCAGTTCCCAGTGTTTGGGAGTGGGGCCGGCCTGTTAAAGCAATGAGTGTTAATTCTGCCGTTATACTTAAGCTGGTTCACACCATGGTTTTGTCACTGTCCGTGGGGATCATGTGTTATTCAGGACCACATGGACAGGAACAGACAGGACCGGATGTGTAGCTCTGGATGCCATTTGTGTCTGGATACAGGATTCTGAAGGATCTGGACGGAGAAAGAGTTGGGAGGAGCAGAGCCTGCAAAGCCAAGGCAAGTGATGTTGGGGCTGTACTTTTACTTTCGCAGTGTATTTACATACATTGCAAAAGAGAAATTAAAGAAAGCAATGAATAAAAATGAAAAATGCTCACCTTTCCGCTAAGTGTCCACTTCTGATGGCTGCAGGACCTTAATAAGCTGACCGGCGGGGCGGCAACCTGATCAGCTGATTAGTCACATGACAGCATCAGCTGAGCGGTTTAAATTGCCTGCCAAAACCGAACGGCGGGTGGCTGATTTAAACCGCTTAGCTGATGCGGTCATGTGCCTCGCGGGACACTTGGCGGAGAGGTGCGCTTTTTTTTTTATTTAATCATCGCTTTCTTTAATTTCACTTTAGCAGTGTATGCTAAAGTGAAATTACATTACACACTTGTGGGAACAGAGCAGTGAATGTGTACTGAGCATGCTCAGTACACTAAAACCAGATCCAGGAAACGATCATGTTTTTTTCCTGGGTCCGGCGTCCATAGACACAGATGCTCCAGATTAGTTTGTCCAGTTTGTTCACTGGAGCCCAAAAACGGTGCAAAAATGAATCCGGGACTGAATTCACAAAACCAGATGGCCATTTATGTGCTGAATATGGTTATGAATTATATCTAAATAGCTTGTTTAGTTTTTGATAATTATGAAAAGTCTAAGGCCCCTTTCACAACAGCAATAAGCGCTGATCGCAGCAGTTGAGGTGAAAAAAAAATGCATCTGCCACAGTTGCCGCATAATGACAGCACTTGTGGTTCACCCGCGGCAAGCCCCATGCAATGTCTATGGTGCTTGCGGCAGGTGCAGTATAGTTGCGGTTTCGGCACTTGCGGTCGCGAAAAACCGCGGTCAGACGCGGTTTTTTCACAGCCGCATCTGTCAAAACCGCACTTGCTGCACCTGCCGCACACAGACATTGCCGCACACGCGTAGACATTGCATGGGGCCTGCCGCAAGTGAACCGCAAGTGCGGCTGTTATGCGGTAACTGCGGCAGATGCAATTTTTTTTCACCGCAACTGCTGCGATCAGCACTTACTGCTTATCTGAAAAGACCCTAATGTTACCATTGTACTACAATAAATTTATCACTTGAACATGAGCCATGTGTGAAGGAATTGGATTCAGAGAAATAGAGGAGTCAGAGGTCTGACTTACCGACTCCACAGCCCTGGTGGCCACAGTGGCTAAAAAGTAATCTGCACTGAAATCTTTACATATTACCATGACAAGTGTATTGAAGAAAAAGTTCAGCTTTTAGGCAACTAAAGGTAGAGACTGACTGGCGACACTTGTATGTAAAGGTAAACCGCTGTTCACTGAACACTAAGAAAACATGATCTAGCATAATGACTCTAAAAATGAATGGCAAGGCAAATGCATAAAGCTAACAAAATGAGTATGAGGAAAAGAGACAATTTACTTGATACTGAAAACAATGGAGAAATCTAGCTGAAGCATTGGCCAATTCATGAGAGCCCAATAACCAACGTCAAGTTGTTCTCCTCTATTGGCTAACCTTATGCCTCTGCTTGCAATTTAACCCCTTGCCGACATAGGACGTTGTACAACGTACTGGCAGATTTGAGCTGCTGCAGCTCCTGTGAGTGGGGTCACTCAGGTGTCACAGACGCTGCTGCTCTGACAGCCTGTAGTTGACTCCACAGGGATTGGATTAACCACCCTCCCATGCCCAGGACCTCTCCAATCGGCAGTTTAAAAGTGAAATTGCCGATCGGGGGGAATCATAGGGATTCACCCCTCCAGATCTGATTGGGGCTCTCCAATCAGATCTGGAGGGGCAGATCGGCAAGTGTCATCCCCCTCCTCAGCCCCCTCCCGCCCCAGGACTTACAGGGGCCGTCCCCCCCCAACCACCCGCTCTCCTCTATTATGTATATGCCGGCGGGCTGCATCCGCGGGTGTGCTCGCCGGTCACACTGCCTGGTCCCCTCCTGCAGGTCCCCCCCAGGCAGCCCCCACATCCGCCCTGTCCCCTGATCCCCCCCCTCACCTTCTGCGGCGGGCTGCACACGTCGGTGCACCCGCCGCTGTGCCTCCTCTGCCAGCCGGTCGGTGGCCCCGCCTCCTGGTAAGTATGTATGTATGTATGCATGTATGAATGAATTGATGGATGGGTGATTGGATACATTGATGGGGGGGGTTGTATGCGTGGACGTGTGTGTGTGCGTACATGAGCGTGCGTAGACGCGTGCGTGGATATCAACGTAATTTCCTGTATTGTATGAGCCCAGCAGTGTACAGATGCACGAGGTGTAAGTGCTCCTTATAGAGTGAACACACACCTATGTGCTGCCTGAGACTGTGCACTGAAATAGTTAACATAATCAGTGCAGTGGCGCGGTCATAGCGACCACTGCGAGGGGTAGGACAGAAAAAGCGCGGTTAGCTACCAGAAAAAAAGGCGCGCAGGAGAGCCCACAAAAGAGCAGAGGTGACGTCAGCCCAGGGCGGGCGGGAGGCTGTGAGAGAGGTGGAACCCATCTACACTAGGCCGAAGCCTTGCGTAAATGGCGGCTCCGGGAATGTAAGGAGGCCAGCGCTGAGGTCCGCAATACTGCTGGTCCTGCTGTGGGAGTCCCGCCACCGCCAGCACCGCTGGTGCCTCTGAGGTAAGCCGCCACCGATGTCTTCCCCAGCCAGGGGACCGGGAGCAGCCTGGAAGGAACAGGGGGACTGCTCGGAGTACGGGGACCCTGCTGTTCGGAGACCCTGGGATGGCAGGGCTCTGCGACCACCATGGCAATAACCTCAACCCAAGTATCCTGTGTGGAGAGTGGAGGTGGGGAGGGGTGATTATGTGCATGCTGGTCGTAGCAAGGAGAGGCTACACTGGATCCCTTGGGGTGGTGGGCAGGGAGGGTCTTACATAAGTCCTACTCCCTAGGCAGTGAGTGCTACCATTATGGCCAATACCCCCAGTATCTCAGTTGATTCAGCTTGCAGTCGTTGTGGCTGATATAGAAGACTGTGCCATGTGGAGTCTCAGCATGCAGCTGTGTTGCCGCAGAAGCCAACATTGTGGCCGATACAGCCTGTACCTTGAGGTGCCCTACATCCATTAGGGATGCGGGAGCTTGATTGCAGTAGGGCTCTTGTAAAAACACCATTAATGTTCACTGGGTGGCATGCTGTACCAGGGGCATCTCGACTAACCCAGCATCACATCGTGTGGTGCCGAGGAAGGAGGGCGGCAGATGTAGAGTCTGTCCTCGACATCATAAAAGGAGATCCTGAAGCCTGGTGTACCGCAAGTATCACGACTTCAACCCATTATCAATGAGAGGGTATGGGGAAGAAGAATGGCATATGTATGAATATCTTGACTTTGACCCAGCGCCGCCAACAGTGGTGGGCCAAGAAAGGAGCATGCCAGGAGTCAAGCCGGGCCCACTTTTCTTGTGGGAGAAAAATCCTTGTAAAGAATTTAGATTGAAAGGAAAAAAAAAAAAAAACACTAAAAAGACACTAAGCAAATAACTGGTGAGGCAGTGCCTGTTCCAGGGGGTATACTGGAGAGGAGGAGCCACTTAACTTTTTTGCAGATTCTGCTTAGTGTCGCCTCCTAGTGGACAGCAACACCCACAGTCCTGTGTCCCCCCAATGAGGCGAAGGAGAAATTGGCATTGTTGTAGTGAGTTAGCCCACTTAATTTACGCGCTATATCTCCAGAAACAGTTGATTAGCACAAGGTACTGGCATTAGTGTACTGGGCACTTCAAGGATTTGCATCCACTGCATTTGACTATGGGTGTTTTCCAGAGTTAAAATAAGTCACTAAACCCATAGATGAGCTACTAGAGGGGTGTAACTTTCCAAATGTGGTCACTTGAGGGGTTTGTTCTATTCTGGCATTTAAGGAGTATGCAAATTGAGTCCACCGATTAGCTTAAGAAAATCTGTGCTCCAAAAAGCAAATTGCACTCCTTCCCTCAAGAGCCCTAGTGTGTGGCCAAACAGTACTATAGTCACATGTGGGCATTGCCATGTTCAGAAGAAGTTGCATAACACATTATGGGGCACTTTTACCTATTAGCCTTGTCAAAATTTGATATCTGGGGTTAAACCCAGAGCTGTAGAGTCAGTAAGCCAAACCTGTGACTCAATTTCCCCGACTCCTTCACACAAGTCTCATTTTTACGTGATAAATTTAAAGTACAATGTGAACATCAGGCTTTTAAAAGCGAACTGGTCAGCTCGTTTTACCCCCTTACTCTACACCTTGCTAACGCATCCCTAACCATCCCTCTGAGCTAAAACTGCAGTATAAGGGTGAGTGCCCACAGGACGTTCTTGCTGCGTTTTCTGCATGTAGTTTACCATAGGTTTTATGGTAATTTATGCTAATTTGTCCCAAATTCCCAGCAAAACAATGTTTCACAGAAACACTGTGCCCACACATTGGATTTACAAGTGTTAAGAACTGTCAAATACCTGCGTTTTTGGTGTGGATGGGAAAGAAATGACATGTTAATTATTTTCCTGCGTTTTTGCTTCTGTCAATGGAAAAAAACACAGCATCAAAAAACACGCAGAAAAGCAGACACGATCATAGCTAATCTCCTGTCAAGGACTCTAGGATCCTCAGATTTTGCTGCGTTCAGGACTGCTTAAAAAAAAATGTCCTGTGGGCACATACCCTAATGCTTAAGAAAACAATTTAACAACTTACATATTTCTATAATGACGGTGTACACTACGATGGGGGGGTCTCCATTCGTTCCGTTTCTACCCTTATCACGCCTTGCTGGGTGTCATCATTCCTTCTCCTGTGAGTCCTCCATGTTAAAACTCCCGCCTCCTCCTTATAGTAGGACACGGAGCCAGACATCAGTTCCAGTCCAGTACATTGTGGGGGCTAATCAGGCATTCGGTCCGGCTTCAATATGTGCACTGCGCCAGCCCATACACCCGCACACTGCACAGGACTGGAACGAACGTCCAGCTCTGCGTCATATTATAAGGAGGCGGGAATTTCATAACGGGACGGGAAGAGAAAGAATGATTATGCCCAGCAGGGCGTGATAAGAGTCTGCGAGGGGGGAATGGAGACCACCCATGTCAGTCTACACCGAAGACTGGAGATCACATTATGATAGGAATATGCAAGTTATTAAATTGTTTTTCTAAAGCTATAAAGGTTTAAAGTGCATATTTAGGTCAGAGAGGGATGGTTAGGCATGAGATAGCAAGGTGCAGGGACAGCTAGTGGTACGATAGGGGCTAAAATGAGCTGACAGGCTCCTTTTAATCATTATGATACAATAACCTATATATTTAATTGAACATAATTCATTATAATATTCAACACATCCTACATTGAACTACTGTACTCAATTTATTCTATATTTTAGGAGTCGGTCCATTTTCTAAAGACTCCACCAAAATGGACAGGCTCCATGATCTGATTCCATAGCCCTGGTTACAACGTTTTAGTGGTAAAAATTTTATTGTTTGTTCATTTCCCAATAGTAAAACATTTTGTGACACCTACAGTGTCAATTTGCGCACTACATGATTCATTTATTAAGGTTTGTAAAATGGGGTCACAAGTGGGATTTTTGCTATTCTGGAACTTAAAGGGAACCTGACCCCTAAAAATCATCCTTCAGACCATTTATACCTGTCCCTGCACCTCCAGGAATGCATTGTAGGCATCCCTTTGTGTAAAAAAAAAAAAAAAAAAAAAAAAAAGGGTATTTGTAAAGTATCTAAAACTACTTTTATTACCTTGATTTCTGCGGCTTCTCAGTGTTTGAGACTTCACACAGGGCGTTCCCTGTGGCTTCTCAGCGCTGCCTGCAGATCAATTATTCACACCCAGATGGGCGTGCTAATGTATTGTGAGCTCCCTCGCCTCCCTCCATGGGCGGTATATGCCTGTGTTACGCAAATCGCGTCATATCCATATCATAGGACTTCGCGCTGCGTACTGCGCATGCACGAGTTTGCTCTGCAGCAGCTAATCCCAGACTAGCTGCCATAGAGCAAACTCGCGCAGGCACAACGCGAAGTCCTGTGATATGGATATGACGCAATTTGCGTCAAACAGGCTAGGCCAGGGGTCTCAAACACGCGGCCCCCGGGCCGCACGCGGCCCGCCTGGCTGATTTCTGCCCAGTGTGTCCCCGGGCCGCATCACATACTTGCCCTGTATTAGCGGCCGCACTTTTGACGTGCTCCCGCCGGCGGCCGCATTTATACATTGCTCCCCCCCCCCCCCCCCCGCACTCACACTGCCCCCCCCCCCCCCCCGCCGGCGGCCGCACTTCAACACCCTGCCCCCCCCCCCCGCCGGCGGCCGCACTTCAACACTGCCCCCCCCCCCCGCCGGCGGCCGCACTTCACACTGCCCCACCCCGCCGGCGCGCACTTGGCACTGCCCATCACTTTGCCCCCGGCCACCTCCAGTAACATTTCTTTTGCCTGCCGCACTTCCGCCTTGGAGATCAGCGGTCAGGGCAAAGCAATAGACGTCCGCGTTCAACACAGCAGCGGTGACGTCAGCTGCATTGCGGGTGAAGCCGAGGGCACAAGGAGCATAGGCCAGGTCAGAATGTGTGTGTGACTGATGATGTTCATGGATGTGTATGTGTGTGACATGATGATGATGGCTGTGTGTGTATGACTGATGATCATGGCTGTGTATGTGTGCGTGTGACAGGATGATCATGGCTGTGTATGCGTGCGTGTGACTGAGGATGATCATGGCTGTGTATGCGTGCGTGTGACTGATGATGATCATGGCTGTGTATGCGTGCGTGTGACTGATGATGATCATGGCTCTGTATGCGTGCGTGTGACTGATGATGATCATGGCTCTGTATGCGTGCGTGTGACTGATGATGATCATGGCTCTGTATGCGTGCGTGTGACTGATGATGATCATGGCTCTGTATGCGTGCGTGTGACTGATGATGATCATGGCTCTGTATGCGTGCGTGTGACTGATGATGATCATGGCTCTGTATGCGTGCGTGTGACTGATGATGATCATGGCTCTGTATGCGTGCGTGTGACTGATGATGATCATGGCTCTGTATGCGTGCGTGTGACTGATGATGATCATGGCTCTGTATGCGTGCGTGTGACTGATGATGATCATGGCTCTGTATGCGTGCGTGTGACTGATGATGATCATGGCTCTGTATGCGTGCGTGTGACTGATGATGATCATGGCTCTGTATGCGTGCGTGTGACTGATGATGATCATGGCTCTGTATGCGTGCGTGTGACTGATGATGATCATGGCTCTGTATGCGTGCGTGTGACTGATGATGATCATGGCTCTGTATGCGTGCGTGTGACTGATTATGATCATGGCTCTGTATGCGTGCGTGTGACTGATGATGATCATGGCTCTGTATGCGTGCGTGTGACTGATGATGATCATGGCTCTGTATGCGTGCGTGTGACTGATTATGATCATGGCTCTGTATGCGTGCGTGTGACTGAGGATGATCATGGCTCTGTATGTGTGCGTGTAACATTATGATCATGGCTGTGTATGTGTGCATGTGACTGATGATGATCATGGCTGTGTATGTGTGCATGTGACTGATGATGATCATGGCTGTGTATGTGTGCATGTGACTGATGATGATCATGGCTGTGTATGTGTGCATGTGACTGATGATGATCATGGCTGTGTGTGTGTTTGACTGAGGATCATGGCTGTGTATGTGTGCGTGTAACTGATGATGATCATGGCTGTGTGTGCGCGTTTGTGTGAATGATGATGATGGCTGTGTGTGTGTGACTGATGATGATGGCTGTGCATGTCTGACTGGTGATGGTGATGCCAGTGGTGGCTGTGTGTGAGTGATGATGATAATTGGCGGCAGTGATGGCGGTGATTATGATGATGGCGGTGGTGGTAGCTATGTGTGTATGATGATGGTGCTGGCTGTGTGTGTGTGTGTGTGTGTGTGTGTGTGTGTGTGTGTGTGTGTGTGTATGATGATGGTGGCTGTGTGTGCTTATATGATGATGGTGCCTGTGTGTGTGTGATGATGATGATGATGAAAATGATTTTGATGATGATGGTGACTGAAAGACAGACTTTCGCCCACCCACCTCAGCACCTTGGAGGGCACCTCACCACAGACCGTGGAGCAAACTTTGTGGTGTGAGGCCAGAGAGACACATGCAAGATAGTCACACAAGTCTCACATGACTCACCCAGCACAACTGTCAGCTCTCCAGCCAGACACGATAGTCAGCTGTGTTTCTATGCAGCGGACATGCTCCCATCTAGACAGCCTGTGGCCATGCCAGGTGAGTCATGCGAGACTCGTGATTATCTCGCGTACATCTTGCTCAGTGTGTCTCTGGCCAAAAGGCCACTTCACGCACTAGGATATAGGTAAAAGATCGTTAGCTATGTCATGTGACCACGATCCTTCCAAAATCATTAGTGCGTTGTCACACGCAAGGATATCATTATCGATCTTAAATGGGGCAACGCTCCAGCTACTTTGAGAAGAAATGATTGAACGATTTCAGAAAGCAGCAGCAATAGGAGAAATATGAACAACATCGTTCAAAAAGGTGTCACACTGAATGATGTTGCTGCTTCCCAGGATGTTAATTGGATGACGAACGATAGATTTGAGGACCGGATATAAAATTTTGGATGAACGATCCAACGATTTTTCCTTCCGACATCGTTCGTTCACACGCAACGACGTACAAATGACATTGTTGGAACTTTCACAAATCCGGGACGTTTCAACTATATCGTTAACGAGATCCTAGTGTGTGAAGCAGCCTTTAAGGCTACTTCACTCGTTAACGATATCGTTGAAATGTCACGGATTTGTGATTGTTCTAACGATATCATTTGTGCGTTGTTGCGTGTGAAGAAACGGTGTAGAAAGGAAAAATCGTTGAAACGTTCATCCAAAATTTGAGATCCGGACCTCAAATCTATCGTTCGTCGTCCAATTAACATTCTGGGAAGCAGCAACATCGTTCAGTGCGACACCTTTTTGAATGATGTTCATATTTCTCCTCTTTCTGCCGCTTTGTAAAATCGTTCTTCTCCAAACACCTGGAGCGTTACTAAATGTAAGATAGTTACGATATCCTTGCGTGTGACAACGCACCAACGATGTCAGAAAGATCGCGGTCACGTGACATAGCTAACGATCTCGTTCACCTATATCCTAGTGTGTGATGGTACCTTAAAGGGAACCCATCACCTGGATCTAAGCCCCTACACTAGCACTACCTGTCCCTGCACCTTCCTAGCTGCTCCCTATCTATCCCCCTCAGCTAAATCCGCCCTATAAAACAGCAGAAAAATAACTTACAGAAGTCCCTGAGGCTGGGAACTCGAAAGGAAGCCCCATGCTCCATTCTGCCCCTCCTCGATGCAGCAGCACACGCCCTGCAGGGCGGCGTTCTTCTTTCTTCATTGCCACCTCCTCCATTTGGAATCTCCTACCCGCTTTACACTGTAAGGTAGCGGTTAGGATCGGCATGACAGAAGGCAGTGAGTCAGGTATTTACTCACATAGCACACAGTTTAATGGCACAGTTCAGGTATTCACAGACCTCCAGGTTCCAAGGCGCAGCTGAGTACAACCTCATACAATCCTAACAGCTGATATAGAAGCTCTGTACCTTCCCCCGGGTAGGCCGTTTTAGGTCAGCACACAATCTTTCTCTCCTCACCATCCGCTCATTAGCCTCATGAACGTCCACTCTGAGAGCTCACAGGCTGTATTAAATGTTCACACAGCTCTCTACACATGTCCTGACACACTCCACCTCCTCCCCACAGCCCAGGACAGCTCATATCATCTCCTATTCACCGACACACCTGGACGTCAGTGCTTTCAATCAGCACTCAGCTCCAGTAGCAGCTTACCCTGTGTGTGCTGCTACCGAGCAGAAGATACAATCTCCCATATGCTGTGTCCCGGTCAGGGGACACATCGAGGTCGCATCACCACAACACGATAGGTGTAAATCAGGCGGGAGATTCCAAATGGAGGAGGCGGCAATAAAGAAAGTATAATGCCGCCCAGCGGGGCGTGTACTGCTGCATCGAGGAGGGGCAGAATGGAGCATGGAGCCGCCTTTTCAGTCCCCAGCCTCAGGGACTGCTGTAAGTTATAAGTTGTTTTTCTGCTGATTTATAGGGCAGACTTAGCTCAGAGAGGGATAGATAGGAAGGTGCAGGGACAGGTAGTGATAGTGTAGGGGCTTAGATCCAGGTGACCGGTTCCCTTTAAAGAACATTTATGACTAGCAAGACTTCCCATGCCCGACCACTTTTGGAGCTGGGTGCATGAGACCTTAAATGTTAAATTTAGCATAGCCTCATTAAGTTTTTGTAAAATTTTTAAGCTTTTTATACTGGAGTTCTGAAGTAAAAGCTCTGAGGAATCAGGGCCTGGGGTTTACTTTACAGCACACAAATGAGCTGTTATAGATGAAGTCCTGTCTCTATAGGCCCTAGGGGCAGAGGGGGCAACAATCACAGGCCATCAGTCAGGACTAAGGGCCACATCACACACACCAACTTACCTGTCCAACTTGCTGGTTGCAGTGAAATCATGGACACATTGCTCCATTTTGTGGCTGTGTACAATGGAGCAATGTGTCCATAATTTCACTGCAACCAGCAAGTTGGTCAGAAGTTGGACAGATAAGTTGGTGTGTGTAAAGCGGCCTTAAGACATTTACAAACCGACTGACCAGTACACCTTCACCGGCTGTGATCACACCCAGCCCACAGGCCGCCATTGGCAGATCAGTGATCACACCCAGCCCACAGGCCGCCATTGGCAGATCAGTGATCACACCCAGCCCACAGGCCGCCATTGGCAGATCAGTGATCACACCCAGCCCACAGGCCGCCATTGGCAGATCAGTGATCACACCCAGCCCACAGGCCGCCATTGGCAGATCAGTGATCACACCCAGCCCACAGGCCGCCATTGGCAGATCAGTGATCACACCCAGCCCACAGGCCGCCATTGGCAGATCAGTGATCACACCCAGCCCACAGGCCGCCATTGGCAGATCAGTGATCACACCCAGCCCACAGGCCGCCATTGGCAGATCAGTGATCACACCCAGCCCACAGGCCGCCATTGGCAGATCAGTGATCACACCCAGCCCACAGGCCGTCATTGGCAGATCAGTGATCACACCCAGCCCACAGGCCGTCATTGGCAGATCAGTGATCACACCCAGCCCACAGGCCGTCATTGGCAGATCAGTGATCACACCCAGCCCACAGGCCGCCATTGGCAGATCAGTGATCACACCCAGCCCACAGGCCGCCATTGGCAGATCAGTGATCACACCCAGCCCACAGGCCGCCATTGGCAGATCAGTGATCACACCCAGCCCACAGGCCGCCATTGGCAGATCAGTGATCACACCCAGCCCACAGGCCGCCATTGGCAGATCAGTGATCACACCCAGCCCACAGGCCGTCATTGGCAGATCAGTGATCACTTGGCTGCAGAGGCGCCATAGTCCGGGGTGAGGGGAGAGCGATGTGCTGCCGAGGACAGGACTCTGCAGTATGGAACCTGATCACCAGGTCATGGAGCTCAGCAATCTATAGACGATCTGCGCTCACCAACACACGACCAATCTGATCGCCCCCGACAGAACACGATTCCCAGCTTCGATTGGTGAATAAGCAGCCCAGGCCCGGCGGGAATCCTCTACGCCCCGTCCTCAGCCCCGGGGCCTGGCTGTACACCCAGCCGACGTGGCCTCTGCCCGCAGCATGGCGGAGAGGCTTTGTGCCCATACAGACCCCGCCATCGTGTATACTCACCATAGTAACTCACAACACGAACTGATTAACACGTTAAAACCAAACGAATTCCTCCCGACAACTGTAGAGCGGCGCAGGGCGGAGCTTATTTATAGCCTTCCCCGGAGCAGCTCATTCCACTCCGGTGGGGGGGGGGAGCACAGACCATGTACAGTACCGTGAGGCAGGAAACATTGTAGTTAATTCTAAGTTAAAATAACATCTTGAAGCATGAGCAACGCAGCCATTATATGTGTGTGAATGCAGTATATCCCCTATGGTATGAGACGTCAGAAAATCCCGCGCTTTTATAATGTGTACCTCCGCCAGATATGTCAAATAGTCCATGTGTGAGTATCAAGGCGCCGAGGAAAGTGCGCGCGGTTGCTGGGAAATGTAGTCCCGGCCTGGGTGTGTCCGTTACAGCCTGAGGTGTTTACATGGCCGCCATTGTGTGGGCGCCTGTGCCTGTGCTGGGGCATGGCGTCACACAGGCAGGTTACTATTGAGCCTGTGGTGGATAGGCTCCTGATGGCCCCTATAGTGAGATATAAGGCAAAACAGGCCTTTTTCACACCTAAGGTTTAACACCAAGAAACCAACACTGCTCACCATTTACAAAGAGTATCTGGAGTATAAAAAGCAAATATTTTATAGAAGAAAAAGTGATTAAAACAAGTTACAACATAACAAATGGTCTCCGGCGGCCTCTGCCATGTACGGCCTGCAGCCGATCACTACAACCTCTGAGGACTCCCATGTACGGCCTGCAGCCGATCACTACAACCTCTGAGGACTCCCATGTACGGCCTGCAGCCGATCACTACAACCTCTCATCACTCCCATGTACGGCCTGCAGCCGATCACTACAACCTCTGAGGACTCCCATGTACGGCCTGCAGCCGATCACTACAACCTCTGAGGACTCCCATGTACGGCCTGCAGCCGATCACTACAACCTCTGAGGACTCCCATGTACGGCCTGCAGCCGATCACTACAATCTCTCATCACTCCCATGTACGGCCTGCAGCCAATCGCTACAATCTCTGAGGACTCCCATGTACGGCCTGCAGACGATCACTACAACCTCTGAGGACTCCCATGTACGGCCTGCAGCCAATCACTACAACCTCTGAGGACTCCCATGTACGGCCTGCAGCCAATCACTACAATCTCTGAGGACTCCCATGTACGGCCTGCAGCCGATCACTACAACCTCTGAGGACTCCCATGTACGGCCTGCAGACGATCACTACAATCTCTCATCACTCCCATGTACGGCCTGCAGCCGATCACTACAACCTCTGAGGACTCCCATGTACGGCCTGCAGCCGATCACTACAACCTCTGAGGACTCCCATGTACGGCCTGCAGCCGATCACTACAATCTCTCATCACTCCCATGTACGGCCTGCAGCCAATCGCTACAATCTCTGAGGACTCCCATGTACGGCCTGCAGACGATCACTACAACCTCTGAGGACTCCCATGTACGGCCTGCAGCCAATCACTACAACCTCTGAGGACTCCCATGTACGGCCTGCAGCCAATCACTACAATCTCTGAGGACTTCCATGTACGGCCTGCAGCCGATCACTACAACCTCTGAGGACTCCCATGTACGGCCTGCAGCCGATCACTACAACCTCTAAGGACTCCCATGTACGGCCTGCAGCCGATCACTACAACCTCTCATCACTCCCATGTACAGCCTGCAGCCGATCACTACAACCTCTCATCACTCCCATGTACAGCCTGCAGCCGATCACTACAACTTCTGAGGACTCCCATGTACGGCCTGCAAACGATCACTACAACCTCTGAGGACTCCCATGTACGGCCTGCAAACGATCACTACAACCTCTGAGGACTCCCATGTACGGCCTGCAGCCGATCTCTACAACCTCTGAGGACTCCCATGTACAGCCTGCAGCCGATCACTACAACCTCTGAGGACTCCCATGTACGACCTGCAGTCGATCACTACAACCTCTGAGGACTCCCATGTACGGCCTGCAGCCGATCACTACAACCTCTGATCACTCCCATGTACGGCCTGCAGCCGATCACTACAAGCTCTGATCACTCCCATGTACAGCCTGCAGCCGATCAGTACAACCTCTGAGGACTCCCAAGTACGGCCTACAGCCGATCACTACAACCTCTGAGGACTCCCATGTACAGCCTGCAGACGATCACTACAAGCTCTGAGGACTTCCATGTACGGCCTGCAGCCGATCACTACAACCTCTGAGGACTCCCATGTATGGCCTGCAGACGATCACTACAAGCTCTGAGGACTCCCGTGTACGGCCTGCAGCCGATTACTACAGCCTCTGAGGACTCCCATGTACGGCCTGTAGACGATCACTACAATCTCTCATCACTCCCATGTACGGCCTGCAGCCGATCACTACAATTTCTGAGGACTCCCATGTACGGCCTGCGGCCGATCACTACAACCTCTGATGACCTCCATGTACGGCCTGCAGACGGTCATTACAACCTCTGAGGACTCCCATGTACGGCCTGCAGCCGATCACTACAACCTCTGAGGACTCCCATGTATGGCCTGCAGACGATCACTACAAGCTCTGAGGACTCCCGTGTACGGCCTGCAGCCGATCACTACAGCCTCTGAAAACTCCGATGTACGGCCTGTAGACGATCACTACAACCTCTGAGGACTCCCATGTACGGGCTGCAGCCGATCACTACAACCTCTGAGGACTCCCATGTACGGCCTGCAGCCGATCTCTACAACCTTTGAGGACTCCCATGTACGGCCTGCAGCTGATCACTACAAGCTCTGAGGACTCCCATGTACGGCCTGCAGCCGATTACTACAAGCTCTGAGGACTCCCATGTATGGCCTGCAGCTGATCACTACAACCTCCGAGGACTCCCATGTATGGCCTGCAGCCGATCACTACAACCTCTGAGAACTCCCATGTACGGCCTGCAGCCGATCCCTACAACCTCTGATCACTCCCATGTACGGCCTGTAGCCGATCACTACAACCTCTGAGGACTCCCATGTACGGCCTGCAAATGATCACTACAATCTCTGAGGACTCCCATGTTCAGCCTGCAGCCGATCACTACAACCTCTGAGGACTCCCATGTTCAGCCTGCAGCCGATCTCTACAACCTCTGAGGACTCCCATGTACAGCCTGCAGCCGATCACTACAACCTCTGAGGACTCCCATGTACGGCTGCAGACGGTCATTACAACTCTGAGGACTCCCATGTACGGCCTGCAGCCGATCACTACAACCTCTGAGGACTCCCATGTATGGCCTGCAGACGATCACTACAAGCTCTGAGGACTCCCGTGTACGGCCTGCAGCCGATCACTACAGCCTCTGAAAACTCCGATGTACGGCCTGTAGACGATCACTACAACCTCTGAGGACTCCCATGTACGGGCTGCAGCCGATCACTACAACCTCTGAGGACTCCCATGTACGGCCTGCAGCCGATCTCTACAACCTTTGAGGACTCCCATGTACGGCCTGCAGCTGATCACTACAAGCTCTGAGGACTCCCATGTACGGCCTGCAGCCGATTACTACAAGCTCTGAGGACTCCCATGTATGGCCTGCAGCTGATCACTACAACCTCCGAGGACTCCCATGTATGGCCTGCAGCCGATCACTACAACCTCTGAGAACTCCCATGTACGGCCTGCAGCCGATCCCTACAACCTCTGATCACTCCCATGTACGGCCTGTAGCCGATCACTACAACCTCTGAGGACTCCCATGTACGGCCTGCAAATGATCACTACAATCTCTGAGGACTCCCATGTTCACCCTGCAGCCGATCACTACAACCTCTGAGGACTCCCATGTACAGCTTGCAGCCGATCACTACAACCTCTGAGGACTCCCATGTACGGCCTGCAAACGATCACTGCAATCTCTGAGGAGTCCCATGTTCAGCCTGCAGCCGATCTCTACAACCTCTGAGGACTCCCATGTACAGCCTGCAGCCGATCACTACAACCTCTGAGGACTCCCATGTACGGTCTGCAGCCGATCCCTACAATCTCTGTGGACTCTCCCATATACTGCCTGCAGCCGATCACTACAACCTCTGAGGACTCCCATGTATGGCCTGCAGACGATCACTACAAGCTCTGAGGACTCCCATGTACGGCCTGCAGCCGATCACTACAACCTCTGAGGACTCCATGTACGGCCTGGAGACGGTCATTCCAACCTCTGAGGACTCCCAGGTACAGCCTGCAGCCGATCACTACAACCTCTGAGGACTCCTATGTATGGCCTGCAGACGATCACTACAACCTCTGAGGACTCCCAGGTACAGCCTGCAGCCGATCACTACAACCTCTGAGGACTCCCATGTACGGCCTGTAGACGATCGCTACAACCTCTGATCACTCTCATGTACGGCCTGCAGCCGATCACTACAACCTCTGAGGACTCCCGTGTACGGCCTGCAGCCGAGCACTACAGCCTCTGAAAAATCCCATGTACGGCCTGTAGACGATCACTACAACCTCTGAGGACTCCCATGTACGGGCTGCAGCCGATCACTACAACCTCTGAGGACTCCCATGTACGGCCTGCAGCCGATCTCTACAACCTTTGAGGACTCCCATGTACGGCCTGCAGCTGATCACTACAAGCTCTGAGGACTCCCATGTACGGCCTGCAGCCGATTACTACAAGCTCTGAGGACTCCCGTGTATGGCCTGCAGCCGATCACTACAACCTCCGAGGACTCCCATGTATGGCCTGCAGCCGATCACTACAACCTTTGAGGACTCCCATGTACGGCCTACAGCTGATCCCTACAACCTCTGATCACTCCCATGTACGGCCTGTAGCCGATCACTACAACCTCTGAGGACTCCCATGTACGGCCTGCAAATGATCACTACAATCTCTGAGGACTCCCATGTTCAGCCTGCAGCCGATCACTACAACCTCTGAGGACTCCCATGTTCAGCCTGCAGCCGATCTCTACAACCTCTGAGGACTCCCATGTACAGCCTGCAGCCGATCACTACAACCTCTGAGGACTCCCATGTACGGTCTGCAGCCGATCCCTACAATCTCTGTGGACTCCCATATACGGCCTGCAGCCGATCACTACAACCTCTGAGGACTCCCATGTATGGCCTGCAGACGATCACTACAAGCTCTGAGGACTCCCATGTACGGCCTGCAGCCGATCACTACAACCTCTGAGGACTCCCATGTATGGCCTGCAGACGATCACTACAACCTCTGATCACTCCCATGTACGGCCTGCAGCCGATCACTACAATCTCTCATCACTCCCATGTACGGCCTGCAGCCAATCGCTACAATCTCTGAGGACTCCCATGTACGGCCTGCAGACGATCACTACAACCTCTGAGGACTCCCATGTGCGGCCTGCAGCCAATCACTACAACCTCTGAGGACTCCCATGTACGGCCTGCAGCCGATCACTACAATCTCTGAGGACTTCCATGTACGGCCTGCAGCCGATCACTACAACCTCTGAGGACTCCCATGTACGGCCTGCAGCCGATCACTACAACCTCTGAGGACTCCCATGTACGGCCTGCAGACGGTCATTACAACCTCTGAGGACTCCCATGTACGGCCTGCAGCCGATCACTACAACCTCTGAGGACTCCCATGTATGGCCTGCAGACGATCACTACAAGCTCTGAGGACTACCGTGTACGGCCTGCAGCCGATCACTACAGCCTCTGAAAACTCCGATGTACGGCCTGTAGACGATCACTACAACCTCTGAGGACTCCCATGTACGGGCTGCAGCCGATCACTACAACCTCTGAGGACTCCCATGTACGGCCTGCAGCCGATCTCTACAACCTTTGAGGACTCCCATGTACGGCCTGCAGCTGATCACTACAAGCTCTGAGGACTCCCATGTACGGCCTGCAGCCGATTACTACAAGCTCTGAGGACTCCCATGTATGGCCTGCAGCTGATCACTACAACCTCCGAGGACTCCCATGTATGGCCTGCAGCCGATCACTACAACCTCTGAGAACTCCCATGTACGGCCTGCAGCCGATCCCTACAACCTCTGATCACTCCCATGTACGGCCTGTAGCCGATCACTACAACCTCTGAGGACTCCCATGTACGGCCTGCAAATGATCACTACAATCTCTGAGGACTCCCATGTTCAGCCTGCAGCCGATCACTACAACCTCTGAGGACTCCCATGTACAGCTTGCAGCCGATCACTACAACCTCTGAGGACTCCCATGTACGGTCTGCAGCCGATCCCTACAATCTCTGTGGACTCCCATATACTGCCTGCAGCCGATCACTACAACCTCTGAGGACTCCCATGTATGGCCTGCAGACGATCACTACAAGCTCTGAGGACTCCCATGTACGGCCTGCAGCCGATCACTACAACCTCTGAGGACTCCCATGTACGGCCTGGAGACGGTCATTCCAACCTCTGAGGACTCCCAGGTACAGCCTGCAGCCGATCACTACAACCTCTGAGGACTCCTATGTATGGCCTGCAGACGATCACTACAACCTCTGAGGACTCCCAGGTACAGCCTGCAGCCGATCACTACAACCTCTGAGGACTCCCATGTACGGCCTGTAGACGATCGCTACAACCTCTGATCACTCTCATGTACGGCCTGCAGCCGATCACTACAACCTCTGAGGACTCCCATTTACAGCCTGCAGCCGATCTCTACAACCTTTGAGGACTCCCATGTACGGCCTGCAGCTGATCACTACAAGCTCTGAGGACTCCCATGTATGGCCTGCAGCCGATTACTACAACCTCTGAGGACTCCCATGTACGACCTGCAGCCGATCACTACAACCTCTGAGGACTCCCATGTACGGACTGCAGCCGATCACTACAACCTCTGAGGACTCCCATGTACGGCCTGCAGCCGATCTCTACAACCTCTGAGGACTCCCATGTACGGCCTGCAGACGTTCACTACAACCTCTGAGGACTCCCATGTATGGCCTGTCCTCCCTACAGGAGAAGCAACAGGCCATTGGGGCTACATGACTACTGCCATTCAACGGAAAGTCGTCTTCTCAGTTTATTGTGTTTGTTTTTTTCAGACAAATTTTAAGAGTCTGTATACTTTCTTCCTGATTTCTAATAGCCATCAGGAACTGGAATTGCCTGCAGATTGGGGTTCAGATCCTAACACCATAAAATAGACCTGTGAGATGGGCACAGCTCAGTAGACACGAGTGCTCAGCCCGAAGGATGGGTCCTGTCTAGGTTATATAGCTCTAAATTTGTTTGCCTGTGTATATAGTGCATATAATCACAGTGATCGCCATTATCAGAATGATCCCAGAGCCCACCCACTACATCCGCTGTGGCCATCTTTACACTACTGTGCAGCCCTCCTGTTTTTGAAAAGCCACTGTATAAATTAAGCCGGGGTCAGACTAGCAAATGGCATCCAATGTGTTATGCTGATGACACTAGGCTCAGGTTCTGCTGTGAGCGTGAGCCATGTGTCATGTATCTGTGCTGTAATTGGATTACAGGTGCGGAGGAGAGAGAGAAAGAATCTCTCCATCTCCTCTATTGCTGGCCTCAGCATATATTGCACTGCACTCAGATGTCTACCAACTGCAGTGCAAAATTTCATTCATACCCATAGATTTTCATATTTACCTGGTCCGCGCTCCCACGATATCCTCTCTATCTGCAGCGGTTCCTCGGCGTCTCTCCCCCGCCTCCTCACTTCCTTGTTGCGGGTGGAACGCGCATAGGGTGCATGTGCACGCCGCTCTCAGTAAATTTAAAGGGCTAGTAAACCCTTTTCTGAAATCACTGAGAGGCCGGTGGATACTTAAGGCCCTCACTTCCCTTGGGAGGTGTCTGTGCAACTTCATTCTTAGTGTAGTTGCCAGTTCAGGTCTCTAAGCAGTGCTTGCATTTTGGCTTGTAATTCTGATGTTCCAACGTGCCTTGCCTTCTTACTTTCAGTGCTGGACCCTCCGCCTGCCTAACCCACCCGCAGATCTATACAGCACCTGCTGATCCCTGGCAGCTTCTTGGAGGGTTAAAAAAAGACCACACAGAGTAAAAATACTTTATCAGAAATAAAGAGACAGACACATTTAGGGACTCCATCTGTATTACCCCATCCAGCCCTCCAATGATCCTGGTCTTCTGTCTTCTCTGGCTGTTTGTTTGACAGTGCAGTGAATATGCAATTACCTTAATAGGCGGCCCCAGAAGTAACAGCTGTAGACTGTTAAGCCTGCTCTAGCTATTCTATCTGCTCTTTTCTCAGTTTAGACACCATGAGAAAAACCATGTTGAAAACGCATTGCACACTGACCACACTCGCACCACACTCATTGGTCTTGCACCACACTCGCAGGACCATATGGAAAGCATTCGCATAACTGTCATTCATCAAAAACGCTCCGATTTTCATGCATGCTAGTGTGCCTCCACCCTTCATCTGACGTACTTGTCCGGCATATTTCTGGTATCAACTTCCACGGTATCCTCCGTGGTCAAGTGGGTTAACTATTTAGCTCTGCCTGTGGTGGCGTGACACGAAGCCCTCCCCCGAAACTAACAACTAGCAAAGTTTTATTTCTTCTTAAGCATGCCTTTCTCACAGACGATCAGGGCATGCAGCTGTGTCTGTGTGTATGTATTACTTTATCATAGCCCGCCTGCTGCACTTGTCCCAGTGACCGTCGCTACATGTATTATGGCACTGCTCTGAGCTCTCTGCCTCAGCTGCATAGATGTACAGTAAACCGCCGGCCAATCAGAGCCCAGCAGCTGCCGGTGCATGAGCTTACATACAGACTTCTGATTGGCTGGCGGCTGCTGGGCTGTAATTGGCTGGCGGTTTACTGTACATCTACGCAGCTGAGGCAGAGAGCTCAGAGTGGCGCCCCTAATACATGCAGCGGTTGACCAATGAGAAAAGGGGTGTGTATTACAGCGCTGCTCTGAGCTCTCTGACTCAACTGCGTAGATGTATATGGAGCAGCCGTCCAAACAGAGACGTTACATGCGGACCTCTGTTTGGTTACTGGGCTCTGATTGTCCGGCGGATCCCGTACATCTATGCAGCTGAGGCAGAGGGCTCAGAGTGGTGGCAGTAATACTGCAGTGGCGGACTGTTGAGAAAAGTGTGTGTGTGTTATAATGAGAATAAAGGGGGCTACATGGGCATGAAGGGGACTGCAAGGGGATGATGGGGATATGGTATTGGGGGCTGCAAGAGGATAATGGGGATATGGTATTCGGGGCTGCATGGGGGTGATGGGAGCTGCAAGGGAATATTGGAGATCATTGAAAAATAAGACATCCCCTGAAAATAAGACCTAGCGCATCTTTGGGAGCAAAAAATAATATAAGATACTGTCTTGTTTTCAGGGAAACAGGGTATTAGATCAAGTGGGCTGCTCAGAACTATATGAGTGCACCCCCAGAACAGACACCCCAATTCACTCAACCAACACTAAAGGGCCTGGCTGCATCCTGCCAAAATTCCAGTTGAGAGTTGTAAGGCTGGTTTCACACTACCAGTTTTTACAATTGGGCACAGATCAGGTTTTTCAACAAAAACAGGATTCCAAAAGGATCCTGTTTTTGGCCCATTCACTATAAAGGTACCTTTACACGCCTCAACCGTGATGTAGCAACTGCCAGGCAATCAGGATTTTTGTCACGGTTGCCTTGAAATTGCTACGAAGTTGCGGCGTGTAATTTGGGAAAGTAATTGGGATTTCTGCAGTTGCTCCGGGTTGCGATTTCAGAGCATTGTTCTAAAATCAGAGGCAACCCAGATGGTGAATTGCCATGGTATTGGCATGTAAACGGGCGATAGGGATGGAATCTGCGTCACCTAGTGATTTCCTAGAGGCGTGCCACAATGTGATGTTTTCCGCGCCCCATCAGCAATGATTGGTGGAGGCTACTGTGTTACCATTGGCTGTCCCTTCACAGGGTGCCATATTTAAAGAGCTGACCATTCACACTCCACAATTGGAATGGCGTCATGTATTAGCCAGCCTTCCTGCACTGGCTGGCCAATCATGATGCTATTGCGTTGTCCAGTCAGCGTGTTAGCGTCATGGAATACACGAGTCTGTCACGCCTATGTTTCAGCGCCACTGAACATGTACGCCCACATTCCCCTACTGATTGCGGCGTGTGAAGCGGCGACGGGATTCAACCGGATGTTTCCTTGAGGATCTGTTGGAACTTCCAGGGAACCATGTTCCCTTAGGTTGAGGGCGCAATTGCGGCGTGTACATACGGCATCGGCGATCGTTAGCATCCGTTAAAAACGTGCACGCGCACGTTCGGTTCCTACCGATCGCAAGTGATAGTTGCGGTGTGTAAAGGTACCTTAATGGTGTCAGGTAGCAACTTGAAGCAACACGAGCGGGATCTGGAGTCTGCCGAGTCCATGTTACCTAGAGCCCCATTATAAGTCAACATGCATTGCAACGGATCCCGTTGTGCACGTTTTTTGTCACGGATACAAAATTCACAACAATATGCGTTTTTGGTCTCAGTGCAAAAAACTTGCACACTGGGATCCGGGGCAAATGTAAAGAACTGGATGCACCTGCAAGTATCTGTGGCCCCATTGAAAGACAATGGGGCTCAAAATGGATGTGGATGCATCCAGTATCACCTGGACTCACACTGATGCCAAAATGCAGCAGTGTGAAACCAGCCTTACAGTTAAGGTATTTATTCAAAAGAATGTTTTCACAAGGGCAGTTTTCTCAAGCATCGCCAACTGTCATGGTGGTTTCAGGGTCTGAGGAATCCTCAGATTCTTGCATACTTCCTATTAACTTCAATTATAGTTGTGATCAGTCCATGGAGACTAGGACATCGACACAAAGTGTAATTGTTCTCCAATGGGTTAGCAAGAGTAAGGGTCCCATCATACTAGGCGACGTTCCAGTGATCCTGACAATGATACGACCTGGAAAGGATCGCTGGAACTTCGGTATGTGGTCGCTGGTGAGATGTGAGACAGTCAGATCTACTCAATGACGCAGCAACTATACGGCGACCCATATAATGACCTCGGCGGTCGTCGGGACCCTGTTACATAGCAGCTAGTCTGACGACTCAGACCTACGAGGTTGAGTTCTGAGTCGCCAACGAGGTCGTTGTTAAGGCATCAAACACACCGATGCATGCTGCCCAGCGGGAACCCGACGATCATAAAATGGTCCAGGCCATTCCGAAATGATCAGCGATCTCCAGCAGGGGCCCCGTCGCTGCTACATGTTAAACATAGTGAGATCGCTGGCGAGGTCACAAAACCTGTGACGTAACAGCGATCTTGCTAGCGATCTTGCTATGTGTGACGGGGCTTAAATAAGGTCATATGAAAAAGTTTGGGCACCTCTCTTAATCTTACTCATTTTTTTTTTGTTTAAAATTAGGTTTTTGCAACAGCTATTTCAGTGTGATATACAGTTAGGGCCAGAAATATTTGGACAGTGACACAAGTTTTGTTATTTTAGCTGTTTACAAAAACATGTTCAGAAATACAATTATATATATAATATGGGCTGAAAGTGCACACTCCCAGCTGCAATATGAGAGTTTCCACATCCAAATCGGAGAAAGGGTTTAGGAATTATAGCTCTGTAATGCATAGCCTCCTCTTTTTCAAGGGACCAAAAGTAATTGGACAATGGACTCTAAGAGCTGCAATTAACTCTGAAGGTGTCTCCCTCGTTAACCTGTAATCAATGAAGTAGTTAAAAGGTCAGGGGTGGATTCCAGGTGTGTGGTTTTGCGTTTGGAAGCTGTTGCTGTGACCAGACAACATGCGGTCAAAGGAACTCTCAATTGAGGTGAAGCAGAACATCCTGAGGTTGAAAAAAAAGAAAAAATCCATCAGAGAGATAGCAGACATGCTTGGAGTAGCAAAATCAACAGTTGGGTACATTCTGAGAAAAAAGGAATTGACTGGTGAGCTTGGGAAATGTAAAAGGCCTGGGCGTCCACGGATGACAACAGTGGTGGATGATCGCCGCGTACTTTATTTGGTGAAGAAGAACCCGTTCACAACATCAACTGAAGTCCAGAACACTCTCAGTGAAGTAGGTGTATCTGTCTCTAAGTCAACAGTAAAGAGAAGACTTCATGACAGTAAATACAAAGGGTTCACATCTAGATGCAAACCATTCATCAGTTCCAAAAATAGACAGGCCAGAGTTAAATTTGCTGAAAAACACCTCAAGAAGCCAGCTCAGTTCTGGAAAAGTATTCTATGGACAGATGAGACAAAGATCAACCTGTACCAGAATGATGGGAAGAAAAAAGTTTGGAGAAGAAAGGGAACGGCACATGATCCAAGGCACACCACATCCTCTGTAAAACATGGTGGAGGCAACGTGATGGCATGGGCATGCATGGCTTTCAATGGCACTGGGTCACTTGTGTTTATTGATGACATAACAGCAGACAAGAGTAGCCGGATGAATTCTGAAGTGTACCGGGATATACTTTCAGCCCAGATTCAGCCAAATGCTGCAAAGTTGATTGGACGGCGCTTCATAGTACAGATGGACAATGACCCCAAGCATACAGCCAAAGCTACCCAGGAGTTCATGAGTGCAAAAAAGTGGAACATTCTGCAATGGCCAAGTCAATCACCAGATCTTAACCCAATTGAGCATGCATTTCACTTGCTCAAATCCAGACTTAAGACAGAAAGACCCACAAACAAGCAAGACCTGAAGGCTGCGGCTGTAAACGCCTGGCAAAGCATTAAGAAGGAGGAAACCCAGCGTTTGGTGATGTCCATGGGTTCCAGACTTAAGGCAGTGATTGCCTCCAAAGGATTCGCAACAAAATATTGAAAATAAAAATAATTTGTTTGGGTTATGTTTATTTGTCCAATTACTTTTGACCTCCTAAAATGTGGAGTGTTTGTAAAGAAATGTGTACAATTCCTACATTTTCTATCAGATATTTTTGTTCAACCCTTCAAATTAAACGTTACAATCTGCACTTGAATTCTGTTGTAGAGGTTTCATTTCAAATCCAATGTGGTGGCATGCAGAGCCCAACTCGCGAAAATTGTGTCACTGTCCAAATATTTCTGGCCCTAACTGTATGTAATAACTGATGGACACAGTAATATTTCAAGATTGAAATGAGGTTTATTGTACTAACCGAAAATGCGAAATATGCTTTATTTCAAAATTTGACAGGTGCCAAAGTATGGGCACCTCAACAGAAAAGTGACATTAATATTTAGTAGATCCACCTTTTGCAAAAATAACAGCCTCTAGTCGCTTCCTGTAGCTGTTAATGAGTTCCTGGATCCTGGATGAAGGTATTTTTGACCATTCCTCTTTACAAAACAATTTCAGTTCAGTTAAGTGTGATGGTCGCCGAGCATGGACAGCCCGCTTCAAAACATCCCACAGATGTTCAATGATATTCAGGTCTGGGGACTGGGATGGCCATTCCAGAACATTGTAATTGTTCCTCTGCATGAATGCCTGAGTAGATTTGGAGCAGTGTTTTGGATCATTGTCTTGCTGAAAGATCCATCCCCGATATAACTTCTACTTTGACACTGATTCTTGACCATTATTCTCAAGAATCTGCTGATACTGAGTGGAATCCATGCGACCCTCAACTTTAACAAGATTTCCGGTGTCGTCATTGGCCACACAGCACTAAAGCATGATGGACCCTCCCCCAAATTTGACAGTGGGTAGCAAGTGTTTTTCTTGGAATGCTGTGTTTTTGTGGCGCCATGCATAACACCTTGTTGTATGACCAAACAACTCAATCTTTGTTTCATCAGTCCACAGGACCTTCTTCCAAAATGAAACTGGCTTGTCCAAATGTGCTTTTGCATACCTCAGGCGACTCTGTTTGTGGCGTGCATGCAGAAACGGCTTCTTTTGCATCACTCTCCCATACAGCTTCTCCTTGGGCAGTGTGTGCTGTATTGTTGACCGATGCACAGTGACACCATCTGCAGCAAGATGATGCTGCATGTCTTTGGAGGTGGTCTGTGGATTGTTCTTGACTGTTCTTACCATTCTTCTTCTCTGCCTTTCTGATATTTTTGTTGGCCTGCCACTTCTGGCCTTTACAAGAACTGTCCCTGTGGTCTTCCATTTCCTTACTATGTTCCTCACAGTGCAAACTGACAGGTTAAATCTCTGAGACAACTTTTTGTATCCTTCCCCTGAACAACTATGTTGAACAATCTTTTTTTTTTCAGATCATTTGAGAGCTATTTTGAGGAGCCCATGATGCCACTCCTCCGAGAAGATGCAACTAGGAGAACAACTTGCAAGTGGACATCTGAAATAGCTATTCTCATTATTGGATACACCGGGCTATGAAGTACAAAGCTCAATGAGGTTACCAAACCAATTTAGTGCTTCAGTAAGTCAGTAAAAAGTAGTTAGGAGTATTCAAATCATGAAAATCAGAAGGGCGCCCATACTTTGGCACCTGTCAAATTTTAAAATAATGCATATTTCACATTTTTGGTTAGTACAATAAACCTCATTTCAAACCTGAAATATTAATGTGTCCATCAGTTATTACATATATCACACTGAAATAGCTGTTGCAAAAAAACAATTTTAAACAAAAAAATGAGTAAGATTAAGAAGGGTGCCCAAACTTTTTCATATGACTGTACTATCTCCTGAGAAGACCCCGGAATAAAACACCCTCTCCTCACCCAAAGGAACAAAAAAAAAACACTAAAGTACAGCTACTTAGAACCTGCTTCTTTGCTTCTCACAGCAGCAAGGAGAATGGCACCAGGTTGGCTGATCTTCACACAGCAGTGGCTCAAACACCTCCACTCTCCAGGCTGGTCAGGGAAAGTATGAGCTATCACTAACAACAGCTGAAGGATCACATGGCTACTTAAGAAGAGGTCGGAGTGGCCTCACACTGCAGCACGCCTTCCTAACACTACCAAAGAAGCAACAACATTAGCCTCGCTGGTACTGAAGAAATTAACACCCAAAATAGAAACAATTCAAAAAGCTGTCACATCCTCTACGAGGGCACTCTGGACCTTCATGACTGGATTTATCCAGACACCATCTAAATCAGAACCACAAAATACGGTAGTTCACCTTTAAATATAATTAACCCTCAAGGTATTTAAAAAATGCAGCTAGATGCTCTCAGTAAAACAGTCGGCTCACTGTCCATGGCACATTTCGTGAGCAACGACTTGTGAAATATGTTGGGAAAATCTAGTACTGGGGGACTGGTAGCCTCAACCGATATGTCATAGATTTAACAATGACTGTCACCCTAAACGGACCGATAGCCCACAAGCTCAGACTCCCAGACAGATCCCTACAACTTGATGTTTTTAGTGGAGACCCAAGACAGCTGATATGTTCTCCCGAGACTTATAATTTCCACCCCCAGGAACAGCAGGTTCAGAAAAGACACCCACCCCTACCTCCACCACCACTCCTGGACTCATCCATAGACCCCCTCTCTCTAGTTGCACCTTGTTCACATTATGCAAAAGAGAGGAGAGAACAGAGGAAATGTATACACACTGGTCACCTTCATCACAGCGACCAGAGGGGTCCAACTTTTCAGATGGTGAATTGGGAACACGCCAATCTGAGAAAACAGGATTGGGAATGGTACTTTCAGGAACTGAGACCACAGTTTGAACTACCCCACTCATACTACTATCAAGGGGAGTCAGAGGCATAACACAGTACTGACATGACGTAACGGAATCACTTCTTTGTCCTAAAGGAGTATTATCTGGAACAGAAGGGAAAACAGAGGAAATACGCATGCCCAGGTTGACATCCTCCACACGCCTTAAGGGAGACAGCTTCTTAGATGTTAGCTTGGGTAAAGATGTACCGTTGTGGCCAAAAGTATTGACACTCCTGCAATTCTGTCAGATAATACTCAGTTTCTTCCTGAAAATGATTGCAATCACAAATTCTTTGGTATTATTATCTTCATTTAATTTGTCTTAAATGAAAAAACACAAAAGAGAATGAAGCAAAAAGCAAAACATTGATCATTTCATACAAAACTCCAAAAATGGGCCAGACAAAAGTATTGGCACCCTCAGCCTAATACTTGGTTGCACAACCTTTAGCCAAAATAACTGTGATCAACTGCTTCCGGTAACCATCAATGAGTTTCTTACAATGCTCTGCTGGAATTTTAGACCATTCTTCTTTTGCAAACTGCTCCAGGTCCCTGATATTTGAAGGGTGCCTTCTCCAAACTACCATTTTTAGATTTCTCCACAGGTGTTATATGGGATTCAGGTCTGGACTCATTGCTGGCCACCTTAGAAGTCTCCAGTGCTTTCTCTCAAACAATTTTCTAGTGCTTTTTGAAGTGTGTTTTGGGTCATTCTCCTGACCCATGACCTCTGAGGGAGACCCAGCTTTCTCACACTTGGCCCTACATTATGCTGCAAAATTTGTTGGTAGTCTTCAGACTTCATAATGCCATGCACATGGTCAAGCAGTCCAGTGCCAGAGGCAACAAAGCAACTCCAAAACATCAGGGAACCTCCGCCATGTTTGACTGTAGGGACCATGCTTTTTTCTTTGAATGCCTCTTTTCTTCTCCTGTAAACTCTATGTTGATGCCTTTGCCCAAAAAGCTCTACTTTTGTCTCATCTGACCAGAGAACATTCTTCCAAAACGTTTTAGGCTTTCTCAGGTAAGTTTTGGCAAACTCCAGCCTGGCTTTTTTATGTCTCGGGGTAAGAAGTGGGGTCTTCCTGGGTATCCTACCATACAGTTCCTTTTCATTCAGACGCAGACTGATAGTACGGGTTTTCACTGTTGTACCCTCGGACTGCAGGGCAGCTTGAACTTGTTTGGATGTTAGTCGAGGTTCTTTATCCACCATCTGCACAATCTTGCGTTGAAATCTCTCGTCAATGTTTCTTTTCCGTCCACATATAGGGAGGTTAGCCACAGTGCCATGGGCTTTAAACTTCTTGATGACACTGCGCACGGTAGACACAGGAACATTCAGGTCTTTGGAGATGGACTTGTAGACTTGAGATTGCTCATGCTTCCTCACAATTTGGTTTCTCAAGTCCTCAGACAGTTCTTTGGTCTTTCTTTTCTCCATGCTCAATGTGGTACACACAAGGACACAGGACAGAGGTTGAGTCAACTTTAATCCATGTCAACTGGCTGCAAGTGTGATTTAGTTATTGCCAACACCTGTTAGGTGCCACAGGTAAGTTACAGGTGCTGTTAATTACACAAATTAGAGAAGCATCACATGATTTTTCTAACAGTGACAATACTTTTGTCCACCCCCTTTTTTATGTTTGGTGTGGAATTATATCCAATTTGGCTTTAGGACAATTCTTTTTGTAATTTTTCATTGAAGACAAATTAAATGAAGATAATAATACCAAAGAATTTGTGATTGCAATAATTTTCAGGAAGAAACTGAGTATTATCTGACAGAATTGCAGGGGTGTCAATACTTTTGGCCACATCTGTATGTAGTGGAAATCATTGTCTCCTATGAAATCCAGCAACAGTTTAGGCATCACAGAAGAGATCACATAATGGGCATTAGGTTATCAGCTGCTCCCAGGTATCACATCAACACATCAGCTTCCATGGAAGGGAAATGGGCACCCAATCTAACTTTCTGGAGGGGACACTGTGTTTAAATACCACTTTAAGTTATTGTTAAATAGTTAATATCAGAAATCAGTGAGGGCACTTATCACTGCTGTTAGAGATAGTTGCCAGCTCTATAATATAGCCCCCAACGTCCCAGTATAGAGCAGGCTCTACTTCTGAGCCCGCCCCAAATTCCCTGAAACAGGCTATGATGTAACAGAATGTCATGGAGCATGAAGGGGTTAAACATACTGTATAGAAGAAAAACAAAATGAAATGCTTTTGATAAAAAGATTAGTTCCAGATGACTTCAAGTAGAAGAACTTTGACCCAAATTGCAACACAGCACTCCCCTGAGACAGGGCCCACCTGCTCCAGGTCAAATACCTAGGCAATGTTGCCTGCCTGCCCCAAACCATTGCATCAGGCAGCTGTTGGACTAACGTCTGGCCTGCATCGCTGCTCATGTACATATTGAATACCTGTTGTTAATCTTGTGCTCTTTCTATTTGCTAGTTCACCGTGCTGTGGTACTATTGGTAAAGTTGCTATGGATTACCACCAAACAAAACTTAAAGGAACCTGTCACCCCCCCAGGGCCTATGAAGGTAAAAGAACCACCTTCAGCAGCACTAAAGCTGCATTCTGTGAAGGTTGCCCTTATGTGTAATGTCCCCAGGGACAATGAAATAATGAGTTTGATAAATTTGGCTCCATACCTGTACCTGGACCGGGGGGTGTGTTCTCTCCCCAGTTCTCAACTGACTTTGTGCTGTCCATCATCCCGCCCTCTGGGCTCCGGGTGCCACCTCCTCTCTGCATGAGAAGATCATGTGACTTCAGTTGTCGGGCAGCGCACACTGCGCATGTCTGAGGAATGATTCCACAGTCCAGGCGTCGGGGTCGTGAGGAGCAGACCCTAAAGACCTTGGCATTTTCTGACCAGTGTCCCTTTATGAGGTAATAACTCTGGAACACTTCAACGGATCATAGCGATTCTGAAATTGTTTTTCGTAACATATTGGGCTTCATGTTAGTATTAAATTTATGTTGATAATTTTTGTGTTTATTTGTGAAAAAATCGAAAATGTGTCAAAAATTTAGAAAATGTTTCAATTTTTGAATATTTATTCTGCTAAACCGGAGAATTATGTGACACAAAATAGTTAATGAATAAATAGTTAATAAATAACATTTCCCACATGTCTACATCAGTACAATTTTGGAAAAAAAAAAATTTCAGTAGGAAGTTATAAGGGTTCAAAGTTAATCAGCAATTTCTCATTTTTCCAGCAAAATTTACAAAACCATTTTTTTAGTGACATTAGTTCACATTTGAAGTCCGTTTGAGGGGCGTACATGACAGAAAACACCCAAAAGTGACACCATTCCAAAAACTGCACTTCTCAAGCTACTCAAAACTACATTCAAGAAGATTATTAACCCTTCAGGTGCTTCACAGGAACTAAAGGTACTGTCACACGCCGCAATCTCGCCTGGCGATGTGTGGCGATCTAACGTGCGCGCTCACGTTTTTCGTGGCCGCCTCAGATCGCCGATGGCGGCTACACATGTCGCAATTTCACCCTGAAGCTAAGGCGATGTGTCACACCGGAAATCGCCTCACCTACAGCGGAACCAATCTTGCCTCATTCCATCGCCACTTCACACGCCGCAATCTCAAAGGCAATGTGGGTGTACATGTTCAGCGCGGCGAGGAGATAGGCGGACAACGCAACAGTGTTACGATTGGTCAGCCTGCTCTGGAAGGCTGGCTACTACATGACGCCATTGTCTATCGGAGTTTGCACATAGTTTGCGGACGGTTGTTTAGCTGAAGATGTGTGTGGTGCTGAACGGACAGCTCTTCAAATATGGCGCGGTGTTAACTAACAGCCAATGGGAACACAGTAGCCCACACCAATCATCTCAGACAGGGTGCGGACTACAGCACACAAAGGCCCGCCTACGGGAAATCATAGACAACGCTCTTTCTACCACTATCGCCCTGTCACATGCCACAACACGGAAATATCACCTTAACGATTGTGCCTGATTACATGAGGGCCTCTTTAAATATTGTGCCCATTTTAAGGAAGTTTGTCTTTTGTAGTATTGCCCTAGGCAGGGCAGCCAAAAGTTGGGAGGCACTTCAATGCCCCTGGATAGAGGCGTGCATGAGGGCCGCTTTAAATATTGTGCCCATTATAAGGAAGTGGGTCTTTTGTAGTATTGCCTTAGGCAGGGCAGCCAAAAATTGTGTGGCACTCTGATGCCCCTGGATAGAGGCATGCATGAGGGCCTCTTAAATATTGTGCCCATTTTAAGGAAGTTTGTCTTTTGTAGTATTGCCCTAGGCAGGGCAGCCAAAAGTTGGGAGGCACGTCAATGCCCCTGGATAGAGGCGTGCATGAGTGCCTCTTTAAATATTGTGCCCATTATAAGGAAGTGGGTCTTTTGTAGTATTGCCCTAGGCAGGACAGCCAAAAATTGGGAGGCACTTTAATGCCCCTGGAAAGAAACATGGAGGAGAGCCTCTAAATATTGTTCCCATTACAAGGGAGCGGGTCTCCTGTACTTGTAATGCCCATTCTGTAAGCATGGACTAAAACATTTAATCCCTGGAGGATATACATGAAACCACTGCCTAACTTTTGAACGGTTAGGGTCATCATCATCATAAATATGATGTAAAAAAAAATATGTTTTCGTGGCATCATGAACCACGGTCACACTGATCATATGATGGTGGCGGATAAGGAGAAGGATGAGCAGAAGAGCAAGTAGCCAAAGACAAGAAGTGTGTACCCATGTGTGGGTGTGCGGAGGTGCATGGCAATCTACCGGCACAAAATTTAAATTCTGCTATCATTTGGTGGTGGTGTGGTGAAGTCAGGCCCAATCCAACCCTTGTTCATCTTGATCAGAGTCAGCTTGTGAGCATTTTCAGTTAACAGGCGGGTGCGTTTATCAGTGATGATTCCACCTGCGGCACTAAAAACACGCTCTGACAAAACGCTAGCGGCAGGGTAGGCCAGGACTTCCAAGACGTAGAGAGCCAATTCCTGCCACATGTCCAGCTTGGATACCCAATAATTATAAGGCACAGAGGAGTCTAGGAGCACTTTAGTACGATCGGCAAGGTACTCCCTCAGCATCTTGGCAAACTTTGCAGTCCTTGTGACTCTGCCCCGCACCTCAGGGCCTGTGGTACGATAGGTGCTGAGAAAAGTGTCCCAGATCTTTGAGAGGTTTCCCCTACCTCTGCTGGATTGGACTTGTGCCTCTCTCGGCTGGACGCCTTGGTTGTCCACTGAATCGTGACCTCTGCCGCTAGCGTTTTCAGAAGGGAATTTTTTTACTAATTCCGCGACTATGACCTTCTGGTACTGCAGCATTTTTGTAGACATCTCCACCTTGGGAATAAGAGAAATAGAGTTCTCCTTGTAGCGTGGGTCTAAAAGTGTCACCAACCAGTAATGAGTGTCCGCCAAGATGTTGATAACGCGAGGGTCACGAGACAGGCAGCGTAACATAAAGTCAGCCATGTGCGCCAGACTGTTAACAGGCAAGACTTCAGGGTCCTCACCAACAGCATGACTGGCCATGCTGGCCTCATCCTCCTCCTCTCCCCTGTCCTCTGGCCATGCACGCTGAACCGACGGTCTGGCGGTTGTGCATGTATTACCGTCAATTCCGCATGAAAGTAGCTCTATTTCTTCATCATCATCATCCTCCTCCTCGTCATAGTCATCCAATGCACGTTGGGATGAGATGCGGCTGGGGTGTGTGTAATCACCCAGTACGGTTTCTTGCTCCAACTCATCGTGCTTGGCCTGCAATGCATCGTCTTTGATTTTGAGCAGAGAGCGTTTTAGAAGACAGAGAAGCGGGATGGTGACGCTAATGATGGCGTTTTGGAGGACGGTACATATGTCGGACATCCATGAACACTCCTGAGGTCTTATGTGTGGAGTTTGACCCGTATACCGACGGCCTAGTTGATGCTGGTACTCAACAACTGCTCTCTTCTGCTCACAAATCCTGACGAACATGTGCAGTGTGGAATTCCAACGCGTGGGGACATCACACACCAGTCTGTGAGCCAGAAGCTGCAAACTCCGCTGAAAGCCGGCAAGGGCGGCAGAAGCAGTAGGTGACTTTCTAAAATGGGCACACAGGCGGTGTACTTTGACGAGCATGTCAGACAGCTCCGGGTAGGATTTAATAAGCCGCTGAACCACGAGGTTGAGCACATGGGCCACGCATGGAACATGTGTCAGCTCACCTCGCCTCAGAGCCACCGCAAGGTTCCGGTCATTGTCACACACGACCATGCCTGGCTGTAGGTTCAGCGGTGTGAGCCAGTGATCTGCCTGCTGTTTCATAGCTGTCCACAATTCTTCAGCATCGTGGGGTTTGTCACCTACGCATATTAGCTTCAGCACAGCCTGTTGCCGCTTAGCCGAGGCAGTGATGCAGTGCTTCCAGCTTGGGACTGGTGTGGAGGGTGAAGTGGAGGAGGCTGAGGAGCATGACGTTACGGAGCAGTACACTGTGGGTGAAACCCTAACTGAGTTAGGGCCTGCAAACCTTGGTGTCGGAAGGACGTGTTCCGTACCAAGCTCAGACTGGGTCCCGGCTTCCAGAATATTAACCCAGTGTGCCATCAGCGAGATGTACCGGCCCTGCCCACAAGCACTTGTCCACGTGTCTGTGGACTTTGCTTGAAACTGCGTTGTTAAGGGCACGTGTGATGTTTTGTGACACGTGCTTATGTAATGCGGGGACGGCACACCGGGAAAAATAGTGGCGGCTGGGGGCTGAGTAACGTGGGACAGCCGCCGCCATCAGGTTGCAGAATGCTTTTGTCTCCACCAGCCTAAAAGGCAGCATTTCCAGCGCAAGCAGTCGCGAAATGTGTGCATTTAGAACTGTGGCATGTGGGGCGTTAGCAGCGTATTTGCGCATGCGTTCCAAAGATTGGTGTATGGATAACTGAACGCTGCACTGTGACAAGGACGTGGTTGATGATGGTGCTATTTCTGCTTGTGCAACTGCAGGTGAAGGACAGGAGGCATCTTAGCATGCAGTATGGACAGGGGATTGTCTTGCACGTACAACAGTGGAAGACACAGCAGTGTCACTCGCAGACACTGCTCCTGGACTCTGCTGTACATCCCACAAAGTCGGTTGCTTTGCTGCCATGTGCCTGATCATGCTGGTGGTGGTCAGGCTGCTAGTTTTGCTACCCCTGCTGATGCTGGCGTGGCAGGTGTTGCAAATGGCCTTTTTGGAATTATCTGCAGACACCTTAAAAAACAGCCAGACTCTGGAAGCCCTAACAGTTGTACTGGCAACTTCTGTCGTGTTGTTGTTCCAGGGAAGGGTTGCCTGCCTTCTGCCTGCGGACACCACCCTGCTTCTTCCGGCTTGTTGTGATGCTACGCCTAACTCCCCCTGTGCACTGCTGTCCTTGCTCTGCATGTCCTCCTGCCCTCGCTCTGCATGTCCTCCTGCCAGGTTGGGTCAGTTACTGGATCATCCACCACGTCATCTTCCACTTCCGCACCCTGCTTCTCCTCCTGACTTTCTGGCAATTGTGTCTCATCATTGTCCACCTCTTGTTGAGACATGTTCCCATCGTTGCCTTCGTGAGACCGTGGCTGCTCAAATATTTGGGCATCGGTACATACAATCTCCTCATGACCCACTTCAACATGAGCTGGCGAGAGGTCAGAATCTACAAATGGATAAGTGAGCAGCTTTTCAGAGTGTCCAAGTGTGGGATCAGTTATGTCCGGGGCCGGGCACTCGGCATGGTGGGAGGAAGGCGTATCAGGGTGTGGAATGTGCGGTCCAGTCTAACGGCTACTGACACTTGACTGTGTGGAAGACAGGGTATTTGTGGAGGTGCCAAACTGACTGGAAGCATTATTCGCTATCCAACTAACAACCTGTTGACACTGGTCTTGGTTTAATAGTAGTGTACTGCTGCGGTCCCCTAGAAATTGGGACAGGAAGGTTGAGCGAGATGATGTGGGCGTTTGTCGTGGCGCAATTCGAGCTTACACACGGCCTCGGCCTCTGCCTGCACCACCATCCCGTCCAGTTCCTTGTCCCTTGCCACCAGCCTTGTGCATTTTCAATGTTGTGCTGCCTGTATACAGCTAAATGAAGGCGTCCAAAAGATGGTTTTTAACTGCACACTGAGATTACAGATTACAGCGGTTTAATCCCGGCAGCTGGAACGGTCAGACACAAACGCTGACGCGTATACCGTGTTTTGGCGTATACTACTTGGAGCTACAAGCCACTCCTGAGGCACTAAGATGCTAAATGAATAAAGACAATAGTTGGTTTTTAGCTGGACACTGAGATTAGAGATTAAAGCCCTGCAGGTGGGCTGGTTAGACACAAACGCTGACGAGAATACCGAGTGTTTTGGCACATCCTAATTTACGCTACCACCTACTCCTGCCAATAGAGAGCTAAATTAATCCCTAAAAGCACTGTTTTGGGATGGATGAGATTTCCAACCTGTACACCAGCCCCAGATGCGATGCAGGCTGGTATACTGGCACAACAAAGTTTGCTATATACCATGCCTCCCTGCCTGCCTGTACATAGACATGGCCAAAATGGCTGTGGCATTACAGTGTCTGTCAGCCAATCCCTACATGCGGGCTGACTCTGTAAAGAGCGCCAACATGCAGGGAGGTGGACCCCGAGCATAGCAAGAGTATCGCGAGATTACTCGGTACTCGCAGAGTACCCCGAGTACCGAGATATTCGTGCGAGTACCGAGTAGTGACAAGCATACTTGCTCATCCCTACTGAGCACTGTTCAGGAATCAGGCGACGGCCAATGGGTGATTTATCGCCGCAAAATCGCCCAATCACACGCCACAACCGTGAGGCAATTTCACGGCGATTGCATCGGGGTGACATATTGCCTTTCAAATTTCCAGGTGAGATTGCGGCGTTTGACGGTACCTTTTGAGCAATGTGGAAGGAAAAGATAAACATTTTAATTTTTCTAACAAAAATGTTCTTTTAGCCTCAATTCTTTCATTTTCACATGGGCAACAGGATAAAATGGATCCTAAAGGCCGCTTTACACGTCGCAATATCGTTCCGATATTACATATGATTTCACGGGAGCGCGCACGTTTTTGGCATTTGTCCAAAATCGCATAGGAGATGTTACACATGGAGATATCAGCAGTCAACGCAACTATGATGTCGTACGCCCCTTTTTCACACTGTGTCTGAGCAACCAGTACAAAAGAAGTCCACAAAAAATGAATGTGTTTAAGCAGCAAAATAGATAGATGCAAGTGTACCAAAAGTGTCTCTGGAAATATATATATAAAGACTTTTTTCAAATAAAACACAGCAGTCAAAAGTAGAAAGGAGCCAAAATGTAAAATTGAAATGCCAATAATACTCAAAAAGGTGCATATTTGCCAATGTAGCGCTCCATGTTACTTTTGAAGTTGCTGCAATGAAGCATTACATCACTAGAGGGCAGTTTCTTCCTGCTGTGATTTTTACACTGCTTAGAGTTGAATCTACAAATGTGCCTACATTATTTGCAATAGTGTACACACATTTTCAACTATTCTTTCTTTCAATATATTTAAAAATTTACATTATTTCTCAGGAATGAGCAATTTTCTTAAATTTGTTTTTGAAGGGGTGGTCCCCTTTCGACATTTCTTATGCAGAAGTAGCAAAACATAAAAATGTACCATATATATTATTTTACTAGATGGTGGCCCGATTCTAACGCATCGGGTATTCTAGAATATGTATGTACCGTAGTTTATTTATGAAGATGTAATAATAATGCAATGCGAAGCTTGGTGTGCGTCAATGTCAGTGTACAGCAGTGTTGGTGTTCAGTGGTGTTGGTGTACAGTGGTGTTGATGTACAGCAGTGTTGAGAAGGGGTGAGTGGATGCTGAGCGGGGGTGAGTGAGTGCTGAAAGGGGTGAGTGAATGCTGACCGGGGGTGACTGGGTGCTGAGCGGGGGTGACTAGGTGCTGAGCAGGTGAGTGTGTGCTGAGCTTGGGTGAGTGTGTGCTGAGTGGGGGTCACTGGGTGCTGAGCGGGGGGTGACTGGGTGCTGAGCGGGGGGTGACTGGGTGCAGAGCCGGGGGTGACTGGGTGCTGAGCAGGTGAGTGTGTGCTGAGTGGGGGTGACTGGGTGCTGAGCGGGGGGTGACTGGGTGCTGAGCGGGGGGTGACTGGGTGCTGAGGCGGGGGTGACTGGGTGCTGAGTGGGGTTGACTGGGTGCTGAGCAGGTAAGTGGATGCTGAGCTTGGGTGAGTGGGTGCTGAGCGGGTGACTGTGTGCTGAGCCGGGGTGACTGGGTGCTGCGATGGGTAACTGGGTGCTGAGCGGAGGTGGGTGAGTGAATGCTGAGCGGGGGTGACTGGGTGCTGAGCAGGTGAGTGGATGCTGAGTGGGGGTGACTGGGTGCTGAGTGGGGGTGACTGGGTGCTGAGCGGAGGTGACTGGGTGCTGAGCGGAGGTGACTGGGTGCTGAGACGGGTGACTGGGTGCTGAGCGAAGGTGACTGGGTGCTGATCGGGGGTGACTGGGTGCTGAGCGTGGGTGACTGGGTGCTGAGCAGGTGAGTGGGTGCTGAGCAGGTGAGTGGGTGCTGAGCGGATGAGTGGTTGCTGAGTGGGGGTGACTGGGTGCTGGCCGTGGATGACTGGGTGCTGGCCGGGGGTGACTGGGTGCTGGCCGGGAGTGACTAGGTGCTGGTCGGGGTTGACTGGGTGCTGAGCTGGGGAGAGTGGGTGTGGAGCCGGGATGAGTGGGTGCTGAGATGTGGTGAGTGGGTGCTGAGACGGGTGTGAGTGGGTGCTGAGCGGGAGTGAGTGGGTGCTGAGTGGGGGTGAGTGGGTGCTGAGCGGGGGTGAGTGGCTGCTGAATGGGGGTGAGTGGGAGTTGAGCCGGGGTGAGTGGGTACTGAGCGAGTGAGTGCTGAGCGGGGGTGAGTGGGTGCTGAGCGGGTGAACGGGGGTGACTGGGTGCTGAGACAGGTGACTGGGTGCTGAGACAGGTGACTGGGTGCTGAGTCGGGTGACTGGGTGCTGAGCGGAGATGACTTGTGTGCTGAGCGGAGGTGACTTGGTGCTGAGCTGGTGAGAGTGGGGTTCAGTGGGGGCAGTGTGGGTTCAGTGGGGGGCAGTGTGGGTTCAGTGCGTAGTGTGGGGTGAGAGGGGGCAGTGTGGGTTCAGTGGGGGTAGTGTGGGGGCAGGGTGGGTTCTGTGTGGGGTGAGCAGGGGTAGTTGGGGGTGAATAGCAGGATGGAGGAGGCTCCACTCACCCCGACATTGTTCCTCTTCGGCCGCGTTCACACATTGTGTATTTTTGTGCGCTTTTTACGTGCGCTTTTCAAAAATACGCAATATGTTTTGTGTCTGCCAGCAAAATGAATGGGAAATTCACTTTACCATGCAGACAATGCGTAATTTTACGCAGCGCTTTTATGGGAGAAAGCGCTGCTTTACGCAGCAGCTCCTGCGTTTTCTCCCATAGGGGCCGGCACTGCTGGATATGATGTCACAGAGGGGAGGAAGAATCCTGCTTCCTCCTCCCCTCTGTGACATGTGTGACCGCCCCCATTTGATTTCACAGTGTATTAATATACACTGTGAAATCAAAATTATACAAAGTCAAATATATGAAAAATAATAAAGAATGAATACTTACCCTCCAACGGCTGTTCTGGTGTCCGGGAGTCGGGAGCCGGGAGCCGCCGCAGGAATTGACCTGCTAGGATCTATCATGATGTCAGAGGGGCGTTCCCGGAGCTGATTGGCCGCTCGCGGTCATGTGATATGTATCACATGACCGCGAGCAGCCAATCTGCGCCGGGAACAGGGGCGTTCCCGGAACTTATTGGCCGCTCGCGGTCATGTGATATGTATCACATGACCGCGAGTGGTCAATCAGCGCCGGGAACGCCCCTCTGACATCACAGCAGGTCCTGGCAGAGCTGTACATCGCCTGCTTCTACTCCGGAGACCGCGAAAAGGCGTCGGAACGGTAAGTATGAATTCTTTATTATTTTTCATACCTCTGACTTTGTTTCATTTTGATTTCGCAATGTATATTAATACACTGCAAGATCAAATGGGTCTGTCACACATGTCACAGAGGGGAGGAGGAACAAGACTCTTCCTCACCCTCTGTGACAGCGGGAGCGGGAAAGTGAGCGGAGGTGGGTGCAGCAGGGAGGTATCGGGTGGCTACTCTGAATGAACAGCTGATGCCGAAGCATCAGCTGTTCATTTCAAATAGCAGGGCAGGAAGGCCGACAGTGAAGCCGGCTTTCCCGCCCACAATGTGAGTGTAGCGCTGTCAAGGCAATCCCGCGTCGCTAATGCGCGTGGCTGTTTTGCATACGCTGCGCTCATTGGTTGCCGCGGCTGGCGGTAACTACTGAGCGCTGGCGTGCGATATCCGTGACAGACAGAGAACCTTAGACGATTATATAGTAGATTATTATTATTTATTTATATAGCACCATTATATTCCATGGCGCTTTACATGCTAAAAGGGGCAGACTAGGACAAGTAACATAGTAACAATACAAGTAACAATAAATGTAGACAATTTGGTCGGACAGATACAAGAGGGGCGAAAATCCTGTCTGCGAGGGCTCACAGTCTACAGGGGCGGGTGGGGATACAGTGGGAGGGGGAAGTTCCAGTCGTGAGGCGGTGTGGTGGTAGGCTTGGCGGAAGAGGTGGGTCTTCAGGCTTCTTTTGAAGGTTCCCAGGGTAGGAGAATGTCTGATGTGTTGGGGCAGTGAGTTCCAGAGTATGGGTGAAGCGTGGGAGAAATCCTGTGGTTGTGCGGAGAAGAGATGAGGGGGGAGTAGAGGAGGAGCTCTTGGGAGGATCGCAGGTTGCATGAGGGTAGGTATAAGAAGATTATGTCGGAAATGTATGCAGGGGACAGGTTATGGATGGCTTTGTATGTCATGGTTAATGTTAATGGGATCTCTGGGAAGTAGGGAGCCAGTGAAGGGCTTGTCAGAAGGGGGAGACAGGGGAGTAGCGGGGAGACAGAGGGATTAGGCGGGCAGCAAAGTTCAGGATAGATTGGAGAGGTGAAAGGGAGGTATTGGGGAGGCCGGTGAGCAAAAGGTTGCAGTAGTCGAGGCGGGAGATGATGAGAGCGTGAATAAGGGTTTTAGCAGTGTCGTGGTCAAGGAAAGTGCAGATTCTATAGATGTTTTTAAGCTGGAGTCGGCAGGAGGTGGTGAGGGCCAGGATGAGGGGCTTGAAGGAGAGGGAAGAGTCAAGGATAACCCCGAGGCACTTGGCGTGGGGGACTGGGGAGAGAGAGCAATCGTTGACGACAATGGATAGGTCAGGTAGTGAGGGGGAGCGTCTTGGGAGGGAAGACTATGAACTCGGTTTTGTCCATGTTCAGCCTAAGGAAGCGAGCAGAGAAGAAGGATGAGATGGCAGACAGGCATTGTGGAATTTTGGATAGCAGGGAGGTGATGTCAGGACCAGACAGGTAGATTTGGGTGATGTCGGCGTAGAGGTGGTACTGGAGGCTATGGGACTTAATGAGTTGCCCTAGGCCGAGAGTGTAGATTGAGAAGAGTAACGGTCTAAGAACCGAGCCCAGGGGGACCCCGACAGATAGGGGGTAGGGCGAGGAGATTGTGTGGGAGTGGATGACGCTGAAGGTCCGGTCTGTTAAGCACGAGGAGATCCAAGAGAGGGCAAGGTCTGTGATGCCAAGAGATTCCAGGATCTGAAGTAGAAGGGAGTGGTCAACAGTGTCCAAGGCGGCGGACAGGTCGAGGAGGAGCAGGACAGAGTAGTGGCACTTGCTTTTGGCAGTCATTAGGTCGTTGGGGACTTTGATCAGGGCAGTTTCAGTGAAGTGGAGGGGTCAGAAGCCAGATTGCAGGTGATCAAAGAGGGAGCAGGAGGAGAGGTAAGAGGACAGCTCAGAGTAGATATGCTGTTCAAGTAGTTAGAGGAGAAAGGGAGGAGAGATATAGGGCGGTAGTTGGAGACAGTTGTGGGGTCAAGGGAGGGTTTTTTGAGGATGGGTGTGATCGAGGCGTGTTTGAAGGCTGAGGGGAAGGTGCCAATGGTAAGTGATAGGTTGAAAAGATGAGTTAGGGCTGGGATGATAACGGAGGTGAGGTTGGAAATGAGGTGGGATGGGAGCGGGTCGTGGGTGCTGGTGGTAAGGTGTAATTTTGACAGGAGGGAGGAGGGCTGGTCTTCAGTTATGGGGGGGAAGCAGTTGATGGTAGGAGAAAGCAGTATAGGCGAGAGGGGAGGCTGTGGGGACAGTGGATCAAAGCTGTCTCTGATTCTGACAATTTTTTCTTTGAAGAAGGAGGCAAAGTCTTCAGCAGAGATAAGAGGAGAGGGGGAGCAGGCGGGCGGAGTAAGGAATTGAAGGTTTTGAAAAATTGTTTGGGATTGCAGGACAGGGGAGTTTATTAGGGATGAGAAGAAGGTTTGTTTGTCGACAGTAAGTGCAGTCTTGAAGGCGATAAGGGACTGTTTGAACAGCGCAAAGTGCTCAGTGGAATGTGATTTTTTCCATCACCTCTCGGCGACCCTGGATGCCCGTCTCAGGTCTTTAGTGAGGGTGGTGTGCCAGGGTTGCCTGTTAGTTCGTGGAGCGTGGTGTGTGGAGGGAGGAGGCTAGGTCGAGGGCCTTGGTTAATGTAGTGTTGTAGAGGGTGGTGGCAGTGTCTGTGTCACGTATCGATGTTATGTCAGCGAAAGGGAGAAGGGATTCAGAGAGTGAGTGTAGATCAATGTGTTTTAGGTTTCCGTGGGGGTGATCAAGTTTGCGGAGAGGAGGTGGTGTAGTAGGGGAGGTGAGGGAGGAGAAGGTCAGCAGATTATGGTCAGAGAGGGGGAGGGATGAGTTTGAGAGGTTAGTAAGGGAGCAAAGACGGGTAAAGATGAGATCCAGCATGTGGCCATCTTTGTGGGTGGTAGATTAGGACCATTGAGAGAGCCCAAAGTAGGAGGTCAGGGAAAGAAGTTGAGAGGCGGTTGGGTGGGCAGTGTCAATGGGGATATTGAAATCGCTCATAATGATGGTGGGGATGTCAGTAGAGAGGAAATGAAGTAGCCAGGTGGTGAAGTGGTCGAGGAAGGTGGGGATGGATCCAGGGGGGCGGTAGATGACGGCTAGCTGGAGGTTACAGGGGGAGAAAATGTGGACAGAGTGGACTTCGAAAGATGGGAGAGTAGTAGAGGTGGGTAATGGAATAGGGACGAAGGAGCAGGTGTTGGATAGGAGTATGCCAACACCTCCGCCATGTTTGTCAGAGGGGCGGGGGGTGTGGGAAAGACTGAATCCTCCGTAGGATAGTGCAGCAGGGGAGGCTGTGTCGGAGGGCGTGAGCCAGGTCTCTGTGATACCAAGGAATGAGAGTTTATTAGAAATAAAGAGTTCATGGATGTATGGTAGTTCATTACAGACTGAGCGGGCGTTCCAGAGTGCGACTGGCAGGGAGATTAGGGGAGCATGGACTGGGGAGATGGGTCTAAGGTTGGTCAGGTGGTGAGGGTGGGTGATGCTGAGGTTATGAGAGTTGGTGATGGGACGTGGGGGTGAGGTGTAGGTGACTGTGGGGATGTTGTCACGCTTCCGGGGGAAGGCGCCCTAGAGTGGACCCACTAAGCCGTGGTACCGAACTCCCCTGGGTGAGCTGGTCCTAGTTTAACCAACCCCTATATAGGGATTGTCAGGGGCAAGCCCAGGGGGTCTAAATACCACAGCTGCTAGTATCAGGGGGGCGGCTCGTGAGGTTAGCCTATGCTACGGCACAGCTAAGGATTCCGGGATAACAGGGTACAAGGCTAGGAGAACAGGAATGGTGCTACTGGGGAAGAGCACAGCAAGGGTTCCAGGAAACAGAGTACAAGGAAGACCTGACCAACAGTCAGCAAGGCAGAAGCAAACTGACTTAATAATCAGGCACCTCCCATCAGTGGAGGTGGCCTGATATACCAAAGGAAGAGCAGCTATTGGTCAAGGGGAGTATCAGGTTGGACCGTGCCGGCCCCTAGAGTCACAGGGGAGGAGTGCACCTAGCACGCCGCTGATTGGTCACATGAACACGACCATTGTAATGTGCTCATGTGTGAGCCCGGTGGTCAGCTGACAGGAAGGGAACCCAGTGACGGCTCCGAGACACAGTAAGCCTGGACTCTGTATGCCCGGTCGGCAGAGGGGCAGAGGATGCTGACTCGGGAGAGGTGAGCTGGGAAGCGGTGCCAGGGAACCTAACAGATTTGGCGGGAGGAAGGCTGGGATTAGAGGAAATGTCGCCAGCGAGTAGGAGGAGCAGGAAGAAAGTTAGCAGGTCTGAGAAGGAGAGTTTCCGCGGTGGGCGTGCCTGTTTGGAGATGGAGGATTGAAAGTGAACGACTAGTTTAAGGGAGTGGGTGAGGTGGTTAGGCAGGATGGAGGGTGAGAGAAGCACTTTGTTGCTATGTGGAGGGATCAGCAGGGGTAGCAGGAAGTGGAGAAGGATGGGAGTGAGTGTGCAAAGGAGGGGAAACATTGTGGATGGTGAGCGGGGGATGGGAGTAGCGTGGGTCAGATGCAGCAGGAACGAGAGCTGTAGTGGTGGGCGAGTAGTCAGTAGCGAAGAGTATATATAACCAGATAAAGATAAACGGCAATCTTTACACCATACTTGGTATATAAATGCAAATATTTTTATTTATTATAGGAAAACATCACACTCAATAAAAGCCCTTCCCCTAAAAACACCCCAGACAGTGTGTATGCAGGTATACATTTACAAAGTACAGGCAAAATACCATTATAGATACCATCATTGCTTGATCTGCACAGGTGGAATGTAATCCAATCTCCACTACACCTACTGACACCCAAAAGTTGTCCGAGGGGACAGGGATACAGCACAGTATATAGTAACCATTATTAACCCTCACAAAGTGCAAAGTGCTCAGTTTAGAAAGTATCCATACCGCACCACACTGCCCAGCACCTCAACGTTTCGCTCACCGCTTCGTCAGGAGGCGCTGGGGCAGTGTGGCGGTCACCTTATATAGCCATATCCCTTAATTGCCCGCTCCTCAGCTGTATAGCGGCGCACAATGCCTGCGCCTGCCCGCACCCGTCCGCGCCCCGGCGTCCCGGAAGTGCCGCCTGCGCATGCGCAGACACGGCACACACCATTGGACGCCGGAGTCACGTGGGAGGCGGGGACGCTGCAGACACCGCGCGCACACAACTGTGGGGCTCAGCACCATTATGAGTGTGGGCAAACTGCCCACACTTAACCTGTTGTTATCAGCTTTAGTCTGAGTGTTCCCCATAATATTGCACATATGCCCAGAGGATACATTAGCCATCATAATCTCATCTATAATGCATTGGCACATATATTAGTACATAAACAATATCACATTATGCATGTATAAAAATATGAGCTTCGACCAGACCCTCCTGACGAAACGATAGCGCAATGCTGGGCAGTGATGAACAACAAACTTCACTTTTGGTTGCGTATGGCACTTGAATCCCATATGATCTTTCATATCGTAGGCAAACCTTAGGATAGCTACAATATAAAATCAAAAGTAACAATTAAAAACAGAGACCACCATATAAAACACAATGATTTGTTCGGTGTGGTTAGCTTGGATGGCCCTAAAATCAATACTGAATATATATATAACGTTTATTAAATCTTTATTACACAGTGTACGTTACATCGCAGGACAAATATATCAACTTCCCTGATCTCATTCTAAGAAAGGTTTGAGTAGCGAAGAGTAGTTCGGGGTTATGTATATATATATATATATATATATATATAAATTTGTTATCAGCATGATCACATGGAACTGTTGAATAAAGATAAGGATAATTATCCTGAACAGTGATTGTTTAACCCCTTCATGACCAAGGATGTATATATACGTCTTTGGCTGTGTCCCGGCCCCCTGATGTGAGCTCACGCTGTGAGTTTGCATCCTCCGACACACATCTGATCTCATCAGTTGAGATGTGTAGCGAACACCACCGATCGGATCAGGGGTGATAACCCATCGGACAGCGCAATCCATAGCACAGTGGCCTGGATCTCGCTGTTCCCCGCCATGATCGGAGGTCCCATGAAGCAATCACGGGACCTGCACATCCCGGGGTCCTGTAATGACCCAGGAAGCTGTCTGCAATCACTTCCTGCTGGCAATGACCCTGTGAGGTCACCAGCAGAAAGTAATTATGACCCGCCCAGGCCAGGGTACTCAGAGCTCGGGAACGGTGTCAGGGGGGACGCTATCACGGGTGGCTGCACCCGAGTCCGTGGCCCTGGGGTTGGTGACTTCTGAAAAATACGGTTTCTATTAGGATAATTCATGACACAGTCCTTCGGAGGGCGATGGTATTGTGGCAAGGGTGGTATAGCTTCCTACAGGTGAAGCTGGGCCTCCGGGGCAGCGATAGCTGAAATAAAAGTCACTGTTCGCGGCACACAGACACGACAGCAAGTTCACTCTTTCCGAGTACTTTACTGAAAATGAGCATCCAATGAATACACAGTTCACAGTGCAGTAAAGATGGAATTCACAGGTGATCTTTCGGGTGGCTGTAAATGGATGCAAGGTGGTTTAGAGATACCCGTGGTATGCCTTAGTTAACGAACCTGTGTTCTTTTTAGCCCTGCCCGGGTAAGTCTCTTCCCAGTCCCGCTAAGGTAGTAATGGAGTTCCTCTCCTCTCCCTCTCTGCTGCTTGGAACCCAACCTCTTGTGGAACCGGGTGGACCGCTCAGTGCTGTGGCTGATAAACAGGCCGCAGAAACCTGTTGACAGCTACGGAGGTGGACTCCTGCCGTTTCCTCAGATCCGGCTTTCCGTGGTGGATTGGGGAAGCTCCCCTGAGTATAATCGCTCCGCACTGGTTCCCACTTTCTCTCTCGGGCCCAGACTCACGCGTCATGCACCCTCTCTCAAGGTCCCCTCAGGACCTCCTTTCATCTTCCCTCAGGTCTAGTCTGCAACTCGCCTGTTCTGACCTTTCGACTCTCCTGACCCTCCCCTCGAGGGAGCCTTTCCCCGGATTGAGTGTGGGAGTGCTGGAATTGGGTCCCTCCTACCAACCCTGCATCCACTTACAGTTGGGATAATTACACCACTTTTATGGGTGTGATGCCTGATTAACGGGGTGCCACAATTACTTCCCCTGTGTTCAGATTGGCTGTAGTTCATCGGATCAGACAAAGGAGTACTGAGGTCCTCTAGTCATCAAAGTAAAATAATGAAGAAAAAGTTATTAAAAATATGAAAAAAACACACTAAAGTTCAATCACCCCCCTTTTGCCCATTGAAAATAAAACTATTAAAAAATATAACATATACACACATTTGGTATCTCCATGTTCAGAAATACCTGATCTATCAAAATATAAAACAAATTAATCAAATCTGTAAACTGCGTAACAGGAAAAAAAGTCCAAAAGCCAAAATTAAGTTTTTTTGGTTGCCACAACATTGCAATAAAATTCTGTAACAGGTGATTAAAACCGCACACCTACCTAAAAATGGTATCATTGGAAACATCAGCTCAAGACGCAAAAATTAAGCCATCATACATCCCCAGATTCCAATAAATAAGAACGCTATGGCTAATGGAAAATGGCGCAAAAGCGCAATTGTTTTTCTTTAAAAACGTCTGAATTGGTTTTTTTTACCAACTGTAGAAGTATACATGTTTGGTATCTACAAACTCGTACTGACCTGAGGCATCATACAGAACAAAAAAAAAAAACATGTAATCTTACTTTTGTTGCAATTTCACCACACTTGGAACTTTTTTCCATTTTCCTGTACACTAAATGGTAAAATACCGTAAATGATTTCATTCAAAAGTACAACTCGCCCTGCAAAAAGGAAGCCCTCATATGTCTATATTGATGGAAAAATAAAAATGTTATGGCTCTTAGAAGAAGGTGAGGGGAAAATGATGATATACGGAAAATCACCTGGGAGTGAAAGGGTTACAAAAAAAAAAAAAAGATAAAGACAAAAAATATAATTTTCATATGTACCATAAAATCATTGGGTGTACTTGCTGGCTACAGAATGCGCATTGCCAATGCTCTAGAACCGGTCAGTATAGCCAATAGGTTATACTCCCCCACACTGCACTGGACCGGAAATGATGGACAGCAGCACATCATACTAGGATGGAGTCGCCCACAGACTGGAAACTTGGGACCGTGCTTCTGAATTCATTATCATGCCCACTGAGGTGTGATACCACAGAGGAAGGGGGGAGAATGGAGCCAGAGTGAACGTCCACACGTTACCCACCCGTGTAGACAATGGGGGAAAATGTAAGTTATAAACAACATGTGTACAATAAATATACTTCACAGTTAGGTTCGACAGGGATGCTTAGTGATGTAGCAGGAAGCTGCAGGGACAGGTAGTGCTAGGTTTGGGGGTATAAATGACCTGATAGGTTCCCTTTAAATGCTATCAGGCCCTGGTCCAGGTGTAATATGCGCATGTGTAGGATAGCAGCCACAGGGCGACTATTAGAACCTGGAGCTATCATAGCAACTCATCCCGCAGGAGCAGGTGTATTGACAGTACCTATAGATTAGCTTAGCGAAAATATACATTGCAGACTTTACTGCAACAATGGGAATGTGTTGTTGAATGACATTCAAAACATGGCATAAAAAGATTAACTGTTGTGGACAATTTCTTTTCTTGTCTGTGTCATCAGGAGGCACCAGGGTCCTGATTTATTATTTGCAGAATTTTATGTCTCTTTCCTTTTTCATCTTGTGGCATCAGTTGCTGATTTCATCAAAATGGCGCACACTCACAATTGTTAAGGCTAAAACATCTGTAATTGCTAGACTCCACCAACAAGGTGGAAGAAAAACACAGGTGAGCACATGACGTGCACACCCAGGGCTCGGGTACTCAGCTCTCGGGCTCAGGTTTCAATCTGGAATGTCACGGGTGGCTGCCCGAGGTCGTGGCCCTGGTGGTCAGTTAAAAAGATGAAGGGAATATTTACAGGGATTATGTACAAAGTTTTTGTCGTGACGCCACCTGCAGTGTCTGGTGATGCTCACCAGCGCCGCCACAGTCCTCCGGTGGTCGATGGTATTGCTGTTTAGATGGATTAGTCCCCCGCAGGCGGGACTGGACCGCCGGGGCAGCGATGCTCTAAGGAAGCAGTTTATATAGGAAAGATGCAGCAGAGTCAGAACTTCACTTCACGGGTAGTTTACTGAAAACTTCTCCAAAGTCATACAGTTCAGCAGTAGATGGTATAACGGCAAATACTACGGATGCAGCAACTGGAATTTCTGGCCGTTAGATGGATCCCTCCTTGTGTTCCTTTTTGTTTTCCTTTCTTTCCTTGCCTGCCAGTGGCGGTGTAGTCTGACTCATATAGACAATCTGATTTCCTGCTATTGCTTTCTCCTCTCCCTTGTACCCGTCGGGTGAACCTTTTACTTGTCTTTCGCAGGATCCAACTGCAGGACTGATTCCCCTCTTGTGGGCTCTTTGGGAGTCGGGGCCGTATCTATAATATCCCCGTTCTTCAGATTCTCTGTGAGCCGTGAAGAACTCACAGGTGCGGGCTCCGGTGCCCGGTTTCTTCCTATGGGGCAAACTCTTCCGTTACTCACTTCCCCACTAGAGCAAACTCCTTTTGCTTGGTTCCTTTTTTCTCTTTCTGAGATCTTTGCTTTAGTTCTCTGGGCCCCTCAGCCGAGGAGACCCTCCTTGCTCCCTCCAGGTCGACTGCCTGCTTCCAACTCCAACTACATTCTCCTCTAACTCTCTCACTAACTCCTCCCACTCTGACTAGTTCCCCCTAGAGGCCACTATATATCCTCCCGCTTTCTCTCCCACCTACTATTCTAGTGTGTGGGTGTTAGCTCTAGGGTTCCATCTAGTGACCATACTTCCAATTGCAGTGGGGTGACTACACCGCTTTTCTAGGGTGCAGTACCCCTTTTGTGGCACCTACATGGTGGGGCGCCACACACATATAAATAAACTTAAAAAATCAGGAATAGAACAATGAATTGGGTGCAAACAAAAAAAGGTGCAAAGCACAAATATAAACAAAATAGACAAGCACAAAGGCAATGATGATAAGGCTCCAATGACCTCCTGCCACTATAAGAAGGATACTGTGAGAAATGGTGTTGGCTTCTCCAGCCTGCTATACCTTGTTGAGGCACAGAGATAATTTGTTTAGGAGTCAGATTTTCTTGGTTTTGCAGGGCTAATCTTCCTTTAATATATATATTGCTTTTACTTATTCCACTCTATCTCAGAAACAGATGACATATAATCTATCTTCCTCTTGACATCTCAAATGGGAAGAGAGAACAGTGCTCAATCATTACATGTGTTCCCCCTGCTCTTTCCAGCATATTCTCCCTATTGAGGTACAGTTGTTGAATGGTGTGGACTCTGCTGGTTTACCAGGGAAACCAAAGCATTGCAGATAAATATGGGTAATTCCAGGATTAGGTGTTTCTGATACTTGAGGGAGGTTCCCCTACAGTGTCAGTACACTGCTTTGCACCTTCTATAGCTGCAGCTATTGTGCTACGTGGTTACCCCATTTTGTCAATAGTATAGCCTATTCCAGGGTCTCAAAACACGCGGCCTGTGCCTGGGGCTTCACTGTGCGGCCCGCGGAACCATGGACAACTTCAACATGCTGGCGGTATAGTGCAGGAGGGAGCAGTGCTCCCCACTGTATTATATCGTCCGGCCGCGGGACTGACAAGCGCTGCTGCTCAGTAACATCAATGCAATCCACTGGTCAATGAGAGACCCGCAGCTGCCGTCGGCGTATGACATCACCTCTCATTAGCTGGCGACTTGCATTGATGGTACTGAGCGGCAGTGCTTCTCAGTCCCGTGGCCAGAATATATAACACAGCGTGAAGCGCGGCTCCCTCCTGCACTATACCGCCAGCATGTTAAAGGTAGAAAATTGTGTGTGAGAGAGTGTGTTTGTGAGTGAGTGTTTGTGAGCGAGTGTGTGAGAGTGAGTGTGTAAGAGTGTGTAAATGTATGTGAGAGTGTGTGTGAGAGAATGTGTGTGAGTGTGAGAGTGTTTGTGAGTGTGTGAGAGTGAGTGTGTAAATGTGAGTATGTGAGAGTGAGTGTGTGAGAATATGACTAAGTGTGAATTAATATGTGCGTGTATGTGAGAGTGAGTGTGTGAGAGTGAGTGTGAGAGTGTGTATGTGAGAATGTGAGTGTGTGAGAGAATGGGTGTGTACCACAAGAAAGGGACCAGGATGGGGACATTACTACAAGAAGGCAACCACGATGGGGACATTACTAAAAGAACAAGAACAGGATTTGGACATTACTACATTGAGCAAAAAATTCTGGTATTACTAAAAATGTCACTTAGTCCTACAAGCAATGCGGCCCCCCGATATCAATTTTTTTCTACGTGCGGCCCACCAACCCAAGGTGAAGTTACCTGGGATCTTGTAGTCCTGATCAGTCCTGGGAATCTTTATCTTGTCCGTTGTCAAAGCAAGATTGCATGTCTCATATGGGTTCATGCGTTTTTATATCAAGTGAAACGGCATTTGGGGATATCACATCTTCCAACAGACCCCAGTTAGAGGACAATGAACTTTTGACACTTCTTACATAAATTGTCTCGCATCGATTTATAGCTTTCTACACTCACTGAGGAATTTTCAGGTCTCCACAGGCCACTAATCATAGAACAATAATACAATGGGTTCCTCTTATCTCGGAATTTTGACTTTACCTCCCCAGCTCCTCACCCCTCCCAAGCCTTACTCTGCTTTATGTCACCTGTCGTATTTACTGCATCATCTCATTCTGATTATGTATATATGTGTGTGTCTTCAGAATTTGTGTCATTATCAGCCTGATGAAGGGGCCATAGTGCTCTGAAAGCTTGCTCTGCTTACCATCTTTTCAGTTAGCCATTATAAGGTATCAACCACTGAGGACTCTCAGATTCCAATATTTTTCACATCGAAGAGGACATAGTGAACCTTTTTTCTGCCAAAGGGCCATTTGGAAATCCTTACCATAATTCGTGGGCCATACAAAATCATCTACATGAAAATTACCCTACTGCATTTGGTTAAACAATCAAGTCACCCCTGTTGGAGCTGCTTTGTGCGGCTGCGATGTTACGTGATATTAATCATTTTGCTTCTCACAACAACTTTTCAAGGTTTGCGTCAGTCTAGAGCACAGTTAACTCTTTGTGATATGATTTTTAAAAGCATATACATCACATAAGAGACACTGAGACTGCTGTACATACATCACATAGGAGGCACTGACACTGCTGTACATTTATAACATAAGAGAAACTGAGACCGCTAGATACATCACATAGTAGATGCTGGAACTTGTGTATATACATCAGATAGGAGACACTGAGACTGCTGCATATACATCACATAGGAGATGCTGGGACTGCAGTGTATACATCACAGGATACATTGATGGCATATACATTGATGGGGGCATGTATAACACTGCGGAGTGCTGGGGGCATGTAAGCACTAGGGATGATGGCATGTATAGCACTAGGGAGGCTGGGGGCCTATACTGTACATTACTTGGGACAGTGGGGGAATATTCAGCATTGGGGAATGCTGGGGGCATGTACAGAACTGGAAATGGGGTCATATGCAGCACTGGGGATGGTGGGGGCATATACATCACTTGGGGGGCTGGAGTCATATACAGCACTGTGAATGGTAGGGTCATATACATCACTTGGGGGGCTGGGGTCATATACAGCACTGGGGATGGTGGGGGCATATACATCACTTGGGGGGATGGGGTCATATACAGTACTGGGGATGGTAGGCATTGGGGGCATATACGTTATTAGAGATGCTAAGGGCATATACAGCACTTGGAAGGGCTGGGGCATATACATCACTAGGGAGTGCTGGAGGAATATGCAGCACTGGTGAGGGCTGGGTCATATACATCACTAGGAGGGCTGGAAGTATTTACATTACTTGGTAGCCTGGAGGCATTTACATCACTGGAAGGGAGGGGGGCATATACAGCACTGGGGATGGTTGGAGGCATATTCGTCACAGGAAAGGGCTGGGGCATATACATCACTGGGGAGGACTGGGAGCATGTACAGTACTTGGGCAGTTGGGGGTATATGCAGCACAAGGGGAGGGCTGGGGAAATATTTAGCACTGGGGACAGTGGGGGCCTTTATATCACTGCGGAGGCTGAGGGGATGTATACACTAGGGGCATATACAGAACTGGTGATGCTGGGGCAGCCGCTCCTCTTCATTTGTGGGACAGGAATGCATCTCATGCTAACTCCACTCACATACTACATCCTTGTGCTGGCGCTGGCCAGCGTGAGGATGTGACCCTTCAATGGAAGTGCATTCAGCATTCAGTAGTGAATGCTGAGGTGCGTACTCACATGGTAAGTGCATGTTTAATGGGCTTGCAGCAGCAATCTCCCTTTGGGTCGCAGAAAAGGCTCTCCACCCCTGTCCTAGAGGGACCTGAAGGATCTGGAGGCTCCAGGTCTATTATTGCCTGCTACATACAGTCAAGACATTGTTAACGTGTACGGCAAAATGGGCAGAATTCCTTTTACACTCCCTGACAGTAGTTATGTCGCTTATCCATGTTATGTAAATAAAAGCTTATAACCTTATGTTAAATTCATCCATTGGTTGTTTAAATTACTCTTTTGAAAGCTGAAACCCTCCGAAATGTGGTTTAGGTTAAGAAAATAAATTGGCATTAATGCTGAAATTTGGATCATTTAATGAGCACAGAATGGTCAGATTTTGGCAAGACAAAAGTTTTGTTGCCTGGTCATATAATGCACCAAATCCAAGTTTACATCCTCACCTGTGCACAGTAAATGATTGGTTAATTAGTGGGTGTGTATAAAAAGAAACCTAGCACCCCAGACCTTCATTTGAACTGCAACTTGAGCTCTGACAACATGTCAAAAATCCACCCTGCGACCAAAGCCTTGATTATCAAGAGGCTGAAAACCAGATCCACTGCAGAGGTGTCTGGCACTTTAATGTATCTCAGCGTCAAGTACAAAGAATTAAAACAAGATTTGAAGAGACTGAAGATGTGTTTGACAAGCCCAGATCTGCCAGACCCCGCAAGACAACTGCTCAGGAGGAACGTTTGTTGATTAGAAAATAAAATGCAAGCCCCTCTTCCACTGCAGCAGAGCTTCAACAGGCCTGGTCACCGCAAGTCCCTGTGTCAACTAGAACAGTTTGTAGGATTCTGTCTTGAAATGGCCTCCATGGTTGAATCAGTGCCCAGAAGCCAGCATAAAAACAAAAGGCAAATAAAAAAACTGTGTGGCATTTGCAACGTCCCACAGCCTGCTAAACAGATGGACGCTGGAAAAGTGGCAGAAGGTGGATTTCTCTGATGAATCTTCACTAGAATTACACCACAGTCGCCACACATACTGCAGGAGACCTACTGGAGCCTGTATGGTTCCAAAATACACCCAGAAAACAGTTAAATTTGGTGGTGGAAAGATCATGGTTACATTCAATATAGGTGTGTGCGAAACATTTGCAAGGTGGAAGGCAATATCAATGGCCCAAAATAACAAGAAGTATTAGCTACCTCTTATATTCCAAATCATAAAAGGGGTCAAATTCTGCAGCATGATGGCGCTCCATCTCATACATCCATCTCTACAACAAAGTTCCTCCAGGCAAAAAAGATCAAGGTGCTCAAGGACTGGTGGCCAGCCCAGTCACCAGACATGAACATCATTGAGCTTGTTTGGGGTAGGATGAAAGGGGAAGCTTGAAATACTAAACAAAATGATCTTCATGAACTCTGGGAGGCATGTAAGACTGCATTCTTTGCTATTCCTGTTGACTTCATAAATAAATTGTATGAATCATTGTTGAACCGCATGGATGCAGTTCTTCAAGCTCATGGAAGTCACACAAAATATTAAATATGACTCTTAATAGCACAACAACTTCATTCACCAATGTTATGCAACATATATTTGTATTTTAAGTTAATTATTTGTTTGAAAATCACATTACTTTCTGTGGGTGACAAAATGTTTGTCTTGCCAAAATCTGACCATTATGTGTTCATTAAATGATCAATATTTCAGCATTAATGCCAATTTATTTTCTTAACCTCAACCACATTTCGGAGGGTTTAAGCTTTCAAAAGAGTAATTTATACAACCAATGGATGAATTTAACATCAGGTGATAAGCGTTTATTTACATAACACGGATAAGTGACATAACTTCTGTCAGGGAGTGTATCTGCATAGAAGCCCACTCTACCAAACCATTAAGAGCCAATTCAGAACGTTAAAAGACTGCAGACAGCCATCATCTAGATTATATTCGGCCTATATGGTTTTTTTTCCACCCCTAGGGACTGATATCAAACTTCCATGGCCACTCTGTCCCCCAATTACATGGAAAAGAATCTGGAATAGTTTATTATATTTGTACAATTAATTTCTTGTCCTGATTAATTGGAAGGTATAGCAGACCCTGATGACACCTTGATGTGTTGTAAACATTTAGTGCCATGATTTGGCATCTTTTGAGTGAACAAAATTGTGGCGCCCCTGCGGTATGGTCGCCACAAAGGGTACTGCACCCACTCCACACCCTATGGTCGCCCTGAAGTGGCGAGGAGACTCCACGCTCCAACCACAGAACTGGAGGCCACAAAATCTAGAGGAGCTGTGGCCGATACCTGACACATCCGCCAAGAAGGGAGCTGTACTAGGGTTAGGGGACTTGGTACCGGTCGCCCGACAAGACCCGTGGCTGCCAGATTGGGGATCTGTGTGCGGAGGCGAGAGCAGTAGAAAGGCGGACAGTTAGCACTGGGAGAACAACCCCAGATAGAATGGAACATAACAGGGGTGCCTTGGACAAGTTATCCCGGTGCTTTGGGACTATCTGGACTAGAGCTTGGCAATTTGCAGTTCCCGGTGGCATTGCTGAAGTGAATGCTAAGTAAACCAGGTATAGAACTCAGAAGCTGTGTGTGAGACTATTAGTTTCCCCGCCCGCCGACTGATAAGCCAAGCAGGCCACAGGGGACCTCCCTCAGCAGATCCCCATCTGTCTCCCCCAACCTGAAGAATCCAACAGCCTGCCACCACCGCAGACAACACCGGTTGCCCTTGGGAACCGCTCCACCCATGGGGAGCTATTAAACCTGGCAGTGGCTCCATCATCCCCAGAGGTCCTGCACCGCAGCGTCGGCCATCAATAGCTGTACATCACAGATGGCGTCATGACAACCATCCCCAAACCCTTAAACCCCCAAACTTTTATTGACAACCGCCAGAGTCACAGAGCTGGGTCTCGTTACTACCCAGAAGTACTATTGCCTAGTTCTGAGTACCCCACAGCCCTGGGGGGCATGTCAAAAGTGTCCTACCTTATTTCAGTTTATTAATAATAATTGTGATTATAAGAATTAGACTTTGCACAACATATTGGGAACAGTTAAAGAATGCCTGCTGGCACAATTTTGTAATCTAAAGGCATGCCTGTAATGACGCTGTAATGCTGATTAAATTGATATTTTTGATGAACAAATCCACTTTGTGGTTCTTCTTTAATTGCCATTTGAAAGTTTTCTGCTCATTAGATTTCTGTGCACTGGGGCCGGTCTGTACACTGGGTCTTCTCCTCCCTGTCTGTGATTACCCAGCCAATCTGCTGAATCTGGTTTTTGATGTCCTGCTTGCTCTGTTTGAATTCTCAGTGTTGACCTGTCATTCACAGACCAGAGCTAGACCAAGCATAAATCACTAGAAAAGCACGGCTTCCCTGTGCTGGACTCCTCATAATCAACTGAATTGTTTGAAAAAAATGAAGTACAGTGATACCTTGTTTTTTATTTACATCGGTTTTCGTCGATTTTTTTAAAGGAAAAATGTATCTCAGTTACTGTTGGTTTTCATAGATACATCGCTGCTAATTTTGCGATAAAAAATGGTGACCCACGTAATTCTTCTTCCAAAAAATATGTGCACCCCTCTCACCCCTTCCATATGTTAAAAAGAGTGTTTATAAAAATAAAATACCAAGTTAAATGTTTATTTATTCTGTTAGTCTTATTCTCTTAAACATCTTACATATTAATTTTATAGTCATTTCTAATGTTTTTAGTATTAACCGCTACCTTTATTCTCTATATACTGAGGGTTTTTTTATGTATTTTTGAGTGTCTGAAATGAATTGATATTACATTGTTTCCTAAGGAAATCATTGCGTAGGTTTTCGTCGGTTTAAGTTTTATCAACGAAAACCGAAGTATCCCGGCATTGTACAATGTCCAATCAAGGTATGTGTCAGTACATTCTTTTTAGCAAGCTCTGGACTCTGATCTAAAATCCCCCTTTATGAATTCAGAATTCCCAATTTCATTTTTTAACCATCTCATCCTACAGTTTCCTAATAACCACTCTCTCCTTTGTCAAAAACAAAGGAATCCATGAAGCTTAGAATTTATGTTTTTTTTTTCCTATATAAAGCATAGAGAGATTACTATGGTCATTGATAATTTACTTTCCATGAAATAATATTTTGTTTAGTTGTGCATTGCTTACGTATAATACAATGTACTCTTTTACCAAAATGATTTCCACCTCCTGCCACAGATTATTTTCCAATAATCAATATCGCCTTTATTTATGCCCCTATAAATATTTCTCTATATGTTCTTGACTATAAGTCATTAAAAAGTCCAGAATCTTTTAATGTTTGAGACTTTAGAAGAGCAGTAGACAAGGCAGCCTAGATTTTTCACGAGTAGTTCAAAGGTTCACTGTATCCTGTAATTTCTATTGCTGCTCTGCTATTATATGTCTCAAATGTGAATGCCCAAAATTAGCCTACCGGTAATTACATCGTCTGATCCTAATTTGATCCCCTCCTCCAGTTATCCTTCTTAGTTTTAAAAGTAAAGTATACTGATGAACATTCGAGGCAACTGCTGTCACAATTTTACCCACAAAACTAAGCATATACCAACTAGATACCAATAGAGATTTGTAATAGAATGTCTTTTCAAAGACTTATAAATCACATTTTTTGGCCACCGCTTTCTTTTTATGGTGTCTGAAAGAAACCTGTTGGCTATGACAGTTTCATGATTACTTGTTATTAGGGGTTTTACTACAGTAAGTGCAGCGGTTGCGATCACACCCGGGCCCTGGAGCTCTAGGGGGCCCCAAAAGTCCCTTTGACCTATATGAAATGACCAATGCTATTAAAGGGAGCCTGTCACCTAGTTTAGTCACATTGAAGAAAGAGGCACTCACCCAGTGATAGTTGATCCTTAATGGATGACTTTAATCGGCATTAGGGTACAGGGTGCTGGGGAGGGGGTGTCAGAGGTGCAGACGACGGCACCGTTTCGGATCAACTGATCCTTCGGCTGCTCTTGGCTCCAACCAGCCGAAGGATCAGTTGATCCGAAATGGTGCCGTCATCTGCACCTCTGACACCCCCTCCCCAGCACCCTGTACCCTAATGCCGATTAAAGTCATCCATTGAGGATCAGCTATCACCGGGTGAGTGCCTCTTTCTTCAATGTGATTTTACCTCTCAGGCTGTTATAAGACTGTGCACCCCCGGTTCTGCTGCAGTTGACACTGCTGATACCGCTACTTTGGATTTTGAGTGATCGGTGCCCCGCTATTCTGCCTCCCAAATATTGTCACCTAGTTTAGCCCCCCTAACCTATCACTACCTGTCCCTGCAGCTTCCTACTACATTACTAATTATCCCTCTCTGATCTAAATGTGCATTATAAAAGTGCAAAATCGATTTATTAACGTACGTGTCCACCGTCGTGTGGGCGTTCTTAGATGGCTGGTCATCAGGTGGGCAGTTTCTCCGAGTTCGCTCTCCCCGCCTCGCTGCTTCAATCATGCTCCTGTGGGCATAATCATTCATTCAACAATGCACACCTGATTTAGAATTCCCACCTCCTTCTTCCGGGTATGACATGCTGCTGACCCAGCATCATTTCCAGTCCTACGCAGTGTGGTTGGTGTAGTGGCATACAGGCTGGCTCTGGAGAATGCGCAGTGTGCATTCCGAAGTCAGCCTGTACACTCAATACACCCCCCATGCTGCGCAGGGCCAGAAATGACACGCAGCAGCCGCTAGCGTGTCATACTTGGAGGAAAGAGGCTGGAATTTTAAATCAGCGCTCCCTCCTGAATGAATGATCACGCCCACCAGTGCGTGATTAAAGCAGTGAGGAAGAGGCTAGAGTGGACCCAGAGAGACTGTCCAGCCGTCTAGGAACGCCAACATGACGGTGGATATGTAAGTTTATAAATCACTTTTTTGCACTTTTCAATGCACATTTAGATCAGAGAGGGATGGTTAGTAATGTAGTAGGAAGCTGCAGGGACAGGTAGTGATAAGTTAGGGGGGCTAAACTAGGTAATACGTACCCTTTAAAGACTTGCAATAATTGGGGTCCCTATTGGAGATTTTGCATCGGGGCTCATAAGCTTCAAGTTACGCCACTGATTCTTATATTCACAGAGAAACTAATACAAGGCCATGAAGGGTGCAGCCACAGTAACCTGCATCTGTGCATTTATTTGATTTTTCCATTAGATACTTGTTGTCAATCTTGTTTTTTTTAATGATTGTTTGTTCTATAAATGAGATTATGAACATTTAAAATCCCTTTGTTATACGTGAATATTTGTAAAACCATAAAGCTGGCATCTCAAGTAGTTAAGTTAGCGTAATCCAAAGGGAGAAGGTGATGGTTAAATAGAAAAAAAAAACAAAAACTAAAATTTGTAAGGTATGAAAGTGATGAAAATCTGTCAGGAAAAGGGCAGATAAACATAATGCTGCTAAACCCCTGAGGAAGATGGTGCACAGTTTTATTGAATAAGTGTGGCACCCGTGCCGGGGATTGCCACAGGACCCATCCAGTGCAAAGAGGGATTTACACTTTGGTACCCACAGCACACAACATCTACCACCACAGACCTGGAGGGGGAGATCTACTGGTTGCCTTAAGCCAGATCCCCTATAAAAGATCCAGGCCTGAGGGGAGGAGTCAGTTAGGCAGTTAGTGTGCTCTGAGCAGCGAAGAGAGCGGTGAAGTCCAGTGAAGCAGCCTAGAGAAGGTGCTGGAAAGACCCAGTTGCTGGGCAAAGCAAGGCCCAGAACCAAGGGACACTGACCGGCTGGAGCACCCCAGAGAGAGGGACGGAAGCCAGTGGAGGAGTAAGGAAAAGGGACAAGGGACCGTATATAGGATCCCTTTAGCTCACCCGGACACCGGAGTCCGACCCTGCAAGAGAAAAACTGAAGCAGGAAAAGCCCGGAGAAACCAGGAGGATCTATTCCCCTGAGGTACTAACTTAATAGACACTTAAACCTGTCCAAGCACAGGACCAGGGGCCCAAGAGGAGTATAGGGACCCCACAGAAGGCCCTCATTGTCGGTTACATAGTATAGCCCTGAGAGGGAAGAAAGCGGCGAGTTCAGTTATAGGCAGGACTTACCCCAAACCACCGTACACAGTAGCAGAGGAGGCCTCACACTCTCAAGGTGAAAATCCCAAATTGCATCCTGGTACCCCTCTAGGACTGTACCTGTTACCGGACATCAGTAAAAGGTACCGAAACAAAGACTATTGTGTGTGTGAGTCTGCTGCCAACCGCGTCCCCTGCAAGCAGCTACTTGACTCCCCTCATCCACCCTCGCTGCCCTGAGGTAAAGCTCCACCTGTGGGGAGCTGTACTACACTGAGCTGCATTTCCATCACCTCAGCGGTATCCACTGTTACCAGGAACCACAGGTGGCGTTACGAGACTACTATCCCCATCCTCATCACCATTTCCCCTAATCCCCGTCACTAAGGGTCCAGGGCACGGAACCGGGAACCGACCGGCCGTGATCCCCTGTCGAAGCAGCAGTCCTATCCCGGGATCCGAGTACCCCCCTTACCCTGTCGACTGCCTCATAAGGTAATATTGAAATATTAAAATCCCTTGTCAGACACCTTGATGACCACAAGATTCCCATAAAAGTATTTTTTCCTAAAGGCCACAAATAAAACAGGACCTAAAAATTATTAAATGTTATTGGATAGGTCGAGGTTTTGAATTAAAAACAGTGGACGTAAATATTAATACAATACATAGGAAGGAACATTACTCTCAGAGATAGCTCTCTTATTATAGCCACTTACTGCATAGTGCATCCTGTTATCTGAAAATTGAGATCAATATCAACCCTGCCTGATGCAATCCTGTCATCACCCACAAACGTTAAGGTAATAATATAGCAAATAGTAGTGCATGTCTATGAATTAGAAGATCATCCAAAATCAGTATCATATTGCCAAGTTTCAGGGCGATTCTAGGAGCCCTACAACACGTTGAATAATAAATCAATATTACATTCACCCTTTGATGTCTTGTGGAATATGGCAGCATGGTTTTTAACCCTTCATCCTCCCTACTTGAATTTTCTGAAATAATGACCTTTGGGTTTTCAGTGGCTATAAGCCACAATCATCAACATTAACATAAATAAACACTTGAAATGGATCACCCTGTTTGCAATGACTCTATATAATATATTCGTTTCACTTTTTGTATTGAATTACTGAAATAAATTAACTTTTTGATATTTTCTAATTCATTGAGATACACTAGTATATGATAAAACAACATGCCACAATAAGGCTTTGTTCACACTTCCTTTTTTTAAATGCCTTAACATTGAACTTCCAACCCCTAGAATGAAAAGTCGTGGAATTCTGGAAATATAATAGGATCCCTAGATTCATTAATGATATGCAATGATTAAAGAATAGAGCCAACTTTTCAAATGATCAAAAAAATGGTTTTACAAGATGATGTACCAAGTACTCTTTGTTTTTAACAACACTAGTTTGTATTTATTTATTGCAAGGTCTATGGGCAGAATACACACATACTTTTTTTGTTTTTTAGTTGCTTCATAAGGTTGGGTACATGTAGAAAAACACACTTACATGCCCTGGCATGCTGGCAATGAGGTTATTGATGGTTTTCTGAGGAATGTCTGAATGCACTTTATCACATAAATCAAGTTGCAAAGGGGAGCTGCCAGCAGCAGATCTTGATTATTTGCACTCAGACCTTATTTCTTAGGCTGGTTTCACGCTGCGGTCAGATCAGGTCAGGTCAGGTCAGGTTTTGTGTTTCAAAACCAGGAGAGGAACTTGCAGAGAAAAAGTATAATTGAAAGTTTGACACCTGTTCTAGGTTTTGGAGTCACTCCTGGTTTTGAAATACAAAACCTGACCTGATCTGACCTGATCTGACCGCAGTGTGAAACCAGCCTAACTGGACAGCTTACTAAAAAATCAGTGACATACAATATATTTCACCAACACATCATAAATCATGATCAGAAATGATACATGTCTACAGCCCATAATTCTGATATGAAGACATCAGCTGGATTCACTGTCAACTTACCGTATATACTCGCGTATAAGCCGAGTTTTTCAGCCCAAAAATTGGGCTGAAAAGTACCCCCCTCGGCTTATACGCAAGTCATATACATATGCAGCCCGCCGGCATCCCGCATCAGTATACAGGCCCCCCCCCATTAGTATCCAGGGCCCCCCTTGCTCCGGAAACCTGTAAAGTAAAATGATTATACTTATCACTGTCCTGTCACCGCCGTCCCCGCCGCTGCCATCGCGATCCTCCGGCTTCATCCGTCTTCTTCTGGCTTCCTGTGTTCGGCGCAGGCAATGACGTCATTGCCTGCGCCGACCACAGGAAGCCGGAAGACGCTGGATGAAGACGGAGGATCGCGATGGCAGCAGCTGGGACGGCGGTGACAGGACAGTGATAAGTATAATCATTTTACTTTACAGGTTTCCGGAGCAAGGGGGGGCCCTGGATACTAATGGGGGGGGGCCTGTAGACTGATGGGGGTGGCGGGCGGGCTGCTGTATACTACCACTGGGGCTGCTTTATATACCTCTGGGGCTGCTGGGGCTGCTGTATACTCCCACTGGGGCTGCTCTATATACCTCTGGGGCTGCTGGGGCTGCTGTATACTCCCACCGGGGCTGCTCTACATACCTCTGGGGCTGCTGTATACTACCACTGGGGCTGCTGTATACTACCACTGGGGCTGCTGTATACTACCACTTAGGCTGCTGCTGTATATACCACTGGGGAGACTGCTGTAACACTGCTGGGGCCTGTATATACCACTGGGGAGGCTGCTGTATACCACACTGCTGGGGGCTGTATACTACCACTGGGGAGGCCTGTATACCACTGGGGGGCCTGTATACCACACTGCTGGGGGCTGTATACCTGTGCTGGGGTCCACCCTCGGCTTATACACGAGTCAATAGGTTTTCCCAGATTTTGGGGGCAAAAGTAGGGGGTCGGCTTATACACGGGTCGGCTTACACACGAGTATATACGGTAAATTATAATACTTGCAAGAAAATAAGTCTTTATAGTTTGAAAAAATCATGGACGTCTTACTTTTTTTATGGGCAGGGAAACAAAATGCTCAATTTTTACAGACTGTCCTCGAATTTCTGGATGGTTGGCACCCTGCAACAGATCCATTTATGTATCCCAGTCCCTCATGCCAAGTGCCTCGGAGTTATCCTTGATTCTTCCCTCTTTTTCAAGACCCACATTCAAGCCCTCGCCACCTCCTGCCGACTCCAGCTCAAAAACATCTCTCGGATCCGCACTTTCCTTGACCACAACACCGCTAAAACCCTTATTCACGCTCTCATCATCTCCAGCCTTGACTACTGCAACCTCCTGCTCACCGGCCTCCCCGCTACCTCCGTTTCACCTATCCAATCTATCCTGAACTCTGCTGCTCGCCTAATCCATCTGTCTCCCTGCTACTCCCCTTTCTTCCCCCTCTGCCAAGCCCTTCACTGGCTCACTGCTTCCCAGAGATTCCGGTTTAAAACACTAACCATGACATACAAAGCTATCCACAACCTGTCCCCTCCATACATCTCTGACATGGTCTCCCAATACCTACCCTCACCCTACCTGCGATCCTACCAAGAACCCCTCCTCTACTCCCCCTTCATCTCCTCTTCGCACAACCACATACAGGACTTCTCCCGTGCATCACCCATACTCTGGAATTCGCTGCCCCACCACATCAGGCATTCCCCTACCCTGGGAACCTACAACCTACAATGAGACCCAGTCCACCGCACCGCCTCAGGACCGACATCTCCCCCTCCTACTGTATCCCCACCCGCCCCTCATAGACTGTGAGCCCTCGCGGACAGGATCTTCTCCCCTATTGTATCTGCATGTTAGAATTGTCCACAGCCATTGTTACTTGTATTGTTACTATATTACTTGTCCTAGTCTGCCCTCTTAACATGCAAAGCGCCATGGAATATTATGGCGCTATATAAATAAATAATAATAATAATAACAATCGTCTGTTCGTCTGATCCTCAAAATGGAATGTTTATGAACGTGTGAACAAAAGCCTACATTTTCTTCATTGGTTTAAAGAGAACCTGTCACCCCCCCTAGTGCTTTCCAAAATGAAAGCAGCACCTTCAGCAGGGTGTATGCTGCATTCAGTGAAGGTGTGTACAATGTCTTTACCCACCTGTCCCCTAAAGAAACACTTTCTAAAGTTTCCCACCCTTTATTTAAACTGATAGTTAAGCGGCCCGATGGGTCTTATCTTCCATCGCCACAGGGCTGGACCTCCCCGCCCCCTCTATGTGTCTGCCGCCTCTTCTTCTGTGTGTGTCTCCTCCTCTTTGTCGCCTGCACATAATCCTCTGAATTCACGCAGGTGCACACAGTAAAGATAAGACCCATCTTATCTTTCCTTAGAGACAAGACCCTTCGGACCGCTTAACTATCAATTTAAATAAAGGGCGGGAAACTTTAGAAAGTGTTTCTTTCGGGGTACAGGGGGAAGGGTAGAGATATTGTACACCTTCACAGAATGCAGAAATGCAGAATACATGCGGCTGAAGGTGCTGCTGTCACTTTGGAAAGCACTAGGGGGTGACGGGTTCTCTTTAATCCAGGCTCCATTCACGCATCCTAATTTTTGCTCCATATTTCTCTTTAATAGAAATTGGAGCAGATCCCATTAAAAAAATATTGTTATGTCTCCTTCAGGGAAGGTTTTCCTGCTTCTCTACAGATCTTCTCCAGTTATTAGAAAAGACAAAAATGGACTAAAAATAATACAAAGTCTTTTATACTGCTGGACCTGTGGCTAAAGAAGAAGATGGAGGATGTATATACGAGGATTCTAGATATAAGTGCTATTGTTTGTATAGAAATGCATACAGGGAATCTGTTCATGAGTATGGAGGGTGGGGGGTGGGATCCATAGTTGGGTTTATATCATATAAAAGGTAAAATAATGTGATATTATCTTTCTGATGTGTGTTGCAATATTATGCTGAGTTTAATAAAAAAAACATCTGAACAAAAAAAAAAAATAATAATACAAAGGCCCTGATTAGATAATACTTTTTTTTTTACAATATATTTCCCCACCCTTTAGAATTCAGTGGTCATAGATTAAAAAAAAAAAAGGCACCTGTACCTGAACATATCAATTTTTTGGGTGGTGACTATATACAGTAGGGGAAATAAGTATTGAACACGTCACCATTTTTTAAAAGTAAATGTATTTCTAAAGGTGCTATTGAGACAAATTATCACCAGATGTTGGTAACAACCCATCCAATCCACACAAGTAAAGAAATCAAACCATAGATGTTCATAAATTAAGTTATGTGTAGTAATGAGAAATGAAACAGGGAAAAAGTATTGAACATCTTTACTGAAATGTATTTAATACTTCATACAAAATCCTTGGTTGGTGATGACAGCTTAAAGACGTCTCCTGTATTGAGAAACTAGTCACATCCATTGCACAAGTGTGATTTTAGCCCATTCATCCACACAAACACTCTTCAAATCCTGAAAGCTCTGTGGACTCCTACTATGGACTCTTGAGTTTAGTTCCTTCCATACATTTTCTATTAGATTTAGGTCAAGTGATCGACTGGGCCATTCTAGCGGTTTTATTTTCTTTCTATGAAACCAATTTACAGTTTCCTTGGCGGTGTGTTAGCGATCATTATCTTGCTGAAATGTCCACCCTCATTTCATCTTCATCATCCTAGTAGGAGGCACAGATTATTATCAAGAATGTCTTGGTACATTTGTTCATTCATCTTTACTTTAATTATATTATATGGATTGTGCCTGTGTTGTAAGCTGAAAAACAACCCAAACTATGATGTTCTCACCTCCAAACTTCACTGTTGGTATGGTGCTTTTGGGGTAATATGCAGTGCTTTTTGGCCTCCAAACATGGTGTGTGTTATGGCCTCTAAAGAGTTCAATTTTGGTCTCATCTAACTAAACTATATTCTCTTAGTATTTCACAGCCTTGGCTAAACTATAAAAGTGCTTGAACATACTTTTTGTTCAGCAATGGAGTCTTGCGTGGTGAGTATGCATAAAAGCCATAGAGTGCATTACTTATTGTTTTCTTTTAAACAATTGTACCTGCTGATTCCAAGTATTTCTGTAGCTCTCCACAGGTGCTCCTTGGCTCTTGATCAACGATTCTGATAATTATTTTCACTCTTCTGTCTGAAATCTTGCTGGTTGTGGCCAGTTTATATTGAAATAATGTTATTTCCACTTTCAGATTATGGCCCCAATAGTGACCACTGGAACCTTCAGTAGTTTAGAAATTCTTCTGAAACTAATGCCATCAATCAGAATGTTTTGCAACTATAAGGTTGCAAAGGTCCTGAGACAGCTCATTGGTTTTACTCATAGTGAGATTGGTGACATGTTCAATACTTATTTCACCCACTGTATAACTACTTGAATGATGATATGTACTATTATGTCCAAGAGCTGAAAGTTATATGGCTTATACTTGCATAAAAAGATACATAGGAAATCATTGTAGAAAAAGACATGGACCACTCATGTGTCCCTGACCTTGAAGGGATCCTGTCACCAGATTTTTCATATGTGAACTCCGCCTAGCTACGTGGATGCTTCGCTCGTGCATGCGCACTTATGTTTTAGACTCTGCCCACAGTAGGAAAGAGCAAAGTGCGCATACGTGAGCCAGTGATGAATATGCACAGGGCGAGAATTCCACTGCTATGTGGATAGTGTAGGAGTTGACATCCACATCACTCAGAGGTAGAGAATAGTGATCAGTGGGAGAGAGGAGAGATAGATGCCTCAGTAAGCAAGGATGCCCATCTTATCGAACTACCTGAATTTACATACAGTACCAGAGAATATACTGTAAACAGGTTTGTTGGGAGAGTCAGGGGATAATATACACCTTTATGGAATGCAGCACAGGTGTTGTTGAAGGTAGAAGTCTTAGTTCACACATGAGAAATCTGATGAGAGGTTTCCTTTAATGGTATAACGCCATGTGCCAACAATCTACACATCAATAATGCACCAGCAGAGTGAACGACCCTGCGCTCCACACCAACCATGCTGTAAAGGTTGAGCTCCCATGACTTTATGCCACAGAATCAACAGCAAGTGAAAGGAGCTTCAAAAAAAGATCACAACTCCTCTTCCCCATGCTCTCAGACTGTGAGCTGTGAACAAAAAATAGGAGGAACTCCTCTTGCAGTGTCTGGCAATTAAAAATAAGCCTGGCCAAATGGGAGGTATATAGAAAATAGAGGTCCTGGTAGAAGTAAAAAAACAAACAGTTTCTTAGTGTCTCTGACTTGGTGACCTGAAGTCATGTCAGCCTCATAGCTTGGGTGCTGTGGGGAATCATGCTGCTCCCTCTGCTGTTGCACTTTTCCTGTGGTGGTGGGCGGCACAAAGTAGTGCACATTTTAGGTATAGGACCCATGAAGTAAATTTGCAGTAACAAAAGAGTGGGCTTCATACAGCCTGATCAGAATGTTAGACATAATTACATCTTGTTCAGTTTTGTCAATTTTTGCTTAGTCACAATAAATCCAAGTACAAGTTTTGGATGTGTGATCCATGTCTTTCCACAGCTATGATACATTGCCTGCAGTGGCGTAACTAGAGTCTGATGGGCTCCGGAGCGAAATTTAGACCTGGGTCCTCCCCCCGTGCACGTTGATCAGTTGTATGGGCCCTGTTTAATGTTTTAAATCCTATAAAGACTCACAAATGAACCTCTCTCCCCTTCATTATGTATTAATGTCCCTCATCCTGGAATATGGCCCTTATTGTGGTATATATATATCCCCTGTCCTGGTAAATACAGTCTTCCTCCTACCGCCACCATAGTCCTCCAATTATTATAATACATCCCAATATTCCTCCATATATTACAATGTACCCCATATTCCTCCATGTATTATAATGCAGCCCATTGTCCCCCATTCATAAGGTAGCCCCCATAGTCAAACAATTATTATAAAGTTCCCCCATTATCCACCCTCCATATAGTATAATGCAGCCTCAAAGCCCTTCATACAGCATAATGCAGCCTCATATTCCTCCATATAGTACAATGCCGCCTCAGCCCTCCATATAGCATAATGCAGTTTCAAAGGCCTAAATATAGTATAAGGCAGCCTCATAGCCCTCCATATAGTATAATGCAGCCTCATATCTCTCCATATAGTGCAGCCTCCTCTCTATATAGAGCATCCTCATTTAGTGCATCCTCCTCTCTCCATATATTACAGCCTCCTCTCTATATAGTGCAGCCTCCTCTCTCCATATAGTTCAGCCTCATATAGTGCATTCTTCTCTCTCCATATAGTGCAGCCTCATATAGTGCAGCCTCATCTCTCCATATAGTGCAGCCTAATATATTGCAGCCTCCTCTCTTCATATAGTACAGCCTCCTCTCTCTATAGAGTGCAGCCTCCTCTCTCCATATAGTGCAGCCTCCTCTCTCTAGAGTGCAGCCTCATCTCTCTAGAGTGCAGCCTCATATAGTCAGTTTCATATCTCTTCACACTGTATAATGCACCCCCCTCTTCCCCCCTATAATTCTCTGGCCACTGTGTACTCAAAAAAATAAATCTGTACTTACCTCTCCCGTTCCCCCGTTGCTCTGGTCTCTTTTGCTGAAGACTCAGGAGGCTGTGGTGCCGGTGTGCTCCACTGTGGAACGCATAAAGCAGGAAGTGCCACCTACTATTGTGAAGGATGCGGCATCAGCCTGATGTATTTGTTCCACATTAGAACACACAAGTAAATCCAGTTTGTAAGAGGAAGCAAAGGGAGGCGTCGGCAGTAGTTGGAAGCAAGAGGCTCCTCCCTCCCCTCCTCTCCCTAACACACAGACCTAACAGTGGTGTGTGCTGCCGCGCGGTCACATGGATGTGCATCCTCGGAGACGCACATCCATTGTGAAGTGGGCGGTGAGATTGGTGGGTGCAGGGGGTGGCTGGCGATGTCTGCCCCTTATAAGCTCGGACCCCGTCGCAGCCGTGACTCTTGCGACCATTACGCGACTGATTGCATGGTCTGTCAACTTATTGTTTTTTTTTGTTGTTTTTTTTTTTTGGTACTGTATAAGAGGTTTATTGATGACGTTATAATGATCTATGATAATGAAGAAAATAATGTCCGGACTTTTTTGGATGAGATTACTCTTAATAACTGGGGTATAGAACTGACACCATTGATAGACAAGACAAACAATTACTTTTTTAGATTTGGTTATTTACATAGATGACACTGGTAATATTTTAACGAAAAATTATTTTAAGAAGATGGATTCCATTATGATAGCGGGCATTACAAACCATGGCTTAAAAACATCCCGGTAAATCAGTACCAGAGGATAAGGAAAAATTGCTCCTCAGATGGAGTGTTTAAAGTACAAAGTAAGATTCTCCGTAAGAGATTCCATGAGAAAAAATACATATAAAAAAAGCATATAAAATAGTAAAAGATAGATCTCAGGTGGATTTGATTAACCCAGTGAAAGAGTGTCAAAAGAAGAATGAATATAGTATTAATTTTATTACCAAATACTCTACACATAACAGTCATATTCGAAATATATTGAGAAAACATTGGAGTATTTTGTTAAATGACTCCTTATCCTTAAAGAACTAATTACGGTACATAAGAACCCGGAGTGACTTTTAGGAGAGCCCCGACTATTAAGAATATTGTGGCCCCTAAGTGTCCTGACAATGAGAGCCCAGGGTGGTTTATAAGAATAAAAATATACTTGATGAAGTAAAAGGCGCCTTCCGGTGTAACAGAGCGGGATGCTTGTGTTGTAGATCTATCAAACATGGAGTGTTTAGTTTTTACTCCCCGCATCTCCCAAGTATAGTATTCAATATAAAATACAAGATGACGTGCACCAGAAAATGTATCTATCTAATTCAATGCAACTGCAATAAACAATATGTAGGGAGGACGTCAGAACCATTACATAAACAGATTAATTCACATAGAAGCAATATCAGAAAAGGCTTTATGAAGCATGGTTTGTCTGGTCATTGCACGGAGGTGCCCAGAGGTTGTCACATTAACAGTGTTAACTATTGATCATGTCCCTGATCAAACACTTAATAGGATGGATAACTTGAAGAAAAAGGAGACTTATTGGATTTAGAAACTCAATACCCTTCAACCAATGGGTCTAAATTAAATTAGTGATCTGTTCTAGACTAAAATGTGTTATTGGTTGTTTGGTGATTCTTATTGAGTGTACTCCCAGTCTGGGTGGTTGAAGTGGAGTTAACTCATGTTGGATGTGATTGGGAGCTTCATGATGATAATTGCTGTATTTCACATTAGGGTTCTAGACTGCTTTGAGACCATTAGAAGGTAATAAAGATGCAGGTGAATTTGATTTGTATATACGGTACTATATATACTTAGAATGAAAATGTTTTGAATGATAAGGTATTGATCTTGTAATGGAGTTGGTTTCTCTCATTTTCTCTTCTTTTTTATAATATAATGGGTCTCTGGATGATATTCCTGTCTATACCGTTCCTAGTATAGATGGAACGAATGGTTGAGTGATCAAAAGTGTGTTAAAGTATTTTGGAGTTTAGAGATTGGCAGTTCGAATCCTCTTACTGCCTATTTCATTTTAGTATGATTAAAATGCAATTTTGTTATATGATATGTATTATAAATATGTTTAACTTTTAGGTGATGTATAATATTGTATTTGTGTGTTGAATGGTAATTATACAAGTTTTTAGATATTTATGTAAAAGTGGGAGATTTCACCGGAAAAGACGTCATGAGGGGTGTATTTTTATGTGATTATCTGTGTGCATATATTTTGTGGTATTTTAGATGTTCATGATGCCCTGATGAAGTGGCTGGAGGGCCACGAAACGTGTAGGCTTGTTTTATTAAAGTAGATTGAAATGATCTGCTTTGATTGTTCTTCCTCGGTTCATAATCATAATCGAATCAGGTTCATATCCTGGGTATTATTGCTGTCCATCCGATATTGTTTGTACATTAGGTCATCATGAGTACGTTCCAAGTCCATCAATTTTCGATGTGCTGCCAATATTTCTCCTTGATCAATGAGATCTTGTGTCTCTCTTGTAATGGATGCCCCCCACACCTTTTGGGTGAGGCTGTCATCTTAATTGTCTGCTGCCAAATTGGATGCTTTGTCTGGGTGCGTGCACGTCATCACCGTATAAAGAATCCACGCTGACACAGTTTGTCTCAATGTAGAGCTTAATGCCAAAGACCTTTTATTAAGGGAGCAGCTAGCAGTTTTATTACTTATCCTTAAAGGGATGAGCAAAGGGGTGTTACTAGATGTTGCGTCATTTTATGCTGAATATACATTTTATTCTGGAAAACATTTAATTATATTTTTTGCGTGTTAGTTAGTTTAACAAGCCTTGAAGCCGTACAGGACATTCAGAACAATCTGATAAGAGCTTCTATACGGCTACCTCTAAATCAAAACATTTATACAGAATCTGAGACACAGAAAACCCAAGGGTGAGAGGGAAGAAGGAGAGAGAGCTTATCTAGGTGAAAGAACAAGGCCAACAACCAGGCCTCAAGCCTGGAAGATTTGATTTCTGAATGACTACATACTAATATAAATTATTAACAATTTATTTGCCATAACACTCTTACAATCTCTGGGAAAGTTTTCTTAGATTTCACCAAGGTGGCGGTGAGCTGTCTGCGCTGATCCCCCGCGTCCTTCACAATTTTCAGGCTTTCAATAGTATTTATAATCCGTCCTCGGTATTTATTGACTTGACTTGGATCTAACTTGTTGTCACACCATTAAATTGAGACTGGATGGCCGCCTGAATCCAACGGAGAATTTGTGGAAAGAGCTAAAAACTGCTGATCACAAACACTCTCCATCCAACCTCACTGAGCTCCAGCTGTTATCTAATTTGGGGGGAATTGAGCAGTTTTTCAGTCTTCTCCGCCCGCAGGGGTTGCTGTTGCTCTGTTATTGTTTTAATTGGACCAGCACTCCTCTCACTTGGGTCAGACATTTTTATTTAGCCGGACACTACGAGAGGGGTTCTCCTGTTTAGTAGTTTTGGATGTATTGTCCATGTCTCTTTCTACTGCTCTGACAGAAGATTGAATATCACAACTGCATTGTACGATTTGCGTGTTATCATTTAGATTTCTAAAATCTTATCCACAATGTGCATTATTTCTCCTTGCTTTTTGATCTGGAGTGCATTTAAAAAAAATGCAGCATGTCGATCATTTCGCTGTTTACTGATGTTTTTTTCCCTATTTAAATCAAAATTGGTTAGCAGCATGACCCCCTCCCCCCAAAAAAAAATGCATATAAAAGTACCAAAAATTTCCAATGCATTTTTTCTGGCCATAGCATTTGTTTTTCATGCAGAATAAAATGCATAAAAAAAAGCTACTCGTGAGCTTTCCTTAAAAAGTCACACATGGCATGAAATGTGGTTACATATTACTTCCAGCCATAATAATGAAAAATTTGCAAGTTGCAGCTCCGCAGTTTTTAACTTTTATATCACTTCTATTTATGTTTTATAATTAGATAATTGTTTTAGACATCGCTTGTTGAGGTACAGTAATAACCAGAAGGGCTTTTTCACATGCTGCATTTTTTTTCTGTGTTCTGTCCCCATGTGCACATATAAAGATCCGGTGTGGACCAGGTGCAGACCCGACCGGAAGAGGCAGCATCCCCTGCGAAATGGTGCCCGTCGTTATCTGCACTCCACACTCCCTCCCCTCACTATGCCATGCCTGTAACTCGGCTTCAATAAAGTGAAGACATTATACTGGTGAGTGCCGCTTATCATTTTTTCTCTACATGAATTAATCCTTTTTACTGTTTTGTCCCCATCTGATGGCTGTAAATCTAAGCGCTCTAATTACCAGTCCCTTAGATAATTGTATGCTTGATACTTAGCCCTTTCAACTCGATCGCCACTGCAGCTGTAGTAAGACAGGAGGACACTGTAGTTTTCTTCTGTATCTTGTATTAGGCACAATAAACGATAGGTAAAAAGGATTAATCTGTACAGGGGTGTACAAATGTGTCTTGAGCAATGGCTTCTGCAGACTAACTGGGGAAGAAGGGGGGACGTTCTGTACAGACACAACTAAGGGAGCAATTTAGGGACAAACTTAGTACAGTCTAATCTACCCAGTAACAACAAGGAATTATTGATTGGAGGAATATATACAATGCAGAGAAATATATACAACAGGTTGTTCCCATTCGTGGGACACAACATTCTGTATGTTTCTGTGAGTTTTTCATAAGTAAAAATTCCTGCACTTTACAGTACCAGCAAAGTTAATGAGACTTCACAAACCTCATGCACATACTGCTTATTTAAGTTATTTTTTCTCATTTTTTTCTCATTTGCAGCATACCAATCCTTTCAAGGGTTTTGCAGTGTTTTTCACCCATTCATATGAATGCACAAATAAATAGAAGTAAAAGAAACTATTCAAACTGCGTTTCCCTGCTAACACTCTGTTTTTTGGCGCAGTTACCCAATATGTGCACTGAGCCAAAAACAAAGTGGTACAATATATACACTACCGTTCAAACGTTTGGGGTCACTCAGACAATTTTGTGTTGTTCATGAAAACTCATACTTTTATTTATCAAATGAGTTGCAAAATAAATAGAAAATATAGTCCAGACATTGACAAGGTTAGAAATAATGATTTTTATTTGAAATAATAATTTTCTCCTTAAAACTTTGCTTTCGTCAAAGAATGCTCCCTTTGCAGCAATTACAGCATTGCAGACCTTTGGCAGGTACTATTTAATGAAGCTGCCAGATGAGGAGCTGTGAGGTGTCGATTTCTCAAACTAGAGACTCTAATGTACTTGTCTTGTTGCTCAGTTGTGCAGCGGGCCTCCCACTTCTCTTTCTACTGTGGTTAGAGCCTGTTTGTGCTCTCCTCTGAGGGGAGTAGTACACACTGTTGTAGGAAATCTTCAGTTTCTTGGCCATTTCTCGTATGGAATGGCCTTCATTTCTAAGAACAAGAATAGACTGTTAAGTTTCACATGAAAGTTCTCTTTTTCTGACCATTTTGAGAGTTTCATAGAACAAAAATGTAATGCTCCAGATTCCAACCTCCTTCTCAAGGGAAGGTCAATTTTATAGCTTCTCTAATCAGCCAAACTATTTTCAGCTGTGCTAACATACTTGTGCAAGGGTTTTTATAGGGTTTTCTAAACATCCATTAGCCTTCTTACACAGTTACCAAGCACAATGTACCATTAAAACACTGGAGTACTAGTTGTTGGAAATGGGCCTCTATACACCTATGTATTGTAGATATTGCATTAAAAAACAGACATTTGCAGCTAGAATATTCATTTATCACATTAACAATGTATAGAGTATATTTCTGATTCATTTAATGTTAGCTTCATCGAAAAAAAATGTGCTTTTCTATCAAAAATAAGGACATTTCTAAATGACCCCAAACATTTAAACGGTAGTGTACAATCTTTCTTGTTTTCTCTCTGGATATTAAATGCCAAGGATATAGTCTTAAACTTATGCCAAAAAGCATCACAAAATTTGTGTCACTGAACTTCCTTAAAAATAGTAACTCAAGGGAAGTTCCGCTTGCATAATAATGAGTTTTTCATCTCATACTGTTGAAACTGAGGCCAGATGCCTTCCATATTTTTCTGAAAGCAAGGGCTTTGACTTTAAATACTGAATTACTATGCTTATAGTACAATCTATTCACCTGTACCAAGATCCAAGGATTCTCACCACTGGAAATTATATGCGAGTACAAGATCTGCTTGTTCTTTGTACAGGGATATGCTGGAGTTACTTTATAGAATTGCATTAAATATATATACCGTATGTATACTCCCTTCACTGATCCTCTGCCGGTTCAGATTTTTTCCAGGACCAGACTGGTCTCTAGCTCCTGGTCCCTTTTGACAAAAAGGAAATTACTTCTCAGCCAATTACTGGTCACAGCTGTGACATTGCTCAGATAGTATTTGGCTGAGTTATTTGTCTCGAGGCATAAGGAAGTAGAGGTCAGTAAAACACTTCAGAATTAGGGCCCTTTCACATCAGCGTTTTTTGAAAATCGCGGCTGACCGCGGTTTTTTTTTGCGGCCGCACCTGCCGCAAGTGCAAAACCGCACTTGCCGCACCTGCCGCAAGTACGCCTATACTTTGCATGGCAAAAACCGCAACCGCGCCGCAAGTGCAGCCGGTATGCGGTAATCGCGGCAGATGCGGTTTTTTCACCGCATCTGCCGCGATTTTCAAAAAACGCTGATGTGAAAGGGCCCTTAGAGAAGATGAGCGAACTGGACTTTGTTCATGGTTCATTCCCAACACAGACTTTTTAAAAATTTTCATGTGGGTGGAGAGCAGAACTGCCCAATCCCTGACTTTCAATTAAGTTCCGATCAAGTTTCGGTCCAGAACCGAACTTGTAAAAAAGTCTGGCTCAATATGAAGGACCTGAACTTCCACAGGTACGCTCATCTTTATTCAGAAAGAAAATGGAATGGAAGTATTGGGGATCAATATTATGAGGATTGCATATTTAGTTTTGTTTGCCATTACAATCCTCTTAGAGAAATGTTCTTTATGCTGGACAATATCTTTAAAATGGTCTGGATTAACACTTTATGTCATTACTACAGGTGGGGGAACCTGTCGAAGGTCAGGTTCGTCGGATCTGGCTGGACTTTTAATTAACCGAACTGGACTTGAGCCCAAACCCGGACTTTAAAGTTATAAAATGGTAACTGGGGGGGCCACAAAATGGTGATTAAACTGCAGCATTATACTTACCGAGGAGCATTGTACTCCTGACCGCTTAACTTTCTGATTATTCACAGCACTCTGCCTCTAACAGCCAATCACAGATGCCCTCTCTCTGTGACAGCATCTGTGATTAGCTGCTGTGGCCCCCAACCATTATGCTATCTATTATTGGTTGTCTTTGACAACTAACCTGCAGTCATAGGGGTGTAAAAATAAATAAATAATTTAAAAAATTTTACGTAGGGTTTCGCCAAATTTTTTATTCTCAGCGCAGATAAAGCAGACAGCTATGGGCTGCCACCCCCAGCTGACTGACTTTATCTTGGCTAGCAATCAATAATACAGGAGAGGCCATCATTTTTTTTTAATTATTTAAATAAATAATAAAAAAAAATGTCTGTTTCGCCCTATTTTTGATTGCCAGCCAAGGTAAAAACCAGGCTACAGAATAGCAGCCCATAGCTGCCCCAAAAATAAACGCGTTCATTAGAATTGCTAATTCCTGGTGCCATTTCTGACACTTCACCTTGGCTCATACTGGTTTTCTGTGTGCATTGGCAATTGTGGTAACAGTTTATGGGGTTGATGTCATCTGTGTAGTGTCAGCTGAAAAAACACTAGAAGGACAAAAATTCAAAAGACGTACCAAAAAACAGCCAAAGTCTGATATCCATTGAACTCAGCAGGACACAGAAGGCCTCAATGAAAGGCAACTCAAGTGAACAATACCGATGCAGCAATCACTCTCAACCTGCCATGACATGGGGGAGATGATTGCTGGTATTTGTATGCACAAGGTTTCCATAGGGTGTCAGTCACATAGGTACGGACGATGCAAAGTGTCTGTATACAGTCTATTGATCACGCCTATACTATTAGGTCAGATGGACTGCCCAGCACTATATATATGCATCACACAGGACGGATATCCTAAAAGGGCTCAGCTGCATTCTGCAAAAAAATAAAAAAGTGCAAAAAAATGATGAATGATAATGTGAGGCGTTGGTGGATATTTTGCCCAAAATACGTAAGTTCACAACCCTTGTCAAGGGCCTTCACGCTTATGAGTCCCTAACCATACAGAATATTCAGAAAAAAACACTAGAAGGACAAAAGTTAAAAAAACAGCCTGTATTTGGTAAGTAGTGTCAGTTGGCATCGAACTCTAGTGTTAGTAATAGAGAGAGGTGTATCAGACACACCCATTACTAACGCAGTAAGTAAAAAAAAAAAGCACACACATTAAAAAATAGTTTATTTCAATAAACACTACCTGAACTTTCCTGTTTACCATTGTATTAAAAAAAAAACAAAAAAAAAAACATGCAGCTCCAGTGTAGTTCAGATAATTCAATGTAGTCTCAAAAAGAAAACAAAAACATACAAATGACTCATCGTGGCCGGGGACTTCGGTTTAGACAGGCTGTAGCTCCTTCCTCCTTGTCACGGGTGGACCGCGCCTGCCGGTAGTGGGACCCGGTTGAGTGCAGATCAAAAGTTGAAGACGTCTTGTGGGAACAGATTAAAGGGGTTAATTTATTCGTGACGCCACCTATGAGTAGTTCGGTAAGTCCTACCGACGCTGCGGAACCTCCGAGGGACGGACAGCAGCAAGATGGAACGCTCCCCACAGGCTGAGCGGTGATCCCCGGAGGCTGGAGCTGCTTAAGATGTTGTGCGGCAGCTGCGGTTACCTTGTGTGCGGACGGATGCAATCATAAGGAAGCACGGACACTGTAAGTCTCTGTAACGGGTTTTTACTGTAACCAGCAGGCAATACATGGTATACAGTTGTAGGTAGCAGACCGGGTGGACCCAGCAGTGATAGGTGTCCCTCAGAGATCCGTAGTGTTCCTCCATTCTAGCTAAGTATTTGCCATTGTCGCCCAGGAATACCAGGTCGGGTACGGGGAGGCTGCTTCAATCCCTATCCAAAGTGTACGTAATGGATGTTTTGGGGAGCCTTGGGTCCCTTGCTGGGTACACCGCTGGTTAGACGACTGGAATTTGGTGGGTGGTGGGGTGCTCCTGTAAAGCTGCTCCTCCATTCTTCTGGTTCGCGTAGCAGAGGTGAACTGCTGCCAGCTTTGGTACCAGTGAACCGGCTGTGAGTTGGGCACGGGAGTCTTTTGGAACCCGTATTCGGTGATGCCCGATCCCGGTTGTTCAGGCCTCAGGTGCTAACACCCGACCGGTGACGGCCCGGGGGCTGCACGGCGGTGCAGAGCCCCCGCTCCTACTCCAAGTTCAAGTCTGTGTCTCTCTCTTGTCTCTCTCTGACTAATTGTTGTGTTAACTTCTCCTACACACTACCCTTGCACTCTGCCCACCAGGACCCTGGTTGGTCCCCTCTACTAGTGTTGCATGCAGGGTTTGGATCTCTAAGTTAACCAGATGACTGCTGGGTCAGAGAATATCGCTGCTGCATTTATGGCTGCAATACCCTCCTGTGACGCACTCGTTGCGGGGCGCCACACTCCCCCTTGGTTAAATTCGCTTGTCCCCAAGCGTCACACTACCCACATTACAGAGTATTTTTATATTTTATAACAGACATGAAATTCACACTTTTATTAAAGAAACAGGTAAATATTCACTTTGATGTTGCAAGCAAAAAGAACAGGTTAACACATTGCGCAGACCCGGCGGGCGGTCGGCTGTCCTTAGGTAAAAGTTCAGGCTGTAGCCACCAAGTCGCGGTGTTATTTGCAAACAGGAAGAAGTCTCTTGGCAAAAAGTTCAATCAACAAAGTCACTTATGGAGGGCAGGGTTCCGGACTCGTATAGCGAACCACCCGTCACAGCATACATATCGCTCATAGGTTACAATGTCCCCTCTATATAAGTCTCGGTTAGAATGCCCTCGCGGTAGGTGCGATTCCACATCACGGCGCCCCACAAACACTTCTGTACACACACCCTCCTCCCTTATGAATCCCCACCCGGTGGATAAGTTAAAGGTGCTCACCCGTCCGGTTTTTCGGAACTCATCAGGCAATGGAGTTTAGCGGCGGGCTTCAGCGCGGGCCTGCATATTGGCGCGCAGCCGAGCGTACCACTCCTCCTTTCGGATGCGACGTACTTCTTCGTCGGAGTGGTGCGGCGTGTGGATAAAGTCACTACGGCGTGCTGGTTGTTGAACGGCTGGAGTCTGGTGGGCAGTCTGGATTGGAACCCGGTTGAACGGAACCAGAGAAGATGTTGCTGCGGCGGCACCCGACCAGCGTACCCGAGCAGATCGCCCGGCAGAAGGATCCTTGGTGTCTCCCCAGGCGAACCCGATGTAGAGGTCCTCAGCTGGGCTGTAGGTCTCGTCATCATCATCCTCGATCTCTCCCTCGATGACCACGTCGGGCTGCTCAGCAAACGGAGATGTTGGAATGGAATCCTCTGGGTCGATGGGTGGCTGTGCTGCAAAGTTCTCCTCGAGGTCGTCTTGCAGGGCTTCCAGGCTGCCTGCCTCTTCTTCTGTAGCAGCGGGAAGTGGTGTTTCAATCCCGGTCCCCAGGTAGGCCTCGCTAATTGCAGAGGAGGCCTCTGGTTCAGGGGAGAAACAGGCGACAGTTTCGGTAGTGGTGAAACTAGTCGCGGGTTCCGCAATGGGAACCAGGTAAGTATTCGGTTCTTCCTTGGAGCAAGTTGCAAGCTCCGGCTCAAACACGGTCACTGTTCCAGGCTTTGGAGCGGGATTAGCGGTGGTCTCTACCGGAATGACACAGTCTATTGGTTCTGGAGACGAGGCTGGACAAGTGGTCGGCGTGGGCGAGGCGGTGCTGAAACTTGAGATGTCGTCCGGCCCTGGAGTGGTTGCACCCAAGCGGCTCTGCTGCATCGCACGATGTAGTCTGCTGCCCAAGCTCGCACTCCAACTGCGGATGGTCCATTCTACGGTTTCTAGGAGCTGTACCCGGAGGTCTTGCAGAGCTTCTTGCCAGAAGTCGGGGCTGCCGTCTATGTTGAGGACAGGACCCGGACCCTGATGGCCTATTGCTGCTCTGGTCTCGGCTTCCACTTCTTGCATCAGGTCTCTCAGTCTTGAGCTGGCCATGTTTCTTGAAAGAACCATACCCGTCTCTACCCGGTAGCTGTACTGGTGAAGAGCTGGTGAAGAACGGTCTGTCTGACACTCCCATTTCCTTTGGGCTTTTGTAGTCCAATCGTGGGAAAAGTCTTTGGGGTCCACCCCATGGTTGATTCGAGCAATCAGGGCGAACAAAGAGTTTGGCGCCTTTTGCCTTTAGCCCTCCCACAATGAGGGGCGGTGGCTCACCCCTGGCCTTGCACGTGGCGGGTCCTCATGGTGAAAAGGCGGGAAAGTTCTTTTAGGGACGAACAAAGTCCAAATTGTAGACATTAAAGTTATTTTAAAGCACATGATACCCGTTAGGGAACGGACCTGCTCGTATCCTGTCCGTGACGCCATTTTCTGACTCACCGTGGCCGGGGACTCCAGTTTAGACAGGCTATAGCTCCTTCCTCCTTGTCACGGGTGGACCGCACCTGCCGGTAGTCGGACCCGGTTGAGTGCAGATCAAAAGTTGAAGACGTCTCGTGGGAACAGATTAAAGGGGTTAATTTATTCGTGACGCCACCTATGAGTAGTTCGGTAAGTCCTACCGACGCTGCGGAACCTCCGAGGGATGGACAGCAGCAAGATGGAACGCTCCCCACAGGCTGAGCGGTGATCCCCGGAGGCTGGAGCTGCTTAAGATGTTGTGCGGCAGCTGCGGTTACCTTGTGTGCGGACGGATGCAATCATAAGGAAGCACGGACACTGTAAGTCTCTGTAACGAGTCTTTACTGTAACCAGCAGGCAATACATGGTATACAGTTGTAGGTAGCAGACCGGGTGGACCCTTTAGTGATGTGTCCCTCAGAGATCCGTAGTGTTCCTCCATTCTAGCTAAGTATTTGCCATTGTCGCCCAGGAATACCAGGTCGGGTACGGGGAGGCTGCTTCAATCCCTATCCAAAGTGTACGTAATGGATGTTTTGGGGAGCCTTGGGTCCCTTGGTGGGTACACCGCTGGTTAGACGACTGGAATTTGGCGGGTGGTGGGGTGCTCCTGTAAAGCTGCTCCTCCACTCTTCTGGTTCGCGTAGCAGAGGTGAACTGCTGCCAGCTTCGGTACCAGTGAACTGGCTGTGAGTTGGGCACGGGAGTCTTTTGGAACCCGTATTCGGTGATGCCCGATCCCGGTTGTTCAGGCCTCAGGTGCTAACACCCGACCGGTGACGGCCCTGGGGCTTGTCTCTCTCTGACTAATTGTTGTGTTAACTTCTCCTACACACTACCCTTGCACTCCGCCCACCAGGACCCTGGTTGGTCCCCTCTACTAGTGTTGCATGCAGGGTTTGGATCTTTAAGTTAACCAGATGACTGCTGGGTCAGAGAATATCGTTGCTGCATTTATGGCTGCAATACCCTCCTGTGACGCACTCGTTGCGGGGCGCCACACAAACACAGAAAAATAAAACAAGACACTCACCCTCACTCTTCACTTTATTCAAAAAATAAAAAAAAGTTTCCAGTTGGTCCAACATAGTCCAGAGAGAACCCGCCAAACAATATCTATCCATTCTGGCGCTCCATGGACTTTGCTAACAGGCAGTTCTGGGTCACATTTCACACCACAAGACCCAGCACCTCTGAACAGCTATGACCTCAGTAACATTACTTCTCATCCGGGTCGGTTTGTTACCATGTCACTCTGAGACACAATGCACGGTGAGAGACCCGGCGCCCCTGATGAGTGATTATGTTACTGATGTCACTGCTCTTCTCATGCAGTGGGATCCAGAGTGACCTGGTGACCCTGATATACGGTAATGTTACTGATGTCATCACTAGTGATGGGCGAACCCACCGATGTTTGTGTTCAGCGGATCCAGACAAACTTTTTTTTTATAAGTTCGGGTTTGGGACAGACTTGAGCCAACCTTGAGTCCGAACCCTAAACCTGGACTTTAAAGTCATGAAATGGTGACTAGGGAGGCTGTAAATATAAACAAAACAGTGATTAATCATCAGCGTCATACTTACCAGGTACACACGCTTGTACTTCCGGGGCTGCTCATTAACTTCCTGGTTATTCACTGCACAGTAGATGCTAGAATGTATGGGCTGTTTCCAGGTTACTGCACTTATTGCAACAGCCAATCACAGACACCCACTCTCTGTGACAGCATCTGTGATTGGCTGTTGCGCCCCTCACCCATTGTGCCGGCGCTGTCATTGGCTGCCATAAGCAACAAATCTGATGTCATAGTGGTGTAAAAATAAATAATATTAAAAAATTTCGTAGAGCTTCGATGTATTTTTGATTTTCAGCACAGATAAAGAGTACAGCTATGGGCTTCCACCTGAGTTACCTGGCTTTACCTTTTGCTGGTAATCAAAAATACAGGGGAGCCCATACATTTTTTTTAATTATTTAAATAAATAAGTTTACAAAAAATGTGTGGGCTTCGTCCTATTTTGGATTGCCAGCCAAAGTAAACCAGGGCAGCTGGGGGCTGGTATTCTCAGCGTGGTGAGGCCCATAGTTATTGGGCCCCCCAGGCTAAAGAATAGCAGCCTGCGGCCGCCCCACAAATTGGCACATTCTTCAGAAGCGCCAATTCCTGGTGCTTTACCCGGCTTTTCCTGATACCCTGGCATTGGGGTGATAGAAGGGGTTAATGACAGCTGAATATTGAAATCTTGATAATGTTCAGGTTTCTATGAGACCTACCCACTATCTTTACTGTGAGGAAAGAGGTAAAAAACACAACACAGAAAAAATCTAAGAGAGAGTTAATGAACGGCCCTGGAAGTACATGCGTGCAGATCCTGCTTAGTAATCATGCTGATGATTAATCAATGTTTTTTATACAACCCTCCCTAGCCACACCCAAAAAGTTACACTGACTTGTCAGTGAAGTCCGGCACTCTGACAGCTGTTTTTAGCTTATGATATTAAGCATTAGGTAGAGTCCAGAGTAGGGGTCTCAAACGTGGCTGGGTATATGGGCCACACAAAGACATAAATTGTCATCTGGTAGTAATGTCCCCCATCCTGGTCCCCTTCTTCTAGTAAGGTGCCCCATTCTGGTCCCCATCTTGTAGTAATATCCCCTTCTTCTAGTAATGTGCCCCATTCCGGTCCCCATCTTGTAGTAATATCCGACTATGGTCTCCTTCTTATGATAATATGCCAATTACGGTTCCCATCTGCAGTAATGTGCCTCATCCTGATCCCCTTTTTATAGTAATGTGCTCATCCTGGTCCACTTCTTGCAGTAATGTGCCCATCTTGCTCCCCTTCTTTTAGTATTGTGATGATCCTGGCCCTCATCTTGTAATAATGCCCCATCCTCCTCCACATCTTGTAATAATGTACCCATCCTAGTCCCCTTCTTGAACTAATGTGCCCATCCTTGTCCCCTTCTTGTAATAATGTATTTATTCTGGTCCCCTTTTTGTAGTAATGCCTATCTTGCTCCCCTTCTTATAGTTATACCCAACTATGGTCTCCTCCTTATAATAATGTGTCAATTCCGGTTCCCATCTGCAGTAATGTTCTCATCCTGTTCTCCTTCTTGTAGTAATGTGCCCGTCCTGGTACACGTCTCATAGTAATATCCCCATCCTTGTTCCCATTTGTAGTACTATCCCCATTTTGATTCCCTTATTGTAGTGATGTCGCCATCCTGGCCCTCATCTTGTATTAATGCCCCATCTTCCTCCACTTCTTGTAGTAATGTACCCATTCTGGTACATTTTTATAGTTATGTACACTTCCTTGTCCTCTTCTTGTAGTAATGTACCCACACTGGTCAATTTCTTGTAGTAATGTTCCGTATTGGTCCCTTTCTTATAGTAGTGCCCCATCCTAGTCTCCTTATTGTAGTCATGTCCCCATCCTGATCCCCTTCTTGTGGTAATGTTCCTATATTGCTCCCCTTCTTGTTGTAATGTCCTCATCCTGATCCCCTTCTTGTAGTAATGTACCCATCCTGGCCCCCTTCTTGTAGTAGTGTGCTGTCTTGGTCCCCTTCTTGTAGTAATGCCCCACCTTGATCTCCTTGTAGTAATGTGCCAATTCTAGTTCCCATCTGCAGTAATATCCCCATCCTAGTCTCTTTCTTGAATTAATGTCCTCAGCCTGATCCCCTTCTTGTAGTAATATGCCCATCCTGATCTCCTTCTTGTAGTATGTCTCTATTCTGATCCCCTACTTGTAATAATATCTCTATCCTGATCCCCTTCTTGTGGTAATGTACCCTTTTTGCTCTTCTTCTTGCTGTAATGTCTCCATCTTGATCCCTTTATTATAATGATTTCCGCATCTTAGCTTTCATCTTGTAGTAATGTCTCCTTTCTGATCCCCTTCTTGTAGTAATATGCTCATCCTGATCCCCTTCTTGTAGTGATGCCTCATCTTGGTCTCCTTCTTGTAGTAATGTGCCCATCTTGGTTTCCTTCTTGTAGTTATGCCTCATCTTGGTCAACTTCTTGTAGTCATGTTCCAATTCTGGTTCCCATCTGCAGTAATGTCCCCATCCTGATCCCTTTCTTGTAGTAACGTCCCCATCTTGCAATAATATCCCCATCCTGATCCCCTTCTTGTGGTAATTGACCTTATTTGGCTCCCAATCTTCTTATAATGCCTCCATCCTAATTCTCTTCTTGTAGTAATGTCCCTATCCTGATCTCCTTATAATAGTCAAGTCCCCATCCTAGCACTCATCTTGTAGTAACGTCCCTATCCTGATCCCCTTCATGTAGTAATGCCCCATCCTGATTCCCTTATTTTAATAATATCCACATCATGATCCCCTTCTTGTAGAAATGTCCCCATCCTGATCTGATACATACAAACATACACACCATACATACATATATATACACACACACTATACCTACTGTGGTGATGGACCAGGGCCGGGTGCATCACACAGGCTTGCAGCACAGGTTCCTGTTCACATTAGCCTGTTTACTGTGTGCTTTCTGAAACCTGTCCGGTACACAGTGGGTTAACATCTAAGCGTGAGTGCTGTAAGATCTGAGATATTGATGAGACCAATGAGTGCCCGAGAGAGCAATGTGTAAGGAGTGCTGAATAGCCCCAGGTGTGGGTGTGTCAGGTGGGTGTGGCAGACACATTAAGAACCTGCCAGGTGTCTGTGTGTGAGTCAGACTGGAGATGGGAACTCAGTACAGACCAGACCACTGAGATGTGAGGACCTGTGAGAGGCAATCCGTCCCTTTGGGACATGAGGGGAGCTGGCCCTTGTCCATATGGGAGGTTCCTAGTCCCTCTGTTGATTGGGTGCGTGCCGGTGGCCATGAACGGGTTATGATGGGTCCTAGAGTTGGGAAAATCGTGGCTGACCCAGGAGGGCGCTTGTTCAGGCGTGGGGTGAAACACGAACTGGAGGAGACCTTGGCGGGATGCCTGGTGTATCCGAGAACTCAGTTTGCTAGACCCAGTTCGGTGCCCGGTAAGGAAGCAGTCCATGTATGAGATGATGGACTGAGTGCCATATGTGTACCAGGCGGCCTTAGCCGCCATGATGTGTTGATGTGTGTAAAGCCCTACGGGAGGGTTATGTGTGGTGATGGAGACCAAGTATGGCTCAAGGGCCAGTGTGGCAATAGCTGCCTTTGGGACTGACTGGAAGGTCATGATATGGTCCCGGTGAAAGTGTGTGAATCATAAGGGCATATGTATAATTACCCTGTATGATGGGTCACAAGGGTGTATGCAAAAGTGCCCTGGGTGATACAATAAGCGTATGGGAATTGTGGGTGGAGACTTCCTATAGTAGGTAGAGGATCCCTATAGTAGGATGGGGAAAGATCCCTGTCAAGGTGCTAGGTGTTGGTAACCGCCATTAGAACCAGACTGAGGTCTGCAAGGGTCGGTGGGGGACGCTTTGAGGTTCTGTTGACAAAGGTGTTATGTAATGGTAAATATCTTGTAAGGTAAAATGTAAAATGTGTTTGATGTAGGGATGGGCGAGTCTACTCGCTAGGACTCGTTACTCGGCGAGTAGTAAGGGACTCGGTACTCTGCGAGTTTCCCAGCGATTACTCGCACAGTAACGAGTTCAATGCAAATCAATGGCAATCCTAGTTTTGCCTGCTCTCCCTGTCTACAGACATGAATGTCTGTGCACAGAGATGATGTAGCAGAGCTGAGATTGTTCTATATCTATGCACAGGGATGTAGCAGAGAGGACATCGCGTTTTGAACTATGTCGGACGGAAGAGGATTTTTTTAAATAAAGATGGAGTCCCTAATGGCTTTTTTTTTTTTTATATTTCCCACGTAATTTTTTTTCTGAAAAATCAATAAAACAATCCTAAAAAAGGGACTGCATCTTTATTAACCCCTCGCCCATGGTCCAGTGGTTAATAAAGATGCAGTCCCTTTTATTTATATTGTTTTATGGATTTGTCAGAAAAAAATTTGACGTGGGCTTCGCCATATTTCTGTAACCAGCCGGATCCAGCAGGCAGCGACGGGCTGCCCCCAACCCACAGGTGCCTATTTGTACCTGGCCAGACACAAGAATATAGGGGAGCCCTTTTTTTTTTATTATTTCATGAATTTCATGAAATAATTAAAAAGAAAATGCGTGGGGCTCCGCGCAATTTCTATGTCTAGCCAGGTACAGCTAAGCAGCTGGGGCTGGAATCCACAGCGCAGGGAGGCCCAAGCTTTCTGGGCACCCCCGCTGCAAATTGCAACCCGCAGCCGCCCCAGAAGATGGCGCGTTCATTGAAGCGCCATCCTCTGGCGCTGAACCCCGCTCTTCCAGTGGCCCTGGTGCGGTGGCTCGCTGGGTAATAAAGGGGTTAGGGCCAGCTTTGTATTATCCGCTGGCCCTAAGCCCGAAATTTATGGCGGTCACGCCAATATTAGACATGACCGCCATGAATTTCTATTAAATTGTTTTAAAAAAAAACACAACACAGAGAAATTTTTTTTTATTAGAAATAAAAAAAAAAGCCATTAGGGACTCCATCTTTAATTAAAAAAATCCTCTTCCGTCCGACGTAGTCCAAAACGCAATCTCAGCTCTACAACATCCCTGTCTGTGCTTAGACAGACAGGGATGTAGCAGAGCTGAGAACTGACTAAACAGTCAGGGTTCAGCTCAGGTCATTATGACCTGAGCTGAACTCTGCTGTCAGCCAGACTCGCTCTGCTCCGAAGATTCCCGAGCAGTGACGGAAGTTAATTTATTCACTGCTTCTGTCAGTGTTCGGGAATCTCCGGAAAAAGCAGCAGAGACTCGGGGAGCGAGTCTGCAGCCGGCGCCGGTGGAGGCAGCGGTAAGTAGCCGGCCGGTCCGGTGCACCCCCCACCCTCTCCACCCTCCCCCCCACCCCCCTCACCACTCCTACCCCTCCCACGGTTCAATCCTTTATTTTAATTTTTTTTACTATTCTTTAAAAGCCAGCGGCTTTTTGCCGCTGGCTTTAAAAGAATAACATGGGGATTTGCAGGTTTTTCCTCTGCTGCCAGACCCCTTATAGGGTCCGGCAGCAGAGGAATCGCTGCAATACTCGCCTCCCCATTCATTAACATTGGAATCGCTAGACTCGCAACGAGTAGCGAGTCCTGGACTCAGACTCGTCGGAGTCTACCGATTCCGAGTAGTTTAGGATTCGAACATCACTAGTTTGATGGTATATGTAATGATGGTTTTTGTGACATTGAAACAAAGAATGCTTATGTACAATGTTTATGTTCTACCTGGTTTATGATTTATGTATGTTACTAAATAAATGTGTGGTCATTTGTTTCATTTAAGCACGGGTTGGTGTTAATGATGCTGCCAAGAGGGTTCCCTAGGGGCGCTACCTCACACTACATAAAGATACATATATACACACACACCATACATACATATATACACACACACAACATGCATACATACACACACGATTCGTCTATCCTTTCCTCAGTTCCCTCGATGTCCTCTTTGCTACACATGACCCTTTGGCAATCGTGGTCCAGATGAATGTGTGTTTGGCAGCGCTGCCAGGATCAAGCTTTTCTCACCCACACAAATGACAGCTGCCGGCTAATCAGAGGCCAGCAGCTGACGTCACATGCTAATGTCATGTGCTGACATTTGATTGGCTGGTGGCTCTCATAGGTATAGCTGAGCAGAGCTTGTCCATGATGGTGCCAGCAAACACCCATTCATCTGAAGAAAAGCGCAGATGTCTGCAACCCTCTGGAATGGGTCGTGATTACCAAAAGGTCTGCTGTGCTTGTGGGCCGCATGAAGAACCCTCAGTGGCTGCATGCAGCATTGTGGGCTGCGGGTTTCAAACCCTTGGTCTAAAGGCGGCGTCTCTGATATAGCTGCTAGGATTCTAAAAGCCATTACTAATGGCAGGGTCGGCATCAGCACCCAGTGCACCAGGTCAAGTGCCAGGGCCCTTAAGTGCCTAGAGGACCTCACACTGTCTGCTACAGGACAGCATCCCCTGCCCTGCGCTTGCACTGCATCCTCTGGTGGCTGTGGGCCCCTGGATGCGGTATATTTGCCCCTGACAGGGACCCCCCTGTTTGCTCCGACCCCCCCTCTCCCTCCTAACCTGTGTGGCAGATGCATATCACAATGCCCATCTGCACTGAGCTGGCAGCAGAACTCTATGATCTCCTGCACCTCCTGCACTTCCTGCAGGAGATCATAGAATTCTGCTGCTGGCTCAGTGCAGACGGGCATTGTGATATGCGTCTGCCACACAGGTTAGGAGGGAGAGCGGGGGGGATGGTGCACACAGGAGGGCCCCTGTCATTCACAAATATTCAGCATCCAGGGGCTCACAGCCACCGAGTATGTCCAGTGCTCTGCAGAGTGTGTCCAGTGCTCTGCATAGTATGTCCAGTGCTCTGCACGATATGTCTAGTGCCCACTGCTCTGCAGATTGTGTGCCCACTGCTCTGTAGATCATGCATTGTGTCCAGGGCTTGGCTATTCTGCTGCAGTTGTGTGCATTTGATGGGCAAGGGCTGCAGAGCATTGCATCCCACCCAGGGCCGCAGCATCCATGAGGCGACATGAAGTGTCAGCCTCAGGCGGCGAGCCCTGCTGGTAGACATGGGGCGGCATCTTCAGGAGCGCCTGGTGGTAGTGCGGCCCCCTGCAGATGCCGCTCCTACAGTCCTGGCCGCCGACGCTGCGACCAGGCTTGGCGTATCTGGGGCTGCTGGCGGGGCATCTGCCCCAGGCTCAGCGGACTCCTGCTGCAGCGCCAGCGGCCGCGGTCTCCAAACACCAAACCCCCCCTTCCCCCAGTGCGGATGTGTGAGCCGTCTGTGTGAGCCGGCTTCATGCTTCACTGTGCCTCGCGCTGACAGGACCTGTGATGATGTCAAAGGAGGGGAGGAGTCAGGCGGGTCACATGATCAGCTCCTCAGTATGCAGCCAGGACTCGACCATGGTGCTGGATGAGGTGAAGTTTATGTGTGGGGCTGAGGATTGACAGTGTAAATTAATGTAGCAGAGCTGTGTATGTATGAGGTATATGGAGTGGAGCTGAGTGTTCAAGGTGTACAGAGCGGAGGTGCGTGTGTATGAGGTGTATGGAGTGAAGCTGTGTATGTACGAGGTGTGCGGAGCGGAATCGTCTGTGTATGAGGTGTGCGGAGCGGAGCCGTGTGTGTATGAGGTGTACAGAGCGGAGCCGTGTGTGTAAGAGGTGTACGGAGCAGAGCCGAGTGTGTATGAGGTGTACAGAGTGGAGCCGTGTGTGTACGAGGTGTACAGAGTGGAGCCGTGTGTGTACGAGGTGTACGGAGCAGAGCCGAGTGTGTATGAGGTGTACGGAGCAGAGCCGCGTGTGTACGAGGTGTACAGAGCGGAGGCGTGTGTGTACGAGGTGTATAGAGTGAAGCCAAATATGTACATTGTGGAGCTGAGAGTGTACAAGGTGTACGGAGCGGAGCCGCGTGTGTACGAGACGTACGGAGCGAAGCCGAGTGTGTACAAGGTGTATGGAGCAGAGCCGAGAGTGTACAAGGTGTACGGAGCGGAGCCGCGCCATGTGTGCGAGGCTTTCGCAGCGGAGCCCAGTGTGTACGAGGTGTACGAAGCGGCGCCACGTGTGTACGAAACGGAGCCACGTGTGTACGGTGTGTACAGAGCGAAGTCATATGTGTACGAGTTGTACAGAGCAGAGCCACATGTGTACAACGTGTACGGAGCAGAGCCGCTTGTGTACGAGGTGTATGGAGCAGAGCTGCTTGTGTACGAGGTGTATGGAGCAGAGCCGCTTGTGTACGAGGTGTACGGAGCAGAGCCGTGTGTGTACGAGGTGTACAGAGCGGAGGCGTGTGTGTACGAGGTGTATAGCGTGAAGCCACGTGTGTACATTGTGGAGCTGAGAGTGTACAAGGTGTACGGAGCGGAGCCGCGCGTGTACGAGACGTACGGAGCGAAGCCGAGTGTGTACAAGGTGTATGGAGCAGAGCCGAGTGTGTACAAGGTGTACGGAGCAGAGCTGAGAGTGTACAAGGTGTACGGAGCGGAGCCGCGTGTGTACAAGGTGTACGGAGCAGAGCCGTGTGTGCGAGGCTTTCGCAGCAGAGCCCAGTGTGTACGAGGTGTACGAAGCGGCGCCACGTGTGTACAAAACGGAGCCACGTGTGTATGGTGTGTACAGAGCGAAGTCATATGTGTACGAGGTGTACAGAGCAGAGCCACATGTGTACAACGTGTACGGAGCAGAGCCGCTTGTGTACGAGGTGTATGGAGCAGAGCCGCTTGTGTACGAGGTGTATGGAGCAGAGCCGCTTGTGTACGAGGTGTATGGAGCAGAGCCGCTTGTGTACGAGGTGTACGGAGCAGAGCCGTGTGTGTACGAGTTGTACGGAGCAGAGCCGCTTGTGTACGAGGCGTACGTGGTGTACGGAGCTGAGTGTGTACTAGGTGTACGGAGCGGAGCCATGTGTGTACCAGTGGTGGCCCCCCCAAGCATGCCGCTCCTATAGTCCCGGCCGCCTCTGCCAGCAGCATTCTTCTCCCAAGTCCTTGCCGCCGCTGTCCACCCCTCTGCAGCTCAGCACGGCGGGGAACAATGATGTCATCACTTAGCGCCGCTGTGCTGAGACGTGCAGAGCGACAGAGGAGATGCTGAGGAGAAGAGGTATTTACTTTTTATTTTTTTAATAGTTTGTTTTAGTGAGTACACTGATGGGAAACTATGTAATGTACAATATAATATAGGACAATGGGGGTGCAATATACTATATGGAGAACTATTGTGGCCCATTATATTATATGGAAGACTATGGGGGTGCATTATACTGTAAGGAAGGCTATTGGGGATGCATTATACTCTATGGAGGACTATGAGGGTGCATTATACTATATGGAGGACTATGGGGGTCCAATATGCTGTATGGAGAGCTATGGGGGTGCAGTATGCAATATGGGGGTGCATTATGCTATATGGAGGACTGTGGGGGTTCATTATGCCATATGGAGGACTGTGGGGTGCATTATACTATTTGGAGGACTGTGGAGGTGCATTAATCTATATGGAGGACTGTGGGGGTGATTATTCTATATGGAGGACTGGGGCTGCATTATTCTATATGGAGGACTGTGGGGTGCATTATACTATATGGAGGAGTGTGGGGGTGCATTATTTTATATCAAGTACTGTGGGGGTGAATTGTTCTCTATGGAGTTCTGTGGGGGTGCAATATGCTATTTGGAGGACTACGGGGTGCAATATACTATATGGAGGACTGTGGGGTGCGTTTTTCTATATCGAATACTGTGGGGGTGCATTCTATTTTATAGAAGACTATGGGGGTGCATAATATATGGAGGAATGCGGTATACTATGTGGAATACTATGGGGGTGTATTATATTATATGGAGCAAATTATACTATTTAGAAGCCATTATAATATTTGGAGAGCTCTGTGGGAGGCATGATAATACTTGGAGGCTACAAGGGAGCCTTTATACTTTATGAAGGGCTATTTGAGGGCTGTGTTGGGGGCCATTATACTGTACATAGGTCCATTTTACTACATGGAGGGCTGGGCGGGGGTCATAGTTGGGGATCATGCTGTACTGGGGTAGTTGCAGGAGGTGCAGTAGGGTCATCATACTGTGCGTGTGGAGGAATGCACTGTGGGGGATCATACAGTGTTTGTGGGGCACTTTTGTTGGCATCACACTTTAGAGGGGCAATGAAAGGGGAATCTAGGGGCTTCAGTAGGAGGAAAATTACTTTGTAAAGGCTGACATATTGTGAGAGATGTACCTATGTGACCCAGCCAAATATTGCTTTTGTTGGGGGGGTGCCCAATTAGAACTTCTGCTATGGGACCCTATGATTTCTATGATGCAGGATGCATTGTCCCTCTGCTGCAGGACTGATTGGCCATAACTTAGGCTGGTTTCAGATTTGCATTTGTGTCTGCATGCGCAGGGCATGCAAACGCAGGGCAAACGCTGCCATACTGATGTGAACGCAGTGGAGATACTCATCAGTATGGTGCTCGGCCAGCCAATCAGTGATCTCGACGGCGGCCGGGAGGTGGAGATCTGTGGCGGAGATCCTCCACCTCCCAGCCGCCGACGACGACGAAATTTCAATGTGATCCGCAGCGTTCTCCTGCGCCGCCATGCGGAGGACAGTGCGGATCCATTGAGTTCCATGCATTGTTTGTGCACTCGCGGGCACTTGCTGATAAAACAAGCACCTGTGAACGCCCAAAAAATGCAACATGTTGCATTTGGAGGGCGGAGGAGGGCGTATAAATTATGCGCATCCAAACGGAACCGTTCCCATGTTAAACATAGGAACGCAGCGTTTGGCTGCGTTCTTTTACGCTTGCGTTCCGAATGCAAATGTGAAACCACCCTTACACACCAGGTCCAGTGCTGCCCCTCGGTACATTCAGGCATCCTGCCATCTTTCTCCTGAGCAGCGGTTGGTTGGTGGTGCTCTTCCCCCTTCCTGCTCCCATATCCTTTGCTCAACCCAATAGGAAGGACCCTGTTATTAATTACATAAAGACAGCCCTGTGTGTGGCGCTTGTGATTGGCTAAGCAATTCGGGAGTAAGTGTGGTCTGTTGGATGGAGAAGAAGCGCCATTTTACCAACTTAGTGCAGTGGCGTTTTGTTGATGCTCAGACTGCAGGTCTTTACCTGTGTTGTGTGGAAGGTGCGGCATGGCGACTTGTCTGAGTATTCAGTGCCAGACAGCGGTCCAGAGTTTTGCAGGCGTGTGCCAGAGGTTGGCAATCAGTTCTGCCTGCAGGACCACGGCTCTGCCAGTTGTCATTATGTGTCTAAATGCTTGTGCCAAGCTGCCATTGCCATTAATGATCCTTGTTCTGGATTCTTCTGTGTGGTTCTTGTATGTGCGTGTGATGGTGCAGACATCTTTGTGTGGACATCTTTTTTTTCTGTTTCTGTAAACTAAAATGTCCACTATTTTGCTCATTTTTACAAGATAAATATAAATCTGTAGGAACCAGATTTATTTTTATCAATTAAAAATTTTTTCTAGCGGGTGGGGGGGGCGCCGTTTTGCAGTTCGCCTCAGGCAGCAGAGAGGCTAGGTTCACCCCTGATCCCACCCCACCAGCTGCTCTGTGCAGTGGTTGCTGCATTGTGCTGAGCACAGGTGTAGACTGGAGAACTCTGCTGCCACCAGTGGGCTCTGCTATCTTTGCTATTTGTCCAATGTTCTTTGCTGTCACTGTGTTCTGCTGTCGGTGGCTCTGCTGTCTGTGCTCTGCTGTCTGGAGTGCTTTGCTGTCACTGTAGCAGAAAAATAGCGGTGCCAACGGTGCGTTTTTTTTTTCTGCATATATTGTTGCTTTTTGTTTTAATTTCTGTTCCAGACTCTACCAAATTAATGTTTCTGGGAGAGGGGGAGAGAGGGAGATAGAAAAAGAGAAAGAGCAAGCGATTGCACAAGAAGGAGACAGGAAGAGAGAGACAGTGTACAAGGGGAAGACAGACACAGAGAGGGAGAACAGCGCACATCGGGGAGACGTCATACAGGGGAAAGACAGCGCACAGGGCGAGACAGGCACAGAGAGGAGAGACAGCACACACATTGGAGAGACAGATGCAGGAGAGAGACACAGCACAAAGGGGGGAGACAGGCACAGAGCGGGGAGACACAGCGCACAGGAGAAGACGGGCACAAAGAGGTTAGACACAGTACACGGGGAGACAGGCACAGATAGGGATTATATTTGTGGGGAATATATATGAAAATAGGAGCAGCACTTTTCCCTTACAAGGTTGGTGCAATTCAGTCCAGAGTGGGGTTCACTCACTGTTTGTGTACAGACCAGTAATGAAGACTGCAGCACTCCACTTCAGATGCAAAATAGCCTTTAATGGCCTTCAGGCATATTGTGACGGACGTTTCTGTCCTAAGAGCTCGGACACACATCAGCGAAACTCGTCCGAGTTTACTGTGCGGAAAAATCGCATTGCTCTCGGACCACTGTTAACTAATGTCTGAGAGCACATTTCTGAGTCTCATACACTTTTTCCGTATCCGATTCTCGGATTGCGAGTCAATCGCAACATGTTGCGATTCTATGCGAGTCACGGACGAGACTCACCAATGCAAGTCTATGGGTCCGACAAAAAACTCGGATTGCACTCGGAAAGCACTCGCATCATCCGAGTCTGATGCTAGTTTTAATTTCTACATTACCATTCTGTAGCTCAGACAACTGTACAAAATGCACCTGTAAATGATTATACAGTAACTAGCTGCTAAGGAAAAAAACGGATTGCACTCGGACAGCACTCGCAAGCCACACTGACCAAAAGTCAGATGACACTCGTCCAACTCTTGGATCCATGAATGGGAGCATTTTTAAACTAGGATGTGTGACCATACCCTAAGACCTTCCAGCAACCACATCTTGTAAATGCTGGGCTACGTATGCATCACATTACATATGTTCATTATTTCATTATTATTGTTCTATTTACATTATTAAAGCATATTACAGACAGCTACTACTTTCTCCCTATACATAGAATGCTTCACCACATACATTATTTCCCTACACATTTTAACTCCATTTCTTATGTACAATAACCTCATTACTGTGCTCATATTACTTGTAATCACCTTAATTGAGCACTCATTTGCACGCCTTAGTCGCATTATTGATTTTATCATAGTTTCTTTGTGTCAGCCTGTACATACCACATGTCACCACTATTCCCGGTGTTGCGGAAGTCCCTGTGCTTCCACGGCTCAGGTAAGGCATTACATGTGCTATGATGCAGGTTTGAAAGCCCAGGGAGTGTCTGCCAAACCTGGATCCACTGTGGGCGTGACACAGCAGACTTAAGCTGACTCCCTCCTGGTCACACAGCCTGAGACATGAGAACAGGTCCTTCACACAGAAAGTAGAGAGCCTGATGATCTGAAGGAGATGTTTGCCAGAGCCTCTGATAGGTGAGGAGACCTTGGGAAGCCAGATTCATCCCGGGGCTCAGGGAGCCCAATCCTGGTCGGAGCCCGGGCCGACAAGAGTCTGTGAACCTCCAGGAGAAGGAGGTCTCTCACCTGGGCCTAAAGTCAGTGATTCCCTCCTATGGACTGATTGGGATATGTGTGTGTTATAACGGCCATTGGGACAGTCGGAAGAGACATGGTTATGTGCTATGTGCAGTTTATGAGGCATGTGAATAAACTGCCGAACTTTGCTCAACTTTGAAACACGGATGTCTGCACTGTTTGGTATCAATTACGCTGCAAGCGAATCCTTCACCTCACTAAATTATATATATGTATATATATATAAGTATATTATGGATCCACAGCCTAGTATACTGTATATATATATATATATATATATATATATATATATATATATATATATATATATATATATATATATATAACCAGAAAGTGTTAGATGGGCCCACTGAGACTCTTGCCCGGGGCCCACAAAATCCTGGAGTCGGCCCTGACTATCGGTTATGTGCTTTTATGGTTGAGATAGATGTTTATAGTGGTAGCCACATCAGTACTGCTCCGTGTATCCTTAAAGAGAATGTATTATAAGAAAAAGAACTATTGTATAAATCAGGTTTTTGTGTTTCATGTATTTACATAAAACTTTTTTTTTTTGCTCATATCACAATTTGTTTTTCTTTTTTCTTTTAAAAGAAAATTAGTAATCTTACAATTTTCATACTAGCCACTTATACTATTTTGAGTTTTCAGCAGTCTTCATTAACATCAGAGGAATATGCTGACTGGCCTGTATGTGGCTGATCACACAGGATCCACCAATTACAATGGGTCGTATCACAGCTTTCTCTGCTGCCTCTTCTTTAATAATGACCTTTGCTTAATAGATTCTGCAGTTCAAAAGATGGCATCCATCTAGGGGTAAGCTGGATGGTGGGCCAGGAATGCGTTTGCCCCCCAGGCCGGTGCCCAGGCGATTGCTCAGGGCGGTCGGAGAACCAGCAGTGATTTTAATAGAAATGTAATGCGCGACCGTATCTTCCTGCCAGTGGCTGGCCTGACATGCAGCAGTGTGTGGTGAGGTGTGATGCTGCTTGTGACTCTGAGCTGCGTGGAGGACGCTAGGACAGTGTAAATATTTAGTGAGTGAGTGTGTGTTGTGGTGTGTGTGTATTCAGTGTTGTGTGCAGTTTCCCTCTTTCCCATCCAACTGCAGGCTGCTTCTAGTAATAAGCCGGCAGCATATCTGTTTCACTTTCACTATCTCCTGGCATCACTGCCGGCTTTTTATTAGAAGCAGTCTGCAGTCGGATGGTAGGGACGCTACATAGAAAGCTAAATACACAGAGGGAAGTAAGAGACAGCGCGAGAGGGAGGGGGTGTGGGAGTTTTGGGGAGAGCCAGCCCAATGGCCCCACCTGTGAGGGGAGAGGGAGAGGAGACAGGTCGGGGGGTGGAGAGAGGAGCACAGGGCCCACCTCTCAGGGGGGTGGGGAGAGGAAACAGGTCACAGGTCCCCTTCATCAGGGAGGTGGGGAGAGGAGACAGGTCACAGGTCCCTCTGTTAGGAGGCGCGTGGAAAGGAGACAGGTCAAAGATCTTAGTATACAAATAGGAAAGGGGAAGGGATTGCAGCTCCACCACAATTACTCACAGGACTCACAGGCAGCTGGAACGATGGTTAAAGGTCCCCTCTGTCAGAGAGGGAGGGGAGAGGAGATACAAGGCCCCCCTGTCAGGGAGAGGGAGAGGCAGAGCTAAGGGCCTCCTTGTCAGTGGAGGGGGGAGACACAGCGCACAGGGGGCCAAAGGCACAGTGCACAAGGGGAAAGCACAGTAGAGAGAGGCACAGCGCACAGGGCACTGTAAAAACCCTGTAGCCTCTATATTACATATATATATCCAGCCCCCAGCCTCTATATGGTATCTACGCTGCCTCTATATTATATATACACAACCTACAGCCTATATATTATACTAACTGTAGTACCCGGCTACGCCCAGGTTAATAACTGATGTTAGCTATAACAAAATAGAATTTGAATATGTCATATTAATGACCTGTAAGAAAATTGAAGCTGAGCTGTGATTGGTTGCTACAGGCAGCCTAATAAATCTCCAGCCAACAGTAGACCCTCCCCCTGGCCGGGCAGTATATGTTACCTCACACATGCACATAATAGACAGCTCATGTGACTGACATCTGCCTTAATTCCCTATATGGCACATGTGTTGCACATTGGCTGTTTTTAATCAGATGTTTATGTTTGGAAATTAAAGATAGCACACGTATGAGGTGAGTTGTGTGAGGTGATTTGTGCACATCTGTGTCTGTCTGTGTGGTGTGTGTGTCCCTGGTGTGTGTGTATGCGTGTGTCCCTGTGGTGTGAGTGCATGTGTCCCTATAGGGTGTGTATGTGTGTGTGTCCCTGTGGGGGGGGTCTGTGTGGTGTGTGTCTCTGTTGTGTGTGTCTCTTTGTGGTGTGTGTGTGTCCCTGTGGGGTGAGTGCATGTGTTCCTATAGGGTGTGTATGTGTGTGTCCCTGTGGGGGGGGGGGTCTGTGTGGTGTGTGTGTCTCTGTGTTGTGTGTGTCTCTTTGTGGTGTGTGTGTGTCTGTGGGGTGAGTGCATGTGTCCCTATAGGATGTGTATGTATGTGTGTCCCTATGGGGGGGTCTGTGTGGTGTGTGTGTGTCTCTTTGTGGTGTGTGTGTGTCCCTGTGGGGTGCGTGCATGTGTCCCTATAGGGTGTGTATGTGTGTGTGTCCCTGTGGGAGAGGTCTGTGTTGTGTGTGTGTATCTGTGTTGTGTGTGTCTCTTTGTGATGTGTGTTTGTGTCCCTGTGGGGTGAGTGCATGTGTCCCTATATGGTGTGTATGTGTGTGTGTTCCTATGGGGGGGGTCTGTGTGGTGTGTGTCCTTTGTGGTGTGTGCGTGTGTCCCTGTGGGGTGAGTGCATGTGTCCCTATAGGGTGGCTATGTGTGTGTGTCCCTGTGGGGGAAGTCTGTGTGGTGTATGTGTCTGTGTTGTGTGTGTCTCTTTGTGGTGTGTGTGTGTGTCTGTCTGTGGGGTGAGTGCATGTGTCGCTATAGGGTGTGTGTGTGTTTCTCTGTGTTGTGTGTGTCTTTTTGTGGTGTGTGTGTGTGTGTGTTCGGGTGCGTGGTGAGTATCCAATGTTGGGGCTGCACCTTAGTGACTATACACTTACTGTTACTCTTTGTGTGCGTGTGGTGTGTATACATGTCCCCGTGTGTGGTGAATATCTCATGTTGGGGCCCCACCTTAGTGACTATATGCTGGTATGTGCTGTTAGTCTTTGGTGTTATCATTAAGCCCCTCTCATTCACAACTGTCAACTGGTAACTCTCACTTTTTCCCCATTATGTAGATAGGGGCAAAATTGTTCGGTGAATTGGAATGCGCAGGGTTAAAATTTCACCTCACAACATAGCCTATGACGCTCCCGGGGTCCAGACGTGTGACTGTGTAAAATTTTGTGGCTATAGCTGGCAGCTGTCGATTTTCCTCCAACACTTTTCCTTTCACTTTTTCCCCATTATGTAGATAGGGGCAAAATTGTTTGGTGAACTGGAACACGCAGGGTTAAAATTTCGCCTCACAACATAGCCTATGACACTCTCGGGGTCCAGATGTGTGACCGTGCAAAATTTTGTGGCTGTAGTTGCGACGGTGTAGATGCCAATCCCGGATATACACACATACATACACACACACATGCAGCTTTATATATTAGATATACAGCCAGTATTGTGCCTACTGAGATGCTTTTGACCATGCCCACAAAAACCTGCAGCCGACCCTGTGTGTGTGTGTGTTTGTTATACGGTGGCACTGTGTGTGTGTATATTATATAGTGGTGATGTGTGTATGTTATACAGTGGTGCTGTGTGTGTGTTATACAGTGGGGCTGTGTTTGTATTGTGCGCTATATAGTAGCAGTGTGTGTGTTATACAGTGGCACTGTGTGTGTTGTGTTTTACAGTGGGGCTGTATGTGTTGTGTATGTATGTGGGGGGGGATATGGATATTTCTGGGGTAGTATAGTGATACCTTTATTTTTAAGGACATTGTGTCTGATAGTGCCGCTTTAGATGGAGAAGAGGGAATTCTTGAGAGATAAGCTGTGGATGTCAAATCTCATCATGGCACCTGTGCTACATGGAAAGAAAAGGAATGGGAACATTTCGAATCAGAGAAGATGTCATCTACAGTATAAGGTACTAAGATGTAAATGTGTGTGATCCTATCTGTGCCTTTATTGTACTATGGTTCTTCTATTGTCCGCAGTCTGATGATGACTGGTAACAACTCTCAGCATCTCCTTACCATTTTTAAAGACATGCTGGAAGGTATAGTTTGATGTGACATAAGTGTATCATGGGGCTGATCTGACACAGGAATTGATCACTGTAGTAAGTTGGTGCTGCACTCATGTCCTGATGGTTGTTCTGGTTCTGCATTCATCTACTAACGGTGGTTCTGGCACTGCATTCATGTATTGGCGGTTCTGGCTCTGCATTCATCTACTGATGGTGGTTCTGTCACTGCATTTCTATACTGATGGTTGTTCTGACCCTGCATTCATCTACTGAAGTGGTTCTAGTTCTGCATTCATCTACTGATGGTTCTGTCGCTGTAATCATCTACTGACAGTGGTTTGGATCTTGTACACATGTAGCAAACCATAATGTACTTCATGGCTATGTTAAAACTGAAAAATCTTCAATTGATTTTTCGGCTCCAAAAACTCAGTTTAAGGTATGGTGTGTTTACGCTGAGTTTTTGGAGAAGAAACTCTCCAACTCCTCCTCAAATGCTCAAAACTTGGTTGTGCTCTATTCATGTAAATGGCCCTTGAAATTTATTCAGCATTTATCTGTTTCTTGGCTTGAAAAATGTTGTGCACTCCTGTGTGAGATGCTGGCCTGGCTACATCATGATGATACAGATATGGTCACACTGCACAATGTTGACTGTATCTGTTGAAATGATGTCACATATCGCTCCTAGTACCAAATATAAGGTCAACATAAGGTCAGGGTAGGAGAATACTGATCACCCTCTGACAAGTCTTCATTGGAGTCTATATTATCAGGTCAGTGGCCGTTCTGTGTGAGTTACTGCCAGAGGCTGAACTTTGCTGCAGAAAAAGTTCCCCTGTCAGTAATGACACATCGGTTCCAGCTTGGGCATATTCCAAGTTTCCAGCAGTGTCCATTGAAAACTTAGAATCTTTTCCCGAGACGCAGCCTGAACACAGGCTGCGTAGTGGGAGAACGTGGCCCATAGCAACCCGCTGTGTTCCCTGGATAACAGCTACACAGCGGGCTGCGGGGAGTGCTATTTGCACCACGCCCAGGAAACGCATCATGCTGCATTTCCCTGTGCGTGGTGCGTGCGTGGTGCAAACTGCACTCCCCCCAGCCCGCTGTGTAACTAGGGTTGCTAGGGAAGTTTTCAGCGGACACTGTTAGAAACATAGAATATGCCCAATACACCCTAGCCTTAGCCCAATCTGCAGAAAATTCAGACTTCTGTATTCAATCACACTGAAACCTGCACAGCTCACAGACATCTCTATATAGAATCCTGCCTTACCTGGTCAACTTGAACCTACAGAACATCACAGATTATATTATATGGCTCTATATGTAATACCTAACTTCTGTAAGCAGGTCCAGGTGTGACCAGTATAAAGCATTGTATATCCATGTACATAATAACATCCAGTGGACAGATTAGTATGATATACTATGTAAAGACAGTAGGTGTTATACAATATACATATTGTCATATATAGATATCCGTATCACAGTAAATCATAAACCAGACATGCATTTTCCTGTATTCTGTATGTAATATATTATTATATACAGGTAATATGTGACTGGTATAATATTTGGTGTCTGTAGTCAAAGTGTGTATGTAAATTTATGTGTGTGTATATGGCTAGGGTCACATTTGGAAGGCACATTGCGATAACCGCATGCAGATCCGGATGTGGTAATCGCATGAGCCTTCAGACACATTTTGGCTTCAAAACGTGTCCCTAAACCCGGATCCAGTAACCGAATTGCTCATAATGTGCAATCGGGTTGCCATATGCCTTGTTCATCCCTGCTGCTGCAGGGATGAACAAAGGGTTGATGTTAATATTATATGTGGGCAACATGTCTCCAGGGAGTTTTCACCCTCCCTAGAGACATGTTGGCCACAGAGAGCGGCATGTGAGGGGTTAAATCTCTTTATTACAGTATTGTCGGCTTTTACAGTTTTATCAATGACAGCCGGCAGCTCCTCGCTGTAAGGAGGAGATACAGTACGTAATGTGCATACTGTACATGCCGCTATCCATGGTCCTGAAAGCTTTAACATTAGCCGGCAATACTGTAATAAAGAGATTTAACCCCTCACATGCCGCTCTATGTGGTCAACATGTCTCTAGGGAGGGTGGACACTCCCTGGAGACATGTTGCCCACATAATATTAACATTAACCCTTTGTTGATCCCCGTGGCAGCAGGGATGAACAAAGCATACAGCTACCACATACGGCAAAGCATACAGCTATCACATATGCCTTGTGGTAGCCAGATGTTGCCCACATACAGTATAATATTAACATTAACCCTTTGTTCATCCCCGCGGCAGAAGGGATGAACAAAGCATATGGCTACCGCATACGGCAAAGCATACGGCCATCACAAATGCCGTGCGGTAGCCGGATGGGCTCCCATAGGCGCCCATTATAGCATCCCCGCTGCAGTTTTCAAACCGCTTCGAAAAATGCTGCCTGCTTGATTTTTCACGCAGGCAGCGAAACCGGAATGCGGGAACCGGATTGCATTAAGTGCAATCCGGTTTTATAATGGGCGCCTGTGCGCTGCGGATCCTGATCCGGTTTTGAGCATTTTTAATGCTCAAAACCAGATCAGGATCTGCAAACCTGACCGCAAATGTGACCCTAGCCTAAATGTATATTTGTGACCACCTTTTTTCTGGGGATATGTTTTTTAAGTGTGTAGAAAAGCACAGTTTATTTTGCTTTACTACCTATGTAAAAACGTACATCCAGTTTAAAGATAGTAATACATGAGCATAATATGTGATTTGTACAACCAATAGAAACGCTCATCTGAGCTGATCCTAGTGCTGTCAGTTTTTCCACAGGCAGCACTCAGAAGACAATACAGCAGTGTGAACATAGCCTATGAAGCAGCCGGAGGTAAACTTTTTAAAGGCTTTGTCCAGTTTTAAGCCACATGTCTACAGTCACTCTGTTTCATTCTATGTGACTGCAGACTTGTGAATCCTCACATTACTCGCAGTGGTGTGATGATTCAGTGGGTGTGTGACTGCAAATATGTGGTTTGCATACATGCAGTCACATGCCGACTAGACTTACTCAGTCTCATTTAATGCAACTGTATTGTGCAAGGCCAGAATCAGTCTAGTCGGAATGTGGCTGGAAATATACATATCGCATGCTTGCGGTCACAAGACTGCCTGTTTGTGGTGCACCAGAGAACCCTCACAGCGAACTCTGCACACAATAGGATGTTTCACAAGTCTGTTGTCACATACAGTGACTGTAGATGTATATCTTAAGATTCAACAACCAAGTTAAAAATGGGCCACTACTCATGAGCTTATGCTTTTTGCTTGCCCCAGGCTAAGACTTGACAGCCAGCCCCTACAATGTTCTCTCTGAGACAGTCTATTCCTGTTAATATACATGTAGGTTTCCTAAAAGGAGAGGAAGTATAAGTTTGACAAAGGACACCTCGGTCCGAAATGCGTTGCCTGCGCAGCGCCCTGCTCCCTGCATTTCATGCCTGTATATCCAGTATCTATGTACTGTTTGTATGGGATGTACTAAGAAGATTAATAAATAATTCTGATTGAATAATTCCTGGAAGCTGGACCGCATTTCTTCTACTTCAAGTTGGTATAATCAGGACATTGGTCCGTGCATGCCGGCTGGCAAGTGGTGAGCTGAATATTTCTCTTTGCAGTATAAGTTTGTGACTAGTGTGAAAACTGCAGTATTACTAATATTAACTTTTAATAAAGATTCTGATATAAAAAAATGGCAAATATTTAACAAGTATCTATTTAACAAAAAACCTGATTTTTAAAATTAAATTATTTTCTGATGGCGCATTCCCTTTAAAGGGTTTGTGCTGCAGCTCTCTCATCTGTCTGAACTGACATTGACAGGCTGCGTTTCCAAATATCTGGGACAATTGCCAATGAAGGAATACTACATGTGTCCTTTTAAGCATCATGTTATAAACCTTTTTTCTTGATATTGTTTATATATTCTTAAAGGGAACCTGTCACCCGATTTTAAGCTCCTACACTATCTCTAGCTGTCCCTACACCTTCCTAGCAGCTCCCTATCTCTCCCTTTCTTATCTAAAGTGTCCCTATGAAAGAAGTGTAAAATAAAATTAAACTTACTGCAGTCCCTGTAGTTAGGGGACTGGGTAGGCGTGGCCTCTGTTCCTTCCTCACTCCTCCGTGTGGTAATGCACGCCCCGCTGGGCGGCATTATTGTGGGTCCACTCAGCCCCATTAATAGTAATCCTCCGCCCTATACACCTTTTTGCACCGGCCGGGCGTCACATCCGGCACGGTGCATTATGGGCCGTCACGTGATCTGCCCTAGTGCATTCTGGGTCCGATCACGTGATCGGCCCCAGTGCATTATTGGCTTGATCACGTGATCAGCCCCGGCTTCAATAAGCGCATTGCGCCTGCGCGGAGCCGGGGACGATCACGTGATCAAGCCCATAATGCACTGGGGCCGATCACGTGATCGGACCCAGAATGCACTAGGGCAGATCACCGTTCCGGATGTGACGCCCGGCCGGTGCAAAAAGGTGTATAGGGCGGAGGATTACTATTAATGGGGCTGAGTGGACCCACAATAATGCCGCCCAGTGGGGCGTGCATTACCACACGGAGGAGTGAGGAAGGAACAGAGGCCACGCCTACCCAGTCCCCTAACTACGGGGACTGCAGTAAGTTTAATCTTATTTTACACTTCTTTCATAGGGACACTTTAGCTAAGAAAGGGAGAGATAGGGAGCTGCTAGGAAGGTGTAGGGACAGCTAGAGATAGTGTAGGAGCTTAAAATCGGGTGACAGGTTCCCTTTAAAATGCACTCTATTGTTTCAATGGAACAAAGTCTGTGCAAGCACAAACCCCCATGTAAGGCTGATTTCCACACTAAAATTTTTTAGAATTTGGGTGAATCCAGTTGAAACTGGATGCACCCTCATCTGTTTTTGGCCCATTGACTTTCAATGGGGCCACAGAAACTTGTGGGTGCCTCCGGGTGTCCACGGTTTTTAACTGAAACCAAAAATGCATTTTGTAATGTTTTTGGTAACTTTAAAAACTGAGCACACCCAGATTCGGGGCAAAGTAGGTTAAATTATAATGGTGCTCTACGGAACCCAGATCCAGTGGAATCCAGATCTCGCTGGATCCGGATGCCGGATACGTTTTTGTTGATGGAGCATGCCTGTCATGCATGGAGCAGATGAGGGGAATGGAGCAGGAAGGGATAACGGTCAAGGGCGATTGGGAGGTTAGTCTGGCCCTGTGCTTGGGGTCCCTGACTAACTCTGTTTCAGAAGGTACCTCTGAAGGTGAGGAGGTTTGAGCCACCACCCTATCCTTCAACTCCTCAACCTACCCTCAGCTAAGAGCCCCTACTTCCACCCATATACCAGGAAAAGGACACCACACCAAGTAAGGGAATAGCAGCTGCTCCAGCAGCATGTCTCCACACCACGGGTCCTAGATGAGAAATGAATTCAATCTGCGACATCTGTTGAAGGGAAGCAGAACTACTTAAGGCTGAGGGGGTGGAGAGCGAAAAGCTCAGACACACCCCTCCACCTTTACCTGAGCTATGACTCACTCCTCACCTGCAGAGCCACTCACCACACGTTCAGTAACTGCATCTTCAATATCAACCCTGACTGCCAAAGAAAAAAACAACTCTGGTTTAAACAGCAGCAGAACTCCAGGACTGCAAAGGCAGTCATTACATGACAATGGCCAGAACCCAATTTTAAATGACAAACCCTAATTTTCCACCGGATCCATCTAAAAAACTAACACAACCTGATCCAACTGGATGCTCACTCACCGGTATTATCACTGATCCGTGAGATGGATCAGTGAAAATACCGCTTCTGGTGGATCCAGTTGCATCAGTGTGAAACCAGCCTAACCTGCTTTACACTAGTCGGTGTGAAACAATTTATTGGTGAGAATGCTTTATTTAACATGTTAATCTTTTCAGATGAACATGCAGCGGAATATTTGTGTCTCCCCTGGCTCATTAGCTACTGTCTTCTTGTCCCTTTCCACACCTCTCCACAGACTTTTATGAACTTCAATTGTTATATGAGGTCCTGGGTTCAATTCCCACCAAGTACTACATCTGCAAGGAGTTGGTATGTTCTCCCCGTGTTTGCATGGGTTTACTCCAGGCACTCTGGTTTCCTCTCACATTGTAAAGACATACTGTTGGATGTTTAGATTGTGAGCCCCAATGGGGACAGCATTACTGATGTATGTAAAGTGCTATGGAATTAATAGTGCTATATAAATGAATATATGTTATTATTATTATTATTATTATTTTACCCCTCAGTGAGCTGATAATTACTGAAGACAGATTTTACTAGTTAATTTAAGAGAAATCAATCCCATCCAAGAAAGTATACAAATCTGCAGCAACCACGGAGAGTCAACATGGAATATATTCTTGGCCCTTACACGTCTTGTTGACTCCATGCACAAATAGCTCAGGCTGTTCTTTGGGTAAGTACTAGGAAGGCTGGACCCTACTTTTAGTAGCACTGATTACTGAGCCCCTTCAGTGCGCACACCGCACATGTTTAGTTAAAAGCTACCTTAGTCACATAGATTTCTGTCTGTTAATAATTTTAGAAAACATGGGACTGAATTAGCCCTTAGAACATGCAGTAAGAGAAATATAAAAGCCATACATGGACTTATTTTAGTCATTTGGAGTATGGTTTGCCGTTATACACAGAAAAACGTTTATATAGCCCTGTTAAATATAGATGTAGGCACATGTGGTTTTAGTTATACCAAGTGAATAGAGTCGTGGAAAACACAGAATCCACCTCTTTCACCGTGAAAAGCATATTTATTGACACATCACCGACACATTCAGAATGAGGCAGACTTCCTGGAATAGCACACAATCCACCATAAACACAATGTTACGAGAAAACATTCAACTAGGTGAACACTAAACCATAAAATTGTAACCTTACTAAGATCTTACAGGGCTGGAGGAGCTTTATGTCTTTGTAGATTTTGGAAATACCCTCCAGGGACAATGACAAGCATGACAAATGCATCTCATAAAGACTAACTCCACTTGCATAACCACTTTTCTGCAACCTAATAATAAATACCCTGTAACGTGTATCTGTATGTTTTGTTCCAGCTTTCCCTTTTACCTTCTGTGTTTTGATGTCATACTGTCCAACTGTCTTTTACTGAGTGACCTCCTCCTTGTCGAAAATGTTTTATAATAAACATTTAAAAAAAAAAAGAATTATGATAGAGTTGAATGATAACAAGCCAGAGACACACTGAGTGAGACGTATGCAAGATACTCGAACGAGTCTTGCACGCCTCACCCGGCATGACCGATGTCTCTCTGGACAGGAGCAAAATAGCTGCATAGAATCACATGCAGCTGACACGCTCCTGTCCAGAGAGCCAGCGGCCGTGCTGGGTGAGGCGTGCGAGACTCGTGCGAGTACTTTGCATGTGTCTCGCTGACAGTGTCTCTGACCTTAAAGAAAATTCAGTTCTCTGGGTAGTGGTTACACATGATGGTTCAAGACTGAATCAGCAAGGCTTTTATGTCAGCAACAATGGTGTACAGCCAATGGTGGCAGACAACAACGTGACTGCTATGGGACTCGTGAGCTGTCCTCACACTTTCAACTGTAATGTCATCATGGAAGCAGATACATTTAGGGTGCGTGCACACGATGAGTATGCACAGCGTTTTGGACGCAGCGTCTTGCTGCTGCGTCCAAAACGCTGCGCAGTGCAGTACTAGCATAGTGGATGGGATTTCAAGAAATCCCATCCTCACTATGCTTAACCCGCCCGCAGCGTCTTTGGAGCCGGCAGTCCGCTTCTCTGCAGCATGTTCATTCATTTCATACTGCTGAGTCTGAAGTGGCTCCCATCGGGTGACTGCAGGGAGAAGCCGCCCTGCAGCCGCCGCACATGGTGAGTATAGGGCGGCTGCGGTCTCCCTGCGGACACCCGCGGCTTCACTCAGGTCCGGAGGAGCTGCGTCCAACACGCAGCTCCTCTGGACTGTGTGCACGCACCCTAAAAACAATGAGCGCTCCTCTCCCTGCTCCATCATTCTCCCGCTGCATCTGAGATCTGACAGCTCAGTACAGCAGGTGCGATGTTGTCACTTTATCACACCTGTTGTGCAGAGCAGTGAGGATAAACCTACAGAACGACCCCTGCCGAGACCAGAGCAGCGAGGCACCAAGGAGAGATTTTTTTTTTTTTAAATCAGTGAGTACACAGTGGTTATAATACTTAATGGATGACTGTGTGCTGTGCAGTCTACCATATGGAGGACTTTGGGATGCATTATATTATATAGATGACTATGGGATGCATTAACTATGGGGAGGACTTCTGGCGGGTGCATTATACTGTATGGAGGACTATGGTCGATGCAGTACACTATGGAATTGCATTCTACTATATGGAGGAAACCGGGCACCTGCGGCTACACACCGCAGTTGTTTCAGGACCGCGGCTAGCCCCCTGCCAGCCGCATTCCTGATTCAGCAGCAGCGGTAGCTGCGTCCGGGTGCACGCCGGACGGAGGGCATATTAGCCCTCCGGTTCTGTGTGCTGATCCGATCCGGGGCTGTCAGGTTCACCCTGACGGCCTCGGACCAGATCTGACCCGCAATGTGAAACCGGCCTAAGCTGCAATGCATTGTCTTTTATGACCCCTATTAAAACCTAATTTTTCAGTATTTAATGCAACAGTATCTTTTCTGTAGAAAAGGATCAGATGGGATAGTCTTAGCTCCCCAATTGCTCACCTAAGCTTTGAGCACCCAGGATCCTATCAACAAGTCAATGTTTATCTTTTTGTGGGCAACTTGTAGCAGGTACTAACCACTACATACCACTACATACCATAAACAGCCCACAAAACCTACCACCTTGGAGATCCACTGAAGTTTCTCACATTCTTACGCGTTCTAATTTATCTTGCTCCCAACATCTCATATTTGACAACTAACTTACTGCTGAATATATACCACACCCAGACACGAGCAATTGCATTCTATTTACTTAACCTTTCAATGAGTTTTTTTTATGGCTCATTGGTGTATAGCATGTTTGATGAGCTCCACACTACAAGAAGAACTTTCTGAAAGTGTGTATTAGTTTAGTAGCCATGTGAAACATAGGAACCAAAAAAATGGGTTCATGCTAGATATGAAATGATCAGATTGATTCGACCCAGGGTCAGGTGAGTGGTACCGGGCAGCTAGACAGGAGTCACGCAAATGATACATTTATTTTTAGTTCATACATTTTTACTATTATAATCATTTTACTGTGATGGCAGTTATATTGTAGACCAAAATACAATTAAGCCATGTCCTAACACACTCACAAGAAGACTACACAGCATTCAAACAAGCACTTCTCAAATTCAAGTCAGGACTCACCACCACTATACAGAGTTACATCTTTACCCTCATATCCGCTTTGTCCCACAAACCCAGGCATTTATTCAACAAATTTAACTCCCTCCTCCTCCCCCCACTGCCCCCTCCTACTTCTTGTATCTCTGTAGAAGACTTTGCAACACACTTCACCAGTAAAATTTATTACATCAGTCAAGTCTTTGCTGTCCAACCACCACAACCCCTATGCATACCACACCATTCCCTCCCCCACTAATCCTCCTCTCCTCCATCACTGAAGGAGAACTTGCATACTTCCTCTCCAGATCGCACCTCACCACTTGTGCATTGGCCCCCATCCCACTTCCTCCCTAACGTCACCATCACACTTATCCCAGCCCTAACCCACCTCTTCAACTTATTACTAACTTCTGGTACCTTTCCCTCCACTTTCAAACACGCAACAATTACACTATTTTAAAGAAGCCATCCCTCGACCCCACTTCTACATCCAGCTATTGGCCCATATCCCTGCTCCTGTTCGCCTCCAAACTTCTTAAAAAGCATGTCCACACTGTACTTTCATCTCACCTCTCATCTAACCCTCTCTTTGACAACTTTCAATCTGGCTTCCGCCCCACCCCTCCACTGAAACTAACGACTTATGGCCAAACCTAACAGACATTTCTCCATCCTCTACCTTGTAGACTTTTCCTCAGCATTCGATACAGTCGACCACTGTCTCCTATTACAGATCCACTGTTCCCTTCGTATCACAGACCTTGCCTTCTCCTTAATCTCCTCCTACCTCTCCAACTGCACATTTAGCGTCTCCCATTCCCAAACAACCTCCTCGGCTCATCTCCTCTCTGTTGGGACCCCTTAAGGCTCTGTCCTGGGGCCCCTCCTTTTTTCAATCTATTCCCTTGGGCTGGGACAACTCATAAAGTCCCATGGCTTACAGTATCACCTGTACACTGATGACACTCAGATCTACCTCTCTGGCCCAGATGTTACCTCTCTCTTGTCCAGAATCCCGGAGTGTCTATCAGCCATGTCCTCTTCTTCTCCTCTCACTTCCTAAAACTCAATGTAGACAAAACCGAACTCATCGTCTTTCTTCCATCTCACACACCTTCCTTACTAGATCTATCTATCACAATAAATTACATCACACTTTGCCCTGTACTTGATGTCTGCTGCCTTGGAGTAACCCTTGACTATGCCCTGTCCTTCAAACCACACATCCAAGCCCTTGCTACATCCTGCTGCCTCCAAATCAAAAATATATCCAGAATCCATCCCTTCCTCAACCCTTAATCTTCTAAACTACTGGTGCATTCCCTCATAATCTCCGGTCTCGACTACTGCTACATCCTCCTCTGGGCCTCCCTGCTAACAATCTTGCACCTCTCAAATCTGTCCTTAACTCTGTTGCCCAACTTATCCACCTCTCTCCTCACTATTCCTCCACTTCTCCCTTCTGCAAATCCATCTACTGGCTCCCAATTGACCAGCATATCCAATTCAAACTACTAACATTGACTTACAAAGCCATCCACAATCTGTCCCCCCCATATATCTCTGAACTAATCTCCCGATATCATCCAACTCAATCTTCGAAACTCCCAAAACCTCCTCCTTTCCTCCACACTTGTACGTTCCTCATCTAACCGCTTGCAAGACTTCACCTGAGCATCCCTCATTCTCTGGAATTCTGCGCCCCAAAACATCCAACTGTTCCCCACACTCAGAACCTTCAAGGGAACCTCAAAACCCATCTCTTCAGAACAGCCTACAGCCTGCAATGACCATAATGCAACCTCACCACCACTGGACCTGGTGCCTCCACCCCACCACTGGACCCGTTGCTCCACCACCATTGGACCCGGCGCTCCACCACCACCAGAGCAGACCCAACCTACTGTCTCTCTCCCCATTGTCCTGTAGAATGTAAGCCTGCAAGGGCAGGGTCCTCTCTCCCCTCTGTATAAGTCTGTCACTGTTAGCTTGTTCATTGTATTTTTAACTTGTTTGTATATAACCCTTTCTTATGTATGGCACCATGGAATCAATAGTGCTCTATAAATAAATGATAATAATAATAACATGGTGTATACAGTCCAAGTATAGAAAACAAATAGGCGGCACTCACCGTGTGTTCATAGGTGCTTTCTTTATTGAAGAGGTGCGGGGAGGGGGTGCATGAAGGTACAGACGACAGGTCCTGTTTCGCGGTTTGCCCGCTTCTACAGGTCTGGGGGAGGTGACGTCATGGCAGAATTTATAGGGAAACTCCCTTAAACGTCACCTCCTCCTTGATACAGGTGTGCAATTAAAAACACTAGAATGAAGTAAAAACATGCTTACAAAAATGTCACCATAGTATATACATGAATAAGTCACAGTAATTACAATTTCATGCAGAAATGCAGCCTAATGCTGCACAGAGAGGACACTGCCATTTCTGTCAGCGCCATGACACAGGCAACGCTGAGGTATACTTTATGGCGGAAATGTCGCCTATTAACTGACGACAGGTGTTATCAGGGCAATCGGCTGCAGACTACCAGTGTCTAACAGCCGTGTTTTAAAGTAAGGTTATCACCCCCTGATGTCAGGCGTTGTTCAGGCAACCAAACGTGAAGCGCCAGTGTCGTGCGGTTAGAAAGGGCAAGAGTGTGTGGGTCTGTGGGAATTAATCCTAGAGGCGGAATTCACCTATTAAGCCTAGACCTCTATTTCCACAATAAGTGAGAACTTGAACCAGATTTGACTCCCCAATGGGGAGGGGGGAAAAAAAAAAAAAAAAAAAAAAAAAAAAAAGAGAAAAATGTTTTAAAACCATCCCCTTTTCCCCTTTCTTTTTCTTCCCTTCTCTTTGTGTCATATTGATTAAATTGATTAACCGTCTAAAATAAAAGCTGAATTTTCAGCAGTAAGGGGGAAAAATTTGTTTCCCCTACGTCGTTCAAGCCTCAAGTCTCACTTTGTGTGTTATTACAAACATAATCTATATAAATGTTGGTATGTATGGTTAGAGGGGAATCAAGTTGTTCCATAGTAAGTAAAATTTAGCTAAATTAAACTCCCCAATGGGGAGGGGGGAAGAGGAAGAAAGGTGTTTAAAACCATCCTTTTTTGTGTCATATTGATTAGAATGATTAACCCTCTAAAGTGAAGGCTGAATTATCAGCAGTACCGGGAGAATTCCATCTCCCCTGCGCCTTCCAAGCCATAAATTTTACTATGCATGTTATCACAAACATATTCACATATATAATAATGTATATGGTCAGGGAGGGATTTTTTCCACAGACACACCAACACACCTCCAACTGCCTGTATTATGATCTATACCCACACTACACTGGCAACGTATGGTCACCTGGATACCTCTTCGGGCCTCTATGTGTCGACACCTTATTGGCCACTCAGTCAAAAGCTACGTGTATGATGTGTCATTTATTATTTATTAGACCTGATACGTTGCCATTTACTTGTTGGGAAAGAGGAACATAGGCCACAGAGATGTGCCCAGTAGTCGTGGGTGTTCATAAAGGAAGACACAGCGATCCAATTAACAAAAAAGGGGAGACCCACAGTTCATCTCCGGTACCAGGAAGGAGCACTAATAACGGATCATGGCGCCCCCCTGGCCCGGAAGACGAACTATGGGTGATTATACCTATTGATATTAACGTATGCTAGTATCCCAAATACAAATAGTGCAATATTTTTCAAGAAAAAAGGGTGAGGGAGAGAGAGATGGCTTGCAGACTAAAGAAACGGAGCTAGCTCATTCTTGTCGTTTAGACCTAGTGGTCCACAGGCTCGCGACTCAATTATCCATCTGCTCTCACATTGGAGCAAATGTCTATGTAAGTCGCCACCTTTCTTTGTGGGTCTAATATGTTCGATCCCTGCAAAGGAAAGACAATCTGCATTGCCATCGTGGCATTCGCGCACATGGTTAATTAACCTTTTTGACCCAAACCCTGATGTCACTGATTTGTAATGTTCGCGGAATCTAACATACAGTGGGCGAATAGTCTTACCAATATAGAACCTACCACAACTGCACTGAATGACATATACGACCCACGACGTTTTGCACGTTATTAGGGTATTGACAAAGCGGTCGATTCCTCCTACATTAATCGGATTTTCAACCTTATGGTATTTACAGAAGTTGCAGTTTCTACACTGGAAATTACCAGTAGGTCTTCTCTTGTCCAACCAAGTTGGTGTTTTTTTGTCTGGGGGTAATCTGTTTCTGATAAGAATGTCTTTAAGGTTATTACAGCGCTTATAACTTATCATGGGGGGGCCTATGCCAGAGGCACAGAGCTCCTTGTCAGATTCGACCACATGCCAGTGTTTTCTTATCGCCTTGTTTATCTGATCGTACATGGGCCCGTATTTAAAAAGAAAACCGAACCTTTTCTTCTCATCTTCCTGTTGAATTTTTTTCTTTGATTGAGAATTAAGGGGTTTTTTCCGGGCGTTTTTTATTACTGGCAGTGGGTAGCCTCTTTCAATGAAATCTCTCTCCATCTTATCGCACTGTATATTTAAGACCTCTGTATCGTTATTTATTCTCTTTAGCCTAAGGAATTGGCCAAAGGGTAACGAGACTTTAGTTTGTGTAGGATGTGCGCTGCCAAAATGGAGAAAGGTATTCATTGAGGTTGGCTTTTTGAATACTGACCTCATGATGGTTTCATTTCTCACCTCCAACTGGACATCCAGAAATTCAAGTCTCTGGTCCCCAAAATTGGAGGTGAATTTCATGTTGTAATCGTTCTGGTTTAAAAAAGATACAAAGCTGTTAAAGTCAGTCTCAGAGCCCTCCCAGGCAATAAAGATGTCATCCACGTAGCGGAGAGAAACACCTTTATGTGCTTTAGGAAAGGGTTACTGGTGGTATAGACCAGTTTTTCTTCAAGATGGGAGAGGAACAGGTTAGCCAGTGTACATGCCACTGGCGTTCCCATAGCGGTCCCTTCTTTTTGAAGGAACCACAAGTCCCTGAAAGAAAAGGCGTTATGAGATAGTATAAACGCGAGAGCCTCACACACGAACCCCACTAGAGCATGATCAAGATTTTCTTTTTCCAAAATCTCCTGTATTATTTCTACTGCCCGTTGTTGAGGGATCCGTGTGTATAGGCTCTCCACATCTATAGAAGCCAAACTGAGCCCTTCTCTCCACTGTAGTTCTTCTAAGTTTCTTACAAAATCACCTGTATCTTTGACGTAAGCCGGTATGTTATTCAAAAGGGGTCTAAGTAGCCAATCTAAAAATTGGCTCAGGGGTTCAGTTAGGGACCCGATCCCTGAAACAATGGGGCGGCCAGGGGGTGTTTTCTGATTTTTATGGATTTTGGGAATGCAATACCAGTGCGCCCTATTAGGGTGCTCAGGGAACAGTTTTTCCAGCTGTTTTTTACTTATTGCGCCCTGACCTACCCATTTTCTTAACAGATTTTTTAAATCACTCTGGTATTTTAAAGTGGGATCAGATTTTAATTCTTCATATGTTTGTTTGTCTCCTAGTTGCCGCATAGACTCAGCAATATAATCTTGTTTATACATTATAACCACCCCACCTCCTTTGTCGGCCTTTTTAATGAGAATTTCTTCCCATTTTTTCATTAGATTTAGTGCTTTTTGTTCGGGCTCAGACAAATTCTTTTTCGGTTGTGGATACATCAGGGCCTCTATTTCGCGGCTAACTAACTCTTCAAACAAATCAATGCTGTTACCTGGGGAGACAGGAGGATAGAAAGTAGATTTTATTCCTCCCAAAAATACAGGTTTTTCCTTCTGAACTACAGGAGTTTCCTCCCATGCCCCAGGATCTATTCCCAAAAGATCAGAGAGATCTTCAATCTCTGTTTCATTCAGGGAATCGGCTCCAAAGAACCCCAAAGGACCCACTTTAATTTGTTTGTGTGCCAAAGGCTCGCTTGTGGATTTTTTATTGTGATTTTTTTGGTTTGCAAAAAACTTAAAAAGGTGAATTTTTCTTATAGCCTTAAAGAGGTCAATTTTAAAGTCTGTGAAGTCAAAGGGCTCTTCAATACAATAGTTGAGTCCTTTTTTCAGGACACTTTCCATGTCTTTTGTTAGAATTTCTGTGGTCAGATTGAAGATTTTAATTGGATTGACATCTGAGTCCTCACACCCTACTCCCTCCATGAGACTGTTTTGCGTTTTCCTTTTATGGGACTGCTTGGTTCTTCCTCTCCCTCTCCTGATCCGCTTCCTAAAGGGCTGGTTCTTTACTGCTTTTCTTTGGTGGTGGAGGAACCTCCTCGCTGCTGTCTTCGTTATCTGGGTCAGTGTCTTTATTCAGAGTGTCTTTGCCAGACGGTGTTGGCTTTGCAGGAATTGATGTTTTTTTCGGGGTGGTTGGTGTGGCAGGAGTGCCAGGTTTTTTCCACGGCTTTTTCTTTTTGTTTTTTGGGGTGAGGGCTGGGTTGGGGTTCCAATTGAAGATTTTGCCTGAGGAATAGTCCTCTTTGTCTCGGACATATTTTTCCTTCTTTTTTGCTTTTATTTCTGCCTGGAGGGGAATCAGTTTCTCATCTAGTTTTTTCATAAAGGCTGTCCATTCATGCTCTTTGGTATACCGAGACTCAAGTTCCTCTCTCAGGTTAATTAAATCATTGGTGATTTTTTCATGCTCCTTCTCATTTTGCTTTAATACCAACTTGAGCAATTTTTCAGAACATTCTATTTGGATCGATTCCCACTCCGCTACAAAGTCCTTATCATCTTGTGCAAAAGCCATTGCTTTCATTATCCTCAGACCCCTGGGAACCCTGCCACACTGCACATAACTTTTCAGTGACTGGACAGTCCAGAAGGAGCGTATTTCTTTTTCTGCCAGTGACTGTATTCTTAATTCTAAGCTTTTTTTACTTAGATGAATGGTGACATCAGATGTATCGCATTCTTCAAAAAACACTTCAGCACCTTCCCTCCCCGCCATTAAGGTGTTAATAATTTTCTTGGGGGCTTTATGGCCGGAACTGCCTTGATCCGGATCCATATTCAAGCGGTGGAGCAAGAGGGCCAGCCCTTGTGCACAACGGTGTGAAAGCACTATTCGCCCACTGTATGTTAGATTCCGCGAACATTACAAATCAGTGACATCAGGGTTTGGGTCAAAAAGGTTAATTAACCATGTGCGCGAATGCCACGATGGCAATGCAGATTGTCTTTCCTTTGCAGGGATCGAACATATTAGACCCACAAAGAAAGGTGGCGACTTACATAGACATTTGCTCCAATGTGAGAGCAGATGGATAATTGAGTCGCGAGCCTGTGGACCACTAGGTCTAAACGACAAGAATGAGCTAGCTCCGTTTCTTTAGTCTGCAAGCCATCTCTCTCTCCCTCACCCTTTTTTCTTGAAAAATATTGCACTATTTGTATTTGGGATACTAGCATACGTTAATATCAATAGGTATAATCACCCATAGTTCGTCTTCCGGGCCAGGGGGGCGCCATGATCCGTTATTAGTGCTCCTTCCTGGTACCGGAGATGAACTGTGGGTCTCCCCTTTTTTGTTAATTGGATCGCTGTGTCTTCCTTTATGAACACCCACGACTACTGGGCACATCTCTGTGGCCTATGTTCCTCTTTCCCAACAAGTAAATGGCAACGTATCAGGTCTAATAAATAATAAATGACACATCATACACGTAGCTTTTGACTGAGTGGCCAATAAGGTGTCGACACATAGAGGCCCGAAGAGGTATCCAGGTGACCATACGTTGCCAGTGTAGTGTGGGTATAGATCATAATACAGGCAGTTGGAGGTGTGTTGGTGTGTCTGTGGAAAAAATCCCTCCCTGACCATATACATTATTATATATGTGAATATGTTTGTGATAACATGCATAGTAAAATTTATGGCTTGGAAGGCGCAGGGGAGATGGAATTCTCCCGGTACTGCTGATAATTCAGCCTTCACTTTAGAGGGTTAATCATTCTAATCAATATGACACAAAAAAGGATGGTTTTAAACACCTTTCTTCCTCTTCCCCCCTCCCCATTGGGGAGTTTAATTTAGCTAAATTTTACTTACTATGGAACAACTTGATTCCCCTCTAACCATACATACCAACATTTATATAGATTATGTTTGTAATAACACACAAAGTGAGACTTGAGGCTTGAACGACGTAGGGGAAACGGATTTTTTCCCCCTTACTGCTGAAAATTCAGCTTTTATTTTAGAGGGTTAATCAATTTAATCAATATGACACAAAGAGAAGGGAAGAAAAAGAAAGGGGAAAAGGGGATGGTTTTAAAACATTTTTCTCTTTTTTTTTTTTTTTTTTTTTTTTTTTTTTCCCCCCTCCCCATTGGGGAGTCAAATCTGGTTCAAGTTCTCACTTATTGTGGAAATAGAGGTCTAGGCTTAATAGGTGAATTCCGCCTCTAGGATTAATTCCCACAGACCCACACACTCTTGCCCTTTCTAACCGCACGACACTGGCGCTTCACGTTTGGTTGCCTGAACAACGCCTGACATCAGGGGGTGATAACCTTACTTTAAAACACGGCTGTTAGACACTGGTAGTCTGCAGCCGATTGCCCTGATAACACCTGTCGTCAGTTAATAGGCGACATTTCCGCCATAAAGTATACCTCAGCGTTGCCTGTGTCATGGCGCTGACAGAAATGGCAGTGTCCTCTCTGTGCAGCATTAGGCTGCATTTCTGCATGAAATTGTAATTACTGTGACTTATTCATGTATATACTATGGTGACATTTTTGTAAGCATGTTTTTACTTCATTCTAGTGTTTTTAATTGCACACCTGTATCAAGGAGGAGGTGACGTTTAAGGGAGTTTCCCTATAAATTCTGCCATGACGTCACCTCCCCCAGACCTGTAGAAGCGGGCAAACCGCGAAACAGGACCTGTCGTCTGTACCTTCATGCACCCCCTCCCCGCACCTCTTCAATAAAGAAAGCACCTATGAACACACGGTGAGTGCCGCCTATTTGTTTTCTATACTTGGACTGTAAATGCTTGACTGGCTGATGCAGGTGTAGCACCACCAGGTGGCTGGGGATAAGACAGCGGCCTGTCTTTATGGAGAAATAAGAAAGACCAATAGCCCTGAAGGTGCCCGGTGCCCCTACCTTTCTAATAACATGGTGTAATTTGAATGAAATATTTAGACTACTGGGTGTGGTATAGGCATATACATTGTACAGTACCAGTGATGTGGCAATCAGCAGAGGGGGAGTGACGGACTACCATACAAGACAATGTAGTCTGAACAATGATTAGTCCTGCTGCTTAAACAAACATTTCAAGAAAATTAGACCATTACACCATGCGGATTACTTAGCAAAAATAAATTAAAAAATTCCCTTAAAAGGGATTTTGCACTTTTTCTTTGTTTTAACAAGTTGGGGACATGATTTTGTGGCACTTAATATATAAGTATCCAGATCCAATCTCAGTGACATGTGACCAGAATGATCTATCAGAATCCTTAATTCGAAAACTAACTTTATGTGCAGTGAATTTCAACCAGAAGAGACTGATGTAGAGACCTGGTATTGGTAAGATACAATCAAAAAAAGAGGATGCAAATTGTGTGACATATTTAACCAGGGAGAAGAGGTGGAGGCAGAGTAAGAAATGGGATTGCCTTTGGTTATAGACCCTTCCTGATGAGTAAAAATGCACTTGTAACCAGTGGTGTAACTTGAAGCTTTGGGGCCCTGATGCGAAAGCTCCAATGGGACCCCCAATTATTGAAAATCTTTAAAAGCATGTCTTTTTCTATAGGCCCTGCGCTCTAGGGCCCTGGTGAGATTGGAACCATTGCACCTATTGTAGTTATGCCCCTGCCACTAAACCTAATAACTGTTTTGGCCACCCTTAGTAGCAACAACTGCCAACAAGCATTTGCGATATCTGGCAATGAGTCTTTTACAACTCCCTGGAGGAATTTTGACCTACTTATCTCTGCAGAATTTTTGTAATTCAGTCATACTGCAGGATTTCCAAGCATGAACCAGAGCATCTTAATCGGATCAAAGCCAGAACTTTGACTAGGCCACGCCAAAGTCAAAGTTTGTTTTTCTTTAGCCATTCAGAGGTGGACTTGCTGGTGTGGATCATTGTTCTGCTGCATAACCCAAGTGCGCTTCAGCTTGAGGTCACGAACTGATGGTTGGACATTCTTCTTCAAGAGTTTTCAGTAGATTACAGAATTCATGGTTTTCTTTACCATAGCAAGTCTTCCAGGTCCTGAAGCAGCAAAACAACCCCAGACAATCATACTACCTCCACCATATGTTATTGTTGGTATGATGTTCCTTTTCTGAAATGCTGTGTTACTTCTACACCAGATGTAATGGAACATACACCTTCCAAATAATTCTACTTATGTCTTGTCAATCCACAGAGTATTCTCCCAAATGTCTTGGAGATTTTAAAGCTGTTTTCTGACAAAGCTGAGACTAGCCTTTATGTTCTCTTTGCTCAGCAGTAGTCTTTGTCTTGGAACTCAGCAGTGCAGGCCATTTTAACCCAGTCTCTTTCTTATGGTGGAGTCATTAACACTAATCTTAACTGAGGCAAGTAATATCTGCAGTTCCATGGATGTTCTTGTGGGGACTTTTGTGAACTCTTGGATAAGTCGTCGCTGCGCTCTTGGGGTAATTTTGGATGTCCAGCTGTTCCTGGGAAGGTTCACCACTGTTCCATGTTTTCACCATTTGTAAATAAATGCTCTCACTGTCATTTTATGGAGTCGCAAAGCTATATAAATGGCTTTATAACCTTTTTTCAGACTGATAGATCTCAATTACTTTGGTTCTCATTTGTTCCTGAATTTCTTTGGATTTGGGCATGATGTCTAGCTAGTGAGGATTTTGTGGTCTACTTCACATTTTCAGGTAGGCCCTATTTAAGTGATTTCATGATTGAGAACAGGTGTGGCAGTAATCAGGCCTGGATCTGGTAGGGAAATTGAACTCTGCTTCCAAAGATGTGATAAGCCACAGTTAATTTATGTTTTACAGGGGGTGGGCAATCGCTTTTTTACACAGGACCCTAGGTTTGGATTTCCCTTTGCCTTAATAATAAAGACCTTCATTTAAAAACTGCATTTTATGGTTACTTGTGTTATCTTTGTCTAATATTTTAATTTGTTTGGAGGAGAGCTACATCAAAAACCTTTCACAATGTCTTTTGGTTTCCAAAATCAACATTCATAGAAGCTCGTTCGCTATTTTTGCCCATCTAACCATGCCACGCAGTCAGCCAACAAACAAGTAAACGCTTTTTGGTTGGCTAATCAAATAATGTATCAGGTCATAAAATCATCAGCTGTGGGGGTTCCCTCATGTAAAGTCAAATGTACTGGACAAAAATGCAAATTGTACAAGGTTGACTGATCCTAGAAACTTTCAATTGTCCCATACAGTTTGTAAAGTTCTGGTTTGATCTATGTAAATGGAGCTGAGCCATGCCCCAATGAACTTACTATATTGTGATCTCTGTGCATTTCAAACAAAATCGTCTGCACTTGAAGGAAGGAGCAAACTGAAGAGATTCTACAGTACAGTAGTATTGTGTTACACGGAACAACTTTAATTGTATCATTCTGCAAATGGTACTTCAAGACAGATTTCAAGCTGTCATGTTGCCAAAGAATTCCTACCACACACTACAGAGACATAAACATCTGCTTCTGTTTCTACAATTATAATAGTAATGCATTAAACAATACAGTATGTATTTATGTGTGTATACATGTCTGTGTTATGTTCCTCTTCCTTATGGAGAAATTCCATTCTACTTTCCATTACTAGGGTCTTAATATAATTTCATATTTCAATGACTTTAAAGTCCACTTTACAATTGTGAAAATGATCCAGAATATATGCCATAAAAACTTCCTGTTGTGAAAAAACTGAGTTGCAATTCTGTTTGATCCCTTTTTGCACTACAGAGTATACTCTATATCATGTATACAGCAGACGGAGGAACATACTAGTGCATCTCAATAAATTAGAATATCACCAAAAAGAGAACTTATTTCAGTAATTCAATACAAAAAGTAAAACCGCATATATTATATATATACAAACCGTGATCTATTTCAAGTGTTATGGCCACTTTACACGTCCCAACGTCGGTCCGATGTTGCATACAATGGCGCGGGAGCGCGCTTTTTCTGGGCAGAATTCCAAGATCACATAGGAGATGTTACACAGCGCGATATCGGCAGCCAACGCCACTGCAATGTGTACGCCCCCTTGTACGGGCGACCCAGGAACGACCATTTAACATGGGAGAGAATAGGGGAAGTTGTACTCCACATCGTTGTTGGGCTGTCACACAGCACGATCCGGATACAACGTCATCCAATATCGGGCCGTTGGAGAGCACGCTCATTTGATCCCCGATATCGTTTTGGCATCGTTCGTGCATCGTATTGGACATTTATACCATACAACGCACGAACCACGTGACTTTTTGTCAGAGTTGGACGCCGATATCGGGACGTGTAAAGTGGCCATTAATTTCGATAATTATGGCTTAGGCCCCTTTCACACTAGTTTTTTTTTTTCAAATTGCGGATGATCCAGCAGATTTACCACATCTACCGCCTAACGGCCGCACTTGCAGCGCACTTGTGGCAAGCCCCATCCATTGTCTATGGGGTCAACATGACACCTTGGTCACCCCTCTGCATTGCCTCATGAACTGTGGTGGATTTAACCCTTTCCCAAGGGTATTTTATACCAAAAAAGGAAGGGGAAGCACAAACAAGATTTTCCCCTACCCTTATCTGCAGGCAGGCACCACTTCCCTATGTGGATTGTGGCAATGTGAGTCTGACAAAGGGTACAGTGTTGTTTTAAGACCTGGTATTTTTTAAGGGCTTGATTGTCAATCGTGTTAATGATTCGTATGGGCCCCATATTTCTGTCCTTTAATTTTGGGATGAGAAGCATTTGTCTCTCTTTTCCCAGGGCAGGTTAAATAGTTGTGGTAAGGACATGCACCAGGAAGCTAATAAAGCAACCTCCATTCTAGAGCCATTAATGATGCCTCATCCTGAGGTACATTCCCTTTGGTATGCAGTCGTATGAAAAACTGTTTGCCTCCTTTCTGATTTCTTATTCTTTTGAATGTTTGTCACACTTAAATGTTTCAGATCACCAAATAAATGTAAATATTAGACAGATAACACAAGTAAACACAAAATGCTGTTTATAAATGAAGGTCTTTATTATTAAAGGAAAAAGAAATCCACACCTACAGGTCTCTGTGTAAAAAATGATTTGCCCCCTTAAGACACAAATGAACTGTAGTTTATCAGATCTTTGGGAAGCTGAGTTCAGTTTCTCTAGCCACACCCAGGCATTATAACTGACACACCCATTCTCAATCAATAAATCACTTAAATAGGACCTGCCTGACAAAGTGAAGTAGACCAAAAGATCCTCAAAACCTAGACATCATGCCGCGATCTAAAGAAACTCATGAACAGTTGAGAAACAAATTAATTGAGATCCATCCGTCTGGAAGAGGATATAATCCCATTTCTAAAGCTTTGGTATATCAGCGAACTACAGTGATAGCCATTATCCACAAATGGTCTTCTTATAGGGCTATATCTGCCAGTACAATGCCTACTGCCTTGTTGCCATACCATCAGTGCCAGACTGTAGCCTTATCCTCTGTGCTAGTCAGTATCCGTCCAGCGGCTGCACCTACTTCTCCAGACGAATCAGTCCTGCTGCCGTACCTGCTCCACCTGTCCTACCAGCCATTTGACTGCACCTACCTACAACAGTAACTGTCCCTGTCTGTAGGACTCCAATCCCTTGAGTCAGCTTTTGTGGTACCGAGATCCCCTGGAGTTGCCCCAGGAGACTACTTACCAGCTGAAGCCTAACTTGTCCATTTGAGGCTCTAGAGAAGACTCGGTAGCCACTCAGGTGGGTCAACTCCCTGTTGATTGTTACACTTGCAATAAATTGTTAATGGTTTCATAAAGGGACAGGTGGAGAGATTGTCATCATTGTCCTTCATGTTTCTGAGTTTTATGGAGTTTTTTTTTTTAACCACAATGAGTTTGGACTGAGATCTCCATCAGAAGTAGAAGAGCATTGTCTGCAATTTCTGGATATTATCATTAGGAAGGACAAAGACAAACAGCACTTTAGAAATAAATTAAACTGCCATGTCATATAAATGTTTTAATCTTTTCATTTATGTCTTCTGTGGGTCTTTTAACTATACAGCCCCTTCCTCATACTAGCACTAATTGAACCTTTACATATATCTTCTTCTTGTGTCTCCATCTGTGTTATTATTTTTTTGTATACATTTTTGGCTATTGAATTGTATAGATATGTTGCCCAAGGCTGGCTTCACACCACAATTTTTCGGTCCAGGGCTGTCCGGTGAGCCCCGGATCCGATTTTGCCCCTATTATATCCCTATGGTGCCGGATGTTGCCGGATGGCAGTTGTTTGCCATCCGGTTTGGTGTCTGTCCGGCAGGATCCGGCTGTTTTAGTATTTTGCCCTGGATACAAAATCGGAGCTTGCAGCATTTTTTGTGTCCAAGGCAAATATCGAACAAAACCGAATCCTCCCGGATTCGGGGCAATCTGGCGCCCATAACATGTGAGTCTATGGGCAACGGATCTCGCCGGACCTGGCAGAAAAACAATCCGGTTTCCGGATGCCGGGTTCTGAAAGAGTGGCGGCTCTGAAATTCAAGCCACGCTCGTTCAGCACCTGGACAGCGCAGCTGAAAGAGCCGCGGCTGAAATTTCAGCACCATGGCTAGCTCCCCTCCAGCTGCTATGCTGAAATTTCAGCACTATGGACAGCGACAGCCGAGCACAGGAATGATTCCGGCACAAAATAGAATCGGAGGGCATACTTGCCCTCCGATTCTGTCTGTCTGGGGCTGTCAGGTTCTGTCCGGTGCATCCTGCAAAACACCGGATAGAACGTGACAGGGAAAAAACGTGGTATGAAGTTGCCCTAACACAAATTTTTTTTCTTTACAGGAGATTTGAACAATCACCCATATGTATGGCAATCTAGGGCAATCAGGGTCAGACTTGAGTGAGTGGGGGGCCATCACTTGCATGGTGTACGGTGCCAACATCTGCGTCCAAGCCACCTTTCGGGTACATTAAGGAAAGAATTATTTTCCCCCCTACCCCTTTCCAGCTAGTTCCATATTTTATGAAGCTCTCACCACCCCACTAGAATGTTTTCTAAAGGTACCTTTACACGCCGCTACTGAGTGGTAGCAACTGCCTGGCAATGGGGATTTTTGTGCCTGTTGCCTTGAAATTGCTACGAAATGGCGAAGTGTAAATTGGGAAAGTGATCGGGTTTCCTGCAGTTGACTCGGATACCTGTTTCTGAGCCATGTTCAAAAACCCAAGGCAACACAAAGGCACAATTGCCATGGTAGTGGCGTCTAAACGAGGCACAGGGATTGAATCACCGTCGCCTAGTGAATTCCCAGGGGTGTGACACAGCCTCATGAATACCGCGCCCCATCAGCGATGATTGGTGGGGGCTACTGTCCCTTCACAGGGCGCCATATTTAAAGAGCTGTCCATTCACACTCCACAATTGCAATGGCGTCATGTATTAGCCAGCCTTCCTGCGCAGGCTGGCCAATCATGACGCTTTTTTGCGTCACGGAATACACAACTCTGTCATGCCTATGTACTTGCGGCGCGAAAGATGTACGCCCACATTCCCTTAGTGGTTGCAGCAAGTGAAGCGGCGAGAGTATTCAACAGGCAGTTATCCGCAGGATCTATGGGAACTTCTGAGGAACCACAATACCTTCAGTTGACAATGCAATGGCGGCGTGTACATGTGGCATCGGTGATCAGTATCAACCGTCAAAAACATGCGCGTGCGGTTGATACCTGTTGCTAGGCACAGGTACCGTTACACACAGAGATATATTGTTTGCAACTCACTGGTTGCAGTGAAACCATGAACACATTTTTCCATTTTGTTGCCGTGTACAAAATGGAACAATGTGTCCATGATTTCACTGCAACCAGAGAGTTACAAGCAATATATCTCTGTGTGTAATGGTACCTTTATAGTTAAAGGAAATCTGTCAGTAGATATTTGCTATGTAATCTGACAGTAGCATGATGTAGGGACAGAGAGTCTGATTCCAGTGATGTATCACTTAGTTTACAGGTTGCAGCAGTTATGATAAAGTTACAGTTTTCTCTGCCGCAGATCTAACAGTACTCAGATGTCGTGCAGTGTATAACAACGCCCCCACCACAGATTTCTATGTGAAATTTATAATGACAAAGAACTGGTAGATTGGTGTAGAAAGCAGCAGGAAACTTGTCATGTAGTGATAATCTCCTGCTGATAAAATACTGATCATATTAATACAAAAAATCACAGTTCAGTAAATAAAACATTTCTGAAATCAAGCTCTCTTTACACTACAACATGATGCTCTCAGATTATGTAGCAAAAACCTGCTGACAGATTCCCTTTAAGGTACCTTTACACGCGGCAACTTTTCTACGAATTTCACTGGCAATTTGCTGGTTACAGTGAAATCATGGAGACCTTGTTCCATTTATACACAGCAACAAGATAGAACAATGTGTCCATAATTTCACTGCAACCAGCAAACTGCCAGTGAAATTCCTAGAAAAGTTGCCACGTGTCAAGGTACCCTTAAAGAGTCTGTCAACCCGAAAAGACTTTTCAAATGAGCACATACTCAGGTGGGTGATTGAGCTCCGCTAAAAATCATAGCAAATCTGTTCTTTGGTTGTGGGTGCAAAAAATGCTTATTACGGTACCGTTACACGCAGGGATAGCCTGAGAGATATCGCTGATACGTCACGGCTTTTGCATCGCTCAAACTACATCGGTAGGACGTCGTTGCGTGTAAAACCGAGATATGGGTGCGATAAATCTTTGGATCACTGATCGCAGATTTGAGAACTTAATTCTTAAATCTAGCGATCTGCGATCAGCAAACCTGCTGCATATTTGTGTGTGACACCGCGACAACGATGTGGAGAAAGATTTCGCCCATTGACAACAGTGAACAGGGACTGATCGCTGGGTTGTGCGAACGATCTCTGGTCGCAACATCGCAGGGGCATCGTGCACGATATCTGCACGTGTGACAACTCCCCAGCGATGTTCAACAGATGTCCTCAGCGAGCGCGCTCCTGAGATCTTTAGAGATCTCCCAGCGATATCTCTGCGTGTAACGGTACTCTTAAAGGGACCCTGACCCCTCCAAATCACCCCCAACTCTATTAATACCTGTCCCTGCACCCTAAAAGATCATTAGCAGCTGTCCTTTTCTGTAAAAAATCCGTTCTGTAACATTGTGAAAAACGCCATTATACACTTACATATCAGGGACTTCTTCACCTTGAATAAGTCTCACAGGGCGTTCCCTGTGAGACTCTAAACCTTCCTGAGCAGTGCATTATCACGCCCCGATGGGCGTGATAACTAATCCTAGTCCTCCTCGCCCTGCTGTATGGGCGTAATAGCCGGTGTGATGCTATTTGCGTCGCATCTGGTCCTGGTGACGTGTGTACACCCTTTAGGTGTAAGCCGACAAGCTGCACATGCGCAATGCGCATGGTGAGGTCGGCTTACACCTAAAGGGTGTACACACGTCACCAGGACCGGATGTGACACAAATAGCGTCACACCGGCTATAACGCCCATACACCAGGGCGAGGAGGACTAGGATTCGTTATCACGCCCATCGGGGCATGATAATGCACTGCTCAGGAAGGTTTAGAGTCTCACAGGGAACGCCCTGTGAGACTTATTCAAGGTGAAGAAGTCCCTGACATGTAAGTGTATAATAGCGTTTTTCACAATGTTACAGAACGGATTTTTTACAGAAAAGGGCCGCTGCTAATGATCTTTTTAGGGTGCAGGGACAAGTATTAATAGAGTTGGGGTGATTTGGAGGGGTCAGGGTCCCTTTAAGTCACATATTCTTGGTGCATCCTTAGCATGCCATGCAGCTTTAGTAAACTGTTTCATTCACCTCTTCTCTGGTGATGGATAAGAAAGTGTTGTTTCAGAAAAAAGCTCATGTCTGCCTCTCTGGTGATTGACAGTGCTACTTCAATAGAAGCTGGTGTTTGCATACACTCACTATCAAAGGTGTAAGGTTGGAGTGTGTGTGCAGACCGCTCCCGCTTCCCCACTGCAGCCGCTTTACTACTATCTATAGAAACTAGCGGCAGAGAGGAGAGCGCTGTGTGCACGTGCTCCAACTCCGACAATGAGTGAAGACAGCAGATTCCTGCTGAGATAGCGCTGACTATCACCATAGAGTGAGTCGGGGCTATCCAAATATGGGGGCAGAATGATACATTGAAGCTGGTCAACCATGCTAGGGGTGTTCCAAGCACCCTAATTAGAGTATGGGAATAACGTGTTTTTTGCACAATGAAAGGGCAGATTTCTAAAGCAAAAGTATGATTTGTATATTTAATAAGTTTCCTTTTTTATTATTATTATTATTAATTTATATAGCACCATTAATTCCATAGTGCTGTACATGAGAAGGGGTTACATACAAAATTATAGATCTGGTTTACAGAGGGGAGAAGACCCTGCCCTTACGGGCTTACATTCTACGGGGCAATGGGGAGGAAACAGTAGGTCCGGGTTGCAGCAGATCTGGTGGTGGAGAGGTGGTAGCTCCGGTGGTGGTGGGGCAGCAGCTCCGGAGGTGGTGGAGCGGCGGCTCAGTCATTGCAGGCTGTAAGCTTTCCTGAAGAGATAGGTTTTCAAGTTCCTTCTGAAGGATCCGAGTGTGGTGGATAATCTGACGTGTTGGGGCGCAGAATTCCAGAGGATATTCGGGAGAAATCATGGAGGTGGTTGTGTGAGGAACGGATAAATGTGGAGGAAAGGAGAAGGTCTTGGGAGGATCGAAGGTTACATGAGGGAAGATAGTGTGAGATTAGTTCAGCGATATAGGGAGGAGACAGTTATGGATGGCTTTGTAGGTCAGTGTTAGTAGCTTGAACTGGATTTGTTGGGGAATTGGGAGCCAGTGGAGGGATTTGCAGAGGGGAGAAACAGGGGAGTAGCGAGGAGAGAGGTGGATTAGTCAGGCAGCAGAGTTGAGGATAGACTGTAGAGGTGCAAGAGTGTTAGCAGAGAGGCCGCAGAGGAGGATGTTGCAGTAGTCAAGACGATGATGAGATGATGAGGGCATGTACAAGAATTTTAGTATATTGAGGGCTGAGGAAAGAACGGATTCTGGAAATATTCTTGAGCTGGAGGCGACAGGAGGTGGCGAGAGTTTCGATGTGGGGTTTGAAGGATAGTGCAGAGCCAAGAGTTACTCCAAGGCAGCGAATTTGAGGGGAGGGAGAGAGCATGATGCCATTTACCATAATAGATAGATCAGGTGGTGAAGATGAAAGATGGGATGGAGGAAAGAGGATGAGTTCGGTTTTATCTACGTTGAGTTTTAGGTAGTGAGAGGAGAAGAAGGATATGGCTGAAGACACTCCGGGATTCTGGACAGCTTTATGGCTATGGTCAATTTAAATTGTGTTTTGGGGGCGGGTGACAAATACCTTTTAAGAGCTTTTCTTAGGGCCCCATTATTTGACAGGTCAACTGTATGTTAATGTATCAGGGAAAACTAATAAGGTAAGTCAGTGCTCTCAATAAAGTGGTGCTGCTTACAGTTAGCCATTACAGTAATACATTAAGCAAACAAACATAAACCATATGCTAAGTACCATATAAATCATTGTAGACAGCACACCACACCATAGATTTATAACCCAGATTACATACATTCCCAAATCTTAATTTGCATTATGTATACAGAATATATATTATATTCAATTTAAAACTAGTCATAGAGACCAATATAGCATAGTGGCTACCACTGAATGCAATAGCACTATACCAAGCAATGAAACACGTGGAAAGTGAAAAGAGGAAATAGTGACTGCTGTCTTCCAAAGTACATAATTCCAGGGGCTCCATACTATAGCAACTATGCATTCTGTGGAGCAGTGTGCATTACTGAAATATGTTACCATTCTCCCCTGTAAGCAATACTCTGCCCCTGTGTATATGTGGCCTGTTAGCACATAGCGAGGTGAGTTAGTAGACACAGGCACCATACAGATGAGATATAGCTTGTGACGATGGGATAGCTTTTATACTTTTTTGATTAAAAAATGTTAACTACGTACCCAATGTTTTTACTATTGCTTTATTAACTGCAATATTTCTATGCAGTTTTTTTCTTGCTTATAATTTTCTGTTAATGGCCACAGTGTATATGTGAACCTATATATTACACTAATACTAACAAGTATGTGTGGCACCCTAGAGTCAATGTGCCACAGTGTCATCACTGACACCGGGTAGTGGTGTCACCAGAGAGCAACAAAGTGAATTCTCATCAGGCAACACACGCACAACACCAACACCTCCAGGCCAGAAGGGGGAGACCAAACCCGGGTTCAGGGTGAGCTTCCTTTATATCCTGGTCTGGGGAGGAGCAAGTCAGTGCAGTGTGAAGCAGCACTGTGAAGACATCCTGGTGGACTGGAAGCTGCTTAGCTCGGCCCAGGATCGCTAACTTGTTCCAGGCCTAAGGCTAGGGTCTGAGAAAAGGAGGAAAAAATACACCTGGAGGCTGAGCAGCTCCGTGCTCTCCCCAGAAGAAAAGCGCATAGAACGGATACCGACGGACAGTCCGAGACTGTGCAGGGTCACACATATCGGCAGTCAACACCGGAAAGTGGGGATTACAAATTCTCCAGCTACACTGTACCAGAGACACAGCAACGCATAGATTCCAGCAACACTGACACCCAGGACCAAGGTAGAGAAAGTGAAGGACTCGAGTTGCCTGTTATACTGGTACCCCGCAGGAAGAGACAGGGCCAGCAGCCTAGCTTAAGCAACTGCAGGAGCCAAATTACAAGTGCAGTAAGGGTGCCAAAAGACCCGGCCGGGTGAGAATAACCCCAAGTTGCTCTCCAGACTCCGTGGACAGCATTTAATATCTGCTCTAGTAAAAGGGACTGAGAAAACTACAACAGTGAGTCTGACTGTTAATTGCGCCTGTTGCCCTGTAATCCACAGCAGAATCCCACCTGAGAAGTCGGAGACTGCTTTCTCCACACACTGGCTGGAGGAGCTGCAGCAGCAAAGTAAGTGAGCTGCACCAAACACAATCCCTTACCAGGCCCATCCATTACCACTACACCTGCCCTGGGGACCCTCAGCCCTACCCGAGGAGGGCTTACCATCCACGCTGCCCCAAGTCACCATCCCCAGCAGGAATACTGCAGCGGTGGTCCTACTAACTACATACACCGGGTGGCGTCACGACAAATCCCCTGTAAATACCCCTTTTTGGACTGATCCCAGGCCACGGGACCGGATCACGACTACTGTGATTCCCAGAGAGACAGCACCGGCCCTGTTTCCGAGTACCCCATAGCCTGGGGGTGTATCATATGGTGGCTCTTGTTTTTGGTTTTGCCAATAAAAAAACTTTGTATTTTTGCAAAATTTCTTAGAAAGTACAGTAGAACCCCATAATATCCTCTTGGTGCCATTTATAGCTTCATATATGTCAGAGTTTATATGGAGCCATTAGGCATCATTTTAAATTGTAGATTTGATCAGTATTGTATCACAATGTACATCTACTAAACTAAAGTAAAATAAAGAATGTTGGACTCCATAACTCATGAACATATCTAAAGCTTTAGATTTTAGTCTTGCTTTAAAGGGACTCTGTCAGGCCATTTTTCAGTATGATAGTAATATTACATTTGATTTGAATAATGCCTGGGCAGACCTTTTAAAAACATGTAAAATCATTACTGTACCGTTTGTAGTTCTCTTGCTGTAAGCATTTCCACACCATGCAGGCAGTTGCTGCATTCATTAGTCCTGTCAAACACTTTCACTGCTGATTAGACAGGCTAGTTCATTTACCATGTTTCCCCGAAAATAAGGCGACCCCGAAAGTAAGGCATGCTAGACGTTGCCTTACTTTCTGCATATATGAGTATAATATAAGTGCCTGCAAATATAAGGCACCCCCTGAAAATAAGGCATACCTTGTTTTTAGTTGATCAGCATGCCACCAATCACAAGACCGGGGCATGCAGCTGTGACTCATCATCGCTGTCCCCGCTGTCCAGTACCCATCTCTGTGTTCAGCTGCAGTACTTTCTTTTCGGTGTGTTTTAAAATTGGGCCAGCAGCCGCGCAGCTCACAGTCCAGGAGCCCAGCAGTCAATCGCAGCTCCGGAGCTGTGTGCCGATCTCCGCCCAGGAGCCCTGCGCCAATCACAGTGCAGGAACCGTGAGCCAATCACAGCCCAGGAAACGCGAGCCAATCCGAGGCCAGCTGATGTCAGTCCATAGCCTCTGATTGTCTTGCGGTTCCTGGGCTGTGATTGGCTCAGGGCTCCTGGGCTTTGATTGGCTCACAGTTCCTGTGCTGTGATTGGCTCAGGGCTCTTGGGCTGTGATTGGCTTACTTACCACCAAAGCAGGAAAATACCGTTATCGCACAGGAGCGATAAGGAACCGGTAAGAAGCGGTTTGTGTGCGGGTATGGGTGTGTGTGTGTGTGTGTGTGTACAGTATGGATTTGTCTGTGTGTGTGTGTCTTTGTGTTTTTTTGTTTTTTTTTGCAGGTACACTGTCTTACGGTCCTGGGAGGCTGCAATGGGATAATGGCGTGCAGTGGGATGATATGGGATAATGGGATGCAGTGGGATGATATGGGATAATGGGATGCAGTGGGATGATATGGAATAATGGGATGCAGTGGGATGATATGGGATAACGGGATGCAGTGGGATGATATGGGATAACAGGATGCAGTGGGGTGATATGGGATAATGGAATGCAGTGGGATGATATGGGATAATGAGATGGGATGCAGTGGGATGATATGAGATATCGTAATGGGATACAGTGGGATGATATGGGATAATGGGATGTTGTGGGGGATGATATGGGATAATGGGATGCAGTGGGATGATATGGGATAATGGGATGCAGTGGGATGATAGGGGCTAATGGGATGCAGTGGGATGATATGGGATAATGGGATGCAGTGGGATGACATGGGATAATGGGCTTCAGAGGGATGATATGGGATGATGGGAGGCTGCAGTGGGTTAATTGGATAATGGGGGCTGCAAAACTGTAGGATGATGGGGGCTGTAAAGGAATGATGGGGGTGCTATATTGGGGACTGTAAAGGGATGATGGGGGCTGCAATGGGATGATGGGAATACCGTATATTGGGGCTGTAAAATGATCATGGGGCTGCTAAAGGAACTGCTGTGGGAGATCGTTACGGGTACAGTGTCCAGAAAGTGTGTGTGAGCCAGTTACCGGTATTTTAGAGCCCTTATTTTTTGTGTGGGAGAAAATCACTGACAGTTGCATTGCAAATGCACTACGAGCAGGCTACCTTGACAAGAAGTGCTCATTTAAGGACAGTGCTATTGCTAGACATGAGAGATATGGGCCAATGATTCTGAAAGAAATGGAGTCACAAGAAATTCCCCAGGAACTTCAGAGTTTGGATTGTTATGATGATGTTCCAGACGATGATGATATGATTGTTATTGAATAAATCTTGTTTTGTGTTCTTAAATATTGAGATCAGTAAATGTACCATTGATCGTTGTTGTGCTTGTTGTACATGGAAATAATTATAGTAAAAAGAAATTCTTGATACGATTCAGTTTGGTTGGTTCTCCTGGTTTGTGATGACTACTGTTCAGCAAATACCATATGTTAATTTTTTTGTTCAAAAAAATTTGTCAATTCTTTTTCATGGAAAAAAAAATACACCCCCTGAAAATAAGACATGGCGCCTCTTTGGGACCAAAAATTAATTAAGACGGTGTCTTATTTTCAGGGAAAAAGGGTATAATTCACACCATCTCAGGCAGCACTCTCCTCCGTCCCTCCTCCCTTTGCTCTGCTTTCAGTTTAATTTAGGAGCTTCTGATGAGGAGACGTAGGGAGAATTACAGGCACACATATCCCTTACCTGATCTAGATAAGGTATCTATCTATTTGTTTCTTTAAGGAGGTATCCCTGCTCTCCTGTGACAGATTCTGTGTTTTATTTTACCCCTTGTTTTGTTGCAAACAAAGAGAACAGAGAGGAGGATACAGCTCCCCCCCCACACACCCAATGTGAGTGATTTCTACTGATCTCCTGTGCAGTGATGTGAATATGTAACATGAATGTTTATCCTATGGAGAGTGGACAGTAAAGAACTAAGTGGATCACTCATTGTGAGTGACAGATGGAAGGAATCTTGTAATTTGAAGTTACAGAGGAGAGGAGGGACATATAAGTAAAAGAAATACATCAATAGAAGGAGCTTAAATGGAGGAATTAGAAAATGATAGCAGTTACATATAGATTTTTGACCTGACAGATTCCCTTTAATAACCAATCCTTTCTGTTATTTTCACTCTGCACAGTTTATTTAATCGGTCAGAATTATTTCAAGGTAAATTAAAGGGCTTTTCCCACAAAGAAAGTTAATTTAAAAGTTCATTTTAAGCAATAGATCTTGGAATAATAATAATTTCCTCAATTGGATGTGTTTTAAAAAAATGTTCCTGTGCTGAAATAATCTTACAAATGTGCTCTTACTATGTATAGTTTCATCTTTGTTTCTGACCGGAATATTGGTTTGATTCTGGGCAGGGAGGGATGAATTAGAGTATACAGACATTACAGCACGGGATCAGAAATAATTCTTTCTTTGAGGTAAAACATTTTTTACAATCAGGCAGAGAAATGTTTTACCTCATAAAAAGAATCATCTGTGATCTGGTGCTGTAATCCTATAATATAATTGTCTTATCATGTCTGTCTCTCCGTAACGGCGACAGGCGCAGTTCGTGGCCGTCCTCTTCCTGCCTGTGCAGCTCTGTCCTCTCCCACCCCGCCGCTTCATCCTCCGTCCTCCTCCCCCCTGCTGCTCCAACCTCCATCCTCCTCCCCCTGCCGCTCCATCCTCCGTCCTCCACCCTACCACTCCATCCTCCCCCCCGCTTCAGCCTCCCTGCCCCTGCTCCGTCCTCTCCATTTCCAGCTCTGTCCTCCCCCCTCCTCGCCGCTGTCTTCTCACCCCACTCAGTGATCCCATTGCCAGTGAAAGCTCCAGGAACAGAATCAGCAGGTCATGTGACAGGCTCTGTATGACGTCACATCAACCCGCCTAGACACATGACCCAATGATTGCCGGTGAAAACTCCAGGAAAACAATGGGACCACCGAGTGCGCATGAGAAGACAGCGGCGAGGAGGTGGGGGGAGTGCCGACACGTGTGTGTGTGTGTATATGTGTGTATGTATGTATATGTTTGTGTGTCTGTATGTATGAGTGTATGTGTGTTTACATGTGTGTGCCTTTACACGTGTGTATACATGTATATGTGTGTGTATACATGTGTGTGTATACATGTATATGTTTGTATATATGTGTGGGTGTGTCTGTATACATGTGTGTCTGTATATGTGTGTATGTCTGTGTCTACATGTTTGTGTCTGTATGTGTGTAAATGTGTGTGTGTGTGTCTGTACATGTGTGTGTATACCTGTGTGTATATGTCTGTGTCTGTATACGTGTGTACATATGTGTGTGTATATGTGTGTCTGTCTGCATGTATGTGTATACATGTATGTGTGTACATGTATGTCTGTATACATGTGTGCTTATACCTGTGTGTATGTGTCTGTATACATGTGTGAATATACCTGTGTGTGTACATGTGTGTGTGTCTGTATATATATGTACATATGTATACATGTGCGGTGAGTGCACTGTGGGGGGAGAGATTGCCACAGAGTCCATCCCTATTGTGCCCTCACCGCCTTCCATCTAGTGTCTGTATATTCTTTTTCTTCGTCCCCTGTCCAGGAGACGTGGCTTGATCAGACTGTGTGCTGTGCACAGTCAGAAATAAAAATGAAACTGTACATACAGGGGCATATATATAAGATTATCTTGGCACAGGAACATTCTTTTTAAACACATCCAATTGTGGAAATTATTATTATTCCAAGATCTATTGCTTAAAATTAACTTTATTTGTGGGAAAACTCTTTAATTAAAATAAAGACCAGCGCTGTAGAATAGCTTTCATTAACTTTAGATGGTGTGTGATAGCGTTCCTTGCAGGCGTTATTTGCCCTTACATTTATACTCTTAGTAACACACATTTATGTACTAGCCATTTTCTTACTTTCATTATCCTTTTATTTGCTCCCAGGGATTTGTGTTAGGAAATATTTGGCTTAAAGTGCTCCCTCATCAAATTCATTAGAAAAAAGACATCACATCAAATGTTCTAATCATGCAAATTACCCTACACAGATTTTATAGCTGCGTCCTGCTATGGAGATTTTATGCTCATGTTTATACAGGGTGGGTTATTTATACGGATACACCTAAATAAAATGGGAATGGTTGATGATATCAACTTCCTGTTTGTGGCACATTAGTATATGGGAAGGGACAAAACTATTCCAGATGGGTGGTGACCATGGCGGCCATTTTGTAGTTGGCCATTTTGGATCTAACTTAATTTGTTGTCAATAGGAAGAGGGTCATGTGACACGTCAAACATATTGAGAATTTCATAAAAAAAACAATGGTGGGCTTGGTTTTAACTTAACTTTATTCTTTCATGAGTTACTTACAAGTTTATGACCACTTATAAAATGTCTTCAAAGTGCTGTCCATTGTGTTGGATTGTCAATGCAACCCTCTTCTCCCACTCTTGACACATTGATAGCAACACCGCAGAAGAAATGCTAGCACAGGCTTCCAGTATCCGTTGTTTCAGATGCTGCACATCTCGTATCTTCACAGCATAGACAATTGCCTTCAGATGAGTGATGAGGCAAACTATTTTGTGAATGGTGAAGTTAATAAACAAAACCAGCGCTATTGGTCTGACACTAACCCACAGTGGATAGATCCCTTCAAGACTGCTGGAACACAAAAATTGATGATATGGTGTGGTATATAGGGTACAAAGTTAGTGAGGCCATTCTTCATCAATGGAAATCTCAATTCCACTGGATATATGAAATTGCTACAAGATTAAGATGGAGGGATTTCCACGTCAGGTGCCCAAACACACCCAACACCTTCCACCCCAGGCCTGTAGTGGGAGCTCCACTTGCTGCCTTAAGCAAGATCCCCTATAAATACAGGTGCTGGGGGTGGAGTTAGTTAGTCCGTGCAGTACGGAGTAGTACTGTGAAGAAAGCCTGGTAGTGGAGCTGTGCTAGGCTCGAACCAGAGGACAGCCTGGCCAGTGCAGGAACCCGAGAGTGAGGGTCGGAGGCAAAGGTAAGAGACAGAGTGGGGGCAGAGGAGCCATAACGATTCACCCCAGGAAGCAACCCGGACACCGGAGTCTGAGTCTGCTGAGGAGCTCTTAGCCAGCAGAAAACACTGGTTCACCGAGGAGACTCCAGTCTCCCTGACCACCTGTATCAGCAACCAACACAACAGCCAGGAACTGGAAGGGAAAGATAAAGCAAGCGGCAGTCCACAGAAGGTTCTTACTAACTACTATACAGGTGTGCAAGACACAGAGGAGGCCAGGCCAAGTTTCATACAGGTCAGGGCTTCAACACAAGTAAGACAGGAACATGAAGGCCTCACAAATCACTCGCTGTGGAAATCCTGAAGTGCTTCCCAACCACCTGGAGTGTGCCCTAGACAGTGCCAGTTTAACACCAAGTAAAGGTACGGAAAACTACTCCCAGTGTGTGTGTCAGTTCTTACAGCCCTGATCCTGTCCAACCCAGAGACTGTAGAGACATTCCGCCTACAGAGCACCTCCCTGTGCTAAAACCTATTCCCTCATCACTGCCCCGGGGACCGCGCTCCACCTACGGGTATCAACACCATCAGGCTGACCATCCATCATCCCCGGAGGTCTGCAGCAGCACTGATGCCATCACCAGACACCATAGGTGGCGTCACGATCTATCCAACAAATCCCCTTTATTTTCCAAAAACCCCCCTTTTTTAGCAACCACCAGGGAACGGACCTGGCTATTGACCGCCCGTGACATTCCCCTGTAATCAATGTTCGGGATCCGAGTTCCCACAGCCTTGGGGTGGGTCACCATCATGGTCACCACCCATCTGGAAATGTTTTCCCCCTTCCATATACTAATGTGCCACAAACAGGAAGTTGATATCACCAACCATTCCCATTTTATTTAGGTGATTCTAAATAAGTGGCACACCCTGAACATATCCACATTTTTGCTTATTAAAAACATATCCAAACAATGCTGATAGTTAACATAGTAAACTATACATTTTCTAACAGAACTACTTTTCTTAATTTGACACACTACCGAGTAGTTCACTGGGGAGCTAACAATACCTGTCGAGTGCGTAGTAGGAAATCTTGGTAGGTCCATTATTCTAGTAGTAACTTTCTTCACTATCTCCAGGGCCGGCGTCAGCACCCGGCGTACCCGGGCAAGTGCCGGGGCCCGACAGCTTGAAGGGGGCCCACCGGGCCCCTGAGGGCTAGGGTCACACTTGTGTTGTGACCCTAGCCTGACGCAAGTATTGTCTGCTGCAGCGCAGAGCGTTTAACGCTATGCGCTGCCAGCAACGGAGCCCATAGAAACCCGATGTTTACATTGACAACCAATGGTTGTCAAGGTAAACGTCGGGTTTCTATGGGCTGCCTCCAGCGCATAGCAGCGTTGCAACATACAATACTTGCATAAGGCTAGGGTCACAATGCAAGTGTGACCCTAGCCTCAGGGGCCCCAGAGCACTGCCACCACAGCCAGAGCCATATCCAGGGGGCAGCTGGGGGGTCATTTTCAGACTCCTGCAGGCTGCAGCACCGGAGGTCTCCCTCTTCCCCCCTCCACGGGAGCCGACAGAGCAGCACACACACTGTGCTAGTGTGCTTACAGGACCTGTGATGATGTCAATGGATGGGGAGGAGTCAGGGATCCCATGATCAGCTCCTCAGTGTATCCAGGACTGTGCTGGCCAGCATGTATGATGCTCAAATAAGGTGAAGTTTGTGTGTGGTCAGGAGGCATTTACAGTGTGAATGTAGCAGAGGTGAGTGTGTACTAGGTGTATGGCAATTAGGTGAAGGTTATGTGTGGGGTCAGGAGGGATTTACAGTGTGAATGTAGCAGAGGCGAGTGTGTACTAGGTGTACGGAGCAGAGCCGTGTGTGTACGAGGTGTACGGAGCGGAGCCGTGTGTGTACGAGGTGTACGGAGCGGAGCCGAGTGTGTACGAGGTGTACAGAGCAGAGCCGAGTGTGTACGAGGTGTACGGAGCGGAGCCGTGTGTGTACAAGGTGTACGGAGCAGAGCCGTGTGTGTACGAGGTGTACGGAGCAGAGCCGAGTGTGTACGAGGTGTACGGAGCAGAGCCGAGTGTGTACGAGGTGTACGGAGCAGAGCCGAGTGTGTACGAGGTGTACGGAGCAGAGCCGTGCGTGTACGAGGTGTACGGAGCAGAGCCGTGCGTGTACGAGGTGTACGTAGCAGAGCCGTGCGTGTACGAGGTGTACGTAGCAGAGCCGTGCGTGTACGAGGTGTACGTAGCAGAGCCGTGCGTGTACGAGGTGTACGTAGCAGAGCCGTGCGTGTACGAGGTGTACGTAGCAGAGCCGTGCGTGTACGAGGTGTACGTAGCAGAGCCGTGCGTGTACGAGGTGTACGTAGCAGAGCCGTGCGTGTACGAGGTGTACGTAGCAGAGCCGTGCGTGTACGAGGTGTACGTAGCAGAGCCGTGCGTGTACGAGGTGTACGTAGCAGAGCCGTGTGTGTACGAGGTGTAGGGAGCAGAGCCGTGCGTGTACGAGGTGTACGGAGCAGAGCCGTGCGTGTACGAGGTGTACGGAGCAGAGCCGTGCGTGTACGAGGTGTACGGAGCAGAGCCGTGCGTGTACGAAGTATGTGTACCAGTGGTAGCCCCCCGCGGATTCCGCTCCTATAGTCTCAGCCACCTTTGCCAGCAGCATTCTTCTCCAGAGTCTCTTCTGCCGCTGTCTGCATTCTGCAGCTCAGCATGGAGGGGCACGATATCATCACTGTGCTGATATGTGCAGAGCGACCGGAGGAGACCGGAGCGGCAAGAAGAAAGGTGAGGAGAAAGAGAGATCCGGACGGCCAGACACTCCGCTTGGCTGCGGTGCCACCATATGGCAGTGCGGCTCCATTGAGCTGCTTGCATTATTTGTGTGCTTCAGGATGCTTGTGTATATACCAAGCATCCTCAGACGCACAAAAATGCAACATTTTGCATTTGAAGGGTATTTTTAAAAGGCGCAAGGGAATGCAATCGCATTTTAGCCCGCTCGTAACAATGTGTAATATACTCACTGTCAGAAACAGCTCTTGCTGGATTCGGCAGTCACTGTTCCTGTAAGGCTGCCTTCACATAGGAGTTTTTTTTAAAATGTGGCAGTTGCGGTAAAAAAAACCCCGCATCTGCCGCATTTTCCGTCTAGCGGCTGCACTTGCTGCACGTTTGCGGCAAGCCCCATGCATTGGCTATGGGGCTTGCGGTAAGTGTGCGGCAATATATATATATATATATAGTCCGCGATATGTACTTAAAGGGGGCCCACTGAGACCTTTTCGCCCGGGGCCCACAGAAACCTGGAGCCGGCCCTGACTATCTCCATTTATATAACACACCAGTTTACAGATGTAGCCTCCCACCATAATGCCCTAACTCAGCCTACTTGTTGTGGGATGAGATACTTTCAGGGGTCAACATCTCTTTACAGCTCAGTCTTACACTTGCCCCTCACTCCGGCCAAAGATTTAATACAGAACGTACCCCAACCAGCCTACACACCAAAGACAGTCAATGTTGCCACCACTTATTAAAAGGGCAGTAAGTCACTATGTTATGCACATAATGCACTCACTGCCCACAGGTTATACTCAGGTCACATGATGGTACTATCTATGTAGATACCTGTAGTGCCACTAGACTTGTTAAAACATTTCAAGGCCCAGTGTGCAGATAGCTGGAGAGACGGATGAGGCTAGCTATCCGCATACCTCCACCCATGGCTGTTTCTCATGTCTTTAATTGAGTCTGTTTGTTTGACACATTACTCTGTGTTGGAGGTGGCAGGCCTCCAAAGTGTGTGTAACGCCGGTGGTCTGGTGTCTTGGTTCCCTCGGCGTTACTGCGCTTTCACCCAATGCTCCTTCCCCCCCTGTCCAGCTGGGAGACTGTAGTATGTTACCTGGATAGGATTCTGCTCAGTTCCCAGCTCCGCTGCGTAGCTGCACGTGTTGTATTGTCAGTGCTCCGCTGTTTACCTCTCATGTGTGGACCCTGGCTCCTGCTGTGGAAGCTATCCGCGGGTTGTGAGGTCCTCTGCAGCTGGTGCATGACTTTCCACGTGTGTCTAGACTTGCAGCCGCTGCCAGGTGCTCTGGGCATCGGTTCCTGTGCTGGCTATGCTGTATGGGTTCTGACTGTGCCTAGGGTGCGCGCCGCCACACCTTCCCCAGTTTAGTAAGATGGAGGGTGTGCGCTTGAATTGCTGTCCCCAGCCTATAGCTGAGGGTCAGCTCCTATTTAAAGTTCCTCTTCCCTGTTGGGCGTCGCCAGAGCCTCGCATTAGGTTTCTTAACCTAGCCCAGTGTGTTTGGTCCAACATGCTGCTCCTGGTCTGCCTTGTCTACAGCTCCTGTTCTGCCTGCTACCAGTTCGGGGAAAGCTGATGTCTGTGTCCCTGGACCCGTCTTGTCTGTGTTGGTGCCAACGTCCTTGTCTTGTTCCTCCTTGTGTCTTGCTGTTCCCGGTCTGGAGCCGTGTCCGTTGCATGGAGTCCAGACGTCCTGACTGTCGGTGTCCAAGATGGACCTGAGGTTCTGCCTGGTGTCCGTGCCTGGTGTCCGAGATGATCCCGAGGTTCCGCCTGGTGTCCGAGATGGTCCTGAGGTCCTGCCTGATGATGTCTTGCCTTGTGTCCGAGATGACCCCCGATGTCTTGCCTTGTGTCCGAGATGACCCCGATGTCTTGCCTTGTGTCCGAGATGACCCCGATGTCTTGCCTGGTGTCTGAGATGACCCTGAGGTTCCCGCCTGGTGTCCGAGATGACCCTGAGGTTCCCGCCTGGTGTCCGAGATGACCCTGAGGTTTCCGCCTGGTGTCCGAGATGACCCTGAGGTTCCCGCCTGGTGTCCGAGATGACCCTGAGGTTCCCGCCTGGTGTCCGAGATGACCCTGAGGTTCCCGCCTGGTGTCCGAGATGACCCTGAGGTTCCCGCCTGGTGTCCGAGATGACCCTGAGGTTCCCGCCTGGTGTCCGAGATGACCCTGAGGTTCCCGCCTGGTGTCCGAGATGACCCTGAGGTTCCCGCCTGGTGTCCGAGATGACCCTGAGGTTCCCGCCTGGTGTCCGAGATGACCCTGAGGTTCCCGCCTGGTGTCCGAGATGACCCTGAGGTTCCCGCCTGGTGTCCGAGATGACCCTGAGGTTCCCGCCTGGTGTCCGAGATGACCCTGAGGTTCCCGCCTGGTGTCCGAGATGACCCCGAGGTTCCCGCCTGGTGTCCGAGATGACCCCGAGGTTCCCGCCTGGTGTCCGAGATGACCCCGAGGTTCCCGCCTGGTGTCCGAGATGACCCCGAGGTTCCCGCCTGGTGTCCGGGATGACCCCGAGGTTCCCGCCTGGTGTCCGGGATGACCCCGAGGTTCCCGCCTGGTGTCCGGGATGACCCCGAGGTTCCCGCCTGGTGTCCGGGATGACCCCGAGGTTCCCGCCTGGTGTCCGGGATGACCCCGAGGTTCCCGCCTGGTGTCCGGGATGACCCCGAGGTTCCCGCCTGGTGTCCGGGATGACCCCGAGGTTCCCGCCTGGTGTCCGGGATGACCCCGAGGTTCCCGCCTGGTGTCCGGGATGACCCCGAGGTTCCCGCCTGGTGTCCGGGATGACCCCGAGGTTCCCGCCTGGTGTCCGGGATGACCCCGAGGTTCCCGCCTGGTGTCCGGGATGACCCCGAGGTTCCCGCCTGGTGTCCGGGATGACCCCGAGGTTCCCGCCTGGTGTCCGGGATGACCCCGAGGTTCCCGCCTGGTGTCCGGGATGACCCCGAGGTTCCCGCCTGGTGTCCGGGATGACCCCGAGGTTCCCGCCTGGTGTCCGGGATGACCCCGAGGTTCCCGCCTGGTGTCCGGGATGACCCCGAGGTTCCCGCCTGGTGTCCGGGATGACCCCGAGGTTCCCGCCTGGTGTCCGGGATGACCCCGAGGTTCCCGCCTGGTGTCCGGGATGACCCCGAGGTTCCCGCCTGGTGTCCGGGATGACCCCGAGGTTCCCGCCTGGTGTCCGGGATGACCCCGAGGTTCCCGCCTGGTGTCCGGGATGACCCCGAGGTTCCCGCCTGGTGTCCGGGATGACCCCGAGGTTCCCGCCTGGTGTCCGGGATGACCCCGAGGTTCCCGCCTGGTGTCCGAGATGACCCCGAGGTTCCCGCCTGGTGTCCGAGATGACCCCGAGGTTCCCGCCTGGTGTCCGAGATGACCCCGAGGTTCCCGCCTGGTGTCCGAGATGACCCCGAGGTTCCCGCCTGGTGTCCGAGATGACCCCGAGGTTCCCGCCTGGTGTCCGAGATGACCCCGAGGTTCCCGCCTGGTGTCCGAGATGACCCTGAGGTTCCCGCCTGGTGTCCGTGATGTTCCGTGTCCATGATGTTCCGTGTCCTTGATGTGTGTTCTTGTTCAGTAAACGTTACTTTTGCTATACCTGAAGTGTGCGGTGTCGTCTTGTCCTGCAGGTTACCACCTAGCCCACATGCTCAGCTGCCACAGAACCCGGTTGCTGTTCTTCCCTAGTCTGGGCAGGCCCGGGTCCCCCCTGTGGTCCAGTGGGTCCACATTCCCCTTACCTCATGGGTCGCGAGCGCGACCGTGACAGTGTGGCTCTGAGTGAGTAAAGCTAATCACCAATCATGAGCAGGCAAACCCTGAAGATATATGGACTGATTTGAATGCTATTTTGTTTTATTTATACTGGTAATGCTGTTCATTCTTACTTTACTTTGTCCTGGTTAATGAAGCTTTTACACTTAATCCTGAGATTGGTTTCAAGGGGACCAACACAGACCAACCATTACGGATTTCACAAAAATGTCTTTCAACGCAAGTCTAGTTTTACATGTGTCTTCGCTTACCTGTGTCTTTTCCATACACCTGTATGTACTGGTGGTAGTGAATGAGGGAATGAGCAGCAAGATGACAATATAAAGGGCAAGGGCACCTGAGAAACTAGTCCGGCCCTATACTTGGGGTCCCTGACCCCGAAGGTACCTCTGATGGTGAGGAGGTTCGGACTGCCACCCTCATTCCCAACTCCTCAACCAGCCCTATGCTACTCCCTCTCACCTCCCATTAAAGACCGGGTTCAGCAGCCACTCCAGCAAAAGATAAGCTTGCATACACACCAGCAAAAGTATCAATGTCCATACAAAAACTTGCTCGCTGGCAAAGTGAAAGTTCTAACAGCGACACCCTCTGGTGAAGGGAGAAGCTATTTAAAGGCTAGGGGAAGAGATTCAGATGAGTCACACAAGCTTCAAATCATTCAGCACCTGGACAACTAGGAAAGCACACTACAGCAAATTGACATTAACTCATTCAGTTCCTGAAGAAATTCACACACATTTAGTCACAGCAGCATCCAACAAAGACTGCAGATAGTCAGTGCAAATCAGCGCTTGCCAATAGATGCATCGCAATGAATTAGAATATCATCAAAAAGTTTATTTTTTTCAGTAATTCAATACAATAAGTGAAATGCATATATTATATAGAATTATTAAAAACTGAGTGGACTACTTCAAGTGTTTATTTCTGTTAAAGTTGATGATTATGGCTTGCAGTCAATGAAAACCCAAGTCATATTAAAAGGCTTGTTAAAGAGTCGATTATGACTTTAAGGATTGCTACCCTTATTGGGTGGCATTAGAGTTTTTCACTACCTCACCGAAGTGACAATTGGTATATTATAGAGTCATTACAGACAGAGTGATCTATTTCAAGTGTTTATTTCTGTTAATGTTGATGATTACGGCTTACAGCCAATGAAAACCCAAAGGTCATTATCTCAGAAAATTAAAGTAGGGAGGATGAAGGCTTAAAAACCAATATTGATGTTAGTCAACACGTTTCAGGCATCCCTGAAACGTCCTGAAACATGGCAACATGATTTTGATTTGTCATGAGGAAGGGGCCAAAGAGCTCTGAAACACGTTGACTAATAAATCCATATTATATTCATCATTTGATGTCTCATGGAATACGGCAGCTCGGTTTTTAACCCTTCATCCTCCTTACTCTATAGGCACCACTCTGGGGACTGCAGCAGCCGTGATATGCTTTTATAGTGGTTGTAACAGAGATTTATGTAACCCTCGCACCAGTTGACCAAACAACGTTGAGCCAAGCCTTCTGTTTATAATTTATAGTGGTTGTGACTCTTACAACCACACAAGGTAAAGCCTCTGATACCTATTTAGGTAATATTTTATCTCTTAGACCCTTCATCCTCCCTACTTTAATTTTCTGAAATAATGACCTTTGGCTTTTCATTGACTCGAAGCCATAATCATCAACATTAACATAAATAAACACTTGAAATAGATCACTCTGTTTGTAATGACTATATAATATATGCATTTTCACTTTTTGTATTGAATTACTGAAATAAATTAACTTTTTGATGATATTGTAATTCATTGAGATGCACCCTTACATTAATGCTCACATACATTATTCTTGAGCTTTGTGGCCAGCCATTTGTCTCGCCACAAGGTGCCTGCTTTAAGCTACGTTCACACTATGTGCATTTTTTGCGCTTTTTGCGCCGGTGCTTTTTTCAGCGTTTTGTACCTGCACAATAAAGCGCTGTGAAAAAATGTGGTGCATTCACTCACTGCATTTTTACGGGCTCACTGCTCACCCAAAAGCGCAGGGAAGAAGTGATGTCACACAGGGGAGGAAGAATCCTCCCCTGTGTGACATCTGGGACAGCCCCTTTTGGGTTTCGTAGTATATTAATATATACTGCAAAACCTATATTAAAGTAATCTAAATGTGTTAAAAAATAATAAAAATTGAATACTTACGCTCCACTGGCGCCGACACAACCACACGTACTGACCTTCCAGGACCAATCAAGATTGGTGATTGGTCGCTCGCAGTCATGTGATATGCACGTCATATGAACGTCACATATCACATGACCGCGAGTAGCCAATCACAGATCTTCCAAGGCCCTGAAAGGTCAGTACCTGCGGTTGTGTCGGCTCCCTTCTCCGGGAAGACCCGGCGGAGAGGTAAGTATTCAATTTTTATTATTTTTAACACATTTGGATTAGTTTCATTTGGGTTTCACAGTGTATATTAATACACTACGAAACCCAAAAGGGGCTGTCACAGATGTCACACAGGGGAGGAATTGCACATTGTCTGAATGGCGATGCAAATTCCAGCGGGGATAATGGGCACCTATGGGAGAAAGCGCGGGCGCAGGTGCGTAAAGAATTGACATGGTCATCCTTTTTATGCAGCACCCAGGCTTTGGGGTACTCGGGTGTCAGGCGGCAAGGGTTAACTCTCCGGTTGTCACGGGGGATGGCGGCCACGCCTGACCCCTTGTCCTGGGGTATCTTTTGAAAAGGGGATTTTATATACAAGGGATTATATACAGTTTGTTGTCGTGATGCCACCTGCAGTTTCTGGTGAGTTGCACCAGCGCCACCACAGTCCACCGGAGGTAGATGGTATTGCGGCTGGAATGGTATAGTCCTCCACAGGTAGGACTGGGTCCTCCGGGGCAGCGATCCTGTGAAGGAACAAGTTCATACAAAGGAAGATGCATCAGAGTCAAATTCACTTCACTCCGGGTACTTTACTGGAAACTTTAGCAGCATTTGTTACAGTTCTCAGATCAGCATTCAGATGTTAAAACAGATAGCTAACGGATGGCTGCAAGCAGATCCCAGGTGGTATGATGGAACCCTTGGTGTGTGCCTTTTTTCCCGTCTATTCCTTTCCTGCTTCCCAGTGGTGGTGAAGTCTGATCCCATAAAGCGAACCTGACCTACTGCTGTGTCTCTCTCGTTTCACTCCCGTCGGGTTACTCTCTGCTGGCTGACCGCCAAACCATCAAGCCGTGCCTGGTACCCTTTTTTGGTCACTTAAGAGCCTGGGAGCAATTTATACTCCCCAGGTATTTGGATTTTCTGTGGTCCTTGGAGGATCCTACAGGTGCGGGCTCTGGTGCCCGGTGAGCTGTCGGGGATGAACTCCCTCAAGTCCTTTTTCCCAACTCAGTTCCTCGCCTGAAAAGCTCTTCCCTTTTAAAAACCCTCTCCTACTAGTCCCTCAGCCGAGTGACCTAGCAGCCAGCTTCGAGGCGGAAGCCTCCTGCCCCTAGACCCACAGGTCCAACGAACAACCCTCCTTTCTCCCCTGGAAGTTGTTTATTACCTCCCGGTACCTCCCACCCTGTGACCTAGTGGGGTGCTGGTTTAGTAGTCCCACCCACCATCCTAGAATCTGCTTGCAGCTGGGAGCATCTGCACCTCTTTTACAGGTGCAGGTACCTCAGTGAACCCTCTGTGACACCTGCATAGCGGGGCGCCACATTTACGCCCTCGCTTTCTCCCATAAAAGCACTGTGTATATTCACGCACTGTATGCATGGCAAAAGGGAATTTACATTCACTTTGCCGGCAGATGCACATGCAGTTGTGCTAATAGCCATATATTCTATCCCTTATGAAAAAGAAAAACAACTGCTAAGATCCCCAAAATCCTTAAAATGAAGGCGCTACATAACTAGTTAGATGATGTCACTTGTATACTGATTTGTCACAAATAGCAATTTTCTCAGATATCTGGGATGAAAGGGACTACAATACAACCCTAGTCACTTAAATGGCTTTTTTCTGCACAGAGAAGAATCTGTTATATAAATGTGACCTTAAGATAGCTGTCAATAGGGCACTCATTTAACCAATAGCTATCGCTCAATACTTATTTATCTCTAAACAAAAAAAGGCAACAACATCAATAGGGAGACCCTCATAGGATAATTGGCTGGGAACCTTTATTAGAGCACCCTCATGTGTATCATCTCATAATCAATCTTGCAAAAATTGTACATTTTAATCAAATGAATACAAGGACCTTAAAGCACTACTTCAGTAGTGGTGGTGTTGAGGCTTCAGCGTGAGAGTGGTGCTTTTAAACTAAAATCCCTTTCCCTAGTAATATACTCACCCGCTGACGTCTTCACCTTTTATCGATGCCACTAAGATACTATAGCACCATCTTGTGATCGCAACTTCTGACTGGCCGGGAGTCATCAGATATGTTATATTCTCTCAATGCAAGTCTATTAGAGCCAAAACGAAGCTCTCATAGAGTTACATTGAATAGTGACCGCCATCTTGCTCCATGAAACACTGGAGCAGTCGGAAAGTTCCAAACTGTTGGAGACCAGTGGGAGCGGCGGTGTTAAAAGATGAAGATACCGGGGAAGAGTTTAAGAACTGGGGAATAGACCCTAGATTACCACTCCAACAGTAAAAAGAAATCCTGGAGTGGTGCTTTAGCAGTTATCTCATACTTTGTCATCCGTGTAAGTGAGGGTTCCACAGTCTGGCACCAGAGCGTGCAGAGCGGTGCAGCAGGGAGGACCCTCCTCATCATCCTCCATAGCCAAGGGCTGAAAGCTTGCAGGCAGCGGTGAAATCTCCCCAGGCTGTATGGGAGACGCTGCAAGGTGGTGCTGACCCCATCCTAATCTTCAAAACCGTGAGTTCCACAGTCTGGCAGTCTGGACTCCAAAGTTATAAGTTTACTAGATGTGGGCCTGATACCATAGCATCAGGAGGGCGGTGACATCATGATAGGGGAGGGCTCTGTGGTGCTGGGAGCGCCAGACATCTCTCCCCATGCTGTCCATTCTCCGTGTCCCCCCCACGCTGTCTTGTTCCCATTAGTGCTCTCTCCTTTGAGCTGTCTTCACTCTTATTGCTCTTTCCTCCCCCCTTGTGTGCTGTCTCTCTGCCTCCTTTGGTGCTGTCTCTCTGCCACTGTGTGCTGTGCGTTCCACTGTGGAATGCATTGAAGAACAGTTTGTCCTCTATGCATTACACAGTGGAATGAAAATGGGAGGAAGCCGCAGTGAATTCGTGAATGAGGTGAGTATGGGGGAGGGTCTTACAGCTCAGATCTTGTGGGACTTGAAGATGGCAGTGGGATCACTAACTGCGTATGCACGGCGGGTTCGCACAGGTGCAGTTAGGATGTTGTGGGACTCCAAGATGGCGGTGGGATCACTTACTGCACCTGCACGGTGGATTCGCACAGGAGCAGTTAGGATCTCGCATGAGCGGGAACACTTAATGGGGCGATGTGTGCAACGGGCGGCGTTAGCAACGAATTGTGCTATGCTGCTGGCTCTTGTGTGTGCCAGGGACCACTATCATCAGCGGACACCATATTCTTACACCCATTATTTGGGTGTTTTCGGTGGAATTGAAGTAGCGGTAAAAGTTACATAGGTGGACAGTCGGATGGAAGCGGAAGCCACTTGCCTATTATGTAAGTAGATGTTATATTCCTAGCAGATCCCAATACTTTTTTAACAATTACATGTCAACCCTAGTAATTTAGTAAACTTTCTAAAGAAGCGACTTAAATAGGCAAATACAATTACCTTTATACATCACATTTAGATGAGTAAACAACGTTCTGCATATCTTAAGCTGGTGTTGTTAGCTGTTAGCCCAGGGCTAGTCAGATCAGGGCAATGGTGTAAACCCAAACGTCCTCACCATTAAAGATAATTCTGGGAACAGGGTCAGCTAGGGAACCCCAGTCTACAGGGTCAGACTAGCTTCCCAGTTTCCCTTTTCCTATCTCTGCCATTCTGCTGCAACTATGTCAGTCTGCTATTGCCACCCTTTACAGGTATGGATAAGGGAAGGCGTTATATCATAGTGGTTGAGTAAAATTAAAGACAATATGTACTAGATATTATTTTTAGTTAATCTCTCATGTAATTTTGAGCAAAATCAAGCAGATGCGTTCATTAGAAGCATTTAGAGCAGCGATGCATGGCCGATAACAGATGCACTCTTTTGTATACCACAAAAATTTTACAAATAATTTACTGAAATGCCAATTTTTTTAGAAATCCAAACAGGGTTTAGTGCTTGTATGATCCGCGCTGCTGTCGAGATGAAAGAGACGGGAGACCAGGCTCCTTCAAAGATGCTCCTTTATTTCGACGCGTTTCAGTGCCGTCCCAGCACCTTCCTCAGGGATACAATTAATATCATACATAGTACCGGCCTTATGTACAGTCTGAGAGGCAGAAAAACTGCCAAAAAGCCATTCACTACGTCATTATGACATCATCAACTATATACTAGAACATCTATACACCGTGGGCTAGTGCCTTCAAGCCTAATTCATATATGTCTCTGTATCACAGTATTTTGTTTGAAAAGACTACCATGTGAGTCCTGTTGTGTATGGAGTAGGACTCTAACCCCTCAATGTCCTCTCATCCAGTTCCATGTAACTTTAACTAATTTTTATTATGTCATGAGCACGTCATATCTGCAATTTTAATCCTTGATGAAATAATAAAAGCATCTATAAGAAAAGCAGTTTATTTGTGCAACTGTATTTTTGGTATAGAAACTCTCCAAAACCGATGAAATATGATTAAAAATAGATGTGGGAGAGCCCCAATATATATTGAAAACTATTCATGTGTGACCAAGACTTATAAAATATATATTTTTCTGTTTATCACAGCGGTATTTCTAGGCACCATGGATCATAAAGCCAGGGAAACATCCTGGCGGTCTAAGTTGGATCTGGTTTTTGAGGACACAGTAGGGATACCAGTTAATCCTGACCTAAGGGCCACAGCTGGTCAGACGGCGAGACTTAAGCAGTTACTCAACCAAAAGACAAGAATATGGTGGAACAAAGCATTCTTAGAACGCTATCTTATGCGAGATTTGATACCTAGAGGACTCAGGATACAAGTCTTTCCCTCCTTTAAGGTTGAAGACCCTGAGATTAAGAACCAATGGGAAGAATTGTCCACGATCTGCTCAAGAGGTTATATGGGACTTTTGGTCAAATTGAACGAAAAGTCCCTCCTGACGATTGAGATGGAGATTAACTCCATCCAAGAGAAGCTGAATATAGAATTGTCTGGGGAAGCACTGGCGAAATTAAATAGTGACCTTGAGAATAGTTTTTTGAAATGGGAAAAAGAAATATTAACCACGAAAACAAAAAAATATAAAAGGGATGTATTGGACTATAAAAACCATGTAGTGTATAGATGGAAGAGTGGAAAAAAGAAGCCACAGGGCTCTCCAAAGAATACACCGAAAAGTCCACCCAAAAAACCACCAAAAAGTCCTCCGATTAATCCCCATGTGAGTCCAAGCTCCGTTTCCTCATTGTCATCACTGGAGGAGCCCCAGGGGGGCAGCAAAGGCTGGCCATCTGGCCTAAGGGAGGATTTTGACGTGGCAAAGGAGAAAGGGAAGCGAAGTATAACACCCCCAGAACCACAGGGCAAGAAGAGTCGGGGTAAAAATTTGCAGGTAATTAATCTGTCCTCACATGTACTTACATTAGACCAATTGGAGGTGTTGAAGTTGGGACTGTCTTTTGTACCTGTGAATAACTTTGACTATTTTACAGCTTTAAAAGACCTGCATCTTTTCACCCGCAAACTAATCCTCAAAAAAATACATACTAAAAAAGAAAAATCAGATGATGGCGTTCAAGGAATGGAGCGGGACACTATTGGGATTTTGGAGGACTTAGAGGAAGAAGAGGAGGATAATATGGTAGGTAACCCCCAGAAATTCCCGAGGTCACTATATCCACGATCAACCACGTTCCCCCCTCTGTCCACATGCCCAGAAATTGAGACCTTTCATAGGTTGGTGGCACAAGACTTGAAAAAATTGTCTGGCCATCGAGAAGGGACAGACAATTTAACATACCACCAAAGAATAGCTATGAAGGAGCTGGGGGCATTGTCAGATGTAGTTATAAAACCAGCGGACAAAGGGGGGAACGTGGTTATCTGGCCCGTGCAAATGTACGAACGTGAGGTCTTCAGACAATTGAAAAATAAAGATAATTATTCAGTTGTATCTTATAATCCTCTAAAAAGTTTTATGTCACAACTCTTTGAGATTGTGGACAAAGCATTCCAGGATGGTATAATCCCCAAAAAAATATGGGAAGGACTTCTGACTAAAGAGCCGATAGTCCCTACCTTTTACCTCCTACCGAAAATCCACAAAGATCCCCTCAACCCCCCGGGACGTCCGATTGTGTCTGGGATAGGGGGGCTGTGTGACCCAGTGTGCAGGTTTATCGAATTTTACCTGCATCCACTTGTGGAAACATTGCCCTCCTATGTCCGTGACACATCGGACGTCCTGAGGCAAGTTGATGGGATCTTTGTGGACTCGGAGACACGTCTAGTTACGGCAGATGTTGAGTCCTTGTACTCATCAATATGTCATCAGGATGGGCTTAGAGCCGTAACCTTCTACTTGGAGAACAGCAGTCTGGAGGAATCCCTCAGTGCTCTGATTTTGAATCTCCTAGAGTATATCCTAACCCATAATTTCTTTCTCTTTAAGGACCGGTTTTTCCTTCAGCAGCGGGGGACAGCAATGGGGGCGGCGTGCGCGCCCTCCTACGCAAATCTCTTTCTTGGCTTTTGGGAGAGGGAGATTTTCGGGGGGGGCGCCTGCGCCGCCACCCAGGTGCTGTCATGGATGAGGTACATCGATGATGTATTGATGTTGTGGAAGGGAACAGTTTCTCAATTGGAAACCTTTATGGTTCATTTGAATTCTAATGAGTATAATATCAAACTGACCTACACACATCATGCGTCATCGGTGGACTTTTTAGATATTAAACTCCAGATTCATTCCGACGGGTCTATACAAACCGATATGTATCGAAAAGATACATCAGTAAACGCTGTATTGCACGCTTCCTCGGCCCATACACCGGCAACGATCTCTGCAATCCCAATTGGCCAGTATTTAAGAGCAAGAAGAGTGTGCTCAACGGATAGCTTTTTTGAAGGACAGGCTGAGGATTTGAGAGATCGTTTCCTGGCAAGAGGTTATAGTAAGCGATGCATTAAGCGGGGATATATCAGGGCCCGAAGGAAGAATAGGAATACCTTACTGCTGGGGGGTGACCGGTCTGAAGGGAAGGATTTGAATCAGGAACCTCAAGTGGTCCGTTTTATAACAACATATAACGACAAATGGGATAGGATTAGGGGTATTTTAAAGAGACACTGGGGAATTCTGAGACTGGTACCTGGTATAAGTGACGTAGTCACTGAAAGACCAATGCTGACTGCAAGGAGGAGTAGTAGCCTCAAAGACATGTTGGTACATAGCCATTATGTGAGGGAATCTAAACCTCTAGTGAGTGGAAGTAGAAGGACTCTGGGATTTTACCCATGTGGCTCATGTCTGGCATGCCGGAACATGGAAAGAACAAAAACATTTACAGCGGCCAATAGTACACGCGTATATGATATTCGGTATTACCTGACATGTACTACAAAGAACGTGATATATCACGCCACATGCCCCTGTGGCCTGATATACATTGGCCTTACATCACGGGAATTCCGTGTCAGAGTAAGGGAGCATATTAGGGACATAGAGGCAGCTAAGAAGATGGAACCCGGTGATCCTAATTTAAAAACTCTACCCCGCCACTTTAAATCCACTCATAATTGCGACTCAACCAACCTAAAATTCAAAGCTATCGACGTATGTCATCTGGGGGCAAGGGTGGGGACTATAAGAGAGCTCTTGAGAGGAGGGAATGTCAATGAATAGTCCGCCTGGGGACACAGTCCCCGGGTGGACTGAACGAAAAACTGAGTTTTTCCTCATATCTCTAATATGAAAGCGTAATATTACGCCTCATAGACTATTGGGGGACTTGTAATCCCTGTCCATCTTTGGATGGAGGGTGACTCAAGTCCGCCCAATAAAAATGATGGATCTTGATCTTTTGGTTGATTCTGCATATGTGGTTCCGGTCGTCTGCCATGCTGTGGAACCCCAGTTTCCTGAGGGTTCCTTTTAGGACAATTACTGATATGGTTTTAACTGTTTCTATTTGTTTTTTCTATGTTTTTTAGCTATTCTGTATTTCCCCACACAATGGTCTACCATAGTAAACTCTGGACATTATAACAATGTGGAACTCCTTTCTACAATGTGACGATCCGGGCCTTCCATATATAGGGTGGAAGAGGAAAAAAGAGGAAATGGAAAAATACAACATCAGAAAATTTGGAATTTCGTTCCTCCAGAATGTTATATATACTAATGCATAAGGTTATGCCTGGTAAAATGTCGTTTTCATGTGGCACAAAGTGATGGTTCCCCTAATATTGTGATCAATATAGACCAGTGTTAGTAAAAAAGGAAGTGGGCAGATTTGCCCTCTTCCAAAATGGCGTCAGCGGACCGCGCATGCGCGGTCGCGCATCTCCGGGCTGTGGTGAAAGGCTTCTGACACGCAGGAAGGAGCGTCGGATGACGCACTTCCTGTGGATGAACGCCGGAAACCGCCGCTCGGGATAGCGCGGCCTCCCGTGTGCGGCAAGGAGCGGCGTAATTATAGACAGGTGGTGGGCGGTAGTCGTGGGGGGTATATAGGATGGGGGGACATAGTCAAAAACATGCCCCCTGAGGAAGCAATCAGGGAAACGCGTCGGGGCGTCCCTAGAGGTCATCCAGGCACACGGGCACTTTACATGGGTAAGCATGAAACTTAATTCAATGATGCATATTGGACATTTGGAGGTTTGAGATAGCATTGATTAGTTGTGGGTATAGAGAAAAGGGACTATATACTAGAACATCTATACACCGTGGGCTAGTGCCTTCAAGCCTAATTCATATATGTCTCTGTATCACAGTATTTTGTTTGAAAAGACTACCATGTGAGTCCTGTTGTGTATGGAGTAGGACTCTAACCCCTCAATGTCCTCTCATCCAGTTCCATGTAACTTTAACTAATTTTTATTATGTCATGAGCACGTCATATCTGCAATTTTAATCCTTGATGAAATAATAAAAGCATCTATAAGAAAAGCAGTTTATTTGTGCAACTGTATATTTGGTATAGAAACTCTCCAAAACCGATGAAATATGATTAAAAATAGATGTGGGAGAGCCCCAATATATATTGAAAACTATTCATGTGTGACCAAGACTTATAAAATAGTCATTATGACATCAGATGGGAGGACCCATATGACGTACGTTGTAAACAAATGTCCATGATACATTTGTCTTTTTACATTGGCTCATATTTTACACAAATCAATACACGAAAAATCAAAAAATCGGCAGTATCTCATCAGACACTTGTATAAAAATAATTAAAATTAATATTAATAAAACTGCTAAAAGGTTGGAAGTGGTTGTATACCAAATTAGAACCTGGTGACAGGCTGAAGTGAGAAAAGGAATATATCACAGAGGGGTATTTTCTCATTATTTGACCACTGAGCTATAATGGCTATTTATCTATTTGTTGCAGACTTTTCTTACTTTTTTAAAATTGGATTTCTCACATCAAAATAAATAAATGCTGATGGAAAAAAATACATTGGTTGATAAAAGGACAAGGGGGTAGAAGAAAAGTATCTATTTGTTAATCATGTTTACATATGAATTTTTAAAATATTTTGTATATATTTATATTTGGAATATTCATAAATTTAATTCTTATTTCGTTGGGTTTATTTGAATGTGGAATATCAGTAAATAATGTCCGTGTTCTTGGGAACTAGACCCAGTGTTAATAACGTTTTATTGTTGGTATTTTATAGGTTGTACCGATATTGGGCGCGATTTTATCAGGCCTAATGTTTTCATTCTCCTAGGACTATATGGAAGATTGAAAAGAACAGAAGGCAAAAAAGAAGAAACAATCATTCTCTAATTATATTTGTGATTCCAAGTAAAGATTGTTTATTAAGAAATAAAAGTTGACAATTTAATAGTGGTTAAATGACTGGTGATTTTATGTAATTTTTAATAAAAACATTAAAAAAATTAATAAAAAAATGAGTGTATGAGCCGAAGAATTAATTGAAAGCTGTTCGGGATAGGAGCGCAAAGATTTGGATGCATCATTAAAGGAATTGCTTTATTTAAATCTAAATCTATTTTAAAAAATGGTTACCGTATATACTCGTGTATAAGCCAACCCGTGTATAAGCCGACCCCCCTACTTTTGCCCCCAAAACCTGGGAAAATCTATTGACTCGCGTATAAGCCGAGGGTGGGCCCCAGCACAGGTATACAGCCCCCAGCAGTGGTATACAGGCCCCAGCAGTATGATATACAGCAGGCCCCAGTGCTATATACAGCAGCCCCAGTGGTATTGCAGCCCCTATGTATTGCAGCCCCAGTGGTGTATACAGCAGCCCCTATATACAGCAGCCCCAGTGGTATTGCAGCCCCAGTGGTATTGCAGCCCCTATATACAGCAGCCCCAGTGGTATTGCAGCCCCAGTGGTATTGCAGCCCCTATATACAGCAGCCCCAGTGGTATTGCAGCCCCAGTGGTGTATACAGCAGCCCCTATATACAGCAGCCCCAGTGGTATTGCAGCCCCAGTGGTATTGCAGCCCCTATATACAGCAGCCACAGTGGTATTGCAGCCCCAGTGGTGTATACAGCAGCCCCTATATACAGCAGCCCCAGTGGTATTGCAGCCCCAGTGGTGTATACAGCAGCCCCTATATACAGCAGCCCCAGTGGTATTGCAGCCCCAGTGGTATTGCAGCCCCTATATACAGCAGCCCCAGTGGTATTGCAGCCCCAGTGGTGTATACAGCAGCCCCTATATACAGCAGCCCCCAGTGGTATATACAGCAGCCCCAGTGGTATTGCAGCCCCTATATACAGCAGCCCCAGTGGTATTGCAGCCCCAGTGGTGTATACAGCAGCCCCTATATACAGCAGCCCCACTGGTATTGCAGCCCCAGTGGTATTGCAGCCCCTATATACAGCAGCCCCAGTGGTATTGCAGCCCCAGTAATGCAGGGCCCCTATATACAGCAGCCCCAGTGGTATTGCAGCCCCAGTAATGCAGGGCCCCTATATACAGCAGCCCCAGTGGTAGTATACAGGCAGCCCCAGTAATGCAGGGCCCCCCCCTCATGCTCCGGTCACCTGTAAAGCAAATTATACTTATCAGTGCCCGCTGCCGTCCGCGCCCGCATCTGCCGACATCCCGATCCTCCGTCTTCATGCGACTTCTTCCTGTTTCCTGTGCGTGTCGCCGGTAATGACGTCATTGCCTGCGACGCGCACAGAAGCAGGAAGAAGATGCATGAAGATGGAGGATCGCGATGCCGGCAGATGCGGGCGCGGACGGCAGCGGGACACTGATAAGTATAACTTGCTTTACAGGTGACCGGAGCATGAGGGGGGGAACCCTGCATTACTGGGGATGCGGGGGCTGCTTTATACCGCTGTATACAGCAGCCCCCGCACTGACTCGCGTATAAGCCGAGGGGGGTACTTTTCAGCCCAATTTTTGGGCTGAAAAACTCGGCTTATACGCGAGTATATACGGTAATTCTTTATTAAATATATATAAAATTATGCAGAAAAAATTACATAGAAATATATATAAAAAAAGGTCTCAAAACATATCTAGCTGCCATAGCTAGTTTGGGAGCATAATTGTCGGCTGAAAAATGCTTTACTATGCATGTAGTACGATAAGGAATATATAAATGAGGTTAAAACTAAGGAAAATGAGAACCCATCTTGGAGAGCAAGTGACCGGGGATCCCCTGGATCATGCAAGCAGTACTGTAAGATGGTTGATGTGCCAGACATATATGGATGAAGGTTTGCGATGGATGGCCAAAGAAATTCTCCATGTTATCGATTGTATCCCTGAGGAAGGTGCTGGGACGGCACCAAAACACGTCGGAAATAAAGGAGCCTTTGAAGGAGCCTTGTCTCCTGTGTCTTTCATCTCGACAGCAGCGCGGATCATACAAGAACTAAACCCTGTTTGGATTTCTGGATACGATACCACTTTGCACATGGTAGTGCAGATACAGCGGCAGCTGTCCATGCCAGCATACTGGGTGTGGGTCATCAAAACCGAACCAGGTGAACATATATACTCACGGATGGATTAGAACAATGTGTCCATGATTTCACTGCAACCAGCAAATTTCCAGTGAAATTCCTAGAAAAGTTGCCGCGTGTAAAGGTACCCTAAGGGTGATCAACGAGTGGAACAGGCCGCCACCAGAGGTGGTGAGTTTCCCTTCAATGGAAGTCTTCAGAGGATGGACAGATTGGGATGATTTAGTGAATTCTGCTTTGAGCAGGGCGTTGGACCAGATGACCCAGGAGGTCCCTTCCAACTGTACCATTTTACGACTCTATGATTTATTTGACATTACTGGATATTGTAAACTGTTACACTATTTGGCAATATAAAAAAATGTATATGATGTAACTATCAAGGAAATCATTTTGAGATAGTTGCTATGCAAATAAGTAAATCAAATGTGCAGCTGAACCTGTGACAACAGATGCAGATTGTGCAGTGGATTTCGAGATACGTTAGAAGCTAAAATAAAGCCCGCTCTGAAGTATGTATTGTATCTTCTCTGCTGGAATCATCCAGCCCATGCTTAAGGTTAGCTTTAAACAAGTAGATGAGAAGATAAACTTTTCCATAACGGGAATAGTTTTCACTCTCTCGCACATTGAGACACATTTAATGACATATACTATAGCATCATGGACAGTTGATACATTCAAGGTATAAGCTTTTAGTATTAAATGTCTGAATAATGGATTCATCACACATCAGAGACATAGCCCAAACATAGGGTAATAAAAGTGTATGCAAAGAGTCATAAAGTATGAATTCCAGAAGCACCTATATTGAGCATGTGTATCTGTATAAATCTATTCTGCAATGACATGGTAACAATAATATTTGAGTCTTAGTTTAAGGTAGTCGTGCTGTGGAGCCAGAGGAGCAGACATTGTACAGTTGATATTGTCGACATTTGTTTGGTAAGAAACGTGAAGGAGGATTCAGTGTGGATGCAGCAAAAAAACAGAATGTCTCCTGCAGCACGTTCCTTCATCTGTACAGTTTAGTAACTTAAACATCAATATACAGGTTCATCTCAATGAATTAGAATATCATCAAAAATGTAATTTATTTCAGTAATTCAATACAAAAAGTGAAATGCATATATTATATAGAGGTCTGGGGGACTAGCTATTCCCCTCATGGAGAGGAATCTGCCTGCTGGCAGAAGGAGAGAGATAAGCTGATAAGGAGACTTAGGCTACGTTCACACATCGCGTATTTTGTCGCGTATTTTTACGCATGCAGTTTTCTAAAGAAATACGCGCGTTTTTTTACGCGCGTAAAAAAACGCATGTGCGTTCACACACATGCGTTTTTTGATGCGTTTTTTTTACGGACGCGTCTTTTTCTGCATGTGTACTGCAAACACATAGAAATAAAGTGTGTTAAAAAAAAAAAGAAAAAAAAAAACCTTGTGATGTCATTTCCTTTCTTTTCCATTATTACATTCTCCATTGAAAAGTGTACTGGAGAATGGACAATCTACATGCTGCATTTTCTATGTCCAGCAAGGGTAACCCAAGCAGCTGGGGGCTGGAATCCTCAGCGTGGTGAGGCCCAACCGTTCTGGGCCCCCCACGCTAAGGACCGCAGCCAACAGCCGCCCCAGGAGTGGCGCCTCAATGAGAGATGCCAAATCTGGCAGGTACCTCGCTCTTCCAGCTGCCCTGGGCGGTGGCAGTCTGGGTAATAACGGGGTTGGTGACACCTTTTTTGACAGCTGCCACCAAGCCCCTATTGGTAATGTCAGCCGTCAGTGTGACAGCCAGCTATTAGCAATAGGGAAATTGAGATTGGAAACAAAAAAAAAAAACACTTTGTAAAAATAATCTTTATTATTAAAAAAAACTAGAAATAGGCCCGATGCTATTGCATCGGGAGTGCGGTGAAATGAACAGGTGCCGTATAAATAGCCGCTGAATAGCACAGTCCTCTCTCCAGAAACTACACTGTTGTTGCAAGATTTATATGGAGTATATGGTGGCTCAGTGGTAATCACTGTACAGTGGCTCAGTGGTTAGCACTGTATGGTGGCTCAGTGGTTAGCACTGTATATGGTGGCTCAGTGGTTAGTACTGTATATGGTGGCTCAGTGGTTAGCACTGTATATGGTGGCTCAGTGGCTAGCACTGTATGGTGGCTCTGTGGTTAGCACTGTATATGGTGGCTCAGTGGTTAGTACTGTATATGGTGGCTCAGTGGTTAGCTCTGTATATGGTGGCTCAGTGGTTAGCGCTGTATATGGTGGCTCAGTGGTTAGCACTGTATACGGTGGCTCAGTGGTTAGCACTGTATATGGTGGCTCAGTGGTTAGCACTGTATACGGTGGCTCAGTGGTTAGCACTGTATATGGTGGCTCAGTAGTTAGCACTGTACACGGTGGCTCAGTGGTTAGCACTGTATATGGTGGCTCAGTGGTTAGCACTGTACGGTGGCTCAGTGGTTAGCACTGTATATGGTGGCTCAGTGGTTAGCACTGTATATGGTGGCTCAGTGGTTAGCACTGTATACGGTGGTTCAGTGGTTAGCACTGTATACGCTGGCTCAGTTGTTAGCACTGTATGGTGGCTCAGTGGTTAGCACTGTATATGGTGGCTCAGTGGTTAGTACTGTATATGGTGGCTCAGTGGTTAGCACTGTATGGTGGCTCAGTGGTTAGCACTGTATATGGTGGCTCAGTGGTTAGTACTGTATATGGTGGCTCAGTGGTTAGCACTGTATGGTGGCTCAGTGGTTAGCACTGTATATGGTGGCTCAGTGGTTAGCACTGTATATGGTGGCTCAGTGGTTAGCACTGTATACGGTGGCTCAGTGGTTAGCACTGTATATGATGGCTCAGTGATTAGCACTGTATATGGTGGCTCAGTGGTTAGCACTGTATACGGTGGCTCAGTGGTTAGCACTGTATACAGTGGCTCAGTGGTTAGCTCTGTATGGTGGCTCAGTGGTTAGCACTGTATATGGTGGCTCAGTTGTTAGCACTGTATACAGTGGCTCAGTGGTTAGCACTGTACAGTGGCCTCCTCTCCTCCCTGGCCTCCCTTTTCTGTCGTCCCTGGCCTCCCTGGTCTCGTCTCCTCCATGTCCTCCTCTCCTCCTTAGCCTCCCTTTGTGGGGGAGCTCCAATGTGGAGACACACAGGGACCCTCGAAACATGGTGTCCGCTAACAATTTGAGCTCATTTTCCATTCAAATTGTTAGCGGACACCATGTCGCGTTTGGAGAACCTGTGTACCACCAGCACAAGGGCAACTGAAGAGTTGGGTTGCAGCACCGGAAAATGCCGCCTCTAATGAATGCGCTATTTTCTTGGGTCGCTGTGGGTTGCAATTTGCAGCGTGGGGGACCCACAACATTTGGGTCTCTCCACGCTGAGGATTCCAGTCAGCCAGCTGCCAAGTTGTACCTGGCTGGCTACCAAAAATACAACGAAGGACTTTTTTTTTATTTTCTAGAACTAATTCTAGAAAAAAAAAATGACGTAGGGCTCCGCCATATTTTTGGTCCAGCCAGGTACAACTTGGCAGCTACAGACTGCCAGCAACCCCCAGCTGCCTAGTTGTACCTGGCTGCAACCAAAAATACAGCGAAGCCCCTTTTTTTTTTATTTCTAGAACAAATTCTAGAAAAAAAAATGACGTAGGGCTCCGCCATATTTTTGGTCCAGCCAGGTACAACTTGGCAGCTGGGGGCTGGAATCCTCAGCATGGAAAGGCCCAAGCGTTCTGGGCCCCCCATGCTGCGAATTGCAGCCCGCAGCCACCCCAGAAAATGGCGCATTCATTGAAGCGTCATTTTCTGGCGCTGTACCCATGCTCTTCCAGTTGCCCTGGTGCCGGTGGCAAACTGGGTAATAAAGGGGTTAATGCCAGCTTTTTATTGGCAGCTGGCACTAAGCCCGAGATTCATAATATTGGGCCAATGTTAGACCCGCCATTAGGAATCTCTGGTAAGTAGTCAATAAATACACACAGAGAAAAATATTTTTATTTTGAAAAAAAAACACAAACAAAATTCAGACTCCATCTTTATTATAAAGATCCGACGTAGTCCATAACGAAGGTCCCACGACGCTCGATCACCTCCGACATAGTGTCACGCTGGGAGCGGGAGAGGCACCCAGCGTAGGACCACGACGGGGGGGGGGAATAAGGAGTCCCTAAAGCTATGGGCACAAGATGGAGAGGGTGACCCCTAGTCTTACTAGGGCTGACCCTGTCTGCCCTAACGTCCCTATACAGTTTCCTCAACTGTCGCCGACCACGAACCTCGTCCCTCTCTGATCCTAGCACTACCTTATCTAAGGATCAGATGGAGAGGTTCACTAGACCCCTCCACTAACAACTAAAGACAACACAAGGAAAAACAGACAATGGGGAAAGAAAACACTTATCTTGCAGCAGAACACAGCAACCTCCACAACCTCAGCTTCTGCTTGGAGCAAGGATAATGAGTCCACAAGGAAATATCACCTGCACCGAGGGAGGGCAATGAAACTCCTTATAAAGGAGGGAAGAACCTGCTGGGTCCTAGAGACCCAGAATACTGGTGTAGAAACCAGACCGAGCACAAGACCTTCCCAGCCGTCTCCCCATGATAGGGAGATCTTATCATACCTTCTCTTTATCTACCCAGAAGGTAAATGCCCCTGAAAGACGGACCGTCCTCAAACCTTATGGCTGATTGGCCAAACGCTGGGACCGTCTGCGCGTGGCCTCCACCCTGTCATCCGTGCCACCCGTGACAGTACCCCCCCGTCCACGAGTGGCCCCCGGACACTCAGGACCAGGCTTATCCGGATGGGAACGGTGAAAAGCGCGGACCAGCCTAGCGGCGGAGACTTCCGACGCCGGCACCCACATCCGCTCCTCAGGACCGTATCCCCTCCAGTGCACCAAATACTGAAGAGAACGGCGTAACCTGCGAGAATCAACCACCTTTGAGATCTCAAATTCCAAATTCCCCGCCACGCAGATGGGCTCCGGGGCAAAGGAGACGGGTTAGACGACGGCACATACGGTTTGAGGAGCGACCTATGAAATACATTGTGGATTTTAAGAGCGGGAGGTAACGCAAGACGAAACGCCACGGGATTGATAACGGCGGTTATCTGATAAGGGCCAATAAACCTGGGCCCCAACTTCCAAGAGGGTACCTTCAACTTCACATTCTTGGTAGACAACCACACGTAGTCATTCACACACAGGTCCGGACCTGGCGCACGCTTCCTGTCAGCCATACGTTTGTACCTGTCGCCTAAAAGCTTCAAGCTACTCTGTACCCCCCGCCAAACCGAGGAGAGGGATGAGGTAAATCGGTCCTCCTCAGGAACTCCGGAAGGACTAGTACCACTAAAAGTACCAAACTGAGGATGAAACCCATATGCACCGAAGAACGGTGACTTGCCAGTGGACTCCTGAAGACGATTATTAAGGGCAAATTCGGCCAAGGGCAGATAACTCGCCCAAGTCTCCTGATTGTCAGAGACAAAACACCTCAGATAAGTCTCCAAATTCTGATTCATACGTTCGGTCTGCCCATTAGACTGAGGATGAAAAGCAGAAGAGAAGGACAAAGCAATTCCCAAACGTGCACAAAAAGCCTTCCAAAACTTGGAGACAAACTGAGTACCCCGATCAGAAACCACCTCGGAGGGAACTCCATGAAGCTTCACAATCTCACCTACAAACACCTGTGCCAGTGTCCGAGCATTAGGAAGTGCGGGCAGTGCCACAAAGCGAACCGTCTTACTGAATCTATCAACCACTACCAGCACTACCGTCTTGCCTGTCGACGCCGGGAGATCGGTGATAAAATCCATTGACACATGCGTCCATGGCCTCTCAGGAATAGACAATGGCAAGAGAGAACCAGCCGGACGGGTATGCGGAACCTTAGCCCGTGCACACACACTACAGGCAGATACGAATTCCGCTACGTCCTTCCTCAACCCCGGCCACCAAAAGCGGCGAGATAAAAGATCGAAGGTGGCCCTACTGCCGGGATACCCTGCCAATACGGAGTCGTGATGCTCTGACAGCACCCTGAGACGCAAAGATGATGGCACAAAAAGTCTCCCAGAAGGACAGGAGGCAGGGGCGCCCCCCTGGACCTTCAACACCTCCCCCTCCAGATCAGGGCAAAGAGCAGAAACAACCACCCCCTCCTGTAAGATGGGAACGGGACTTTCATGAGCACTACCACCCGGGAAACTACGCGACAATGCATCAGCCTTCACGTTCTCAACCCCCGGACGGTAAGTGACGGTAAAATTAAATCTCGTGAAAAACAAGGACCACCGAGCCTGCCGGGGATTGAGACGCTTGGCGGACTCAAGGTAAGACAGGTTCTTGTGGTCGGTAATAACCGTGATGGGATGGACAGCCCCCTCCAGCCAGTGACGCCATTCCTCAAAAGCCAATTTAATAGCCAACAGCTCCCTATTACCAACATCATAATTCCTCTCGGCCGACGACAACTTCTTGGAGAAGAACGCGCAGGGCACCCATCTCCCAGGCGAAGGGCCTTGCGACAATACAGCCCCCACCCCCACCTCCGACGCATCCACCTCCACCACGAAGGGCTGAGAAAGATCGGGCTGACGGAGAATAGGTGCGGAAACAAAGCAACGCTTTAGGGAGGAGAAAGCCCGGCGAGCAGACTCCGACCACACGGAAAAATCTGTCCCCTTCCTAGTCATGTCCGTAAGAGGCGTCACCAGCACCGAATAGTTCCGAATAAATTTACGGTAAAAGTTGGTAAACCCCAAAAAACGTTGCAATGCCCGTAGATTGTCCGGTTGTTCCCAGTCCAACACCGCCCGGACTTTTTCCGGATCCATCCGAAAACCCAATGGCGACAGGAGGTACCCCAAAAACCGTACCTCCTGAACGGCGAAGACACATTTCTCGAGTTTAGCATACAGCTTATTGTCTCGTAAGACCTGTAACACCTGCTTGACATGGGACTGATGCGTCTCCAAATCGGGGAATAGATCAAGATATCATCTAAGTAAACAACCACAAATCTACCCACCAAATGATGGAATATGTCATTGACAAAGTGTTGGAAAACCGCAGGGGCATTAGTGAGCCCGAACGGCATTACGAGACTTTCAAAATGGCCGTCCGGGGTATTAAATGCCGTCTTCCATTCATCGCCCTCTCTGACCCTAATCAGGTTGTAGGCCCCCCTCAAATCCAACTTGGAAAACCATTTAGCACCCACTACCTGACTGAATAAATCAGGAATCAGAGGGAGGGGGTACGGATCACGGACAGTAATCCGATTCAACTCCCGGAAATCCAGGCAAGGACGGAGGCCCCCGTCTTTTTTCTTAACAAAAAAGAAACCAGCCGCAACCGGCGAGGTTGAGGGCCTGATGTGACCCGTCTGCAGACTCTCGGAAATGAAATCCTTCATCGCCTGTCTTTCCGGACCCGATATAGCAAACATCCTAGCTTTGGGCAGTTTAACTCCGGGAACGAGGTTGATTGGGCAATCATATGCCCGATGGGGGGCAGGTCTTGGCACCCCTTCTCTGAGAACACATCCTCATACTCTGATAGGAACGGGGGCAGAGATACCGCAGACACCACCGAAAACGAGGTAACCAAACAATTCTCAGAACAAAAATCACTCCATTCCACAATGTCCCGGGACTGCCAATCCACTACGGGATTATGTTTAATCAACCATGGCAAGCCCAGGACAATGGGAGCGGGGAGACCGTCTAGAACATAGCAAGATATCGTCTCTTGATGTTGGGATCCAACCGTCAACTTAATGTCATGTACGATATGTGTGAGACTACCTTGAGCAAGAGGTGCTGAGTCGATGGCATAGATACGGATGGGGCGAGACAATAAACAGCAGTTAAGCCCATGAGCGTCTACAAAATGAGCATCCACCATGCTGACCCCCGCACCACTATCCACAAACACAGAAATACCCTCCGTTGTGCCCTCCAGCGCCACCTCCGCACTTAGGAGGAAACGGGAAGTACAAATGGAGGATACACACACCTCCCGCTCGACCACCTCCACACCCCCCATAGTCACAGAAGGTCCAGGCCCCCCAGTCCGTTTAGGGGTGTAGGGACAGGCCCCAATAAAATGGTCCCCTTTCCCACAGAAAAAACAGACCCCCTTCCCCTTGCCCCGGGAGGTACCGGCGGAGAACCTCGAGGCCGCCGCACCTCCTAGCTGCATCGGTTCCTCCGCACTCGGGAGGAACGACTCACCCTCCGCGCGACCTCCCGGTAACCAGGAATCACCACGAGAATGGCTCCCAGTAACAGGAGGTCTACTCCTCCGCTCCTGGAGGCGTCTATCCATACGAATAGCTAACGACATAGCCGCCTCCAGGGACGGAGGGGTCTCATAAACCGCCAGAGCGTCCTTCAGCCTCTCCGAAAGACCCTGACAAAAGTGACTCCGGAGTGCCGGATCGTTCCACTTCGTGTCCGTAGCCCACCTGCGGAACTCAGAACAATATGATTCCGCCGACCGAGTCCCCTGGCGGAGATGGCGTAACCTGGATTCAGCCAAAGCGACACGGTCAGGGTCATCATATATGAGGCCCAGGGCGTCAAAAAATTCATCCACAGAGCGGAGACAAGTAGAGTCCTGTGGCAGAGAGAAAGCCCAGGACTGGGGATCTCCCTGCAGTAGCGACATAATAATTCCTACACGCTGCTGCTCATCACCAGTGGAATAAGGCCTAAGCCTAAAATATAATTTACAGGCCTCTTTGAACACAGTAAACTTATCTCTACCTCCTGAAAACCTGTCAGGGAGGGCAACCTTAGGTTCAGGTCTGGCCTGACCCAATGCTTGATTCCCCAAGACACCATTTTGCGGTTGCGGGCCCTGTAAAGCCGACCGAAGGTCCGCAACCTCCAAAGACAGAGACTGCAGCTGCTGGGCCAAAGCAGACACAGGATCCATAAGGAAAGGAAGAAAAATCGGTTCCTCCCCTGTCCTTCAGTTACAGTATTGGCAGGTGATAATGTCACGCTGGGAGCGGGAGAGGCACCCAGCGTAGGACCACGACGGGGGGGGGAATAAGGAGTCCCTAAAGCTATGGGCACAAGAGGGAGAGGGTGACCCCTAGTCTTACTAGGGCTGACCCTGTCTGCCCTAACGTCCCTATACAGTTTCCTCAACTGTCGCCGACCACGAACCTCGTCCCTCTCTGATCCTAGCACTACCTTATCTAAGGATCAGATGGAGAGGTTCACTAGACCCCTCCACTAACAACTAAAGACAACACAAGGAAAAACAGACAATGGGGAAAGAAAACACTTATCTTGCAGCAGAGCACAGCAACCTCCACAACCTCAGCTTCTGCTTGGAGCAAGGATAATGAGTCCACAAGGAAATATCACCTGCACCGAGGGAGGGCAATGAAACTCCTTATAAAGGAGGGAAGAACCTGCTGGGTCCTAGAGACCCAGAATACTGGTGTAGAAACCAGACCGAGCACAAGACCTTCCCAGCCGTCTCCCCATGATAGGGAGATCTTATCATACCTTCTCTTTATCTACCCAGAAGGTAAATGCCCCTGAAAGACGGACCGTCCTCAAACCTTATGGTTGATTGGCCAAACGCTGGGACCGTCTGCGCGTGGCCTCCACCCTGTCATCCGTGCCACCCGTGACACATAGTCCACAACGAAGGTCCTACGACGCTCGATCGCCTCCGACGTAGTCCACAACGAATGTCCCACGACGCTTGATCGCCTCTGCTCAATCCAGAGACTACAGCAAGGGATCAAGTGTCCTCTTCCTACAGTCTCTGGGATCACAGATATGGTGCACTGTATGACAATGATCTGTCATACAGTGAACCATGACTATGATCCCAGAGACTACAACAAGAGGACACTTGATCCCTTGTTGCACCCATCCATCCACCCATCATCCACGCATGCACACATTCACGCATGCACATCCACATACGCATCCACGCACGCACATCCACACACGTACGCACATCCACGCACGCTGACATCCACTGACATCCACACACGCTGACATCCACGCACGCACATCCACTGACATCCACGCACGCACATCCACATATGCATCCACGCACGCACACATTCACGCACGCTGACATCCACGCACGCACATCCACGCACGTACATCCACGCACGTACATCCACGCAGTGACATCCGCGCATGGTGACATTCACGCACGCATATCCACGCATGCTGACATCCACGTACGCACATACAGCCACATATGCATCCACGCACGCTAACATCCACACACGCTGACATCCACGCACGCACTTCCACATATGCATCCACGCACGCACACATTCACGCACGCTGACATCCACACACTCATCCATGAACGCACACATCCACGCACATCCACGCACGCACATCCACGCATGCACATCCACGCACGTACATCCACGCATGTACATCCACGCACACTGACATCCGCGCATGGTGACATTCACGCACGCATATCCACGCATGCTGACATCCACGTACGCACATACAGCCACATATGCATCCACGCACACTAACATCCACACACGCTGACATCCACGCACGCACTTCCACATATGCATCCACGCACGCTGACATCCACACACGCTGACATCCACGCACGCACTTCCACATATGCATCCACGCACGCTGACATCCACACACTCATCCATGAACGCACACATCCACGCACATCCACGCACGCACATCCACGCATGCACATCCACGCACGCACATCCACGCATGTACATCCACGCACACTGACATCCGCGCATGGTGACATTCACGCACGCATATCCATGCATGCTGACATCCACGTACGCACATACAGCCACATATGCATCCACGCACGCTAACATCCACACACGCTGACATCCACGCACGCACTTCCACATATGCATCCACGCACGCACACATTCACGCACGCTGACATCCACATACGCATCCACGCACGGACATCCACATACATCCGCGCACAGTGACATCCGCGCATGGTGACATTCACACATGCATATCCACGCATGCTGACATCCACATACGCACATCCACATACGCACTTCCACATATGCATCCACACACGCACACATTCACGCACGCTGACATCCACACACACATCCATCCATGCACATGTCTACGCACACACACGCATGCTCACGTACGCTCACGTCCACGCATGCACATGTCCACGCATGCACACATCTGCGCACACATCCATGCACACACTCATCCATGCACGCACTCGTCCACACACGCTCATGTACGCACACATCCATGCACGCTCATGTACACGCACGCATCCACACACACACACATACATATACACAACACACACACATACATACATACATCCACACACACACACATACATACACATACATGCATACACACACACATACATGCATACACACACACACACAGACATACACATACATGCATACATACACATACATGCATACACACACACACATACACACACACACAAACACATACATACATACACACACACACATACATCCACACACACACACATACATCCACACACACACACACACATCCACACACACACACACATACATACATCCACACACACACATACATCCACACACACATACATCCACACACACATACATCCACACACACATACATACATCCACACACACACACACACACACACACACACATACATCCACACACACACACACACACACACATACATCCACACACACATACACACACATACATCCACACACACACACACATACATCCACACACACACACATACATCCACACACACACACACACATACATCCACACACACACACACACACACACACATACATCCACACACACACACACACACACATACATCCACACACACACACACACACACATCCACACACACATCCACACACACATACATATACATACATACATACATGCATACATACATACCTCCCTCTCGGCTGGCCCATGTCCTCTGCAATGCCCCCATGTCCTCTGCAGCTTCCTTCATGTCTGTCGGTGTGCCGGTGAAGCGATCTGTCAGCTGACCGGCTCAGCTGACAGTCAGCTGATCGCTTCACCGGCAGATGCTGGAAGCTGCGAGGAGGACCGGACGCCTCTCCCGTGCATCCTGAGGAGCGGTGAGTATCCTGGGGGAGTCACTCACACACACACACACACGACACAGACAGGACACACATACACATAGTACATACACACCACACATACATTACACACAGATACTTACCTTGTCAATGAGGCGGTCCACATATACACATATTGAACGCCGGCGCGGCCATCATGCCCAGACACTCGGTCACACAGGGACAGCCACGGGAAGGCAGGAATGCCAAAATGATGGGATTTCCTGTTTTCCCTGGGGCTGTTCCCGTGTGACATCATTTCCTGCACATACCCCTTGCCCCGCTCTGGAATGCGCATCGTCTGAACGGCGATGCGTAATTCCAGGGGTTAAAATGGGGCCTATGGGAGAACGCGCACGTAAAAAGACGGAAAGAATTGACATGTTCATTCTTTTTACGCGCGCGCTTTCTCCCATAAAAGCGCGGCCGAAAATTGCGCTGCGTGTGAACAGCAAAAGTGAAAGTGCATTCACTTTGCTGTGACACGCAGACGCAGGTCCGCTTTGGGGGGAAATACGCGCGCAAAAAAGCGCAAATAATACGCGATGTGTGAACGTAGCCTTATAGCCGCAATGCTCCTCTGGGAAATATACAAATTGTCCCTTCAGGGAGGAAGTGAGAAAACTCCAATGTCACCCAATAAGGGCAGTAATCCTTAAAGTCATAATCGACTCTTTAACAAGCCTTGTAATATGTTAGGATTTGTGCCAGATCAGAACACCAAAGTCATATTAAAAGGCTTGTTAAAGAGTCGATTATGACTTTAAGGATTGCTACCCTTATTGGGTGGCATTAGAGTTTTTCACTACCTCACCGAAGTGACAATTGGTATATTATAGAGTCATTACAGACAGAGTGATCTATTTCAAGTGTTTATTTCTGTTAATGTTGATGATTACGGCTTACAGCCAATGAAAACCCAAAGGTCATTATCTCAAAAAATTAAAGTAGGGAGAATGAAGGGTCTGAGAATATTCCCTAAATAGGTATCAGAGGTTTCACCTTTATTTAAATTTAATTTAAAAGCATATCACGGCTACTGCAGTACCCAGCGTGGTGTATATAGAGTATAGAGTATTGCATGTGCAATGCGGTGCTTGAGGCAGGACAGAGGGGCATGGGTGTACTGACTTCACCCTACCCGTAAATAACACCATTCGCGTCATTACATGCCCAGCAAGCGCTGTGGAAAGCAGGGAGGGCCTGTGATCTTATTACGAGGAAGCACCAAACAAACACGCCCTAAGGGCTAAAGAATATAGCCTCTACTAATTAACATGGCTAATGAGGGAGTATTAAAACGTTTTTATGAACTTTTACATGAAGCATTTTGGAGACAAAAGGAGTGTGAGAATGCTCATAGGATGCTGCAGGGACGTGCTTTTGAAGCTTAGGTGCCTTTTTGGAGGTGACAGGATCCTTTTAATGCATTTTTTACAGACGAAAGAAGCTTCTAATCATTGCTTTAACAATTTACTCTGTTTATTACAGAGAAACATAAGCGAGTTTATGAATGCGGGTCGGGTAATAATTGCATGTAGCTGAACAGTGCGCCACCATCATCAAGGTTGCTGGCGGGCCCCTAGCACCCCAGTCTGATATTGGCTGAGCTTACAGTAAAAGCCATATTTCTGCCATTAGTGTTTCTGCTGACTTTAGTGGAAATTTAGCAGATAGTTTGCACCTAACCAAAGTTAAAGGAATATGTTGCCAGGTTTATACTGCACTAAAGGCACTTTTGAACAAGTCACTGAGGATGACAATTCAAAGCTTTTACACCAGTTATCTAGCATTAAAGAGTTAAAAACTCACACTTTTTTGTGCATTGGGGAATTGTCCAACAAAAGTACGATTTTTGGCGTTTTTACGCCAGATTAAATCAGATCTGCCGATACTGGCAGAGTTGGGGAGGGAGGAATCCATCACATTTTTGAAAAAGTAACAGTGTTTTGTACGCCAAAAATGCTAATCCAGTTCTGGAAAAGAGTAACATTTTTGCTGTGGGGCATGCCACTTTGAGAAGGTACCAAATGTATTAAGTGGTGAGTGCCTCCTAGTCCAGTAAGACCAGCTTAGCACAAACCTGTACCTATATATTCTTGGTTGTGAAGGAGTTAAAGGGAACCTGTCAGCAGGTTTTTCCTATTTTATCTGAAAGCAGCATAATGTATGAGCAGAGATCTTAAATCCACGGATGTGTCAATTATTGCACTGAGTGCTGTAGTTTAATTAGAATCAGTGTTTTATCAGCAGGAGATTATTACTAGGTCCACATACAGGCCAGTCCAAAAAAGTCCAAAAAATCTGTATAACCCTGATCCTATCACTGATTGGAGCTGGCCAACAATGGACAGTGTACACAGAAAGATGCCAGTCAGGGTTCTGGGTTATACACAGCTCAGCATTCCGAGAACTGCTACTACAGCAGAGAAAACAGGGATTTGGTAAAAACTGCACAGAGCATCAGAATCAGATTCTATGCTCCTAAATTATTCTGCTCTCAGTCAAAATAGAAATAACCAGCTGACAGATTCCTTTTAAAAATAATAGACTAGACGTGAGCACGATTCTATCGCATTGGGTGATTGTTGGCAGCGGATCATTCAGGATACACTGAAAGCGTGTTGACAACAGAACTTCGCTTTAATTAGCAACAAACAGCTACAGACATGAAGGGCTTTGTGGAAACAGGAATTAACATTTTAAATGTCCCTTTGCAACATTAGCAAGCTGCTGTGCTTCTCTTCACAAGCACAGACACAGGAAACTAGTTATAGTCACATGGTATTTCCTGTATGTGAGCCTCTCTGAGTGTTCTCCTTTTTTTAAAACTAACTTTACAGACAATGCACAAACCTTGCAATACAACACTTGCACATACAGGATTGGAGTTGTGGCACTAAACATATTCCAACACCCCCACTCAACAACTACTTATTCTGTTAGTCCCATTGCGGTTCTGAAGTTCTCAAACTTGGCTCTTATCAATGGTTTTGTCATACCATCAGCTAACATCTTATCAGATTCGCAATACACAAACTTCGGTACATCACATTACACTAAGTCACATAAGTGGTGATGCTTAACATCGATGTGCTTAGTCCTTGCACTGATCTTTTCACTGCTGGCAAGCCAATACATCATTGATTGTCCTTATATACCGAAATGCCCCCACAGCTTGGCTGTAACTCTCATTGCTGGAGTTTTGACAAAATTTTGGCTTCTGAGGGCTCTTTTTCCTTGCCATGACTGTGGCTCTGATTCAGGAAGTGTTCTGACCCTATAAGAAAGGCGTCTAGTTGGGATACTTTTGTTTAGTCTTTCTGATCTCCTAACTGTAGGTTGACTTGGTTCCTCTGTTTCTTCCTTGCTGAGCTTATCAGAGCTTATCGAAACTTCACTGTTTTCTTTATCAGTGTCTGGGTTTGGTGGCTGAGATTCTTCTTCTTGTTCCTTTGCTTGAATGACTGGTGTAACTTCATGAAATTTTAGCGAAACAGAGCTCTCATCAATCAATACATCTCTGCTGATTGTTACTGTGTTGGTCTCTGGGTGCAGAATTCTGTATCCGTATTGAGTTTCACTATAGCTCACCAGGACTCCTTGCTTTGCATGTGACAAACGTTTTGCTTCCAAATATCCTGAGGTGCTTCAGGTTAGGCTTCTCGCAGTTCCATAGCTCATATGGAGTTTTATTCGTGGCTTTACCTGGCACTCTGTTTTGAAGACAGCAAGCTGTCATGATGGCTTCTCCCCAATATGTTGTATGTAGATTGGCATCAAACAACATACTTCTTCCACTTTCACAGAGAGTGCGGTTATTTCTCTCTGCAATGCCATTCTGTTCTGGGTTGTATGGAATGGTACTCTGGAACACTATTCCATTCTTTTTCAAAATGGTCTTCACCTTACTACTTGTATACTCAGTCCCATTATCTGCACGCAGGGCTTTTGGCATTCTTCCAAATTTGTTGAACACTGCGGCAAGATATTCTTCACGTTTCTGTGGAACTTCATCCTTACTGTGAAGCAGGTAGGCGACTGTATATCTGGAGTATTCATCAATAAATGTGAGAAAATATCTCTTCTTGCTTGGAATTTGAACACTCATTGGACCGCAAACATCTGTGTGTATCAAATCTAGTGGCTGTGCAGATCTAGTGCTGCTTACTTTAGGAAAGGATTTTCTGGACATTTTCCCTTTAAGGCAGCTAGTGCACTTCATCACTTGACTACATTGCTTGATTTCAAGACTATATGTTGACCTAGCTTCCTTACTGCTTCTGGGCCTCTGTGCCCAAGACGTCTGCGCCACACATGGATACAGTTCTTATGCAGATCTTGTCTAGCACTGTACACTCTTTCTTTGCCTTTTAGCTGATAAAGTTTATTTTAGATGTTTCCTTCTGCAAGAATGTGACTCTCCTTTGATATAATGCAACTGTTGCCTTCAAAAGTAACTACATTCCCCTTTTGCGTAAGCTTTTTTACAGATAGAAGATTGCTTTCAAGACTGGGAACATAGAGAACATCCTTTACTGGGATCTTTCGGCTTTGTGCTGACAAAACTGGACAGTGGAGGTAGTCTCCTACTCCTTCTGAAGTCATGTATTGACCATTAGTGAAGATTACCTTTTCTGACTTGCTTTCATCAAGGTCAGTGAAGAAATCCTTATCATTTGTCATATAGCTTCTAGCATCAGAGTCTATACACCTTATATGCTTTGCAGATGAGCCTGTACTGGTATTAAATGCAGTTTCAATACATGCAGATTTTTCTTTTACAGCTGTTTACACCTTCTGATCACTGTTCCGCTTTTTAAGCTGACTCATTTTTGCTTTCCATATACTGCAGTTTGCTTTAAGGTGGCCGGCTTTTTACATATAAAATATTCCCGAGTTTCCCTTAGATTGCTCATATAATTAGGAAAGTCCTGTGTCTTTAATGCTGTCTCTGCTTTAGATTCTTTACTGCTGCTTACATTCTAAGTCTTTCACTTGAATTCATCAACAAGCTTGCCTTTGACATATTCTAGTGTGAGCTCATCATCTGGCCGTTCATCTAATGCAGTGACAAGTGTGTCATAACATAGTAGTGTAGCTACATTAAAGCCTTTAATTTTTTTCTCCAATACCCCTGAGACACTCCACAATCTCTAGGGTGTTTCTTCTATAGTCCTGCATATTCTGGCCATCACTTATCTTAGACTTTCTCATGAGATGAAGCTTATTGCTGAGATTTGATCTTTCATGCACTTTCTGTAACTCATCCCACATCTCCTTTGCAGTTGCACACTTGCATATATGCACAATCTGATCATCATCTACATTGAGGGAGATTGTGCTTTGTACTTTCTGATCCTTCTCTACCCGTTCATCTGGTAATGGATGAGGCACTTGTTGCTATCTATATTTCCACATACCTTCTCTTGCGAGCAGCATCTTCACCTTGAATTTCCAGGACTGATAATTCTGATTGGTGAGACTTTGCACTGATAACTTGCAGTGATCCCTCCTTGTTGACATCTTCTCTGTTGCTCTGCTGTTTTTGCTTCTGTTGCTGTATTATTCTTCTGTGTGACTCTGTGTCACTCTTGGAGTTCTGTGTCACGCTGGAGTTCTGTGTCATGCTGGGCCCATAACCTGTTGGCAGCGGATCATTCAGGATACACTGAAAACGTGTTGACAACAGAACTTAACTTTAATTAGCAACAAACAGGTACAGATATGAAAGGCTTTGTGGAAACAGCAATATACATCTTAAATTACCCTTTTCAGCATCAGCAAGCTGCTGTGCTTCTTTTCACATTCACAGACACAGGAAACAAGTTATAGTCACATGTTATTTCCTGTGTAAGCCTCTGGGAGTGTTCTCCCTTTTTTTTAAACTAACTTTACTGACAATGCACAAACCTAGCAATACAACACACTTTACAGGATTGGAGGTGCTGCACTAAACATATTTCAACAGTGATTCTAGAATGTATGAGGTTATATATTAGTTTAACTATATTATTGATGTTTTAAGTTACATGTTGGATATCAAATCTGGGAAGTGGAGCGATGTTGAGAATATTTTGCTGTGCTTAATTGATGGCCACTCCACCCTGTGCACCACTGCATATCAGCAGGTGTAGTAATATGGTGGTCGCGTTAGCTATGATCTGATGGTAGATGCTAGATATTATGTGCTTCTTCCAGGTCTAAAGTAACTTGTGTGATAAGGGGTGTGGTTGAGGGTTGGTCAAAGGAAGCTGTCAGCTGTGCCTGCTATAGTGAGGCATGATGTCACTGTCTGGCACACCATCATCTGCCAACTATGATTGGTCGACGGCGTGCATTGTGGTTCAGGGACCCAATAGGTCTCTGTGCCACTACGCATATCAGCTTGATGTGTGTCCTGAAATGCACATTCAGCTGAAGTGGGTCCTGTTGTTGGGTGACCCCTTCCACCACCAGGCCTGGCCGTGGTCATGACCTCTCTGACCGCAATTGTTACGCCCCTGTATCTGATCTCTGTGTCCTCACAAATGCTCATCTGGATGAAAAGGCTACATTTCCACAGAAAAGCTCCAAAGTATTGTAGAAAGCCTCCAAGAAGAGTGGAAACTGCTATAGCTACAGAGGTGAAATCAACTTGAGCATAGATTTAGCATACCTCAAAAGTTCCTGTAGGTGTAATCTGTGGGTGTCCTTATACTTTTGTCCATATAGGGGCCTCCTAACTCTCTTGACCGATGATGCCAATGAAGCTAAGAGTTGAGCAGTTTGAATCTTACTTTCTAAGCCTTTTGTTCTCTGAGAATATACCTCCAGCGTCGGCTAGCAGCTGCCTTTCCACTCTCCCAATTGAAATAGAAATAGCTGTATAAAAGCCAAGATAGCTAGCATGGCAAACAGTGTCAGCGTTTTTAATCATTTAAGTTTAGTCAGGCATGAAACTTATCAAAAATGTTAAATCAGACGCTAGGATAATATGTATGATATAGTTAACAATACCCAGAATTGCATCATGTTTAGTATGCACCCGACCTCACGTACCGATAGTCCTAGAGACAGTGCAAAGGCAGGACATACTCAAGAATCATTTCTACAAAAGAGTACCAAGGAGTAAATTTAAGCTCTTTATTGTGGAAAACTTACAAACCTGATGGGGGTTTGTGAGAGAGGTACTCATCCAAATTGTGGACAAAAACCTTGTAAAGTGCAATTAACAATAAAAAATTACCCAATCAGTACAAAATAAAGGTATCCATACAAAGTATCCTCATATGTAAGTATGGTACATCACGTTTGGGGTACAAGTGCAAAAGTGCTTTAACAATCAAATATTAATATGACCCAAATAAAATGACCTATACATACAGGGTATTTAAAGGTAACAGTGCAGAGCCTGATGTCTCAAAGTGCAATTGCATAAGGTTTATAGTAAACATAAGGAACAGTCAAAGTGTACAGAGACCTCACAACAGGCAAAATAACCAATTACCTTTAAGGAAGTACTGCTTGGTTAAAGTGCATCAAGGAGTTAACAGAGGCCCATCAATAGGATAGGGATCAGAAGCACGGAACAGCCCTACGCACATTCAGCTGAAGTGGGTCCTGTTGTTGGGTGACCCCTTCCACCACCAGGCCTGGCCGTGGTCATGACCTCTCTGACCGCAATTGTTACGCCCCTGTATCTAATCTCTGTGTCCTCACAAATGCTCATCTGGATGAAAAGGCTACATTTCCACAGATGTGGAATACAGGTTTCTTCAGGGGAAATAAAGGTTCCAGTATGCTCAATAGCCTGATCATGGCCCTTTTATATGATGTGTCGCAAGGATATGCACAGTGCTGATTGTAAAGTGAGGGCACCTGCCGACTCAGCGGCGCACATACCCGGAAGCCGCGTTTGCTTCCTGCCGATGCCAGCGTGCCGGGGAATTCCGCGTATGCGCGGGAGTGGGGACGCGTCACTGTGGCTCCCGTGCATGAGCAGATCCCCACAATGCCGCCGATGTTCGGCAGAGAGACGTCCAGGCCTCCAGTGACACGCGTACAGCGGCAGGGCCTCGGTGGAAAATCCTACTAACTAAATGCTGCTCTAGAGATTGAATTGTCTACCCAAAATGGAACAACAGGAAGATAAAATAGTAAATTCCTATATATGTAATCATTTGTATTTCTTTTTAGTTTTGTCACAGGATGATCACATCTTGATCCTATTATGCGGTGCAATAAGTAGGATATCCAAAAGGCAGCAATACTTGGGTCCGAAATATGAGGGTCCATAATATATGAAAAATTACCTATAAAGAGTACAATAAAAGGGAAAAGACATTAAAACCAAAATCTAGAAAGAAAAAGGGGAGGGAAAGAGCACACATCATCAGTGGTGACAGATCAAATTACAAAAAAGGTGCAAAGGACAAGGATTCGTTGAGTCCATATGGGACAATGGTATTAAGGGTGGCAATCTAACGAGCCTCACATTGCGCAAGCATTCTCTTGAGATTGCCCCCTATGATCCCACCCCTGATAATATCAATCCCACAGAACTTCAAACCTTCAAACACAACCATGTTTCTCTTTGAAGGGACGCGGGATAGTTTATAACAATGTGTTGTTGGTCACTGCCCTTGCTGCCTTGATGTCAAGCATGTGCTCCCTAATCCTCACCCAAAATTCTCTCGACGTCAAGCCCACACAAATCAGTGGGCAGTCACAGACCGCATAGTAGACAACATGTGTGGAAGCACATATAATTCTGTGATGTATATCATAGAGCTGGAGGCTCTGAAGGAGCATCAGAATCAGATGGAGGTCGTGGTGTGATGTTAACCAGAAGTGGACGTACCCTGCAACCTGTGGAACGCCGATCACCGGTTAATAAGAGGGGCAACAAGTTGCGGGTAATAAATCTTTCCACCCACACCCTATCTAAGGCCCAACTTGAGGTCTTATCAAAGGGACTCAGCTTCTCACCTTCCAACCATTTTGATTTCTTTTTAGCCATGAAAAATGTACCGTATATACTCGTGTATAAGCCGACCCGTGTATAAGCCGACCCCCCTACTTTGGCCCCCAAAATCTGGGAAAAACTATTGACTCGTGTATAAGCCGAGGGTGGACCCCAGCACAGGTATACAGCCCTCAGCAGTGTGGTATACAGCAGCCCCTGAGGTATATACAGCAGCCCCAGTGGTAGTATACAGCAGCAGCCCCAGTGGTATATACAGCAGCAGCCCCAGTAGTTAGTATACAGCAGCCCCAGAGGTATATACAGCAGCCCCAGTGGTAGTATACAGCAGCCCCAGAGGTATATACAGCAGCAGCCTCAGTGGTATAAACAGCAGCAGCCCCAGGGTATATACAGCAGCAGCCCCAGGGTATATACAGCAGCAGCCCCAGGGTATATACAGCAGCAGCCCCAGGGTATATACAGCAGCCGCCCCATGGTATATACAGCAGCAGCCGCCCCATGGTATATACAGCAGCAGCCGCCCCATGGTATATACAGCAGCAGCAGCCCCATGGTATATACAGCAGCAGCCCCAGTAGTTAGTATACAGCAGCCCCAGAGGTATATACAGCAGCCCAGTGGTAGTATACAGCAGCCCCAGAGGTATATACAGCAGCAGCCTCAGTGGTATAAACAGCAGCAGCCCCAGGGTATATACAGCAGCAGCCCCAGGGTATATACAGCAGCAGCCCCAGGGTATATACAGCAGCAGCCCCAGGGTATATACAGCAGCAGCCCCAGGGTATATACAGCAGCCGCCCCATGGTATATACAGCAGCAGCCGCCCCATGGTATATACAGCAGCAGCCGCCCCATGGTATATACAGCAGCAGCAGCCCCATGGTATATACAGCAGCAGCCCCAGTAGTTAGTATACAGCAGCCCCAGAGGTATATACAGCAGCCCCAGTGGTAGTATACAGCAGCCCCAGAGGTATATACAGCAGCAGCCTCAGTGGTATAAACAGCAGCAGCCCCAGGGTATATACAGCAGCAGCCCCAGGGTATATACAGCAGCAGCCCCCCCATGGTATATACAGCAGCAGCAGCCCCATGGTATACACAGCAGCAGCAGCCCCATGGTATATACAGCAGCAGCCGCCCCATGGTATATACAGCAGCAGCAGCCCCATGGTATATACAGCAGCAGCCCCAGTAGTTAGTATACAGCAGCCCCAGAGGTATATACAGCAGCCCCAGTGGTAGTATACAGCAGCCCCAGAGGTATATACAGCAGCAGCCTCAGTGGTATAAACAGCAGCAGCCCCAGGGTATATACAGCAGCAGCCCCAGGGTATATACAGCAGCAGCCCCCCCATGGTATATACAGCAGCAGCAGCCCCATGGTATACACAGCAGCAGCAGCCCCATGGTATACACAGCAGCAGCAGCCCCATGGTATACACAGCAGCAGCAGCCCCATGGTATACGCAGCAGCAGCAGCCCCATGGTATACGCAGCAGCAGCAGCCCCATGGTATACGCAGCAGCAGCAGCCCCATGGTATACGCAGCAGCAGCAGCCCCATGGTATACGCAGCAGCAGCAGCCCCATGGTATACGCAGCAGCAGCAGCCCCATGGTATACGCAGCAGCAGCAGCCCCATGGTATACGCAGCAGCACCCATGGTATACGCAGCAGCCCCATGGTATACGCAGCAGCCCCATGGTATACGCAGCAGCCCCATGGTATACGCAGCAGCAGCAGCCCCATGGTATACGCAGCAGCAGCAGCCCCATGGTATACGCAGCAGCAGCAGCCCCATGGTATACGCAGCAGCAGCAGCCCCATGGTATACGCAGCAGCAGCAGCCCCATGGTATACGCAGCAGCAGCAGCCCCATGGTATACGCAGCAGCCCCATGGTATACGCAGCAGCAGCAGCCCCATGGTATACGCAGCAGCAGCAGCCGCCCGAGGTATACAGGCCCCCCCCGTGCTCCTTAAACCTGTAAAGGAAGATGATTATACTTATCGCTGTCCGGCTGCCGTCCCCGCTCTCCATCGCGCTCCTCCATCTGCATCGCGCTCCTCCATCTTCCGGCTTCCGACTTCCTGTGTTGTGCGCCGACAATGACGTCATTGTCGGTGCCGACAGGAAGCCGGAAGATGGAGGAGCGCGATGCAGATGGAGGAGCGCGATGGAGAGCGGGGACGGCAGCCGGACAGCGATAAGTATAATCATCTTCCTTTACAGGTTTAAGGAGCACGGGGGGGGGCCTGTATACCTCTGGGGGGGCCTGTATACTGATGGGGGGGCCTTTATACCTCTGGGGGGGGGGGGCGCCCGTATAGTGACTCGCGTATAAGCCGAGGGGGTAACTTTTCAGCCCAATTTTTGGGCTGAAAAACTCGGCTTATACGCGAGTATATACGGTATACCTCTTTGCAAGGAAATTAATATTTTGAAGACTATTCCACAAAAAACCTGGTACCTCCACCCCCACACTACCGACACCTGCAGAGAGAGAGGCCCTGGCTTCACTGGAAGAGCTCTTTCAGGATGAACTTACCAAACCAACAGGTGAGTTCCCTAAGGAACTTTTACCGAAGTCCACAAAGTTCCCACCCTTATCATTGTGCCCGGCTGTTGAGATATTTCTGAGACTTGTCTTTAATGATTTCAAGCAGATACGGCGCAAGTGGAGATATGACAACCTCACCAAGTGACAGAGGACGGCTTTAAATGAACTACATGATCTTGGTTACATTGCATAAAGCCCGCTGATAAGGGTGGGAACATCGTAATCTGGCCTGTATTGATGTTTGAAAAGGAGGCCCTGTGGCAACTAAGGAATAGGGATACCTATTCTAGGTTGACGTGCTGCCCCCTGTCTGCTTTCACCACTAAACTCAGACTCATTCTGGGAAGAGTGGTGGAACAGGGCATTCTCAGCAAAAAAGATTCTGATGGCCTCCTGGTAAAATTCCCTCCGATATCCACCTTATATTTGCTCCCCAAGGTCCATAACGATGCCCTCAGTCCACCGGCTTGTCCAATCATGTCCGGTATTGACAGCTTGTGTGACCCTATTTGTAGGTTTATTGACCATTACTTGAAGCCACTTGTGGAAACATTGCTGTCATACCTGACACGACAGACCCCCTGAATAGGATTGGGGGCATCTATTTGGACCGTGATATGCTGATTGCCACTGTTGATGTGGAATCTTTATATACATGAATTGACCATGAAGATGGTCTTCGCGCTGTTCATTTCTATCTGGAGGCTGGGGGTCGTGGTGTCACTATGGGTGATCTTATCCTTGACTTGCTACGCCATGCTCTGACGCACAATTATTTCGTTGTCCGGGACTCTTACTATCTTCAGAAGCGGGACACTGCGATGGGCACGGCCTGCGCGCCTTCATATGCCAATTTGTTCCTAGGCTATTGAGAACGGGAGATCTTTGGCGATGGAGGCGTGCGCGGTTGGGCCCAGGCGCAGTGCTGGCTCAGATACATCGACAATGTCCTGATTGTGTGGCAGGGCACGGCGGAGTTTTTTGAGACGTTCATTGAGCAGCTCAACCACAGTCCCTACAATATCAAATTGACCCATAAAATTGGTGGAGATTGACTTTTTGGATATGAAGATTGTGGTTGATGAGCATCGGGTGGTGCAAACTGACATATTTAGAATATCTACCTCGATTAATGCACTCCTACATGTGAGTTCTGCTCATCATCTATCCACCATTCGCGCCATCCCGACTGGCCAGTTCCTCAGAATGAAACGTATCTGTTCTACAAATGATAGATTCGAACAGCAGGCGAATGACCTAAAACAACAGTTTAGAGATCGGGGATACAGCGGTAGATCAATAAGGGGTGGGTATCAGAGTGCCAGGAATACACCAAGGGACAAAATTGCTGAGATACGTTCCAAAAACAAAAGAGGGGGGTCAGGAGGTGCGTTTTATCAGTACTTACAACTGAGAATGGGAAACTATGCGGAATATTTTATCAAGACATTGGTCCGTCCTTGAGACCGACCCGATTCTCGGGGACATCCTTCCTGAAAAAAATTTGATGACAGCGAGACGAGCATGCAACCGGAAGAATTTGCTGGTCAGGAGCCATTATGTGGCACGCGTCCCGTGTCCTTTTGGGTTAAGGGGTCCCACCCCTAGTTGCTATTAATGCGGCCATTGCGTTGCATGCACGAATGTCTCGAGGTGCAATACATTCTCCTCATCCGATAATACACGGACCTACGATATACGTCAGAGGTCCCCAACTCCAGGCCTCAAGGGCCGCCAACAGTGCAGGCTTTCAGGATCTCCTTAGTATTGCACAGGAGTTTCAATCATCACCAGTGCAGATGATCACATTAGCACTTGTGCAATACTAAGAAAATTCTGAAAACCTGCACTGTTGGCGGCCCTTGAGGCCTGGAGTTGGGGACCTCTGATATACATCATAGAATTACATGTGGTTCCACACATGTTGTCTACTATGTGGTCTGTGACTGCCCACTGATTTATGTGGGCTTGACGTCGAGAGAATTTTGGGTGAGAATTAGGGAGCACATGCTTGACATCGAGGCAGCAAGGGTAGTGACCTACAACACATTGTTAAAAACTATCCCGCGTCACTTCAAAGAGAAACACGGTTGTTACTCTAGAGGTTTGAAGTTCTGTGGGATTGATATGATCAGGGGTGGATCAGAGGAGACTATCTGAAGAGAATGCTTGCGCAATGTGACGCTCGTTGGGTAGCCACCCTTAATACCGTTGTCCCATATGGACTCAACCTCCCATATGGACTCAACGAATCCTTGTCCTTTGCACCTTTTTTGTAATTTGATCTGTCCCCACTGTTAATGTGTGCCCTTTCCCTTCCCTTTTTCTTTCTAGGTTTTGGTTTTAATGTCTTTTCCCTTTTATTGTACTCTTTATAGGAAATTTTTCATATATTATGTACCCTCATATTCGGACTCAAGGATTGCTGCCTTTTGGATATTCTACTTATTGCACCGTATAATAGGATCAAGATGTGATCATCCTATGACAAGAGGAAAAAGAAAAACAAATGATTTCATATATAAGAATTCACTATTTTATCTTCTTGTTGTTCCTCTGTCATATTGGGTAGACAATTTCATCTCTGGGGCAGCATTTAGATAGTAGGATTTTCCACCGAGGCCCTGCCGCTTTGCGCACGTCACTGGAGGACTGGACGTCTCTCTGCCAAACGTCGGTGGTATTGTGGGTATCTGCGCATGCGCGGGAGCCACGGTGAAGCGTCCCTGCTCCTGCGCATGCGCGGAATTCCCCGCCCGTGCATGCGCAGAATTCCCCAACACGCTGGCATTGGCAGGAAGCAGATGCGGCTTTTGGTTATGTGCGCCGCTGAGTTGGCAGGTGCCCTCACTTTACAAACAGCACTGTGCATATCCTTGGGACACATCATATAAAAGGGCCATGATCAGGCTATTGAGCATACTGGAAACTTTATTTTCCATGAAGAAACCTGTATTACACAGGTGAAACGTGCGTAGGGCTGTTTCGTGCTTCTCCTCCCTATCCTATTGATGGGCCTCTGTTAACCCCTTGATGCACTTTAACCAAGCAGTACTTCCTTAAAGTAATTGGTTCTTTGCCTGTTGTGAGGTCTCTATATACTTTGACTGTTCCTTATGTTTACTATAAACCTTAGGCAATTGCACTTTGAAACAACAGGCTCTGCACTGTTACCTTGAAATACCCTGTATGTATAGGTCATTTTATTTGGGTCATATTAATGTTTGACACTTAAAATGCTTTGCACTTGTACCCCAAACGTGATGTACCATATATATGAGGATCCTTGCATGGATACCTTTATTTTGTACTGTTTTGGTAATTTTCTATTGTTAATTGCGCTTTACAGTGTTTTTGCCCACAATTTGGATGAGTACCTCTCTCTTTCACAAACCCCCATCCAGTTTTTAAGTCTTCCATAATAAAGAGCTTAAATTTACTGCTTGATACTCTTTAATATGTATGATATGTAGTAAAAGTTTACCATGAGCCACAACGCTGCAAAAAAAAAAAAAAAAAAGAAAAATGCTTTGACTGTATATAAATGTTCTTTAGTAACCTTTCTCCAGAGGTTTCCTCTGCATCTAAACACTTTTTTAGCCATTTGAGAATTTTCCAGTGGCTAGGATTAGGAAGATGAATGCGCTGTATTAGCTTCCTCTTGAGCTTCTAGACTTAACAAGATTTATTTCAGCAGTTCAAAAACATCCAAAGATTGGCAATAGTTTCAGGACCCGGTGAGGCTATAATAAAACTCATTACTCTTTGTTAGCATAAAGGGCAATAATTAAACAGTCAACCCAGCAGCTAAAACATCTATTTATCTAGAAGCAAAGCAATATATTTAAAATATAGACCATTTGTGTCTGGATGTTTAAGAAATACATTCATATTACGGTAAGTTGGATATTAGCAGCAGACTCGTACAATGTATTTTGGTAACCTGGGCAGATGAGGCCAGTGGCACCATTTATCCCTACCTTCCCCCCAGCAAAAAGATGGCTCATAGAGTAAGATAATACGACTCCTGATACATCCCCCAGTTGGTTCTATTAACAACTAGCAAGCTTTGATGACCAATTCCACTAGAGTTGTTACAACATATTATAAGCAAAAGGAGAAAAGTGGTGTATTTTAGGGGTGTAGCTTAATATAGGTTATCATTTCACACTTAGATATTGGAAATACTCATTATCTGTGAACTGTTTACATGATATCAGGGACCATATACTGATGATGGGATGCTGCCATAATCATGTACCGATGATGGTTTTGATGTACTAAGCTTTGTACTTGTAGTCAAATACTGATGTTGGTTTTCGTGCTGTATTCTTGTATTCATGATGATGAATCTGGTGCCAAACTCATGTACTGATGATGGTTCTGGTGATTACTATATCACCACTACATGAATATAGTCATGTAGTGGTGATATAGTAATCACCAGAACCATCATCAGTACATGAGTTTGGCACCAGATTCATCATCATGAATACAAGAATACAGCACGAAAACCAACATCAGTACTTGACTACAAGTACAAAGCATAGTACAGCAATCAATTGCAATGCCAGGTCAGCCCCATATACATTTGTATTGCATAAAGCTACATTTCCCAGTATGTCCTAAACAATTGTAAGCAGATGCTACAAGCTGTTGTTACCAGTGATCATCAGGCTGTAGACCATACAGAAATGGCAGTACTGATTATATGCAATCTGAATAACAAACATTTCCACACAGGCACCTTGGAGATTACTTTTTTTCTGATTGGAGTAATTATTTTCCCTTTAAATTACATTTGCTCCAGATGCCATGATGACTTTGCACAGCTACAGCTTGCCTCTGCACGCTTCCCCTTTCTCTAAAAGGAAAAATTACCAAATACATAAAATAAGTAAATAAATTGCAATTGTGCTTTCATGCCCTCGGCCACGGGGCCGGTCTCTACTAAGCAGAGAGATCAGTGCCCACCACGTAGCTCTGCTGTTACTGCTCACCTTGTCCATGGCTCCATGCCGTCATCTGCTTCTTTCTCTGCTAGGAACCTGCGCTCCCTTGGCAAGTCTCCTGGGAATCTTCTTAGGATGCGCACTGCTTCCTGCACATACTTAACTGAGCAGTATGCACCTTTTCTCTATTAGGGCTTTCTGTGCTGTGTTGCTCTGTGCATAAAAGGAACCCTTCCCCTAAGAGTAGTGCCTGGGCAACTTGTACTTTGGATGTTACTAATACCTCCGTTTCCACAGAATCAGCTTCTCCCAGTTGCTTATCCTGGAACCCTGTAGACACTCTGGATCTCAACCCGAGCTGGCCAAGCCTCTCCTCACGGAACCCTCTGGATACCTCCACCGGCTGGACCAGATTACAGAGAGCTCCCAGGATCCTCTCCACAGACACAGCTGGCATTACACAGTCTCTCCACCTCTACGTTACGGTCTGTACGAGTCGCCCCTCTGGATCGGGATTCGCGACATTTAGGTATTCTGGTGTAACCTTACGGGGGTTACCTCCACTATGAGCATACAGTGTCGCAATCCAAAGGGTCCTCCCCTCAGGCATCTTCCCCTTTTTGTTAAACTATCCTCAATAAATATCCTTGATTTTATGAAAGTCACTCTCCTCCCTCTTGAATATCGGGTATACAGCTACCACTGCACCACCAGTGGTCCATTGAGTCCACTTTACATCATCACGCTCTGTGGACGTAACAAGTGCATGTAAATAAAATAGTGCTTGGTAACTATTTTGATCAAAAAATGTAAAAGCTATCCCACCATGTCATGGTGACCCCAACAGGACGGTCCTATCCTAACATCAAATATTTAAAACCTTACCATATATCTAATGACATCAATGTGGTAAGGGTTGAGCATGACCACCTCAATGTGGTCACCTTGACTTGGTGGGATGACCTTTACATTTTTTGGATCAAAATAATGTTACCAAGTACCCTATTTAGTTTACATACACAACTTTGCAGACTGTCTAGTGACTTGGCTTCAATAACCTTCTTCCAGGTTTCGAACTGAATGTACTAGATGTTCAAGGGGGTGAGTTATGAGCACCTCTGCCCTCCCGGGCAGGGAAGCAAAAGGGGAAAAACACATGATTAGTTGTTATTGGTGATGTGCCTTAGAAGGGCTAGGATCTGTTTCTGCATCCAGATCCTGATGCCATTACTTGGACTATTAGAGGCTTAGGATCATCTGCCACATACTATTGTTACCCACCTTGCATATGCTACTGTATTTGAAAAGCTATTCTAAGGATGAGTGATTTTTTTCTTTTCATTGGCATCAGATTTCAGGTCAGGTGACGCCACCGGATTTGTACTTTGTTGCTGTATTACAGGCTGTGGAGAAAGTAGATCTAACTTTGGTGGAATATTCTACAAGCAGCACAATAAAGTTGACTTGACTGTTGATCAGTCCACTGTCACTTTGTGCTCAGTCACACACACCTTCACAGTCACTTCAGCCCCCCATACATTATAATGTTTCCCACAGCATTCCATACTGTATGATAACTGCCAAGGTCTCCCATACAGTATGATGGTCGTTAAAGCCCCCATACAGTGTGATGGCCCCCACTGCCCACCATACAGTATGATTGTTCCACAGCCTCTATAAATTATGATGTTCTTCACAGTCCACCATATAGTATGATGCCCCACAGTATTATTCCCAGGTTAAATAATATACAAAAAAGGAAAAACAGCTTGTACTCATTTAATACAGGCTACCTGTCCACCACAGCCTCCATCACCTCATCTATCTTGTGTAATAGTGGGCACCGGCATGCCCTGCATGATGCTTGCCTCCTAACAGGCCAGAAGTGGCCTGCAACATGTTGGAGTTCCTGTCAGTGCAGGGAGCTGATTAAAGCTCTTGTGCCCCTGTTCCAGTGCTCACATCTTCAATTGAGTAACAAGTGTCGGTGTGATCCACTGCGCTATAGGCCGGGCTTACCCTGGAAGGGCCTGACTAAGTGCCTACCGGGTATTCATTAAAACCTCTGATGGTGAGGTTGGACTTGGCTGCCGGTAGACACCAGGCACCACTCCAGGGCAAATCATCTGCAGCAGCTGACCCCAGGGGTTAAGGACGCAGTTACGGACATGGAGTATTAGACAGGACAAGATCAGGGTCACAGGCACATTGAATACTAACACTGGTTCCGCTACTCTTGAACTTATAATTAGTCATGTGTTTAGGAACTGAACTTTTGTTTGCTTATAACAATGTGTGCAATGTGTGTTAATACAAGACTTTTCAAATGTTAAACTTTGTTCAGCTGTGTCATTGTCTCATGTCAAAAGATTCCTGAATTTCCCATTATAGTTATTACAGGATACTCTAGCCAGTAAAGGAATCTGCTAAGGTAATGATTTCTGGACCTAAGTTAGAGCAGGTGTTCGCCATAATTAGATCTCTCTAGAAAGATGTGTAAGCCCTTCAAAACGAACTTGGAGGCATTGAACACAATTGGCAAGTGTTTGTGTGGCATCCCTATGGCAAGGTGCCACAGGGAGGTACTGCACCCCAAACAGAAGGTGTAGTGCCTCCGTAGCCATGTATATGGAGGACCCTACAGAGTCTGCACCCTGCATCCATACAATAGGCCACTTTAATACAGGGGACCGTATATTTAGTATGTCCCAGGGGGTGAAGCCTAGAGAGCGGGAGACAGGGAGTGACAATAGTGTCAGGCAGACGGTGTGAGTAGAGCAGCAAAGGCAGACGCAGGGGACCCTGCGGCTGTAACAGGAGGGCACCTTTTAGGAGAGGGGTGACCCAGACTTGGAAGGGGGTTATTCCAGAACTAGTTGGAGCCAGCTGGAGGCCCAGGTCACCACCAGCATACCGGAGCCGATGCAGCTAGTAAAAGGTCTAACCCTAACTGCAGACCGGAAAGCTGAGGGGCCGTCGCAAGGGAGCCACAGCACCCATAAAGAAGCCCAACATCAGTCCCGCAGCTGTGTCCACGACGCCGACAGGTGGGAGACTTTGGGTAACAGACCCCGAGGACTAGATACTTGGCTCAAGAGGGGAGAGCAGAGACAGAGGGACAGGAACAGGAACGCCATATTAAAGGCACCACTGCCAGCCTCTGGAAAGTCCTCCAAAATCTGCGGCTACAAACCCCGTTCAACCAGACTGTGCCGTGTACCATTTTCCACCTGGTGCAAGTAAAGAACTGTTCCAGCTGATCTGGTGTTTGATCTCCTTCTATCCGCAGCCCAGATGGCTTCTACAATATAATTGAGGTGAGGACTACTACTCCCCTCATCCACCCTACTGCCCCGAGGTAAAGCTCCACCTGTGGGGAGCTGTACTACCAAAGCTACATTTACATCACCTCAGCGGCCGGCCGCAGCGTTGGTGGCCCTATTACCAGGTACCACAGGTGGCGTCACGTTACCATTCCCCCATCATCATCACCGCCACCCCGCCATTGAGGCTCCAGGGCACAGAACGGGGAACCGACCAGCTGTGATCCCCCACCGAAGTAACCCCCTGTCCTGGTATCCGAGTACCCCCTACCTTGTCAACTGACTCATTTTTTTGGCTTCACGAACATGATCCCATGCCCGATACTGTGTGCCTCAATTTGAACTCTATTGAATGTTTTGTGCACTGTAAAGTTGGGCCGCCATTACTACGCCACAGCACAGGAAGAGCATCGCGACTGCTCGGCTGAAAGGCGTGAAGATAAGCCCCGCCTCCTTGCTCTGCCGATGTTCAACGAAGTGCAGTGGCTGGCCCCGAGAAGATCTGAGGGCTGATTAACTGAACTATTGAAATAAGCGGGTCTGCATATGTAAAAAACTATGTGCTGGTCCCAGGGCGTGCTTCGGCCCCTCAAGTCAGTTGGGCCATGCAAGAGGAGCCAAACTGCCTCCCCGCCCCCCTTGCCATCAAACAACCAAGGGGGCGGGCCAGGAACCAGACCGCACCAGCTCGGGACTACAAAAAGTAAACAGGGAGCGGCCGGAAGTCATAACGAGAGACCTGGGCAGACTCCGGATCCATTACCCGTGTGTGGCCTGATAGAGATGGCAGTCCCTAGACTCAGAGATTTAATCCGGGAGGTTGAGGAAGACATCCGAGCCGACTGTGCTGTCCTGGGAGAATCCACCCTGGAAACTGAGGGAGAGAACATTGCCTTCTGGGAAGCAGCACTGAGGGGTCTGCGGGTTTGACTCCAAGAGACCACCAAGCGGACCATCCGGCATTGGAGTGCCGAGATGGTCCTCCAGCTCAGTCGGCGCATGGAGCAGAGAAGGGGAGCACGTCCAAACACGGAAGCGGGGGTGACGGTAGCAACAGAAACCGAGCACCGGGTAGCCGGTGAGGCTTACGCCCCCACAGAACTCGATGCATCCAGCACAGAGATCCCTGAACCAGCAACCCAGACCACAGTGAAGCCCGGAGAGGAGGAGGCTGCTGAGCCGGAGGATCTCATCCGGTTTCCCGAGGAACCCGACCAGACAGTGGAGGAGGAGGATGACCGTCCTGAGGCTCCTGTGTTGAGGAGGAGGAGAATCTGGAGGAGGGCACCATCGGTAACGCCGAGGAGACTGAGCCCCGGGAGCTATGGAGGGCTGAATCACCAATGGTACGGATCGAGGCAGGAGCAATGAGAGTGATCCAATCCTTCCCTTGGCTGACACCGAGCGCTCCTGGCAACCCGTGGGACAGCCTTGGTTTACGCAGCCTGCTCAAGATGATGAAGCGGAACGACAGAGGTGGTAAGAGGCATGGTGGGCAAACAAGATGGAGACCCACCAGGACCATGCCTTCGGCCACACTCAGCTTCCGCGACCCCTGAATCAATGCTAAAAAGGGGGTCGTTACCGTTTTCAATCTGGGAAAGGGTACGGTTTTGCCCGGGAGGAAGGCCTCTATTCAGAGGTTTTTGTGGGAAGGAGAGAAGTGGAGTCCCACCTCCTGCAAGGCCACCCAGACCGGGATCTATATCGGGTCGATACCATAACATATGAACGTCATGTAGTGCCCCGAGGGTGGTACGCGATCTGGGGCAGTAGAAGTGACGACTGACAAGATTAACCCGGTATAGTGTACCACTGTATATAGTTATTTATTGTGCCTTTTTCTTGCAGCACTTGGATAAAAATCACATGAACATAAATGTGAACTGTTGTTTCAAAAAGCATGATTGAACTTGAAGTCAGAGACTTAATACCCAGCCCCGTTGGGCCAATATGAACTTAAAGTAAAATGTTTATTTGCAACGTTTGAAGCCTAGCGCCTGGCACTAGAGAAGACCAAAAGTAATCATTTAGTTTTCTGTGTGTTGTGAGACAAGGGATATAGGTCAGCCAGGATCTTTGCTTCAGTTCAAGCAAGCAGCCGTGGAATCAAGGTGGACAATGGCAGACTGGCAGGCTTCACACAGGTATGGTCACAGCCAGATTTATCAAGCACACTTAACACTCAGTGTTACATAGGCAAAACATGAAAATAAATGTCTAATGCCTTCTGGCCACTAACTAAACAACAGTGTACTAACTACAAAATAAACCTAAGCAACAAACAAAGGAAAGGTATTTTACTGTGTCAGCTTCTCAGCCCACAAGACAGGGGAGGGGGATCCTCCAACCTCTCCTAATTATATCAGCTGATCCATAGAGGAACAAAACCTGGACTGAATGTGTAGAGTGGAACATTTAGTTCCACAGAGTAATCCAGAAACCAGGCCCAGATTACACAGAAATAACCAGGCATCAGTGACTTAACAACTGCTGGGATAAATCTGACTTCCCCAGCTTTTAAATTTGCACAGGCTGACTATTCCACAATCAATACAGAGAGGCATATGAAATGAAATGAGGGGAAACATACCTATTGTCTAGTACCTCTCCCCTTCGCACCTCACAGTGTTTAAAAAGTTACCCGCTTATATGTTAATAAAAAGTTTAGCTCAAACCCAGTTTGGTTGTAACACTCGTGGACAAGTGTATTTAACCGGAGGGGGGGGTGACCCTATGGTAAGGCGCCACAGGGAGGTACTGCACCCCAAACAGAAGGTGTAGTGCCTCCGTAGCCGTGGATATGGAGGACCCTATAGAGTCTGCACCCTGCATCCATTCAATAGGCCACTTTAATACAGGGGACCGTATATTTAGTAGGTCCCAGGGGGTGGAGCCTAGAGAGCGGGAGACAGGGAGTGACAATAGTGTAAGGCAGATGGTGTGAGTAGAGCAGCAAAGGCAGACACAGGGGACCCTGCGGCTGTAACAGGAGGGCACCTCTTAGAGGGGTGACCCAGACTTGGAAGGGGGTTATTCCAGGACTGGTTGGAGCCAGCTGGAGGCGCAGGTCACCACTGGCATACCGGAGCCGATGCAACTAGTAAAAGGTCTAACCCTAGCTGCAGACCGGAAAGCTGAGGGCCCGTCGCAAGGGAGCCACAGCACCCATAAAGAAGCCCAACATCGGCCCCGCAGCTGTGTCCACGACGCCGACAGGTGGGAGACTTTTGGTAACAGACTCCGAGGACTAGAGACTTGGCTCAAGAGGGGAGAGCAGAGACAGAGGGACAGGAACAGGAACACCATATTAAAGGCACCACTGCCAGACTCTGGAAAGTCCTCCAAAATCCGTGGCTACAAACCCCGTTCAACCAGACTGTGGCGTGTACCATTTTCCACCTGGTGTAAGTAAAGAACTGTTTCAGCTGATCTGGTGTTTGATCTCCTTCTATCCGCCACCCAGAGGGCTTCTGCAATATCATCGAGGTGAGGACTACTACTCCCCTCATCCACCCCACTGATGATCCACCTGTGGGGAGCTGTACTACCAAAGCTGCATTCACATCACCTCAGCAGCCGGCCGCAGCGCTGGTAACCCTATTACCAGGTAGCACAAGTGGCGTGACGTTACTATTTCCCATCATCATCACCCCCACCCCGCCATTGAGGGTCCAGGGCACGGAACCGGGAACCGATCAGCCGTGATCCCCCACTGAAGTAACCCCCTGTCCCGGTATCCAAGTACCCCCTACCCTGTCAACCGACTCATTTGCACAGACTTTGCATGACCTGAGTACCTGAATGGCAGCTCAGGAAAGTAAACTTGCAGGCATGGAGTCCCTGTACGGACGGGCCTTTAAGGACATAAGTACCCAGATGGCCACAGGTGTCATTATTTTTGGGCAACCGCAGCCAGCCAGTCCAACCAAGTTGCCACCATTCAGATGTAATGGCGATTGCAACAAATTTTGCCGACTTGTGTACCAACGTGTATAATATTTTGATGTGCATGCCAACCGCTTTCATACTGATAGATCCAAAGTATTATGCATAATCATATTGCTAACCTCACATGTGCTCGCCTGAGCCAATCCAATGATTGCCAAAAATGGACAGAAAGTTTCTGATCTGCGCTGCTATTCAATAACAAGACTTCCTCTGTGCTTTAAATAGTGGATTTTTATTCCTACGCATTTCAAGATCCTCCTGATCTCTTCCTTAGAAATGCATACAACAGAGTCAACCCATGGTTAAATGATTTGGATGATTTTCTGGCCGCTATGGTTTTAATGTTTCATGACCCTTACTGCCACGCCTCTGCTGAGACTGCTTTATTGTTATTGTGCCAGGGTAAACATTCTGTTATTGAGTATGCTACTGATTTTAGACGACTAGTGGTAGATACTGTGGTGCAGCGGATAACTACCTTACAGGTGTCGGTGCTGGGACTTGTGCTTCCATGACTCTGGTAAGGCATTAGATGTGTTATGCTGCAGGTTTGAAATCCAGAGGAGTGTTTGTTAAACCTGGATCCTCCTGTGTGCATGACACATCAGACCTAAGCAGACTCCCTCCTGGTCACATGGGCTGTGAGGTCAGGAAAAGTCCTGCACCATAGGATGTAGAGGAGACCAGAAAGAGTGCTTTCCCAGAGTCCACAATAGGTTAGGAGACCTTAGGGAGCCTGGATCACCCCGGACTCAGAGAGCTTGGACCTGGTCTGAGCCCGGACCAGACAGGAGTCTGTGATCCTGCAGAGGCGGCATCCTCCCCAACAAAACTAAAGTCAGTGATCACCATTATGGATTCACTAAGGTCCATGATCACTATCACGGACTAACAGGGACATGTGTGTGTCATCTCGGCCATTGGGACAGTCTGACATGTTATACATGTCCCGTTTGTGTATGCACTATATAACGTATGTGGTTTATGGGGCTTGTTAATAAACAAGTTGTTGTGATCATACCCGGTGCTGTGTAGACTGTTTTGAGCTGTCAAGTGAGCGACCCCCAATCCATATACTGATTGTTATGTCACAATACTAATTGGTACTGTTAAGCACAATTACCCATTTTTAGAAGATTGTCTAGGATTATAAAGGATCAATTAGCTTGCTCAGAATCACAAGCGTTAGAAATGTTTATTCAACGTTGTGTACTCTGTGAGGCACCACCGGCATGGTCCCTATGGCCGGGGTGCATCACATGCAGGATCAGGGTATGATCCTGTTCACACTGGCCAGTTTTACTGTGATGATGCTGTGTGAACCTACCCGGAACACAAGGTGTTAAACGTGAGAGTGAATGCTGTAGATCTGACACATTGATGAGCCTGATGAGCGGCTTTATGGGAACTGTGTGTCCTAATTGGTTGCAGCCCAGGTGGGTGTGTCCTGAGTAATAGCAGCTGGATGTGTCAGAGTGAGAGTGGCAGGCATGATAAAGAGCCTGCCAGCTGATTGAGGGAGAGATCATTATGAGCCTGATCATTATCAGCCAGAGAGCACGAGAGCCAGAGATGCAGTCTGTGTGTGATTGAGTCTCAGACTGAGGGACGCTGAATCCAGAGCAGTCCAGGATTCTGTGGTGTGCGAACATGATGGGAGCATGCTAGCTCCATACCGGTGGCTAGGACCGGGGTCGTGACAGCTCCTGGAGTGGGGAAGCCGTGGCTGAACCGGTGGATACTGGTCCGAGCGTGGGGCGAAACACGTCCGGGAAAGGAGCCCTTGGGGATGCTTGGTGTACCCATGACCCAGGTAGCGAGACCCGGATCCATGCCCGGTAAGAAGGCAGTTCCCGTATGCTTGAGTGAACTGTGCACCCTGTGCGTAAAATGTGCCAGGCGGGCATAGCCGCCCTTAGGTCCGACTAAGTAGTTAGTGAGGGACTTGTTGAACTGTATGTGTATTCTATTGCTTTTGTAAAAGACCTGGCGAGTGTATGTAGCCCTACAAGGGCAAATGTATGAAGTTTGCCATGCGGGCATAGCCGCTATTAGGTCCGACTAAAGTAGTCAGTGAAGGGACCTGTTGGAATGTATGTAGCCCTTCGGGAGGCAAATGTATGTAGCCCTTCGGGAGGAAAATGTATGAATTGTGCCAGGCGGGCATAGCCGCCCTTGGGTCCAACTGAGATAGTCAATGAAGGGACCCGATGAACCGGAATGTATGTACCAGAGGTCAGAAGCAGGGGTTAGAAGGCCTCCTAGAGTGGGCAAACCGTAGTTGAACCTGGTGGTCTCTGGTCTGGACGTGGGGCAAAACACGTCCAGGAAGGAGCCCCTTGGGGATGCATGATGTACCTATGACTCAGGTTGCTCAATCCCTGTTCGGAACCCAGAAGAGCCACAGTCCATGGATGTTTATAGGATGGGCTGTGAGCGTGTGAAAGGACGTGTGTGATACATGGAAGCTTATAGGATGGATCACATACAGTGTGTAAGAACCCGGTCAGGCTGGTGCCTGTAATCCGGGGTAGTGTGGAGCTGGGAAAATAAAGCCAGGCGGCTGGTTCCGCCATTGGGACCCACAGGGCCCGTTGATGAATGTGGTATCTGATGTTATGTGCAATATATGTGTTATGTAATGTTATATGTAAATGTATTGTGTAATTATGTACGGTGCTTATTATCAATGTGAAATGTGTCAAACATGCTACCCGGGTTATGTTATGTATGTGAGCAAAATAAACGGGTAGTCATTGGTTAAAGTATAAGCACGTGTTTTGTCGTTATGCAAGCGGGTTCCCCGAGCGCTACCTCACAACTCATAGACATTCGCCTTACTGAGAGTAGACAGGAGAAATTGGCAGCATTTAACAGTATGTCTAACTTTTTCCTTCTTCCTAAAGAGCCTGCAGGTAAAACATGTCAAGGAAAAGAGGAGGTTCCTATACTGATTGACTCAGTGCTTCAGGAAAAGTCTGTGCTTCTTTTGCGGTTAATCTGACCACTTTCTAATCAACTTAGTTTTAAAGGTTGAAGGAAGACTTTAAGTCCATCTAGTTCAACCCATAGCCTAACATGTTGATCCAGAGGAAGGCAAAAAAACCCATGTGGCAATACTAAGCTCCACATTGGGGAAAAAAATTCCTTCCTGACTCCACATACGGCAATCAGACTAGTTCCCTGGATCAACGCCCTATCAAAGAATCTAGTATATATAACTGGTAATATTATATTTTCCAAGAAAGGCATCCAGGCCCTTCTTAAATGTTAGTAGTGACTCACTCATGACAACATCATGTGGCAGAGAGTTCCATAGTCTCACTGCTCTTACAGTAAAGAATCCGCGTCTGTGATTATAATTAAACCTTCTTTCCTCCAGATGTAGAGTATGCCCCCTTGTCCCAGTCTCAGGCCTAAGAGTAAAAAGATCATTAGAAAGGTCTCTGTACTGTCCCCTCATATATTTAAGCATTATTATAAGATCACCCCTAAGACTTCGTTTTTCCAAACTAAATAACCCCAAGTTTAATAACCTGTCTTGGTATTGCAGACCCCTCAGTCCTCTAATAACCTTGGTCACTCTTCTCTGGACCCGCTCTAGTTCAGCTATTTCTTCCTTATACACCGGAGACTAGAATTGTACACAGTATTCTAAGTGTGGTCGCACTAGTGACTTGTATAGAGGTATAATTATGTTCTCCTCATGAGCATCTATGCCTCTTTTAATGCATCCCATTATTTTATTTGCCTTTGCAGCAGCTGCCTGACACTGGGCACTAAATGTGAGTTTGTCATCTACCCATACACCCAGGTCTTTTTCAGTGGTAGTTTTGCCCAGTGTTTTACAATTAAGAACATAATTATACATTTTATTTTCTCTGCCCAAGTGCATGACCTTACATTAATCCCCATTAAAGCTCATTTGCCATTTATCAGCCCAAGCTTCTAGTCTACATAAATCCTCCTCTAATATAAAATTGTCCTCCTCTGTAAGCGGGAGGACGCAGGTAACCAGGGTAAACAACGGATAACTAAGCACAGTGCGCTGCTTAGCAACCCATATTGACCCTAGTTACCAGCGATCTCTCTGCTGACTGGTCACTGATGAGTCTGCCTATTTGACAGCTCACCAGCGACTGCATAGAGACTTTCCAGCGATCCCAGCCAGGTCGGATCGCTGGAAAGTCTCAGCATGTAAAGGGGCCCTAAGGAAGAGACAGCTTCTGAAAACTCCTCATAAACAGCACACAGCACATAACACAACTCACAGGTCTTATATAGTGAATGAACTCTTACAGCGAGATGATGGGTAAGGGGATTATTTAAAGGCTGTAAAGTGGACAATTGCGTTACCTTACACACACAACAGCATGTCACATGGAGGGCCACAGAAGTTAATCCTTAATAGAGTAAAGGAAGTAAGGAAATGAACTCTATTTAACTACATCAGAGCAATTCACAGAAACTGCAAGGCAGTCTTTACATAACAGTACCCCCTCCTTTATGAGGGGCCTCTGGACCCTAAACTGGGTCCGTCCGGAAATGGTCCAAATTTCCTGAGTGATGACCTGTGAAAGATATTACAGATTGTAATGCCAGAGTGTTTGTATCTTGTTTCCCCGGCGTTACTGTGCATGTCTGTTCTCTTACCTAGTGCTCCTTCACCCCCTAACCAGTTGGGATACTGTTGTCTGTTACCTTTTATGGACGCTGCTCAGTTCCCTGCTCTGCTGCGTAGCCGTATGCAGGACTGCCACTATTAATTTTGGGGCCCCTGACTGCCAAAATTTTGGAGCCCCCATGAGACTTTGCCCAGTCTCCACCCGGCTCCACCTCCACCTGGCTCTGCCTCCACCCATGCTCCGCCTCCACCCAAACATACATTATATTTATAGTGAAAAATTGGAACAGCACCAAAAATTACCTCAATTTATGTGCAAAGCTTTCCCAACCAGCAATCCAGATGATTCCTTACAATAGAGTAAAAAATGGAAAATCAGCCCAAAAAAAAAATCAAAAAAGTGGACTTTATTGCCCAATGCTGGGACAGGCCATTTTTTTAACACTCCATCTCTATTATATATCACACACACACACTCTTGAGACTGCTGTGGGCTGAATACACAATAGCTGTATATATAATAAAAAATACACAATAGAGAAGGCTGCTAGCTGTATACACAATAGAGTTGGCTGCAGGCCGTATACACAATGGAAATGGCTGCGGGTCCGGCCGTCTAGACAATGGAGACAGCTGCTGGCTATACACATAGCAGAGAATACACAATAGAGATTTCTACTTGCTGTACACAATAGAGAATACACAATAGAGACTGCTGCTGGCCATATACACAATGGAGATGGCTGCAGGACAATTGCACAATGGAGACGGCTGCGGGACAAATGCACAATGGAGATGGCTGCGGGACCTGGAGCCCCACAATGAATTCTTCACGTGCATAGTATGATGACCCTACTGCAAGTCCCTCAACTACACTGGCACAGTTTGATCTCCAAACGTGACCCCCACACAGCCCTCCATGTAGTATAATGGACCCACATATAATATAATGTCCCCAAACCTCCATATAGTATAATGCACCCTCACAGTCCTAAATATAGTATAATACACCCCCATGGTACTACATATAGTAAAATGTACCCTCACAGTACTCCATATAGTATATTGCATCCCCCATAGCCTTCCTTATAGTATAATTCATCCTCATAGTCCTCCATATAGTATTGTGCTATAGTATCGTGCACCCCCATAGTTTTCCATATAGTATATTGCACCTTCATAGTCCTCCTATATTATATTGCACATCACATAGCCCCCACCAGTGTATTCACTGATTAAAAAAAAAAATACTCACCTCTCTTCTTGCTGCTTCGGTTTCCTCAGCATCTGCTGAGCTACAGATGGCAGACAGTGATGACCAGGACTCTGGAAAAGAATCCTGCCAGCAGAAGCAGCCAGGACTATAGAAGCGGCATCCGCGGGGAGCTACCACTGGTACACACACTTCGTATGCCCGCGGCTCCTATTCATACACCTTGTACACACTCGACTCCGCTCTGTACACATTGTACACACTCGACTCCGCTCTGTACACATTGCACACATATGGCTCTGCTCCGTACACCTTGTACACACTCGGCTCCTCTCCGTACACCTCGTGCATACTCAGCTCCTCTCCGTACACCTCGTGCACACTCGGCTCCACTCTGTACACCTCGTATACGTGGCTCTGCTCTGTACACCTCGTACACACGCGGCTCCACTCTGTACATCTCGTACACATGCGGCTCCTCTCCATACACATCGTACACATGCAGCTCTGCTCCGTACACCTCGTACACACTCGGCTCCTATCCGTACATCTTGCACACACACTGGTGGGTGGGTAATGGCATCTGCCTGGTCCCTGTCCCAGCCTCTCTTTGTCCTGGTGGATGGGCAGGGGTGGGCATGCCTGGGGGTCCCCCTGTGCAGTGAGGCCTGCTGGGTGGGCTGGGCTTCCACACAGTAACACACAACTTCTAAGAAAGTGGGCTGGCCCCCTGCACTGAGGCTGCTGTGACGACAAGTGGCTTTTCAGTGCACAGTGACAGAGACACTCACTGACTGTCATAGTGCACTGCTCACTAGCACAGGTCTAGTGCTGTCTGCTGCAGCCTGCAGGCAGCTGCTGCGCTCCCCGCTGGTAAAGCACTGCCTCAGCATCAGCGTTTGCTGGCTGTGGGGGGCGGGCCTCCTAGCTCCAAACATTCACGCTCCCGCCAGCACGGCCGAGCCCCCCCTGCCTCTGTTCCAATGGTAACGCTCCCTCCAATGACGGGCGGGCCAGTGACTGGAGGCAGACCTGTCAGGTCCTAGTGGCGGCCCTGGCCGTACATGTGTTGTAGAGTCTTTGCCGAGCTGATTGACCATCTGCGTGTGCGGTCCCTGGCTGCTGCTGTGGAAGTTATTCGCAGGTTCCGAGGTCCACTGCGGCTGGTGCATGACTTCTACATATGTCCAGGCTTGCAACCGCAGCCACGTGCCCTAGACCTCAGTTCCTGTGCTGGCTATGCTGTACTAGTTTCTGTCTGTGCTTAGGGTGTGCGCGGCCACAACTTCCCCGATTTTATTAGGAGGAGTGTGTGTGCTTGAATTGCTGTCCCCAGCCTAATGCTATGGTTCAGCTCTTATGTAAAGTTCCCTTTCCTTGATGGGCATTCTTATTAGGTTGTAGAACCTAGCCATGTGTGTTTGGTCCAGTATGCTGCTCTTGGCCTGCCTTGTATTCAGCTCCTGTTCTGCCTGCTACCAGTTCTAGGATTGCGGATGTGTGGCTATCTTTGTCTCTGTCAATGTGCTGGTACTAAAGTTCTTGCCCTTGAATGTGGATTCCTGCTGTGTGATTTTCCTGAAGTCCTTTTGTGTCTTGAACCATATATCTAGTGACTAAGTTTCTTGTAACCATTGTCTCGTGAATAAACCAGTGTTCTTCTTTTGGAGATGGAGTCCGGTGTTTCTGCTGAGCATGTACTGTGCTGTGCTAAAACGTCCAGCTTCGGTCTACTCCTGCGGTGCATGTGTCTCACAGCTCTGGTCCATGCTTGTTATGCCTGCACTGTTCTGCTGTGCTCGCAATACTTAGCTCGGGTCTGCTCTGGTAGTACCTATGTCATGCAGCTCCTGTTCAATCCTGCACTGCTTGCACCATATCGCTTGAGTTCCTTTTTAGTGTTCGAGCCTGATGACCACTGGCTGGTGCCTGGAGCTTGTATCTATTGGCCGGAGCCCAACAACCGCTGCCTGGTGTCCTCAATGTCTTGCCTGGTTTCTTTGATGTTCTGCCTGGTGTCCTTGATGACCGTTACTGGTGTCCCTGATAACCGCTTCCGGTGTCCCTGATGACCGCTGCTCGTGTCCCTGATGTCCTGCATGTGCCCTGACGTTCCTTGCCTGGAGCCGTGTCCAATGTTCGGAGTCCAGATACCCTGCCTTTGTCCTAGATGTCTAGCCTGTGTCCAGACGTTAAGTGTCCAGGCCATGTTTCAGAGTCAGTCCCGCACGTGTTCCTGATTGGGCTCCTCCTTCATGTTCTTGGGGAGTCTCCAGCCTTGGATTCTGGAGACGGCTCTGCCTGTGTATTCTGGATTTGACCAGCCGGTGTCCTAAACTGCCATGTCGGTGTTCCTGGACTTGTGCTGTCCGTGTCCCGATGTCCGGCCTGTTTCCTGTGGTCCATTCTGTGATTACGACTGTCTGAAGTCAGTGGCGGATGTTCTCTTGCTGTGCCAGTGCTACGCTTAAGGCCTGAGAGACAGGTTCCCCTGATATGCCCGTGCCAGATGACCCTAGACTGCATCAACCCATGATGACCTCTTACCATCTCCTGACGTCTGCCTATGTAAGATGTCCCCGATGCTTTATGTGTGGAATTGGGAGCCTGGCATCGTAATGTCTTGTTTTATGTAATGTGATTTTGTTTAGTAAACTGTATGTTCTGAATACCTGAAGTGTGCAGTGTCATCTAGTTCCGCATGATACCACCTTGCCCACATGCTAAGCTGTCACAGACCCCAGTTGCTGCCCTTCCCTAGTCTGGGCAGGCCTGGTTCCCCTTGTGGTCCAGTGTGACCACATACTATACCGCCTGGGATGCACGCCCCATGTCACCGTGGCCTGGCTGTGTAGGAGCATAGGTTAAGCTAAGCGAGTCCTCTCCCCGTAACACAGATATTCAGCACTGGAGATATTTTGAGTTGGAACAACACTGGGTTGGAAATGGCCAATGCCCTAAATAGACCAATAACTCCAGAACTAGGAATCCCAGCTGCACAACTCCACCTAACGTATTTGGACAACACCCACACAAAATCATCCACACTTGGGTCTGGACCTGAACGTTTATTAACATGAATCCGGTCACTGACAGGGGTACTTTTTTAGGATGGCGAACGACAGAAGCGTCTACTAGTTTCTTAGCATTCTTTCCCTCAGGGCACTTAGTGGGAGTCATAGCCCTCCCCGAGCCACTCTCCCAGGATGGCTACTAGGCCTAGCATTAACCTAGGCCACTTCATAGTAATAATGCCACCATCCTGTGCTGCTTCCTATAATAATACCCCTCATGCTTGGCCCTTTGTAGTAATCATGTCCAATATCCCGTGCTCCTTCTTAAAGGGAACCTGTCACCTGGATCTAAGCCCCTACACTATCACTACCTGTCCCTGCACCTTCCTAGCTGCTCCCTATCTATCCCTCTCTGAGCTAAATCCGCCCTATAAAACTGCAGAAAAATAACTTATAACTTACAGAAGTCCCTGAGGCTGGGGACTGAGAAGGCGGCGCCAGGCTCCATTCAGCCCCTCCTCCATGCAGCAGCACACGCCCCACTGGGCGGCGTTATTCTTTCTTCATCGCCGCCTCCTACATTTGGAATCTCCCGCCTGCTTTACACCTACCATGTTGTGGTGATGCGACCTCGATGTGTCCCCTGACCAGGACACAGCATATGGGAGATTGTATCTTCTGCTCGGTAGCAGCACACACAGGGTGAGTTGCTACTGGAGCTAAGTGCTGATTTAAATCACTGACACCCAGGTGTGCGGGTGAATAGGAGATGATATGTGCTGCCCTGGGCTGTGGGGAGGGGGTGGAGTGTGTCAGGACAGCAGCAAGAGCTGCTGGGATTGTATGAGGTTCTACTCGGCTGTGCCCCGGTGTAACAGGCCAGACTAACCCCCCGACCAGAATATACTCGGGGTTAAAGTGGCCTAGGCCAGATTATACCCCTCCGTATACCACAGCAGCTGTAGATCAGGGCTCCAAGCAACACATGGGGGCCCGAGGCAGCACAAAGTGGCCCCAGGCAGCAGAAAGTGGCCCTACGCAACATACAGGGGCCCCAGGCAGTGCTAGGGCCCCAGGCAGTGCACAGGGCCCCAGGCAGCACAAAGTGGCCCCAAGCAGCACACAGGGGCCCCAGGCAGTACTAGGGGCCACAAGCTACACACAGGATCCCAGGCTACACACAGGGGCCCCATGCAGCATACAAGGACCCCAGGCAGTGCACGGGGCCCCAGGGAGTGCACGGGGCCCCAGGCAGCACAAAGTGGCCCCAGGCTACATACAGGGGCCCCAGGCAGTACCAGGGGCCCCAGGCAGCACAAAGTGACCACAGGCAATATACAGGGGCCCCAGGCAGTGGGCCACCCGGGGCCACTTTGTGCTGCCTGGGGCCCCTGTGTGCTGCCTCTGGCCCCCATGCGCTGCCTGGGACCCCTTTATACTGCCTAGGGCCCTTGTATGCTGCATGGGGCCCCTGTATGTAGCCTGGGACCCCTGTGTGTAGCCTGGGGCCCCTGTATGTTGCCTGGGGCCCCTGTATGTTGCCTGGGGCCCCTGTATGTTGCCTGGGGCCACTTTGTGCTGCCTGGGGCCCCGTGCACTGCCTGGGGCCCCGTGCACTGCCTGGGGCCCCGTGCACTGCCTGGGGTCCTTGTATGCTGCATGGGGCCCCTGTGTGTAGCCTGGGATCCTGTGTGTAGCTTGTGGCCCCTAGTACTGCCTGGGGCCCCTGTATGTTGCCTGGGGCCTCTTTGTGCTGCTTGGGGCCACTTTGTGCTGCCTGGGGCCCTGTGCACTGCCTGGGGCCCCTAGCACTGCCTGGGGCCCTAGCACTGCCTGGGGCCCTAGCACTGCCTGGGGCCCCTGTATGTTGCGTAGGGCCACTTTCTGCTGCCTGGGGCCACTTTGTGCTGCCTCGGGCCCCCATGTGTTGCTTGGAGCCCTGATCTACAGCTGCTGTGGTATACATAGGGGTATAATCTGGCCTAGGCCACTTTAACCCCGAGTATATTCTGGTCGGGGGGGTTAGTCTGGCCTGTTACACCGGGGCGCAGCCGAGTAGAACCTCATACAATCCCAGCAGCTTCTGCTGCTGTCCTGACACACTCCACCCCCTCCCCACAGCCCAGGGCAGCACATATCATCTCCTATTCACCCGCACACCTGGGGGTCAGTGATTTCAATCAGCACTTAGCTCCAGTAGCAGCTCACCCTGTGTGTGCTGCTACCGAGCAGAAGATACAATCTCCCATATGCTGTGTCTCAGTCAGGGGACACATCGAGGTCGCATCACCACAACATGATAGGTGTAAAGCAGGCGGGAGATTCCAAATGGAGGAGGCGGCGATGAAGAAAGAATAACGCCGCCCAGTGGGGCGTGTGCTGCTACATGGAGGAGGGGCTGAATGGAGCCTGGCGCCGCCTTCTCAGTCCCCAGCCTCAGGGACTTCTGTAAGTTATAAGTTATTTTTCTGCAGTTTTATAGGGCGGATTTAGCTCAGAGAGGGATAGATAGGGAGCAGCTAGGAAGGTGCAGGGACAGGTAGTGATAGTGTAGGGGCTTAGATCCAGGTGACAGGTTCCCTTTAAGGTACCATTACATGCTTCAATGTCGTTTAGATATCACCAACGGTCTCAGTCGTTAGGACATCTTTTTGGCATCGTTGGTGAGCTGTCACACGTGTAGATATTGTGGACGACGCACCAACGTATGTAGTGAGCAGGTACACTTGTTCACTGATGTGAATGGGCGAAGTTGTGAACGACTTCGTTATCACGGTGTTACACAGAATGAAGCTGCAGGTTGGCTAATCGTGGATTGTTTGATTTATTCTCATTTCCACAAGGAAAAACTAGAAGCAAAGGGATGAAACTGAATGGGAGGAGAGAGATTAGATATTAGAAAAACCTTTTGACAGTGAGGGTGATCAACGAGTGCAATAGGCTGCACGGGAAGTGGTGAGTTTTACTTCAATGGAAGTCTGCACATAGAGGCTGGACAGACATCTGTCTGGGATGATTTAGTGAATTCTGCTTTGAGCAGGGGGTTGGACCAGATGGACCGAGGAGCTCCCGTACAATTCTACGATTTTATGATCAGAGGTGCTCATTAGATTATCATGGTAAGGTGATGTGCAAGAGTGCGGGGAGAGCAGCTGTCTGGGAAAAACACCAGAGATGGAGCCTAGCTAGATGAGTAACAACAAATAAGTCTAAATAAACTAATTTCCATCTAAGCATTGAGTATAAGAACAGCTTCTAAAGAGAGATTTCATACACAGCCTTATCAGTATGCATAGTGTGTATAAGGTTGAAAATAGATGACTCGGTACCAGTCTACACAGGAAAGCTGAAGCGAGCTGCAGAAGACAGGTGCCTTTAGTAATTAATATAAAAACTTTGAATTTTCTTTTATGCATTGTCACCTAAATCTACACACAAAGGAACATCTTTAAAAATATGCCTATTTATATAGACTTTTTTATGACAGTATCATTAAATATATGAAATTGAAATGATTGTGCTTTCTGTATACATGCTGTGCTCCTGGTACTGTCTTCTATAATTGCCCAATTGTTGTATGGTTTCTTTCTTTAGGAATGTTTAATTTACAGTACTAGAGCCCCACCTACAAGCAAAGCAAGAATAAATGACGGCATCTAGACTAAATTATTTATTCTTCTTACAAGCCTCCTACACACTATTTACATTGGCTAAGTATGCTGACTATTTTCTTATACAAGATTATGACTGCAATACATTTGCAAACCAAGTCACAGTGATATGTACAGAACTCTACATATGGTTTGCAAATAGTTATCAAGGGGTCCACAATAATAGTTCCAGTTTCTTTCCAGGCAATGTAACTGTATATCTTGGCTTAATCTATTCTAACATTTAACAAAGACTGTCACAGATGCACACGTGGTAGATTCAGTAATGCAAAAACAGTTTAATCAGTGTGAATTTCCTTATAACTACAGAGATCCGCGTACAGTCCTTGACAAAAGTTATGTCGCTTATCCATGTTATGTAAATAAAAGCTTATAACCTGACGTTAAATTCATCCATTGGTTTTATAAATTACTCTTTTGAAAGCTGAAATCTTCCGAAATGTGGTTTAGGTTAAGAAAATAAATTGGCATCAATGCTGAAATATTCATCATTTAATGAACATAGAATGGTCAGATTTTGGCAAGTCAAAAGTTTTGTCGCCCACAGAAAGTAATGTGATATTCAAATAAATAATTAACTTAAAATACAAATATATGTTATATAACATTGGTGAATTAAGTTGTGGTGCTATTAGAGTCATATTTAATATTTTGTGTGACTTCCATGAGCTTGAAGGACTGCATCCATGCGGTTCAACAATGATTCATACAATTTATTAATGAAGTCTTCAGGAATAGCGAAGAATGCAGTCTTACATGCCTCCCAGAGTTCATCTAGATTCTTTGGTTTTGCCTCCCAAGCTTCCTCTTTCATCCTGCCCCAAACATGCTCAATGATGTTCATGTCTGGTGACTGGGCTGGCCAGTCCTTGAGCACTTTGATCTTTTTTGCCTGCAGGAACTTTGTTGTAGAGATGGATGTTTGAGATGGAGCACCATCCTGCTACAGAATTTGACCCCTTTTATGATTTGGAATGTAAGAGGTAGCTAATACTTCTTGATATTTTAGGCTATTGATATTGCCTTCCACCTTGCAAATGTTTCGCACACCCCCATACTGAATGTAACCCCAGACCATGATCTTTCCTCCACCAAATTTAACTGTTTTCTGGAGTATTTTGGATCCATACGTGCTCCAGTAGGTCTCCTGCGGTATTTGTGACGGCTGTGGTGTAATTCTACTGAAGACTCATCTGAGAAATCCACCTTCTGACACTTTTCCATTGTTTAGCAGGCTGTGAGACTTTGCAAATGCAACACAGCTTTTTATTTGCCTTTTGTTTAGTGCTGGCTTCTGGGCACTGATTCGACCATGGAGGCCATTTTGAGACATAATCCTACAAACTATTCTAGTTGACAAAGGGACTTGAGGTGACCAGGCCTGTTGGAGCTCTGCTGCAGTTGAAGAGGGGCTTGCTTTGGATTTTCTAACCAACAAACGTTCCTCCTGAGCAGTTGTCTTGCGGGGTCTGCCAGACCTGGGCTTGTCAAACACCTCTGCAGTCTCTTAAAACCTTTTTTTAATTCTTTGTACTTGACACTGAAATACATTAAAGGTGCCAGCCACCTCTGCAGTGGATCTGGTCTTCAGCCTCTTGATAATAAAGGCTTTGGTCGCAGGGTGGATTTTTGGCATATTGTTAGAACTCAAGTTGCAATTCAAGTGAAGGTCTGGGGTGCTCGGTTTCTTTTTATACACACCCACTAATTAACTGATCATTTACTGAGCACAGGTGAGGATGTTATCTAGGATTGGGTGCATTATATGTCAAGGCCACTAAACTTTCGTCTTGCCAAAATCTGACCATTCTGTGTTCATTAAATGATCAATATTTCAGCATTGATGCCAATTTATTTTCTTAACCTAAACTACATTTGGGAGGGTTTCAGTTTTCAAAAGAGTAATTTATAAAACCAATGGATGAATTTAACGTCAGGTTATAAGCTTTTATTTACATAACATGGATAAGCAACATAACTTTTGTCAGGGACTGTAGATTATAATGAAATTTTAAAGGGGTTGTTCACTTCTTGGACAACCCTTCTCAATCAGCATGTTTGTCCCTGTAAAATACAGACGTGGGGAGTCTGGAAATAAAGGACTTTAGTCTGGCATCTTGAAAACTAAATTACAAGAGCCACCAGAATATCAAGAGTATCATCTACTACATTACAAAACTGAAGAACAAAATAACTGGGTCCCTCTCGTAGTCACCTACAATCCAAATCTAGAGGTGTTAAGAGGAGCTGCACAGAAACTACAACCACGATTACACAAAGATGCCGAGATAAAATCAATATTTCCAGACCCCTCACTTCTATGTTTTAGGCAGCACCCAAATCTAAAAAGCATTATTATCAGAAGCTTGCTGTCCTCTCCAAAATCAACATCATACTGGGAACAGGGAAGGGGATTAGTGGTGACTCACCGGATCCAGATGAACACAGGTGCCAGGAGCAAGTGGCTGGATACCACTCATTAGCAAAAGCAAAGGAGGAAGAAATGTTCCAGCACCAGGCATCTCTACATTAAAATCTTCAATATTTTATTTCCATGTCAAGATTAAAACATCAAGTGGGGATGCAGCCCTTAAATTGCTGGCGTTAAATTCATTGCTTAGTTCACCGTTACCCGAAGCCAATTGCTGTACTCTGGATCAGAAGATCGCATGTTGTTAATTAGTTGGAGTTTATTAAACTGTTTCCAAAGGTCAGCCATTTTTAAGCTGGACTCAATAACATCTGTTCTTGTTCCTTTTGGTATGACTGGAAGGAATTGCCTAAAATCTCCGCCAATGACAAAAACTTTACCTCCAAACGGAATTTCATTTTTTTCAGCAACATTTGTAATCATTACTTCACACAGAAGTCTGTCAATTAAGCTCAAAGCGTATTTGGGTGCCATGGTGACTCATCAAGTATCAAAAGATTTGCATTGTTTAACTGTCTTCCTGCAAATGTGCATTGTTTTATTCTGGAAACTGAGATTTTGTTGACTGGAACTGGTATCCCAAAGAGTGAATGCATAGTGCGACCTCCTCGTAAAAGGTTTGCTGCAATACCTGTTGTAGCCGATGGCAATACGACTTTTCCCAAACCTCTAACGTGATGCATTAAAATTTCATAGAGGTATATTTTGCTGCTCCCTCCTGGACCATCAATAAAGAAACATTTTGGCCTTGCATCTGCTTGGTTTTCTATAGCACTCACAATAGAGTCATATGCAATCCGTTGTTGTACATTTAAGGAGTTTCTTTCTCTGTTGCCAACAATAATTTGTAAGCTTCGTCATACTCTGGAACTTGTGGAAGTTGAATTGCAGGCTGTGGCAAATTAAAGTCTGAAAACGTTTTTTCATGCAGTAATAAGACATTATGGACATCTTGCATGGCATAAGATTCGCAATTTTGACAATTTCCACTTTTCTTGTGAAGACGTAAGCAATAATCTTCGATTATATGTTCTTTGAAATTTGACCAAAGTTGAACCAGATTTGTTTGCGGTCCAAATACGCAGACGTAGGCAAACAATTCACGAAGTTGCTTAGGCATATGTAGGGACACTGTGTCTTCTAAAGTAAGTCTACACACAGGATAATCCAATAGAAGTCCTAAAGCCAAAGCTGCAGCTTTAAATGTATCATACAATACTCTGTTAACTGTTTTCAAATCGTCACAACTTGTAGATCCTTTGACATGCAGTAGTAACAGCTGAAGGCAATATCTTTCTTGATCCTTGACACTAACAGTATACATGCGTCCAATTATTCTGCTAAGTCCTCGTTGTCTTGGATTCCAGTTTTATTCTAAACATTATTGTGGAGCCCACTGGGACGGGGTACTCTGTACCGGACCGGGGTACTTCTGGGGATATCACAGCGGTTTTGGTCCGGATTGTGTCCCGGGTTATCACAAGCAAAAGGGTTATTTACAGGGATAGTTTGTCGTGACACCACCCATGGGTTGTGATCAGTGATGGGACCACCGCTGCAGCGCAGCTCTGCCAGGAGGATGGAGGGATGGATGGGCTGCAGCTGGATGGATGAGCCTGCCGTGGGTCGGGCTGCTCCTGGCAGGGTAAAAGGTATGTAATGCTCAGTTCAGAATACCTGGAATCAGACACAGAAACTGAAGCAGGGTTCACCGGGTTTACTCTCAAGTTCTTCAGTGCAAGTAGTCTACAATACAGTTCACGGTACAGTTCAATTCACAACTTCATTAACTTGACACTTTCACCCTCTGCAGCCAGGCTGTCGCTCTGAGATCCCTCACTCCTTCTATTAACCTTTCAGGCTGGTTCTCTCTCTCTGTTCTTTCTGCGGATTGTATGGCGGCAGCTCGGCCCCTTGTATGTAGCTTCCCCCTATGTGTGTGGGCGGTAAGCTGGGTCCTCTTGGTTGCTGCTGAGCCTCCAACCCTGTAGTGGGAACACGGATCTGGAATCTGTGTTCCTCGCCGGTTTGTCTGGGGAATCGGTGTGTAACTTCAGTCCCCCTCAGAGCCGACTAGCCTGCAGTAACCCTGTTTTTCAAAGTGTTACCAGGTTCCTTCTATCCTGTGTGACTTCCAGATGCAATTAGGGAATCTATCCCCCCTGTAGTTGGTCGGTGCTGCCGTGTTCCTCGGACCCAGTGATACCGGTCCGGTCTCTGTCCTCACACTCCCCTGGGATGCCGGCTATGGATGAGCTTTCTCTCCATGGATCTGTGTCTCTGTGGATTCTGTGTTTCCAGGGAGCCCAATCCCACCGGGATGTGTCACTTTCTGTCTCCTGTTCTTTACCTCTCGGCTCACTCTGGCCTACTAACTCCTTCCTTCTCTTTTCCTCTTCTTGTACTATCTGTCACCTGACCTTCCTTCCTTCCCACCCACTTTCCTCTAAACCCTACCACCCCTTGCCCACCTAGAGTCCCGAGCCCCGGGTTTGGTGTTGTGCTCTAGTGGGTGTGTGTGCTGTGAGGGTGTTTGTTGTACAAACCGTCTACCTTCTGCCTCGCTGCAGTTCCCTATGTGGCCACCCTGGTCACAGGGGCACCACATTATGCTCTGCAATTTCTCAATACAAATACTGCCTTGCGTTTTCATCACATTGGTTCAGCAAAAACCATTCCATTAATGTTGACATTGTGCTTAATGTTTTTGAGACATCTTCGACTTGAGCATCTTCAAATAAATAAAGCTGCTGTTGATTTGGTAAATGAATAGCTAAACGTATAATGGCATGGGACTGTGAATGCATTGGAAATGCAAATATCCTTCAAGGAGCCTCTGGAGCACTTACATATCTTGAGTCAACAAATGTTGATGATTCATCATGATTGACTGTTTTCTGTTGTATTTTGACGTTAGCTTTGTCATGCCCCTTGTAGATGTACTTGAAAAGATATGTTACACTTTATCTTGAAGCGCAGATTTCTACGTTGATGTGACAGTTGTAGCGTTTTGATAAGTATGGGTTGTATGGGACTATCCATGAGTTATTTATATATTTTTTTCTGAACAATGTTATCAATGTGTTGTCGCCGGTAGGATTTGTAGCCATCCAAGTGTTTAACAGTGTGCTGTTTTAACTCCTTTGGAAACCCTATTGCACACTTTCCATTTTCCATGCATGGACTTTTTGGATTTGCTATACCGCATGGGCCATGAACCATATCAGAGATTACAATATTATACAGTTCAGGATACTTTTCTTGGTTAGGAATTTCAGCCCAGACTATGTTGTCAATTTCTTCCTCCATGCGAAACTTAGAATCTGCGTCTAAGATAATTAGTATATGCGCATGTGGGTGACCTCGTTTCTGAAACTGTATGGCGTGTACCATTGCTACAACTGTTCCAAGAAGCCTATTTTTGATGTCTTTCAAAAGGCTGCTGAGTTTCAGTCGAAATATGTGTGCGACTAAGTCCGGCCTATGTTCAACTTGTTGCTAGGGCTCTAGATTTTTGGCAATTTCCAGCCATTTAGGATTACGGGTCATTTCACAAAAATGTCAGGCCTTCCATACTTTGTTACTATTGCCATTGCATCTTGATAACGCTGATGCATGTTGCGGGGGCTACCTTCAAACAACGACAGGAGACTTACTGTTTTTCCAATTGGAATTCACTTTTGAATAGATTGTTTTTGCAAATGTTCTTGAAGAACGCAGTAGTCTTCAACTTTAAGTTGTTCTTGTTTCATTCGTATGAAATTCAGACGATTAGTTTCAATTTTAACGTATGCGTCAACTAAGTACTGTTCTGTCAGTTTCCCACCATTTAAAATAGGATTGAAGTAATTTCGGACAGACAAAGGAAAACTGTAGTACTGCAGTTGTGTAATTCTCCTTCTTGAAGTGCCTTGCAGGTGTAGGTTTTCATGCCACTCTTGATCACCTCTTGGAAAGAAAAGCAGATATAGAAGAGCATCAAGGTTGCTGTGCAAAATGCTAATTCGTTGTGTCTTAGGAACCAAAGAGTTGTTTTGGTCTGACTTAAGATGGACTAATGTATCCCTTTGAAAAGGAGGCTCTCCATCATCGTTTTGAAAAACAACTGTGACCTCACTTACACGTGGTTTGTTGTAAAGTCAGGGATCCTGTTTACGTTCTTGAATAATGGCCAAGACAATAGAAGGCATTTCAGTCCCATTTTGTATAGCCCTCTGTTCCTCCTCTGCTTCGACGTCTTTTAGCATGCGATATGCGGCAGCAAATGGGCTGATTTTTTGTAAATGTATAGCAATTTGGTTTATCAGTTCAGCATCACACTTTTCATTTTCTTTCAGGTTCATCCTTTGCTCTAAAGCTTCATTTGTATCAAGGATATATAATTGTGCAAATGTTGCTTTTTGTCCTATTTCTGGGTGAAATGCTGCAGTGCGGTGGTAGATCTGGCCGTGAATTTTAACCAGGGGTGGTGCAATGTTGGCACCAAATGAAGCAAAAGCATGAGAACTGTTGATGCTTCTGATATTTTCCATAAAATTTCAACTGTGTTGATGCGTTCCTTTCATCAATTGCTCAAACAGATCTGAGTAGGGAGGTCTCGGTAGCATAACTTTGCCTTTTTGGCAGCACTGAGTAAACTGATTGTCAGATGGTTTTTCATCAATGAAATTCAGAGAGTTGCAATTAGGGCAAACTGCATTCATATTCCCACAGTAGTGTTCAATAATTGTAGTTTCGTTGTCTGTTACGTAACATGCAAGTTGTTGAATATTCTGCTGGACTTGCTTTGTTGGTAGAGCATTTGTTATTTATGAATTTGGCAATCATGTTGTTTTCTGTTTCCTCTGGATTGTGGAGAATCATTCACCCGACATTGTATGTGAGATTCGGCATCCTGGGCTTGTCTGAAGGCAGTATGTTGTGGTGTCTCCTGTTCCCGGCGTTGTCTGTGAGATTCAGCATCCTGGTTTTGTCTGGCGGCAGTTTTTTGTGGTGTCTCCTGTTCCAGACGTTGTCTGTGAGATTCCGCATCCTAGGCTTGTCTGGCGGCAGTGTGTTGTGGTGTTTCCTGTTCCCGACGTTATCTGTGAGATTCCTCATCCTGGGCTTGTCTGGCAGCAGTTTGTTGGAATGTGTCTTGCTGCTGCTTTTCTGTCATCCTCATTGGCGTATTTTCGCTTACAACCCATTGGAAGACAGGAGGCATAAATCGTGAACAGTAAAGATGTATCTGTTCAGCGTGCTGTGACTAACAGAACGTAATCAGTGAACGTGATTGAACTATGTCGCACTGTGACTGACAGAACGTGTTCAGTAAACGTGACTGAACTACGTGGCGCTGTGACTGACAGAACATGTTCAGTAAACGTGACTGAACTACAGCACACTGTGACTGACAGAACTTGTAAACATAAGTGAATTACGTCGCTCTGTGAGTGGGAGTTAAATTCCGTGCCAATATCGCTGATTGGTCATGCCCGGCCGGCCACGGCCAATTAGGAAAGCATGGTTCAAATCCCCCGGCAATTCGAGGCCAGACTGCGCCTGTCACTGATTGGTCGCGGCCGGCCGTGACCAATGTGACGTGGCTTTGTTCAATTTATCTGCACGTGTGACACCTCACCAGCGATCAGTAAGGTACCGTCACACTTGGCGACGCTCCAGCGATCCCTACCAGGTCGTATTGTTGTAGTGATCGCTGGAGCATCGCCAAGTGTGATGGTGCCCCCATTCTAACACAATCAGCGATCTCACAGAGGGGCCTGGTCGCTGCCGCCTGTCACACTGAGTGAGATTGCTAGCGCCAGTCGGGGTACTTCTGCTGCGAGCGCGGATTTCCGTTACAAACAGATAGACAGAATTAGACAATTACATAGTAGATATGGCACATCAGATTTTGTCTTATACTAGCCTGCAGATATCTAAATTCAAGCATAGAAATGAAATCCAGGCACTGACCTGCGCACCGGACCTGTAGAAGCGGGATATCCTGCGAAGCGGTCACCGTCGGTCCTAGCACCTCCCTGTACCATGCACCTGCTGCTGTAAATTTTTTTAATTAAATTAATCAGCTGCAAACTGGAATGCTAAGTGCCGCCATCTTTTTTTCTCTGCAGATATCTGAGTTGTCTCAAAAGCATGCTATTTATTACCATCTTTTCAGGTAATCATTAAAACGTAACAACCACTGCAGACACTCAGGTTTTAATATTTTTTACACAGAGGTAGCCAACAACTAAGAGATAAATCCGCCACTAACCTCAAAAAGGGTGGAAATAAAAATGGAAAAAAAATTTACTGAATCTTTTACCACAAACTCATCTACTCTGGTTTGCTACTCAATCTTCACACATGGCCACATTGTACAGGGGCCCTCCTCTCTCCCTGTCCAGCCCTGGTGTGTTGGATCAGATATTTTTCAGTCTTTGGACCATGTGTCAAATTTTACCATCAGTGTATTATCAATTTTTATTGTATGCAAAAACAATTAATTCAAGCTTCTCCTACCTGTTAAACATTAATAAAACTGACAGCAGCTCTTAATTGCATAATTATAGTTATTTTTATACCCTGACAGCTTCCCCACATTTTTAAAACGTGGGTGGGACTTAGCTGTGTGTGACCCTCCTCAAAATTTCATTACCACATTTTTTATTCTATCTTCTAGAACTGTTGCAGAAATAACAACTGAGAGCAGGATTGGTTTTAAACAAAGTGGGACCTTATATGCTAACACCATCACAGTCAAACATTTAGGTAACATTTACATGCGCTGAACTCAGACCATAAAACAAGTGCAATTAACAATATTGAAGTTGAACGGCACTTCTTTACCCGCCTCTTTACACACTCTAGTAGATCAATCTGTCCCCTACAGTATCATGTTATCAGTAGTGATGGGTGCTCGGGATCGGGAGACTCGCCAGAGCTTTTTGTAAAGACCGAGTCCGGGGCTGGAGATAACTCGAACTTGCGTCTGAATCCCGAGCTTGGACTTTATAGTTATGGGATAGGTTGGCGGGGAACTGTAAAATAAATCATATAATTAATAATAAACATTATGAATATACTTACCGGTCCCACGAAGCATCCTGCAGTCCCACTGTCTCCTAGCCGATTCTACTTTTGGGGCTGCTCATTAACTTCCGGGTTATTCACGGTGCGACACTCGGCTGTTTTCAGCTGATGTCGGCAGTGTTCGTGGTGACGTCAGGGTTCACCCGAGTTCATGGTCCGGGCCATGAACTCGATTAAATTTTGCCTGTCACTATCAGTCTCAGCCTGCTTCTTGCTCTGTATAGATGCTTGTCTATACAGAGCGATGTAGCAGAGCTGTCCCTGTGGACTACGTTGGACTGAGGATTTTTTTCTAATTAATAAAGATGGAGTCTCTAAATATGTTTTTTGTTTTATTTCTAATGAAAATTATTTTTCTCTGTGCTGTGTTTTTTTTTTACTATTTACTAGAAATTCATGGTGGCCATGTCTAATTTGGCATGACACCATGAATTCCATGAATTCTGGGCTTAGTACCAGCTGAGAATGCAAAGCTGGTATTAACACCTTTATTAGCCAGTGTGCCACCGCCATCAGGGCTACCGGACAAGCTGGGTAAAGCTCCTAGAAATGGTGCTATGATGAATCAGGCATTACCTTGGCAAGCAATCAAAATACAGGAAGCTCATTAATTTTTTAATTATTTATAAAAAAAAATAATGTATGGGCTCCCTCCATATTTTGATCACCAGCCTGGTAAAACTAAGCAGCTGGGGGCTATGATTCTCAGTGGGGTAAGGCCCAAGCCTTCTGGGCCCCCATGCTAAAAACTGCAGCCCATAGCCGCCTCTGGAAATGGCGCATTGTTTCTTAGCGACATTTCCAGGCACTTTACCCAGCTCATCTAGCGACCCTGATGGCGGTGGCATGCTGGGTAATAAAGGGGTTAGGGTCAGCTTTGTATTACCAGCTGTCACTAAGCCCAAAATTCATGGAGTCACTACAAATTATACATGGCCACCATGAATTTCTAGTACACATTAAAATGAAACATAACACAGAAAATATTCTATTAGAAATAAAATTTCTAGTAAACAGTAAAATAAAACAACAACACAGAGAAAAAAATATTTTATTAGAAATCTTTAATACCCAAAAATTCCTCCAATGTTGTTTTATTTTACTGTTTACTAGAAATTCATGTGTGGCCATGTCTAATTTGGCGTGACTCCATGAATTTCGGGCTTAGTGCCAGTTGATAATACAAAGCTGGCCCTAAACCCATTATTACCCAATGTGTCACCGCCATCAGGGCCGCTGGAAGAATCTTGGTACAGCGCCAGAAAATAGCACTTCTATGAATGCCCTATTTTCTGGGGCGGCTGCAGGCTGCAATTCGTAGCGGGTAGGCCCAGACAGCTCGGGCTACCCTGCGCTGAGGATTCCAACCCACAGCTGCCTAGTTGTACCTGGCTGGAAACCAAAAATACAGCGAAGGCTCATGTGATTTTAATTTTTTTTAGTTATTTTAAGGAATAATAGGATAAAATAAGGCTCAACTGTCTTGTGGTTTTGGTGCTTTTTTGGAATAGATAATGCAGATCAACACTTTGGACACAATGCATGAAGTTTCAGGCCTAAATTGCACCAAAAAGCATGAAATCCACAGCAAAAACCGTGGAAAAAGTCACGGTTATTGTGCTTTCTTTGCCCAAGAGATGCAGATGAACACCTTGGTTGGACACAATACATGCAGTTTTAGGCCTAAATTGCATCAAAAAAAGCATGAAATCTGCGGCAAAAAGAGAAAAACATTGCGTTTTTTGTGCTTTTTTTGGCACAGGAGAAGCGGATGAACACCTTACTAAAAAAGTGTGAAATCAGCAGCAAAAACGTCGCGCCACACATGAATTGGTGTAAAATTCAATAAATAATTTTAAAAAATGACGTTGCGTTTCATGGTATTTTTGATTCTCAGCGCAGATAAAGTGGACAGCTATGAGCTGCCATCCTCAGCTGCCTGGCTTTACCTTGGCTGGCAATCAAAATACAGGGAAACCAAATAATTTTTTAAAATTATTTAAAAAAATAATATAAAAAAAATGTGTGGGCTCCCGCCATATTTTGATTGCCAGCCAGGCAAAACCAGGCAGCTGGGGGCAAGGATTCTCAGCATGGTAAGGCCCATGCATTCTAGGCCCCACGCTAAAAACCGCAGTCCACAGCTGCCCCTGGAGATGGCGCATTCATCATTTATTACCATTATAGGGTAATAAAGGGGTCAATACCAGCTTTGTATTCTCAGCTGGTACTAACCTGAAATTCATGGTGTCATGCTAAATTAGACATGGCCACAATGAATTTCTAGTAAACAGTTAAAAAAAACACAACACAGAGACAATTTTTTTTTATTAGAAATAAAACAAAAAACACATTTAGAGATTCCATCTTTATTAAAAAGAAAAAAAATCCTCAGTCCAATGTTGTCCACAGGGACAGCTCTGCTACATCGCTCTGTATAGACTGACAGTCAAAGTTTAACCAAGTTTATGGCTCAGGCCATGAACTCGGGTGAACCCTAACGTCACCGCGCAAACACTCCCGACACTGGCCGAAAACAGCTGAGTGATGAGCAGTAGAGTGAATACCGCCAGAAGTTAATAAGCGGCCCCGGAAGTAGATGCGGCCGGGAGACAGCAGGACTGGTAAGTATAATCATAATGCTTATTATTATATGCTTTATTTTATAGCCCTTGGACCCGAACTGTAACATGGGTTTCCCATGGAAACCTGTGTTCAGGACCTTGTGCACGAACACTATGTGTTCGGTACGGGTCCAGAACTTTACAGTTTGGGTTCGCTCATCACTAGTTATCAGCAACACATGTGCAGTTTATCCTGGGCATTGTGCTGCTTAGAACGATTAATTTGTTCTGCCATAAACAAAGAAAATCACTTGATGAATAAGGAGCATTTTGCTTGTTTATTCAGTGATTTCCAACATGTTTACACCTATGAAGTCTTAACTTTGTATCCAGAATTTATAAATGAATGCTACATATACATATGTAGAATCATCCAAGATAGGAGTTGTGTCTCTGGTCTGCGCTGCTGGTTGATAAATGATACACAGGGAGCCAACACTTGTATCTGCTGCTCCTTTGTTCCTCCTCACACCAACACGTTTCGATGCTAACCTTGCACCTTCCTCAGGGTTACATTACATATCAACACAAATAATTGCCTTATATACAGTTTTACAACAGATGTTGATTTCCAAAAAAATGGTCCACATAGATGACGTGGACTATTTTTTTCTAAATCAACATCCGTTGCAAGGTGCAATGTTAGCAACGAAACGCATTGGTGTGAGGAATAATAAAGGAACAGCAGATACAAGTGTTGGCTCACTGTGTATCATTTATCAAGCAGCAGCGCAGACCAGAGACACTACTCGTATCTTGGATGATTCTGGATCTTTTGCCACGGTGCACGTGGCGGTGTGGGTCCGGCGGCAGCTGTCAGCTCAGACATACAAGCCGGTTGTGGGTGAACACAACCGAACCAGGTGAGCAGGGTCCATCTGTGGTCACCATTTGGTAAAACGAGTGATAAGGCACAATCTGAGCCTCTTTGTCTCCCTTGTTTTTTACATATACATATGTGACACAAATACCATATGATACACACACATACAGTATGTATTTTTTTTTAGAAATCAGACAGTTCTTATTAATAAAAGTGGATACAAACATGTCAAGAAATCAGTGTACATTCTGTTCTACTAATAATCATCCCCAATCCCTCTCTCCCCCCACCCCCCTACCCAGACAGCATATCCCATAACTTCTTTCAAGATATCCTGCACAGCAAGTGAATACAAATTCCATCGTCCTGTCAATATGACGTGTCCTTAATTGAGAAATATGTAACATCAGTAAATAGCGAGATGAAGGATAGCGCAAATATCCAAATGTACAGAGGCTCCTCTACATTCCACACCCATGACTATCCTCCTCCCCTGCCAGTTATCTCCCATATCTCAACCATGGGGTCCACAGCTTGTCATACAGTTTAGTATTATTCCTTTTTTCATATATACCTTTCTCCAGCTGAATAATGTAATCCATCTGTCTGATATAATGCTTCCTAGATGGTGGGTCTTCTCTAGTCCAGTTTCTGGCAATTAACTTTCTCACCACATAAAGTGATCTAGCAATTGCAATTTTCAGAATATTGTCAACCCCAATTTCTTCAACACAACCCAGCAGACAGATCAATGGCTCCCTGGGAAAGACGCATCCATAAGCACCCTCTATCCTGTTAATAACAGTAATCCAAAATTATGACAACCTGGAACAGGTCCACATCATATGGAAAATCCCTGCATCTAGTCCTCTTCATCTTGGGCATTCAGACCTATCCCATATGTCACTTCTTTATCTACTTTAAACAGGTTTGACTTAGCCCAATTTATCGTTAATCCCGATATTTTCCCAAATATCTCAATGACCCGCATGGCATGATCCAACGATTCTGAAAAATCTCCCAAGAATAGCAGAAGGTCGTCCACGTATAAGGAGATTTTTTTCTTCCAAATCTCCATATTTAAACCCTTGTATCTCCTTAGTGTTCTGAATAATTGCAGCTAAAGGTTCTATAGCAATAGCAAACAGGATTGGTGACAACAGACACCCCTGCCTTGTCCTCCTATGCAGCCATATCCCTGGGGACAGCGTACAATTAACTCTGAGCTTGGCCGTTGGATGGGTATACAGCAGTTGCACCCAAGCAATAAAATGTTGGCCAAACCCCATATGTTGCATAAATCTCCAATAATATGACCACTCCACACTATCAAATGCTATATGGATGTCTAGCGAAACAACCACCCTCCGGCCCGGGCTGTCAGACGGCAACTGCATATTCAGGTATAATCTCCTTATATTGGCAGCTGTTGATCTATTGGGCATAAATCCTGACTGGTCTGCATGGATCAGGCTGGAGATAACGCCAGTTAGCTGGTTTGACAATACCTTAGCCAAGAGCTTCACGTCTGATGTCAATAGAGATATTGGTCTATATGAGCCCGGAAGTTTAGAATCTTTGCCTTCTTTGGGGATTACAACTATTACTGCTTTCCTCATAGATACAGGTAGTACACCCTTCTTTTTAGCCTCCTCAAAGACTGTTAATAGTTTGGGTAGCAGGGTTTCCTCTAATTGCTTGTATATTTCGGCAGGTAAACCATCTGATCCCGGAGCCCTATCGTTGGTCATGCCATTCAGGGCTTCCTCCAATTTTTCAACCTTAATAGGGTATTGTAATTTATCCTTGTCTTCCACAGATAACACAGGAAGTGTCCCTTTTGTAAGGAATGATTCCACCTCTTCCGACTGAGCCATTCCACCCGATGTATATAACGTTTTATAGAAATTCATAAAGATCTCCAATATATCACCCGTCTCGGTGACCTGTGTTCCCATTGCAGTATCCATACCATGTATAAATGAGCTTCCCCTCTGGGCTGATGCAATGACTGATAACAGAGCCCAACTTTCTCCTCTTCTTCATAAAATCTTATTTTCTGAAACGTTTGGTGTCTTACCGCTTTATCCAATAGCATGTTATTAACCTTTTCATGTCCCCGTCTAAGCACTTGTTTTGCTTCTGGGGTATTAAGGAGCATTGCCTCACTTTCCACTCTATCTAAGGTCTCAAGACATTCTTTCTCTTCCTGTTTGGTCTGTGTCTTGCATTTGCAGATGTCTCTAAATAGAAGTCCTCTGAGATAGGCCTTCATTGCATCCCAGACCACCAGGGGATCAGTGCTACCCTCATTATGAATATAAAATTCCTCCACCTCTTGCGCTATGTCATGCATGTTGATATGTCTTAGCCAAGCAGGATGAAATTTCCACTCTCCCCTTGTCCCCCCTCTCAAAACCTATCGCCGGATGGATACAAGAACTGGTCTGTGGTCAGAAATTGCTCTTGTCAAATATTGAACATCTCCTATCACTGCATCCATCAATGCAGTAGCCAGGGCCTTGTCAATATGAGACAAGGTGTCGTGCGATGCTGAATAGCAAGAAAAGCACTGTCTCGCAACGTTCCTCACTCTCCAAGCATCCACCATCCCGATCTCCTGAATGAGATTCCCAAGCAGGGTTATGGTACCATTCCGCACCCCCTGCGGTGTTTTATGCCTATCCCAATAGTAGTCTATCATGTTATTGAAATCTTCCACCATTAAGAGAGGCAGTGTTCCATCCTTTTCAGAGAACTCTAGTATGCATATCACCGATGGGTTCTCATCTTGTGCGTATTTTAGTACAGACGCACTCTTGGCCCTATCTGATAGGCCCCTGACATTCCAACTAAGAACTCTAATCCTCTCTGCCATAATACATATAGATAGGTCTCATAGCCTGTGCAGTATCATTCCATGGTATCTTACCCCTGACCCCTTTCCATTTCTCCCTCCCCCTCCCACCCCCTCCCCCCTCTCTTACTTGTGTACTCTCAGTGAGAGTCTGGTTATCCAATCCTGGACTGCAATCCCGTGTCACCTTACCAACCCAAATTGTCTCATACTTACCCATATGCGTAACAATACAACACATATACAATTACCTCCTCCCCTTCCCGCCGTATGCAATAGTATTTGCACCCCAGCATATTGGTGTTACCAAAGCAAGACATTAACCATGAAAGAAAACTGGGAGCATAAATTTAGTCACCACTGCTGTGCCTGATGTCGAGCAACCAACACTTTCTGCGATCTTGCATCGCCCTCTTCACAGTTCCCCTGTTAACAGCAATTGTCCTGAAAAGGAATAATCAGGGGAAGGTAGGGCGAAAAAGAAAAGAGGACCGAAAAACTAATTTGGAAAGACAAAAATATAGACAGTTCTCAAAGAGAGCCAACATGAACAGTCCTCCAAAATTAAAGGAAATAAGCTAGCGAGCGAGTCTCTGAGCGGATGTATAGGTCCTCAGCCGACCTCCAGTTATAATCTTCTCCCAATTAGGACATTCAGCTCAGTCCTTCACCTGAAGTCTTTTTGCATTGTCATGTAACCACTGTGTGGCCTCCTCCGGCTCCACAAAGAAGTGCACTTTATCCATGGTCACTACACGTAATTTTGCAGGGAAGATCATGGAATACTGCACTCCCAACTCTCTAAGGCGTCTTTTTACTCCCACAAATTTCATACGCTGTTTATGGACTCTGATAGAGTAGTAAGGGTATATAGCTATCCTTTGTCCATTTATCATAAGGTTGTCAATCTCCCTCGCCTTTCGCAGTATGATATCTCTATATCTGTAGTGGAGAGGTTTCGCCAGTATAGTACGTGGACCCTTGTCAGGTGGTTGTGGGTGCATTGGGACCCTGTGAGCACGTTCCACAGCAAAGAATTTGAACAGAGTGTCTGCTCCAAATTTATCTTTAATCCATTCTTCTATAAATTCGGTGGGATTCCTCCCTTCCGTTTTTTCTGGAATGCCAACAATCCTGATATTATTTCTTCTAGAGTGATTCTCTAGATCATCATTTTTGGCTGCAATTTCTGAAATCTGTTGTGCAAATTTATTTTCTGCCTTTTGGAGCTTGGTAATATGATCTTCTGCTAATCCCACTCTTTCCTCTACCACTCCAGTTCTGATATCTGCTTTTTTCATATCCTTCTTATTGCTTGTCACTTCAGACCGGATCCCTAGAACTTGCTGGGTTAATGTAAACAAAGCATGTTTACAGAAGGAGACTACTGCAAAGACATCTTTCAATATGGGATTTTCTTGTACTTCCTCATCATCCTGGAGGTCCCCAGTCTCCTCCTCTTCATCCCCATGTTAAATGCCCTGCCTCCTCGGCCCCCATTGCTACTTGCAGGTCCACCTTATCCCTCTCCTCCTCACCTTCTTTACTCTTGTGCTGCAGGGGATCCTCCGTATGCCGGGTATACTTCTCTAATTTAGCCGCCAGCATGCAATGCTGGCAGGCAGCATTCGTTTTCTCCGCCTCTTCCCTCTTTTTGGCGCCATCTTGGGAGCCGGGGCCGTCTCCTCCACCCGCATTCCTCTGTCTCTAGTGGGTCATGGCGCTGTTTCGGGGCTTCAGGAGGCATCTGAGGACAGACACCGCTGAATACAGCTGTCCGGTCAGCTGAGGATCGCGGTAGCAGTGGTGGAGCAGCGGATTATTAACTGCACCAGCGGGATAGGTCAGATCAGCGGCCTCTCACATTGCGTGCCAGGCCACGCTCCCACACACACACATGTATACACCAATACACATGTGTATACACCAAGAACATTCATACATAAACATATAAACCTACTAGGAGCCCATACATTTTGACACACACACATACACACTCACCATTTCTCTAGTGGACATACCACCAGTCCTTCTCATCAACTCTTATGCAAAGTCTGCGGTTACAATATGGTCACATAATCGTGATGTTTCCAAAGGTCCTCAAGTAGTCTCCACTTTGGAAGATACACTCAATGCTTATCACAGGTGGCTATAATGGACTATGGGATTAGGGAGCAGGATGGCAGAAATGGCTAACGGAAACTGGGAAACTAGTCTGACCCTGTAGACTGGGGTTCCCTGGCTGACACTGTTCCCAGAATTACCTCTAAAGGTGAGGATGTCTTGGTCGTTACCCTTGCCATGCTACTGACCAGTCTTAGACTATAACCCCCTCACCATAACCCCCTCACCTCTACCCAGGGACCGGGAAAAGCACTGCAACTCCCATAAGATGGCAAACTCCACAAAGCTACAAGCAAGGTTTCAGCAGAGCAGCACATGGCATCTACACAGCACATGGTCTTTGCAGACAATTAATTCTTTCACTGACAACAGCTGAGGGGTAATGAGAATATTTAAGGGATGGGGTAGTGTTCATATGCCACACCCACTAGCATCCACCTACTACTGGAGAGCCACAGCCAGGCAATGGACAGCAATACTACTTCAGTTATTGACATTAAGCTCAAATGCACCAACAGACTAAAACCCACATCCCTGGCACCACCGAGGGCAAATGAGGTATTCAGAGTGATGGTTTAGGAGGCACCAAAATGGGTCAGTGAGACCCGACAATTGGTCAATCAGGACTCCTGAGGCTTTTCTTGCCTTCTGACCCACTGCATGCCAGCCCTCACTGATCTTCTTCTTGCCTGCTGACTCACTGCATGCCGACCCTCACTCAGAAGGTACTAAGTGGGTCAGTGAAGGCTGGCATGTTGTGTTTTTGGAGGCAGTACCAATGGACTATAGAGTGGTGGATTGGGGTCACTTGGTGGGAAGGGGGTGGGGGAAGCATCTATCTGGTAAAAGTAACATATAATAGCCACCACCTGATGTGTGGGCAGAGAAGGTGGCACATTATGAGAGGTGAGGGCAGGAACCTATTTGGGACAGCTGTGTGAACAAAAATCTTAGCACTATACCAGGCAGCAGTGTACGAGATACATAGTGAGTCTGGGGGCTTCTCTGGAGATGCTCACCTTGTTACTCTTAGAGCCTGTAAATTAGTGGAAAGGACGGTTCCTCCATCCCACCTCTTTAATTGCTTGAGGACCGAGGAATTTTCAGTTTTTTGTGCTTTTAATATTTCCTGCCCTTCTTCTAAGAGCAGTAACTTTTTTTTTTATTTTTCCAGTGACAAAGATTTGGTTTTTTGTTGAAGTAGTTGTACTTTTTACACTATCCATTTTGTTATATGGTGTACTGATAAATGTGAAAAAAAATTCAGAATGAAGTGAAATTGCAAAAAAAAAGTGCAATTCCTCAATTTGTTTTTTGATTTTTTATTTACCATGTTTGCTATATAGTAAAACTGACCGGGAAATATAAATCTCCAGATCAGTAAGGTACCAAACATGCATAGTTTTTTTTAAATTTAAAATGAACCTGTCAGCAGTTTTTACACCTATAAGCTGTGGCCACCACCAGTAAGACCTTATATACAGCATGATATACAGAATTCTGATCTTGGTCTGGTGCCTCCTTACATCTTGCGATCGTCTTCAAGTTGGTGACGTATCCTACATCACCCACACACAGTCTCCTTCTTTGCACTTCTGCGCACTTCTTTCTAACCCACTGAGAGCAGAGCAAAGTACTGTAATGCACAGGCATAGAGAAAAGTTGAAGAACGCCAAAATAGTGTGCATGCGTTCTTTAACCTTTCCCAGCTCTTGCACATTACAGTACTTTGTTACGCTCTCATTAGGTCATAGAGAAGTATGCAGGAGCGCAATGGAGAAGACTGTGTGTGGGTGACACATGAAGCAGAGAATAGGACGGCACTTGTAGGAAGACAGGAGGCGACACTCATCAGATCCGTCAGTGAGTATAATAAAAGCTATTTTTTATGTTATACAGATCAGCCGGGGAACATATATATAGCATTCTAGAAAACTCTATATAAAGCCCTACTATTGTTGGCTGCAGCTTATATGTGAAAAAACTGCTGACATGTTCACTTTAAATGATGGAAAGAAAAATGGAAATCTGTAAAAAAAAAATAAGTACAAGACAAAATAATATTGTGGTACAGTGTTAGCCAGAGAAATTGACGTAAATACTTAAATCAACTTTTTATTGGGACTTAAGTATTTACATCGATAAGAAAAAAATACGGTAAAAACATTTTTGTTTGTGTCACATTTTTTAAGACCTGTAATGTTTTCAATTTTTAGGATCTGAGGCTGTGTGACAGATTTTTATTTAGGCAGGCATTTTTACTGACACAATTTATTTTAAGTGCCTTGTATTGCATTTTGCTGCAATGTTGTAGTGGACAAAATAAAAGAAATTCTGGCACTTTGTTTTTTTTTATCTGGTTACACTGTTTATTGATCGGACTAATTTATTTTATATTTTAATAGAGCGGACTTTTAGAAATGCAGAGATAATACCGTATATACTCGTGTATAAGCCGAGTTTTTCAGCCCAAAAATTGGGCTGAAAAGTCCCCCCCTCGGCTTATACACAGGTCAATACGGTACATGGTGTGGTGGGGGCTGTGTCCGGGGCTGGGGAGGCTGGAGGAGGCGGGGGGAGGCTGATGAATGAGCGCCCCGTCACGTGAGGCCGCTCATTATATATGCACTGCTTCCCCCCGTCAATCAGCAGCAGGGGAAGCAGTGCATATCTAAATATATGGCCCCCAAATGCTGGCACTCGCCCCCCCTCTGTTGTAAGGCCCCCCCCCGCTGCTTAACTTACCATCCCTGGTCTTCTGCAACGCGCCGGTCTTCTGTGCTCCGTCCTCCATGCTCCCGTCCTCGGCTGCATCCGGGGTCCCCGGCCGTCGCAGTAACTATGACGTCATCGTTACTGCGACGGCCGGGGACCCGGATGCAGCGAGGATGGGAGCATGGAGGACGGAGCACAGAAGACATGCGCGGTGCAGAAGACCGGGGATGGTAAGTTAAGCAGCGGGGGGTGGGGCCTTACAACAGAGGGGGGGCGAGTGCCAGCATTTGGGGGCCTGTATACCACAGGGGCTGCTATATACCACTGGGGCTGCTGTATACCACACCACTGGGGCTGCTGTATACCACTGGGGCTGCTATATACCACTGGGGCTGCTCTATACCACTGGGGCTGCTCTATACCACACCACTGGGGCTGCTGTCTACCACTGGGGCTGCTGTATACCACTGGGGCTGCTATATACCACTGGGGCTGCTATATACCACTGGGGCTGCTTATACACCACCCTGATATCATGGGCTGCTATATTTGGGGTTTTACCACTGGGAGCTGCGTATATAATTGGGGCTGAACCACTGGGGGCTGTATACACACTGCTGGGCTGTTAGTGGCCAACCATGCTTCCAGGGGTCTTCCCAGGTTTGCATGTCTATCACGATCTTCGAATGTTTGTGCATTTCTTATTTCTACAAGCTGGCGGGCTTCTTTCATAAACTACCGGTTATCCCATAGGAACATGGCTGTACTTGCCGTACACGAGTATCTCGTGCTCACTCGATGCTTGGCTCAGCATATACGTTCGCATCACTATTGTGTCTAAATATCATGAATCTCTCCCTACCTCAGAAGCATATCCATAACTTCTTTCAGAAGTCTCACAGCAATGTATACATTAATCCATCGTGTGAAATGAGTCCTTAATTGAAATTTGTAATACATAAATCCGTCGAATAAGGATACTCAACATCATGTACGAGGCTCTTACTCACCCCTATATACATCCTCCCTGCCAGTTATTCCCAATTCAACCTGGTCCAAGCTGTCATAATTTAGTAATCTTTTTCGTTATACCCTCGCTGGATATGTAATCCACTGTGTTAAGTTCCTAGTGGGGTTTCCAGCAGTTTTGCAATACCACCAAAGTGATCTACAATGCATTTTAGAATGCACCAATTTCTCAACATCAACCCGCGACGAAGTCCTGGGCAGTGAGATCCATGCCTCTACTGAATCAGCAATTTGACACAGGTCACAAAGATCCGATGTACCATGGGCTTCAGCTTCCAAAGTCACTTTTATCATTTAAACAGGTTGTTAGCCATTTATCGTAATCCAATTTTCCAATACTAATGCCTGGGATCAAATTCTGAAGAGTCTCCCAGGTAGCGAAGGTCGCCAGTATAGGCGATTTGTCTCCAGTCCAATTAAACTTGATCCCATAATAAGCCTAAAATCTTGCATAGCAAACGATGGTGACTAACGACCCCTGCATGTCCCCTATGCAGCTATACCCTGGGACAGGTACCATTATTTGAGCTGCGTTGATGGTATACACAGTGCACCAACATATGTTGGCAACCCCTTGTGCATACTCAATATTGACCATCCACCTATCATGCTCACATGAGTCTGCGAAACAACACTCGCCGGTTGCAACGCACTGCATATTCAGGTATAATCTCCATATTGGCAGCTTTACATGGCATAAATCTGCGACTGCTGGATCGCTGAGATACGCATAGCTGTTACAAACTTGCAGGCTTCAGTTTTCATGAGGTATTGTCTATATGACCGAAATTTAATCTTGCTTCTTGGGATTACAACTATTAGTTTCCCATAGATACAGGAGTACACCCTTTATTTAGCCCACAAAGACTTTAATAGTTTGATGCAGGGTTTCCTCTAATGCTGATATTTCGGCAGGTCAAACCATCTGATCGCTGGATGCCTATCGTTGGTTCATGCCATGCATGGGCTTCCTGCATTTTAACTAATAAGGGTATCTCAATTTGTAACCCTATCACAAAACACAGGAAATGTCCTTGTAAGGAATGTCACTTTTCCGACGAGCCATTCACTCAGAGGTATATAGTTTTATGAAATCAAAAGATCTCCAATTATCCGCTGGTGACGTGTTCCTCATTGCTATCCAACATGTTAAATGTGTCCCCTCGGTACCAATGACGATAACAGGGCCCACAATTTTCCCTTTCATAAAATCTATTTTCGAAACGTTTGGTGTGTAACCCGCATTTCCAATGCTGTCATAACCTTTTCAAGTGCCCGTCAATCACTTATTGTTATGCTATAGTAGGAGAGCCACTCGCTTCATCAAGGCTCACGACATCTTTGCTCTTCTTTGGTCGTGGCTTGTGTTTGCAGAGTCAAATAGAACTCCTCTGAATAGACCTCATGACCCGACCACGGGAATCAGGCTACCATTGAAAAAAAGTCTCCACCTCTTGGCATGTTGCATGTTGAATGTCTTAGCAAGCAGATGAAATTCCATTCCCTTGTCATTCCTATCAAAGCTCCCCGCGAGGATCATCAAAAGAGAATAGTATTTGTGTAGCGTGGGACATCACCGGCACAAGGCTGGTTATGGAAAGTCCTCTGCTTATTTGACATGCAAAAGGCAGGCCTTTGCACAAACGTCTCACTCGAGCTCTCCAAGTCAATTGCACAAATAAGCCGAGGTAACTTCATAACATTGGTGCCGTGATTCCCCAGGCACACAAATACTATGCTTTGAAATACATTCGTTCCCGCTCGCTAGGTGAGTAGTATAACACTCCGGGCAACAGGACCTTGGAGACGTCCTGAACCAAGACACTCCAACAGTGAGACTCACATGTGAGGTCTGGGACTAGGACGCCAAATCATCTTTCACAGCCGCTCATTAGCGAGGACACAGGAGAAACATCAATGCACAATTCTTGTTGTCAACAACACACAAGCACTGAGTTCCCATTCAAATAACCTAACCCCATGACAATTACAGGGGTGCAACATATTACTTCATTCCGATGGATACAAGAACGGTCTGTGGTCAAAATTGCTCTGTCAAAAATGCAATCTCCTATCACTGCTTCCATCAAGCGGTAGGGCGGACCATGTCAATACGAACAAGTGCGAGTGATGCTGAATAGCAAGAACGACAGCCTGTCTCGCAACATTCTCAACTCTCCAGCATCCAGCATCCCGTTCGAGTGAGATTCCAAACAGGTTATGGTACCATTCCGCACCCACTGCGGTATTTATTGCCTATCCCAATAGTAGTCTATCATGTTATTAAATCTCCCACCATTAAGAGAGGCAGTGTTCATCTTTTCAGAGAACTCCCGTATCACTCTTATTTAACACTCGAAACGAGGTGGAAATAAATTGCTGCATCACATGGGATTGGCAAATATCTTACATTTACCGGCAACAATTTGCCCGTTCCAGGACAACATGAAGATGATCTCCGAGCGAACAGACCTGTGATTTAACCATCGATACGTCCTCTAGCATAATTATAAAAGGTGAGTGATACTGTTATGCCCTTTGCACCAGCGCCTATTATAATAAAACTTTATTTGTATAATAAAACTTTATTTGTATAGCGCAATCTGGTCTCCTCCAGCCCTCCAGCATTACAAATACAGATTCCATCACCATTAATACAGACTTCTATACAATCCTTGGGGCCATGCTTTACCTGTGGGGAGCGATATCACTAAGGCTACCATCCCTTCGGCCCCAGTGGTCCCAAAGCAGAACTGGTCACTCTGACCAGAACAACCACAGGTGGCATCATGAAGTTATTGTACATATTCCCCTTTATTGCATGCCCAGGGTCACAGTGTCGGGTCATTGCCACTGTGAACAACCCACCGAACCAATACGATATTGTTTAAACGATGTCAAAAGCGTGACGTTTAAATTATATCGTTTCAGATATCTGAGCGTGCAAACCCACCCTAAGGATGCTTTCACACTGGCGGTTTTGCCTGGATCCGGAGGATCCGGACAACAAAACACATCTGCCGCAAGTGCCGCCGCACACACTCGCGGCAGGCCCCATGCATTGTCTATGGGGCTTGTGGTAAGTGTGCAGCAGACGCGGCAAGTGCGGCTTCGGCACTTGCAGCAGATGCGGCTGCGAAAAAAACCGCAGTTGACCTCGTTTTTTTTCATGGCCCCATCTGCCGCAACTGTGCAAAAAAGCCCTGTAAAAAAACGTGGTGCATTCACACACCGTGTTTTTTTATGGGGCTACTTGTTCAGTGATGTCACAGAGGGGAGGAAGAATCCTGTTCCTCCTCCCCTCTGTGACATCTATCACAGCCCCAATGTAAAAGAATGACAAATGTATTAAAAATAATAAAGATTTTATACTTACCCTCTGCAAGGTGTTCCGTAGCCAGGAGCTGCAGGACCCGAGCAGCAGGACCTTGAGTGATGTAATCGATTGGGCGCTGATTGGCCCGCTCGCGGTTATGTGATATGTAAGTCACAGGACGTCACATATCACAAGACCGCGAGCGGGCCAATCAGCGGTCTAGCAAGGTCCTGCTGGTCGATACCAACTGCTGCTCCTGGCTCTTTATTATTTTTAATACATTTGTCATTCTTCTACATTTCTTTTCGCAGTGTATATTACACCGCGATATCAAATGGGGCTATGACAGATATCACACAGGGGAGGAACAGGATTATTCCTCCCCTCTGTGACATCAGCTCCGGCATATCTGAACGGCGATGCATAATTCCAGCGGTTATAATGGCCCCTATGGGAGAAAGGGCGCTCTAAAAAGCGGAAAGAATTGATATGTTCATTCTTTTTACGCGTGCTCTTTCTCCCATAAAAGCGCAGCCGAAAATAGCGCTACGTGTGAACGGCAAAAGTGAAAGTCCATTCGCTTTGCTGTCAAACGCAGACGCAGGTGCACTTTGGGGTAAAAGTGCGCACTAAAAAGAGCAAACAATACGCAGCGTGTGAACGAGGCCTTACTTTGTTATCTTTAAGCCACTTTGTAGCCAGTTTGTCAGTATCCTTCGGGTCATTGTCCATGTGGAAGACCCATTTCCATTCAAGCTTTAACTCCTGCCTGATGTCTTGAAATATTGCTTCAGTATTGCCATATAATCTTCTTTCCTCATGATGCCATCTATTTTATGTTAACAGACACTAGTCCATCCTGCAGCACAACAACCCCACAACATGATGCTGCCACCCCAGTGTTTCACAGTTGGGATAATGTTCTTAAGCTTCCAAATGTCTCCCTTTTTCCTCCAAATGTAACAATGGTCATTATGGCCAAACAGTTCATTTTTAATTTTGCCAGACCACAGGACATGTCTAAAAAAAATAGGTATTTGTTGCTGTATGCATTTGCAAAAATTAATCAGGCTTTTTCATGTTTCTTTTGAAGTAATCACTTCTTCCTGGCAGTGTGACCTTTCAGCCCATGTTGATGCAGTACTTGCTTCACTGTGGATAATTGATACAATTTTACCAGTTTCCACCATGATTTTTACCAGTTTCCACCATGATTTTTACCAGTTTCCACCATCATTTTTACCAGTTTCCACCATCATTTTTACAAGGTGTTTTGCTTTTGTTCTTGGGTTGATGTGCACATGATATCCACATGTCAGGCCAAAGCACATTAATCTCTAGGACACAGTACCAGTCTCTTTCCTGAGTGCTATGATTGCTGCACATTGCCTGTCTCTTCTCACAAGCGAGGTATATGAATCTGTTCTGTAACTTCCATTCACACAGCTTTCCTGCCTGACTCTCCTCACAGGCGAGGTATATGAATCTGTAACTTCCATTCACACAGCTTTCCTGCCTGTCTCTCCTCACAAGCGAGGTATATGAATCTGTAACTTTTATTAATAACATACTTGTCTTTTATTAATGTAATATACTGAAATCATCTTACTGTGTGTGATATGGGATGTTCAGAGGTCATCTTTGGTTTAAAAGTGTTTATGACCCATGATGGCCAGGAACTCTGATTATTTGCCTTGCATTTATTGCCTCCTGCTGTCCTGAGTTTCTTTGATTGATTAATTAACGAGTTTAATAGACCCAGATCTAAGTAGAAACTCACTATATATCTAGAGTCAGCTAAGGGGTGCAATCATGCGGGGTCTTGCAATCATGCCAACTGTAGAAGTGCAGTTACACTGAGCAGTTAAACAGGGCAGGAAACGGGTAAGTCATGCAAGACAAACGAACAGATATGTAATTTGTTCACTTGTGCTGCAATATGTATTCACTATGTGAATCCCAGACTACTCTTCACTACTGACCACTCACCCACCACTACAGCTCTCCTTCGTGCTGCATCTGACCCATGCTACTCCCATCCCCCGCTCACCATCCACAATGTTCCCCCTCCTTTGCACTCTCACTCCCATCCTTCTCCACTTCCTGCTACCCCCACTCATCCCTCAACCCAGCAACAAAGTACTTCTCTCACCCTCCATCCTACCTAACCACCTCACCCACTCCTCTGAACTATTCCTTCACTTTCAATCCTCCATCTCCAATCAGGCACGCCCACCGTGTAAACTCTCTTGCTCCCACCTGCTAACCCTCTCCCTGCTCCTCCTAGTCGCTGTGACATTTCCCCTAATCCCGACCCCCCCCCTCGCCACATCCCCACAGTCAGGGGTGTAAGTACAATAGGTGCAGGGGTTGCGATCGCACCCGGACCCTGCAGCCTAGGAGGCCCCAAAAGTCCCATTGGCCCACAGAAAAAGACTAATATTATTAAAGATTTGCAAAAATTGGGGGCCCCATCGAAGCTTTCGCATCAGGGCCCCTGGGCCTGAAGTTACACCACTGCCCACAGTCACCTACACCCCACTCCCATGTCCCATCACCAACTCTCATAACCTCACCATCACCCACCCTCGCAACCTGACCAACCTTAGACCCATCCCCCCAGCTCCTGCTCCTCTAATCTCCCTGCCAGGCGCACTCTGGAATGCCCGCCCAGTGTGTAATAAACTCCCACACATCCATTAACTCTTTATTTCTAATAAACTCTCATTCCTTGGCATCACAGAGACCTGGCTCACCCCCTCCGACATGGCCTCCCCCACTGCACTATCCTATGGCGGATTCAATCTTTCCACACCCACTGCCCCTCTGACAAACATGGCGGAGGTGTTGGCATACTCCTATCCGACACCTTCTCCTTTGCCCCTATTCCATTACCCCCCTCTGCTACTCTCCCATCTTTTGAAGCCCACTCTATCCGCATCTTCTCCCCCTGTAGCCTCCAGCAAGCCGTCATCTACTGCCCCCCTGGATCCATCCCCACCTTCCTTGACCACTTCACCACCTGGCTATTTCATTTCCTCTCTACTGACATCCCCACCATCATTATGAGCGATTTCAATATCCCCATTGACACTGCCCACCCAACCGCCTCTCAACTTCTTTCCCTGACCTCCTCCTTTGAGCTCTCTCAATGGTCCTCTTCTACCACTCACAAAGATGGCCACATGCTGGATCTCATCTTTACCCGTCTTTGCTCCTTTAATAACCTCACAAACTCAACCCTCCCCCTGTCTTACCACAATCTGCTGACCTTCTCCTCCCTCACCTCCCCTACTACACCACCTCTTCTCCGCAAACTTGATCGTCCCCGCAGAAACCTAAAACACATTGATCTACACTCACTCTCAGAATCCCTGGTCCCTCTCACCAACATAACATCTATACATGACACAGACACTGCCACCATCCTCTACAACACCACATTAACCAAGGCCCTCGACCTAGCCGCCCCCCTCACATACCATGCTCCACGCACTAACAGGCAACCCTGGCACACCACCCTCACTAAAGTCCTGAGACGGGCATCCAGGGTCGCCGAGAGGAGATGGAAAAATTCACATCCCACTGAGCACTTTGCATTGTTCAAACAGTCCATTGCTTTCCTCACATTTGCCCAACAAACTTCACTTACTCCTTCCGTCCAAAACAAACCTTCTTCCTTACCCTCCTGTCCTGCATCCCAAACCCTTTCAAACCTTCTTCCCTTACCCCTCCTAGTCCCTCCTCTTACTGCATCCCAGAACACTTTCCCCCTTCTTCAAAAAAAACCTATCAATACAGCTTATCCACTGCTCCACCTACCTCCCTTTCATCCATACTCTCTCCTCATTAACTGCTTCCCCATGCAAAGACCCTTGCCTCCTTCCTTCAAAAAACACTCCTCACCACAGTTCAACACCCGCTCTCATCCCTACCTCTCCAACAGCTCACCTCCTTTCATCCTTCAGCCCTACTCCTCCTTCAACTGTTCACTACCAACTGGACCACTCCCCCTCCTCCTTCAAACATGCCCTGACCACCACCCACCTCAACACCTCCTCCTCCCATCCTTCACACCTCAATTCCCTCTACTCACCTCCGATCTCATCTCCTCTCTCCATTTGACCTACTCTTCCCTCGACCTTCCGACCCCATCCACTGTACCACCTGCGAATCTCTTGCTCACGGCGCTTGCCTCTACTTCTCTGGAAACTTCTCTGCTCTGTATAACGACCGGACCTTCAGCGTCATCCATTCCCACACATCCTCCTCGCCCTACCCCCTATCTGTCGGGGTCCCCCAGGGCTTGTTTCTTGGAGCATTACTGTTCTCAATCTACATTCTCAGCCTAGGGCAACTCATTAAGTCCCATGGCCTCCAGTACCACCTCTACGCCGATGACACCCAAATCTACCTGTCTGGTCCTGACATCGCCTTCCTTCTATCCAAAATTCCACAATGCCTGTCTGCCATCTCTTCCTTCTTCTCTGCTCGCTTCTTTAAGCTGAACATGGACAAAACAGACAAATCAGAGATGCCTTCTGTAACAGGACTAGACAGGGACCTCAAGTCCAGAGCCAGTCTAGCTCCCCTGAACGCCCTTGCCCACCTTACCATCTTGCCTTCTGATTCTCTATCCGTTATACCACCTTCTGACAGACAGCTTGCTTTCAGCGCTTGGTGCTTTCTTAGGGGGCGGGGTGCTGTGAGTGCTCCTGCTGCAGGAGGATTGTGTCTCTTCTGAAAAACAGTTGTGGATTGATGGCATTTCTTGCCATTTCTGCGAACCAGCTATGATTTTAACAACTGTTCAGGAGAACCGGTAAGAATCGGCTAAATCCTATCCCATATCCTCTCTGATGCCGAGACGCGTATACCCGGCATCATGAGATCAATACCGTAAGGGGAACAAGCACATGCTTTTTATTGTACTACCAAAGATGCCAGCTTTTGTAAGGAATGTTATCATGACCGCAGGGGCGTGATAACAGTCTAAATAGGCAAACTAGTCAGGGAACTAATGCCTCCTTAACTAGTCAATGATCTAATTTGCAAATCATAAACAGACTTTAAAAATACATTTGTATACTTTTATGTATGCAAATAAATGAACTGTTAGGCACGGAATTTTGATCTGTGCCCCCAACTGTTGGTGGTTTTTGGTGCACGGAAGACCTGACAGGTTTTCTTTAAAGTTTCTGAATAATATTTAGGCAATGAAAGTTAATATTCATAAAGTCACACTACTAATACCAATTCATCACAATTTGTAGTGTAGAAAAGTTGTCGTTGACTTGATGACAAAGGAAACATTTGTTTCCTTTGCCATTGAGCCTTCTAAATCAAGTAACTGAGCAATTGGTTATTACTGATGTTTCACCTTCCACTTTCAGTCCTATTGTTCGACTGACAACTACAATATTTTGCTTCCTCCCTTCACAAACACTTTGAATTCTGTTTCCCGACAATCTTTGAATGCTGCTCTAAGGGTGCCGTCACACGCTTCAATCTTGTGAGCGATATTGTTAGCGATCACATGCACGCGCGATCGCTAACAATATCGTTCACATCGTTGGTGAGGTGTCACACAGACAGACTCACCAGCGATGTGGAGCAGCGAGAACGCTGGTAACTATGGTACACATCGGGTTACTAGGCACCGCACGGCGCTTAGTAACCCGATGTTTACCATAGATACCATCTCCCAGCATAGGCTCTGCCGCTGGGAAATTGTTCATCGTGGTGTCACACACCACGATGATGCAGATTGATCAAGCGATTATCGCTTGATTTGAGCTCCTGCTCACAAATCTGCGATCAAACAATCAAGTGATTTTACATTGTAAAATCGCTTGATTACACACAGTGACGCACAAACGATATCACTTAAGCGATCAAAAAGCAGATCACTTAAGCGATATCGTTCAAGAAATTGATGCGTGTGACGGCCGCCTAAGTAGAATCCATCTACTAGTGTGCTGACAACTGAAATCTATAAGATTCTCTTAAAGGGTATTCCCCTTCCAAAAAAGATATCCCCTATACATTTATGCCGGATCGATAGAAGAGTGTATAACTTGCTTATCGCTGGGGGCTCGACGCAGGTCGCTGAGATGAATATTTCAACAATATGAAAACTCTGTAAGACTATTATTGCCTTATTTCCAATGATGTAGGCTTACTATCGTTCTCCTATTATCTTCCCATTTTTCTTGCCTTTTTTGTCTTGTTTTATGTCTTTATTATATGTCTTATCTTTATTTCAGTGATTTCTCTTGAGCTCCTTTTTTGTCTTGATAATAAAAACCACTCTAAGTATTATAAACCTATTATTATCACAAGTCTTCACTCCTTCATTGTCATGTATACTATTAATCTTTTTTACGTGATATGAGCTGTTTTATCTTCAGACTTGTGAAATTAGCATGGCTTGTATATAAAAAGTATAACATGTCTGGTAATAACAAACAGGGGTAATATGCATTGCTGATAAAGTAACAACGTATGTCAAGAATATTATGTGTTTCTTCATCAAGTTCATTAAATGGTAAAAAGAAAAAAATATTGAAATGCCAGAATCTCCATTTTTTTGTTTTCACATTTCCAAACAAAATGCAATAAAAATCGATCTAAATGTTCTGCTTACTCCAAAATGATATTAAAGAAAATCTTCAGATAGCTCAACAAAAAGTAATCAAATATCTTTATGGATCTCACAAACTTGCGACATAACCAAAAACTTTGTTTTTACAGATTTCTTTTTAACCACTAAATTATATATATATATCTACTATATAATTGCCGTAGGCACGTTTGTGTCGGACCCTGGCACGCCGTGGCTTTGTCACTATGTGACGTCACCACGTGCGAGGCATTGCCCGCGTAGCGGGCATTGCCACCCCTCGCCGCTGTCATCCCGCTCCGGAGCAGCTGCTGTCAGCACATGCTGACACAGTGCTCCTGAGCCTGTGCCCCTCTCATCCCGCTCCGGAGCAGCTGCTGTCAGCACATGCTGACACAGTGCTCCGGAGCCTGTGCCCCTGTGCAGACTACAAGTGAGTATGGCTGATTGGCTGTTCGCTGGGGTCCGTGGAGTCCATGTAGGTCCCCCTGGGTGCTGTGTACTTTTCACCTTGCAGGGGCTCCTGAGTGCTGGCCCCTGCCCCCACACCCTCTCTCCCTCCTAACCTGAGCAGCAGCAGCAGCATGTTTACTTCCTGCACCGCGATGGTGCGGGAGAAAGAGAGCTGCTGCTACAAACTACAGTCAGACGCTGCAATCACCCTATGCCAGCTGCTGCTCAGGTTAGTTGGGAGAGAGGGTGCGTGAGGGGTTGGGACAGCACTCAGGGGCCCCCTGTCTGGGGGCAATGGTACGCAGGGGCCCCCTGTCTGGGGGCAATGGTACGCAGGGGCCCCCTGTCTGGGGGCAATGGTACGCAGGGGCCCCCTGTCTGGGGGCAATGGTACGCAGGGGCCCCCTGTCTGGGGGCAATGGTACGCAGGGGCCCCCTGTCTGGGGGCAATGGTACGCAGGGGCCCCCTGTCTGGGGGCAATGGTACGCAGGGGACAGTGATTGAATGGTACTGCTATACAGTCACTGTGCAATGAATGCTTATAGTGATTAATACCGCCATACAGTCACTGTGCAGTGAATGCTTATAGTGATTAATACCGCCATACAGTCACTGTGCAGTGAATGAGAACCGTTGCTTATAGTGATTAATACCGCCATACAGTCACTGTGCAGTGAATGCTTATAGTGATTAATACCGCCATACAGTCACTGTGCAGTGAATGAGAACCGATGCTTATAGTGATTAATACCTCCATACAGTCACTGTGCAGTGAATGAGAACCGTTGCTTATAGTGATTAATACCGCCATACAGTCACTGTGCAGTGAATGAGAACCGTTGCTTATAGTGATTAATACTGCCATACAGTCACTGTGCAGTGAATGAGAACCGTTGCTTATAGTGATTAATACCGCCGTACAGTCACTGTGCAGTGAATGAGAACCGTTGCTTATAGTGATTAATACCGCCATACAGTCACTGTGCAGTGAATGAGAACCGTTGCTTATAGTGATTAATACCGCCATACAGTCACTGTGCAGTGAATGAGAACCGTTGCTTATAGTGATTAATACCGCCATACAGTCACTGTGCAGTGAATGCTGATAGTGATTAATACCGCCATACAGTCACTGTGCAGTGAATGAGAACCGTTGCTTAGTGATTAATACCGCCATACAGTCACTGTGCAGTGAATGCTTATAGTGATTAATACCGCCATACAGTCACTGTGCAGTGAATGAGAACCGATGCTTATAGTGATTCATACCTCCATACAGTCACTGTGCAGTGAATGCTTATAGTGATTCATACCGCCATACAGTCACTGTGCAGTGAATGAGAACCGTTGCTTATAGTGATTAATACCGCCATACAGTCACTGTACAGTGAATGAGAAATGTTGCTTATAGTGATTAATACCACCATACAGTCACTGTGCAGTGAATGAGAACCGTTGCTTATAGTGATTAATACTGCCATACAGTCACTGTGCAGTGAATGAGAACCGTTGCTTATAGTGATTAATACCGCCATATAGTCACTGTGCAGTGAATGAGAACCGTTGCTTATAGTGATTAATACCGCCATACAGTCACTGTGCAATGAATGCTGATAGTGATTAATACCGCGATACAGTCACTGTGCAGTGAATGAGAACCGTTGCTTATAGTGATTAATACCGCCATACAGTCACTGTGCAGTGAATGCTGATAGTGATTAATACTGCCATACAGTCACTGTGCAGTGAATGCTGATAGTGATTAATACCGCCATACAGTCACTGTGCAGTGACTAATTAATATGGTTTCCAATGACTGAATAATGCCATCATACAACCCCTTTGTTACTAACATACGGTGGTGACTTAATGTTACATTTATACCGTGACAGGACTATCTACTATATAATTGGCGTAGGCACTTCCGTGTCGGACCCCGCAAAAGACCGTGGCTTTGTCACTCTGTGACGTCACCACGTGCGAGCAATGGCCGCGAAGCAGCCATTGCGAGTCGCTGGCCGAAAATCGAACCAGAGGCTCGGCCACAAAGTTAGCGATTTACCGCTCATGTAGCGCGAGCAATGGCCGCGAGGCCATTGCGAGTCGCTGCCTGAGCCGCGATTGTGAGCGAGCCGCTGGCCGAAAATCGAACCAGAGGCTCGGCCACAAAGTTAGCGATTTACCGCTCATGTAGCGCGAGCAATGGCCGCGAGGCCATTGCGAGTCGCTGCCTGAGACGCGATTCTGAGCGAGTCGCTGCCCGAAAATGTCCTCACACCCCCCCAAAATGTCCTCACATCCCCCCAAAAAGTCCTCACCCCCCCAAAAAAAGTCCTCACCCCCCCAAAATGTCCTCACACCCCCCCAAAATGTCCTCACACCCCCCCCAAAATGTCCTCACACCCCCCCCAAAATATGTGCGCACACCCCCAAAACCCCCCAATATGTCCTCACACCCCCCCACAATATGTCCTCTCCCCCCCAAACCCCCCCAATATGTCCTCACACCCCCCCCACTATATGTCCTCACACCCCCAAATCCCCCCAATATGTCCTCACACACCCCCCAATATGTCCTCACACCCCCCCACTATATGTCCTCACACCCCCAAATCCCCCCAATATGTCCTCACACACCCCCCAATATGTCCTCACACCCCCCCAATATGTCCTCACACCCCCCAATATGTCCTCACATCTAATATATAATTGCCGTAGGCACTTCCGTGTCGGACCCCGCAAAAGACCGTGGCTTTGTTCACTCTGTGACGTCACCACGAGCGAAGCATTGCCCGCGTAGCGGGCATTGCGACCCCTCGCCGCTGTCAGCACACACCCCCCAACCCCTGTCACCACACACCCCCCATATGTCCTCACCCCACCCCCATATGTCCGCACACCCCCCCCATATGTCCGCACACCCCCGCTCCGATCCCGCTCCGGAGCCGCTGGATATTTAAAATAATTTAAAAATATTCTAGACACCCGATGCATTTGCATCGGGCTCACAGCTAGTATATATATATATATATATATATATATATATATATTTGTACTGAACTGGAAAACTTGGTTCCGGCTCATTTTAACCACTCAACGATTACCATAACAAAACCCAAAAAATAATGGCAAAAATTGTTTTTTTTTAATCACAAATTGTAATTTGTTTTTCATATTTTTAGTACATTATATGGAAAGTGAACCACAATTTGTCACGTATCAAACACACCATTATATGTTACATCGATTGAAAAGTAAAAAAGTTATAGTTGTGGAAAAAATAAAGAGCAAAAATGAAAAATCACCCAGTCATGAATGGATGGGAACAAACATTATTCAGTATTCTAAGTATAATTGTTAGACTAGGGTGACATAACTATATTTTCTCCATCTGATAAATGGTCTAGTTATGCTAATCTGACTCTGATAAGAGTTTGATCAGAGTGAGAACGTTTTCCTCAAATGTGGAGAAGATTAAAAAAAATCTCCATTTTTGCCATTCTGTCGGTCTGTGAAAATCAGACCACACCTGGGTGTCATCCGAGTCCGGTCCAATTTTTTTTTCATGAACACTTTGTATTGAAACCCTGAGTGCGATCTCATTTGTAAACCCACCAAGAAGAAATGGGGGCTTGTGATTCTCCTGATGAAGAAGGGGCATGAAGACCATGGAACGCAATGAGACTAAATCACACAAAAAGGTTTAAATCCTGTGAGTACTGACTGGTCTGTACGGTAGCTCCCATTTCTACTCGGTGGATTTTCTGGATTATTACTCAGGGAGACTACTGCACACCGTGAATCTTGGAAATCACAAGATATTATATGCAACTTCAGTAGTTTTGACTTTTCACAACCACTTCAGGTTAGCATTTTTCTTATTTATCATAAGTGTCTCACTACAGGTAAACCCTATGTGCGCCTTGTTTTTCCTTTCCAGTAAATTGTTGCAATCTCATTTGCTGAGGCAAGTCATGCATGCTGTAATCTTTATCTTTGGACCACTTTGAGGAAAAAATTGTGTGCACTACCTCATTAAATAACAATGGTCAGAGTGAGATCCCATATTTTCTCGGATCGGGGCAAAAATACTGTTGTCTGCATAAGTGTCATACCCCCCATATAGAGCGGCCAATTGGTCTTGCTTGTCTTGCGTGGCTCCTCCTCTCTCATCGCGGTCCCCGTTCTCTTGCCTTGCTTCATGGAGGTAACGCGTCCTGCATCATCAGCATGGTGTCTGCAATCTTGATCCTGCACAGTCACAATTCATTCTGTTCTGCTGAGCACAAAGCAAAGTACTTCATTCAGGAGAAGACAAAGAAATACTGATGAGCTGGAAGTAAAGATGGCAAATGTGCACTACAGTACTTTGCATTAGCCTTACCAAAACAATACAAAACACGCAAGATTGGGGATGCTGTGAGGATGATGTAGAGCACATTATCCACATGAAGCAAGCAGGAGGAAGGCGATTGCGGGAGAGAGGAGGAGTCGACCACAACATGCGACACCTATTGAACCGCACCACTCTGTATAAAGTTTTTATGAAAGGTATTTTTTGGGGGATATTTAAAGGAGGTTAGGGGATTATATTCAGGTTGTTGGACAACTGTAATAATTGCAGTTTAAGTCGGTAGCCTTAGTTTATTTTTGGAAAACCTTCTGATAGGTTCCCTCTAAACCTCTAAAGGTACCGTCACACGCGGCAATATTGCTTGCAATTTCACTGGCAATTTGCTCGTTGCTGTTAAATCATGGACACATTGTTACATTTGTACACGGCAAAAAAATAGAACAATGTGTTTATGATTTCACTGCAACCAGCAAATTGCCAGTGAAATTGCAAGCAATATTGCTTAGTCTGACGGTACCTTAAGGTTGTGCTCACATCTGCTTTTTTTTCTCGCTGCGGATATCGGCGAGAAAAGTGCCAGAGTGTCAAGGTACCTTCACACGCGGCAATATTGCTAGGCAATTTCACTGGCAATTTGCTGGTTGCAGTGAAATCACGGACACATTGTTCTATTTTGTTGCTGTGTATAAATGGAACAATGTGTCCATGATTTCACTGCAACCAGCAAATTGCCTGTGAAATTTTCTAGCAATATTGCCGCGTGTGAAGGTACCTTTATGTGGGTGTCATGCAGGTATCATGCATTTTGACTCCCATATGACATGCGGATGACATGCCAGTGTGCAGCTACCCCGCACCTAGCGTATATCATGCACATGTCATAAGTATGATAAGGTTAAAAATGTTTGTACCGTGTTAGCCAGTAGATAGAAAAATATATATTAGAATCCTCAGTGGTTGATATAAAACAGAACTTGGTCAGAGTTGGGAGGGGGGAGAGGACATCTGGGGTAGTAAACATCAACATCCAGAGATAAGAAGCAGATAGTTTTATGTCCTTTGATTAGTTGTTTCTTCAATATTTGGAGATTCCTCAATTGATGTAAAACCACAATCACTGACGACTCTTAGATTCTAATATACTTTTTCTGTCATTACATGCGTATGACATGCTTTTTTAACATGGCCAATCCCATGCTGATAGAGAGATAGATAGAAAATCGGATAGATAGTGCTAGAATAGCTAGATTGGGCTTACAAGACTCCCGCTGCTACTTACGGGCCGCCCATTAATCTACTTACATATTCACTGCATTGACTGTCCACGTTGCTTTCCAGATGGTGTCCCCACGTATGGGGTCAGGGGTAACTGTGTCTCCCCTACCCGTGCGCTGTCTCTGTTCGCGGTGTTCTCTCCCCTGTGCTGTGCGAACTAGCACAGCTTTCGGACTGCTGCCGGCTTATGAATATTAAAAAGCCAGCAGCAGAGACCAGTGACATACCTGCAGGGTGTTGCTGATTTCCTGCATCGCCGTCAAACAGCGAAGGGAGAGGTGCCAACGCAAGAGACAGCGTGCACGCACATGGTGAGAGAAAACAGCATATGTCAACCCTACTATCTGTCGGTAGAAGACCCCACTTCTTACCCCGAGGCATAAAAAAGCCAGACTGGAGTTTGCCAAAACTTACCTGAAAAGCCTAAATCGTTTTGGAAGAATGTTCTATGGTCCGATGAGACAAAAGTAGAGCTTTTTGGGCAAAGGACATCAACATAGAGTTTACAGGAGAAAAAAAGAGGCATTCAAAGAAAGGAACAGTCCCTACAATCAAACATGGCAGGAGATTCCCTGATGTTTTGGGGTTGCTTTGCTGCCTCTAGCACTGGACTGCTTGACCGTGTGCATGGCATTATGAAGTCTGAAGACTACCAACAAATTTTGCAGCATAATGTAGGGCCCAGTGTGAGACAGCTAGGTCTCCCTCAGAGGTTATGGGTCTTCCAGCAGGACAGTGACCCAAAACACACTTCAAAAAGCACTAGAAAATGGTTTGAGAGAAAGCACTGGAGACTTCTAAGGTGGCCAGCAATGAGTCCAGACTGAATCCCATAGAACACCTGTGGAGAGATCTAAAAATGGCAGTTTGGAGAAGGCACCCTTCAAATATCAGGGACCTGGGGCAGTTTGCCAAAGAAGAATGGTCTAAAATTCCAGCAGAGCATTGTAAGAAACTCATTGATGGCTACCGGAAGCGGTTGATCGCAGTTATTTTGGCTAACGGTTGTGCAACCAAGTATTAGGCTGAGGGTGCCAATACTTTTGTCTGGCCCATTTTTGGAGTTTTGTGTGAAATGATCAATGTTTTGCTTTTTGCTTCATTCTCTTTTGTGTTTTTTCATTGAAGACAAATTAAATGAAGATAATAATACCAAAGAATTTGTGATTGCAATCATTTTCAGGAAGAAACTGAGTATTATCTGACAGAATTGCAGGGGTGTCAATACTTTTGGCCACAACTGTAGGAGTCAAAACAAATGTGTTTATTGACTATGACCCGCCATGCTGAGAAGTAGAGATAACATAATTGCATCCATGCATTAAATACAGCTTTGTATAATAGATTATTGTTGTGGTCATTCATCTGGGGAAGCAGGCATGAGACTCATATTTCATCTAAATTGAAGAACATGCTTATTTATTTGAGGTTTAATGACTTTTCCACCAAGCAGAGAGCAGTAAAGCATGCTGTAATATACAGAAAGAATTGCTTAGCAACTATTCAGGCAAACAGAGATCAATCGAAAATCAGCTACATCTTTTACACCTGAAGATTTGCTGCAGGATGACATCACCTGGACATTTCATTGTAGAAGATCCCACCAAGCAATATAATGCATATGGGTTAAGACCTGTCGGTCTGATGTATGAGACTAAAGGGCCCGTCACACGGTAAGATATCGTGAACGTTATCGTTGAAACATCACAGGTTTTGAGACGATTCAAACGACGTCGTAGCGTGTGACACGTTGATACCACCAGCGATAAGTCGGCTGATCGTTGGTCGCAGGTTTATGAACTGGACCATAAATCAGTCATTGATCGTACATTCGATCTGCTGCATCGTCGTGAGTGACACCGTGATAACGATCTCATTTACGGATTCACCTATTCAGAACTGAAGGACGTAGACGATCTAACGACAGCAAGTATCGTTCGCTTGTCGTGGAATTGTTGCTGCGCCGTTCACGATATCAGAACATGTGACACCTTCACCAGCGATCATTGAACGTCGTTCAAGCGATCCAGGTCAAGTCGGATCGTTGGTCGGATCGCTAAGACATTGAAGCATGTAACGGGCCCTTAAGATATTTCTCTAAAATATTTTCATTATAAGCAAACATATATGCCATGTATTGATTAGAATATTGCAGTGCCTGCTCTGCACCACCTTTAGGCTATATGCACACTATGTTTTTGCTCCGTTTTTTTCTGGTGCGTTTTTCTCTCTTTTTCTGCTGCAAACTGGATCAGCTTTTCAAAAAGCGCACCAGAAAACATCATCCGTTTCTGATCTGTTTTTGATTGGCTTTTGGTGCTGCGTTTTTTTTCCTCTATTTAGAATGGTTCCCTATGTAAAAAGAGGATGAGAAAAATGCTACAGAAATGCTCATTCTTTTGATGGATCAGTTTTCAGGGGAAAAACAGATCACACCACAAATTCCCTGCCTGATACCAAAAAGTGAAAACCCACTGACTTTGCCTGGATTCTATTTGAGTGATCTGTTTACTGCATTTTCACTGCAAAAACTGATGCAAAAAAAAAAGGATTCAAAATCATGTGTGTGAATATAGCCTAAGGCCAATCTGTCAGGTTTCAGAAACTATTCTATGTACAGGTGCATCTCAATAAATTAGAATATTATCAAAAGTTCTATTTATTTCAGTAATTCAATAATAAATTGATATGCATATATTATATAGAGTTATTACAAACAAAGTGATTATTTCAAGTTTTTTTTCTGTTAATGTTGATTATTATGGCTTATCCAAAGGATTAACACCACTGATTGGATCACTGATCCGATTGATGCTGTTAGTCAGCTGAGTTGTGGTCGGAGGATGCTGAGAGCTCCTTGGCCATGAAGGGGTTAAATAAAAATATTGTTATGCAGAGTCCCAATCACGAAGATTTGGTCACTGTCCAAATATTTCTGGAACTTAACTCTGTTTGGAATGAAACACATAGGATCCAAAAAAGCACCAAACTGTGGAAAATGGCCAGCTGTAGTCATGCATCCATTTCACTAAAACTAGTAGATATGCCATAAAGGTTCTGTCACACACTACAATGTCCCAGCGATCCCACCAACGATGTGGATCGCTGGGACATGTTATCTGATCGCTGGTGAGCTGTCAAACAGGCAGACTCACCAGCGATCAGGACCAGCAGATGCTGGTAACCAAGGTACACATCGGGTAACTAAGCAGAGTGCTGCAATAAGTTACCCAACACTTACCCTGGTTACCATCTCCAAGTGCTTGCTGTGTGCGCTGGGAGATGGTTCATCGTTGGTCTCCTCTGTCACAACGCGGCGATGCTGGCTGGCCAGCGGGAGACCAACGATAAATTTGTGGTCCAGGTCATTTACACCAACGATCAACGAACTTATCGTTGGTAAATGTCACACACAACTATGTTGTTACTGACATCGCTGCAATGTCACCAAACCGGTGACGTTGCAACGATATCATTAACGATATGTAGTGTGTAACGGGACCTTAAGCTTCAGCCATAGAGTGAATTACAGTGTAGAAATTCCCACTCATAGATCCCCATGTATAATGCACATGCATTTCATTAGATAATGGAGATCTACTAACTGTGAAAGGTTCATAATGTATTACATGATGTATTTATTAGCTTGTTTCACTCAACTCCACCTAATAGAATCTTTTTATTATATCATGAATAAGAAATTCCCATAAGAATGAGCAGAAAATGAAAAGCCGTCAGGCATTTTGTATGGATTTTCTCTGGTCTGGGGCGGATTTGTTTCTGTTGATATTACTATTTTCTCAATCATATTTATGTTTGCATTGTTCCATTGATCTAGAGCAGTGAACTCACGTCTCGATGTCACACATTGTTTGCGTTCCACACTGAGTTATAAATGGTTTCCTGCATGTGTTCACAGGATATCCCCCGTCCCTCTGTTAGTGCATCTCTGTCTATTTACATGGATTTACCACATTTCCTTCCATGTGATTCTTAAAGTACTAAAAATGGGTTTGATGCTTCCTCAGCATTTTTGCTTTTTCTTCAAAGATGTTGAGCTTTATGGCTGGATTTGTAGCCAGGTCTTTAGTTTAGTATATATTTATAAATGAGCCTCCGGAAGATGAATGTACACACCCTAGAATTGTATACATTCCAAAACAGGCAGCGTTCTGTTGTGCATGCATAGACGGTACGTTATCATTCCTGGTTAAGGTGTGTCTTCTCAGAACGTGATATTTCATACTGAACGAGGGTCAGATCACTTCAATGGACCAACAAATGTTTTCATGAGATGAGCATGGGAAATTTGCAAGTTCACATTTAGACAAATAAATGCTTACAGCTACAAAAATCTATCATTATCTTATCAAAATTTGCTGAGTATTCCTCCAATCCATAAAACTGTGCTAATGAATATTTGCACTACAAGTTTAAGCAGGCAGCCCGAATGTTACTGACTGCCGGCCATAACTGCTGGGGACCCTCGAGCAAAGATGGAAGTGTTTTTTTACTGGTTGCAACAGGTTTGAGAAACTCACCTGTCCCCATTCCAGCACTAGGCTCTGCTACCTACTTACTTGGTGCCCACCTTTCTCTGTAGTACTGCACGTTGTGACATTATATATATGAGTATGCACCTCAATTTAGTCTTCAGGCCTTAAGATTTGGAGCATTAGGTAGCATCCATACAGTGTGTCCATGTACCTTACGCGTACATTTGTGCTTGTCACCAGGTAACTTACGGTTCAGTGAATTGGATACAGTTCATCTGTGCTGTGTCAATGGAATCATGTATCATGTTCACTGCAACAGTAGTCCTGGGACAGCTACAAATGTACCGTGTGCTAAGGTCCTATGAGTTGTCCATTTGACTAATGTAGCTTTGCTATTGCTTGGCTCTACTGCAGCTAGTCAAGTATTCCTTCTGGCACACTCTCTTCTGCTGTTTTAAACTGCTGTCCGAACATTCAGTTCTGCTGATCTAGGTGTCTGCAAGTACATGGATATGAAGGAAGCAGGGGTGATAAAAGACAGTTGTAGCCCCTGGGCAGCTCCTCTAGTATTAGTTAAGAAAAAGGATGGTACAATGAGAATGTGCGTAGACTACAGGCAGATCACCCGCATTACACACAAGGACGCATACCCATTACCTAGAACTCGAGGAATCATTTGCTGCATTAAAATCTGCTAACTACTTTTCCACCTCAGATCTGACTAGTTGGTATTGGCAGGTTCCTGTGGAAGAGGCTGACCGGGAGAAGACAGCATTTGCCAAACCATTGGGCCTCTGCGAGTTCAACTGTATGCCGTTCGGACTATGAAACGCACCAGGAACATTACAGAGGCTGATAGAATGCTGTCTAGGACACAAGAACTTTGAAACAGTCTTATTGTACCTGGATGACATCATAGTATACTCGAAGACGTATGAAGAACACCTGGAACACCTGGCAGAAGTATTTGAAGCCTTGTCCGGCTATGGCATGAAGGTAAAGCCATCCAAGTGTCACCTGCTGAAACCAAAAGGTACAGTACCTCGGGCATGTAGTAAGCTCTGAAGGAGTAGCACCAGACCCCGAGAAGGTCACAATGATAAGGGACAGGCCAAGACCCACTAGCGTTAAAGAGGTGAGGCAGTTTCTGGGGTTGGTGGGCTACTACAGATGGTTCATCAAGGGGTTTACAAAGATGGCCACGCCTCTGCAAGATCTCCTGGTAGGACAGTCTAAGAAGGCAAAAACCTCGAGTTCTCCCTTCCAATGTCGTAGTGTTGCCTACCAGTGGCGCTGGCAGCCCTCTGCTAGGTGCAACAGATATTTTACCTGGCTAAATTTTGGTGAGTTTTTTTCTTGTTGCCTACCAGTGGCGCTGGCAGGCCTCTGTTAGGTGCAACGGATATTTTACCTGACTAAATTATGGTGTTTTTGTTCTTTGTTGCCTACCAGTGGCGCTGGCAGCCCTCTGCTAGGTGCAACGAATATTTTACCTGGCTAACTATTGGTGAGTTTTTTCTTTGTTGCCTACCAGTGGTGCTGGCAGCCCTCTGCTAGGTGCAACGGATATTTTACCTGGCTAAATTTTGGTGAGTTTTTTCTTATGTTGCCTACCAGTGGCGCTGGCAGCCCTCTGCTAGGTGCATCGGATATTTTACCTGGCTAAATTTTGGTGAGTTTTTTCTTTTACACTTGTGTTGCCTACCAGTGGCGCTGGCAGCCCTCTGCTAGGTGCAACGGATATTTTACCTGGCTAAATTTTGGTGAGTTTTTTCTTTTACACTTGTGTTGCCTACCAGTGGCGCTGGCAGCCTTCTGCTAGGTCAGTGATGGCGAACTCCAGGCCTCAAGTGCCACACACAGTGCAGGTTTTCAGGATTTCCTTAGGCTATGTGCACACGGGGCGGGTTAGGGGCGGCGGCGGCTGGGCGGACCCGACAGGAAGCTCCGGAGCCGTCCACCGGCTTCCTGTCGGGTCCGTGCTGCGGAAGACGGTCGGGTGTGCGTCGGTGCACAGCGGGTTAGTGGCGTCGGTTCTGCAGCGGCTGGAAGCAGCACATGATTCTGCTTGCAGCCGCTGCAGAACCGGCCGGATTATAGAACATGCTCATTCTTTGCTAACCCGCTGGGAACCCAGCGGGTTAGCAACGGATGAGCATGTGGAAACCGCCGGTGTGTGCACACCGGGTGTCGGTTTCCATAGGTTTCTATGTTGATCCAAAAGCCGCTTTTGGATTAACATAAATTTGCATAAACCTGATGGAAACCGACCGGCGGTTCCGCTCCTAAACCTTCACTAAACCTTCCTGTGTGCACATAGCCTAAGAGTTTGACAGTTGGTAATTTGATTGTCAACTGTCAAATGCAATGGAAATCCTGAAAACCTGGACTGTGTGTGGCACTCGAGGCCTGGAGTTCGCCATCACTGTGCTAGGTGCAACGGATATTTTACCTGGCTAAATTTTGGTCAGTTTTTTCCAATGTCGTAGTGAGATAGAAGAGTCCTTCAAGAAATTGAAGTGACAAATCTTCCGGACAAAGTACCTTAATGTCCTCGCTGCTGCCAGAAAGATGTTGAAACACCAAAGAAACTGGACATCTGGGTACTGGTGATATAGGTTTATTAACCAACGCATTTCAGAGCCACATACCGAGCTCCTTCCTCAGGGATGTTCCCTGAGGAAGGAGCTCGGTATGTGGCTCTGAAATGCGTCGGAAAATAAACCTATATCACCAGTACCCAAACGTCCAGTGTCTTTGGTGTTTCAACATCTTTCTGGCAGCAGCGCGGATTTAAAGGTACTTTGTCCGGAAGATTTTTCTTGAAGAACCGCAGTAACCTGTGGAAGTACAGTCCCTGCAGCAGCTGCAATTTCTGAGCGACTACGCTGGTTGCGTGCTACACAACCACACCAAGTGAGCAATTCTAATATTGTCATCTTAAACATGTCTATAAAGGATAAGACCCTGAGTAGCTTCAAGTGTCACCTGAAGACTCACTTGTTCCGTCAAGCCTACAACCTGCCATGAGACCCAGGCGAACACCCCATACCTGACATTCCCCCATCCTACTGTATCCTAACCCACCCCTCATAGACTGTGAGCCCTCGTGGACAGGGTCCCTGCCCCTCCTGTACCTGTACGTCCTGATCGCCTAGATTTAGTGTACTTGTTCTTGTCTCCCTCAACCTCATGTAAAGCGCCATGGAACCTAATGGCGCTATATAAATAAATAATAATAATAATAATAATAATAATATTTGCGCATTCTCAACCCTTTAGATATAAAAAATTGAAGTGGGCACTGACAGGAGATGAGATCCCAGCCTATCCTGATTATCACCAGCCATTCATTCTGTATACGGATGCCAGTAATGCGGGATTGGGAGCCATGCTATATCAAGTGCAAGAAGGTAAAGAAAGAGGGATAGACTTTGCAAGCAGGAAGCTCTGTCCTACAGAAAGAAATACAGAAACCTACAGCTCTTTCAAGTTGGAATTTCTGGCAGTAGTCTGGGCTGTCACTGAATTCTTCAAACATTATCTGGCTGCAGCAAAGTTTACCATCTTTAAGGATAACAACCCTCTTACCTACTTAGACTCAGCGAAATTAGGTGCACTGGAGCAGCGATGGATGGCCCGACTGTCTAACTCCGACTTCATCATCAAGTATGGGCTTTATTCATGACGCCACCCATGGGTCGTGGCCAATATGGCCACCGCTGCCGTGAAATCCGCCAGGGATGGCGGTAGTGGTGGCAGTAGGGATGGTCACCCTCCACGGTTAGGGCTTGACCCCGGGCAGATGTAGGGATCCTGCGTGCTGGGATGCTGCACGAATCTTCTCTCCGCAGCTCCTCCAGCCTGCACGCACAGGGATCAGGGTGCCTCTCAGCAGGTGCATGCTGCTTTCTACACAGCAGCTGAAGCAGTCAGTATACGGCTCCGCAGGCGAGCCCTGGTTGAACACACTTCGAATAACAGTCTCACACAGATCTTGAGTCAACTAGGTACTTTACTCTCAAACCACAGCTCATTCTCAGCTTTTAACAGTTCTTATAGCAGACCGGACTCACACAGCAGCTACGGGCTTGGGTTCTCACTGCAGCCGGGATGGTTCCTCTGCGTCACTCCCCCTCAGTGTACCTTTAGCCCTGTTTCTCTCTCCTCCCTCGCGTATGGGTTCGGTCTGGCCCTCACGGGCTCTGCAGTTATCTGTCCCACTCTCTGGGTCACTAGCCCTAGTACGATGGCTTTGTCCTACTCAGTACCGGTTGTGGGGTCTCGGGACATAAAGTTCCTGCACCCTGACGGATGTCTTGTGGTTAGGGCATGAAGCATTCCCAGCCACATCTACAAAGCCGGCACTCTGGTTCTCTGGCCCAGCCACCAGTGACCAGAGTTAGTCGGGCTCACCTGGCTCCTTCTGTATCTCCACTGGTTCAGCCTGGGTTCCTGGCCAGCCATCAGTGGTACATGCCGATGGGCCCCGTTGTTCTTTCAGTCTGTCTCAGTCAGTACTCAGCAGAATGGTGTCTCGGCTTCGGGATGCTTCTCTCTCCCTCATCCTCCAGGGAATCACTACCTCCAACTTAGTGTTCCTGTGTTTTACTACAGTTCCTCCACCCCTTTGTCGGGTTCTCTCTACTTCCCATCCACATGTAGGTACTCCCGCCACCTCTCACCTGGCATGAAGCAACTTAGGCTCAGCGTCGGAGTGTGTGTGTGGTTGTTTGTGTGGAGTGACCATCCTGCCTATCCAAGCTGCAGTTCACCCTGTGGCCTCCTGGACTCAGGGGTGCCATAGATACCTAGTCCCTCGGTGGCCCTGATGTTAACCCTCCATAGGGAGATGGCTGGCGGGAGCACTAGTCCCAATCACTGCACTAAAATCAACTATAGGAGAAGAGGATACAGACAGGGAAAACAACTAGACAACTTCACGCCTGCTTCCTCTCTTCTAGGCAGCAGACAAGTTGGCAATGATCACCTCTCCAGAGAAGCTCCTTCACCACAGGTAGTCAGTACAGGAAGAATGAGTTAAATCGCCTACAAGGTATGTTGAATCATGTGACCATATAAAGGAGATGGGAGCAATAACAAAGTAGCCACACCTGGAAGAAGACTAGAGAGTTTTGCTAGCAACATAAAACTGAAATTAACTCCAACACTGCCAAAGGAAAGAAGCAAATTTAATGCAAATTCTCAATACAGAAAAGAGACAGAGGTACCAAACCAGTCACAAGTCTCCAAAGCAAGAGACCATCGCGACAGTTTCTTAGTTCAAAGTGTGTTAGTCACGCCCTACGGACGGGTCTATTGGGGGGACCCACTGGAGTGCAAATATGGCGGCTGCTGATACCAGATAGGGAGAGCCAGACCAGGAAATCAGATTCAAAAAGCTTTATTGCAAGGTACAGCAATATATATGAAAGGCACCCTTAAGGAAGGCCACGGAACCACAACACCGGGGTACCTCCCAGGACCCAAGGATGGATTGACCCCCTAACAGGGATTTCCCCCTGAATAGCTGTGAAGGGGCCGATGAGGCGGACACCCGTGTTGAACCGACCTTAGGGGTAAGACAGGGAACAGGCTTAATCGGGAAGAACTCAGTGGGTAGAAGCCGACCGGTGACAGCAGGTAACAGCACAGGAGCCAGGGCATGAAGTACAGAATAACTTCCAGACCCGACCTAGGACAAAAGGAACACAGGTTAAGAACAGCGAACCAGACTGCAGAGCCCTAACTGAGAGAACCTGGGGCTGCAACTTCAATAAGATAGAAGTTGCCCTGACAAGGTCCTGGAGTGTCTGAGACCTTTTTATCCCCTAAACCTGCTGGTGATAGGCCGAGAGGAAGGGGCGGGAGTAAGGGTGAACTGTTTCCATAAATGCCTGTAAGCACGCGGGCCCGCCCCCTATGTGTGCCCTGGGAAGGAAGATAAAGGAGGAAGTGCAGCAGGCCTGGAGCGTGGACCCGGGCGGCATGTCTGCGGGGACGGGACCTGGACCTCAGGGAGCGACGGTGGATGACCGGAGCACGGGCCCCCTGCCCCTGGCAGGACGTGAGGAGGTAAGGGAGAGCAGAGGAGGCAGGCTGCAGGGCAAGTGCACCGGGCCGTGAGGTGGTGACAGTGTTGTTATTCATCTGCAAAATTTGTTTTATAACCACTATCTTATGATTGCTGTGACTAGTGGGCCTGTGGGTATTTGTCCAGCAAGCTCCCTACTGTGATTAGAACCTCTTTAATTATAGACTATTACATAGAGAGCCTGGTGTAGGCAGGGGCAGCTCTTGAGCTTTGCGGTGTTACTAAATCTAAAAATTTGGATTATGTCAGAGCCGCTGCACCAAGTACACGAAGTGATACACCATTGGTTGGATTGAGGGTCTCTTTGCCTGCATCATGCTGCTCTCAGATAAGGTAGCAAAAACCTGCGGACAGATTCCCTTTAACTCTAATTAATGTTTAGCGCATTACAACTGTTTTGACCTTATCTATGGCCTTAAGAACCTAAGCAATTACGTCGATGTAATTCTACTTTGCCTTTATTGTTCTTGTTCATAATTAGTGAAGGGTCATCTGTACAACATGATAATTATTAGTGTGACAGAACCCCTCTCATGTTACAATTGATCTCCATCCTCTCTGTTAGTTTTCTCTATCCTCATTTTTCTTTTAATATTACCATTGGAATGAAGACAAAACTCATGAAAAAATCCATCACAAATCCGAGTCATGTGCGACTCCTAAACAAATCACATATCAAAACAGATTGTAATGAGAGAGCGTGTGGAAGCCTAACTGCACGCCACGTGTGTAACACGGTGTCACATGACGGACAGCCCAAGCCTGGAGCAACTTATCAGTGTCTAATGGGTGTTGCAAATCCTAAATTGCAAGTGACTTTCAGCCAAATCGCACCCTTAGGCTTCGTTCAGACATCTGTTTGTTTCATGTAAACAAAAATATAGACCAATTTTGTAAGTGGTTTAGATCAGATTTTCATCGGTGCTATTGATCATCAGTCAGCTCAGTTTTATCATCATATGCAAATAGGAAAAAAATGGATATTTCACCAGCTTCTTCTATCAAACGGTTAAAAAAACTCAACTGAGGCTGCTTTCACATTACGATTTTGTGAAATCCGATGCTGTCCGATATAAATCGGACAGCATCGGATCCACATTTGCCCCCATGTATACCTATGGGGACTGGACCGATTAAGATGTGCACTAAATGGCATCCGAATTGCGTCCAATCCGATTTTGTCCGATTTCTTTCCGCTGCAAAAATCGGACACTGCTCCAATTTTGGCTTCTGAAAAAAATCGGAGAGAATAGGATCGGAAGCAAATTGGATGGCAATTATGCCAAATCCAATCCGATGACTTTAACATGGGGCCCTATGGAGCAGGGTCGAGGAAACATCTGATGTATCCTCGGACCCGATTTTAGTGTACTGAGCATGCTCAGTACATGCTCAGTACACTAAAACTATTGTGTGCCGCCTAATTTTAACTTCCGCAATGTATATACATACATTGCGGAACTTAAATATAAGTCAAATCATGTGTTTAAAATAAAAAATCTTTATTCTCACTGCTAGCGCTCCCCGGGCATCTCCATCTGCAGCCGCTCTGTAACAGGACCTGTTATGATGTCACAACCCGATCAGCTGATCGGGTCACATGAACGGTTACCCGATGACGCTTCTGACATCATTGCAGGTCCTGTACACCCGATCGGGAGCTCTATGGACACGCCGAGGGAGTGCTGGCAGGAGAGAATAAAAATTTTATATGTTGGAATGACAGGAGGAGTCGGGAGAATAGGACAGGAGAGGGGAGAACAGGGGGACAGCAGGGGAAAACAGGGGGACAGTAGGGGGACAGCAGGGGGACACCAGGGCAAAACAGGGGGACAGCAGGGGGAAAACAGGGGGACAGCAGGGGGAAAACAGGGGGACAGTGAGATGACAGGAGGCAGAGAGGTGGGGGAGCTAGGTAACAGACCAAACTGATCCTGCAAAATGTCGGAATCGGATGTCTATTTGGCATCCGATTGCAGGGATCAGTTTGGATCCGATGCTGTCCGATTTTCATCGGTCAGCATCGGATTTAACAAAATTGTAATGTGAAACCAGTGTAAGATGCCATTAGTGAACTGATTGAGCTTTTCACAGATCTACAGTATAGACATGAAGGGATCCTGAATAACATAATTCAGTTATAATGGGAGAAAACTCCTCCCAAAAAAACGGACGTAATGAAAAATATATTAATTTTATTGACAAAATGAATAAAATACCAGATACAGAAAAAAAGAATATATATAGAAATGAATGAAACAACAAAAATACTAATTTTCAGGGCAATATGAGATACACGTTGAAGACCCAAAAACGGAGGAAAACAGTAAAGGGTACCGTTACACTTCGCAACATTGCATTCAATTTCACTGGCAATTTGCTGGTTGCAGTGAAATCATGGACACATTGTTCCATTTGTACACGGCAACAAAATAGAACAATGTATCCATGATTTCACTGCAACCAGTAAATTGCAAGTGAAATTACATGCAATGTTGCCAGGTGTAAAGGTAAACTGAAGGTCACTTTACACACACAGATATCTGTGACAACGTCTGATCAGATCTCTGGTTGCAGTGAAATCATGGACACATTGCTCCATTTTGTACACAGCCACAAAATAGAACAATGTGTCCATGATTTCACCGCAACCAGAGATCTGTTCAGAAGTTGGTCACAGATATCTGTGTGTGTAAAGTGGCCTTTACACTCGCACTTAAGTAACAATTATTTCTAACCACAATTATCTATGCGCAAGTAAACTGAATATAATAATAATAATATATACCGTATATACTCGCGTATAAGCCGAGTTTTTCAGCCCAAAATTTGGGCTGAAAAGTCCCCCCTCGGCTTATACGCGAGTATTCCCCAGGAGTCAGCAGCAGAACCGGAGGTATACAGGCCCCCCATCAAGCTCCAGGGCCCCCCCCCTTGCGCGGCAGCCTGTAAAGGAAAATCATACTAATCACTGTCCCGCGCTGTCCCGCTGCTGCCGACACACGATCCCGGGCTTCAATCCGCGTCTTCCGTGTTCCTGTGGTCGCGGCAATGACGTCATTGCCCGCGACCACAGGAAGCCGTAAGCCGCGGATTGAAGCCCGGGATCGTGTGTCGGCAGCAGCGGGACAGCGCGGGACAGTGATAAGTATGATTTTCCTTTACAGGCTGCCGCGCAAGGGGGGGGCCCTGGAGCTTGATAGGGGGCCTGTATACCTCCGGGGCTGCTGCTGTATACAGCCCTGGGGCTGCTGCTGTATACAGCCCTGGGGCTGCTGCTGTATACAGCCCTGGGGCTGCTGCTGTATACTACCACTGGGGCTGCTGCTGTATACTACCACTGAGGCTGCTGCTGTATACTACCACTGAGGCTGCTGCTGTATACAGCCCTGGGGCTGCTGCTGTATACAGCCCTGGGGCTGCTGCTGTATACTACCACTGGGGCTGCTGCTGTATACTACCACTGGGGCTGCTGCTGTATACTACCACTGGGGCTGCTGCTGTATACTACCACTGGGCTGCTGCTGTATACTACCACTGGGGCTGCTGCTGTATACTACCACTGAGGCTGCTGCTGTATACTACCACTGAGGCTGCTGCTGTATACAGCCTGGGGCTGCTGCTGTATACAGCCCTGGGGCTGCTGCTGTATACAGCTTTGGGGCTGCTGCTGTATACAGCCCTGGGCTGCTGCTGTATACAGCCCTGGGGCTGCTGCTGTATACAGCTTTGGGGCTGCTGCTGTATACACCCCTGGGGCTGGGGATGCTGCTGCTGTATACACCACTGAGGCTGCTGTATACTACCTAAGGGCTGCTGTATATACCTCTGGGGCTGCTGTATACACCACTAGGGCTGCTGTATATACCTCTGGGGCTGTATATACCTCTGGGGCTGCTGTATACTACCTCTGGGGCTGCTGTATACTACCACTGGGGCTGCTGTATACTACCACTGGGGCTGTATATACCTCTGGGGCTGCTGTATACTAACCACTGGGGCTGCTTCTGTATATACCACTGGGGCTGCTGCTGTATATACCACTGGGGCTGCTGCTGTATATACCACTGGGCTGCTGCTGTATACTACCACTGGGCTGCTGTATACTAACCACTGGGCTGCTGCTGTATATACCACTGGGGCTGCTGCTGTATACTACCACTGGGGCTGCTGTATATACCTCTGGGGCTGCTGTATACCACACTGCTGGGGGCTGTATACCTGTGCTGGGGTCCACCCTCGGCTTATACACGAGTCAATAGGTTTTCCCAGGTTTTGGGGGCAAAAGTAGGGGGGTCGGCTTATACACGAGTATATACGGTAATATTTATAGTGCTATTGATTCCATAGCACTTTACATACATGAGTAATGCTGTCTCTCTTGGAGCTCACAATCTAAACATCCTATAAGTATGTCTTTACAATGTGGGAGGAAACCAGAGTGCCCAGAGGAAACCCATGCAAACACAGAGAGAACATACAAACTTCTTGCAGATGTTGTCCTTAGTGGGAATTGAACCCAGGAACTCAAGACCCTAGTGCTGCAAAGGCTACAGCGCTAACCACTTGAGCCTCCATGCTGCCTGATGAATATGATTGTCCCACTAAATGTGGCAACACAAATATACATCCATGCACATAGTGTGCCCAATGATCACCTGGAAAGCTAAATCCACACGTGTTCAGAAAAATTTAATTCTCAATCATAGCGGATGAAAGTGGTAAGTATAACGGAGCAGAAGATTATTAAACAGGACCTAGCTAATTATGGAATATAAACCATGATGTATATGTGGCACCTCAGGGTTCTAGTGCCACAGTGTCATCACTGCACCCAGGTGGAGGTGTCATGTTGGAGAGCAACAGAAGGGTCTTCTCATCAGGCAGGTAACCCGCACACAATACCTTCTGCCTCTAGGCCAGAAGGGGGAGACCAAACCCAGGTTCAGGGTGAGCTCCCCTATAAATTCTGGTCTGGGGCAAAGCCAGTTATTTCAGTTCCTAGGAGAACTGAGGAAATCATCCTGGTGGACTGGAGGCTGCTTGAGCTCATCCCAGGATCACTGACTCGGTTATAGCCCTAAGGCTAGGGTCTGAGGAGAGTTGAAGGAACACCTGGAGAGCTGAGCAGCACTGTGCTCACCCCAGATGAACCGTGCAGAGAACGGACACCGGAGTCTGAGACTGTGCAGGACCTAACGTCCCGGCAGTCAATACCGAAAGGTGGGGAATTCCAGGTTCCCCAGCCATGCAGTGCCCGGAGGCAAAGCAACGCAGAGAGTCCAGAAACTGTTACCTGAGACGAGGGTTAAAAAAGGACTCATGTTGCCTGTCATACTGGCACCTTGCAGGAGAGACAGGGCTGGCAGCTTAGCTAATGCAGTAGTAGGACCCCAAACACAGAGCGAAATAAGGAGGCCAACGACCCGGCCGGGTGAGGAGAACCCTGAGTTTCTCTCAAGCAAGGACTCGCTGACAACTGCCTGGAATGCAGATGTTCCAGTAAAAGACTGAGTAACTATAAAACATTGAGTCTGCCTGTTTGTTTATGCCTGTCTTCTGCACCCCAACCCCTTACTACATCTACTACCACGGTGATCCGCTCCACCCATGGTGAGCCACTGCATCTCAGCTGCCCGTCCATTACCCCAGAGGTTCTGCAGCAGTGGATGCCACCTATAGCCACATACCACGGATGGCGTCACAAATAAATTCCCTTTCATCATCCCCTTTCCCCTACCAAGCCAGAAAACCCCCTTTTCAATTAAACCCAGGGTCACGGAAGCCAGGTCTCGACCCCTGTGATCCCCCAGAGACAATATAGCCCGGTTCCGAGTACCCCATGGCCCTGGGTGCCTCAGTTTCTGGCGTCTAAAACAGGATCTCGTAGCCCGGTAAAACCGGGTGCTGTGTGCTATGAACTGTGTGAATACGTGTTTTTGACTGTCACCATTACTGAGCCACAAGGGCGGGAAGCTAAGGGGGTGTGTCATCATGGGTGGTGCCCTCCCAAGAGCGCGAAGCGGGGCCAACCTGCGCCTGACGACATCCGATGGGGACGGAAAACCCTGTCCCACTGGCGGAACTAACATTGTACATCCCTATGGAAATGAAAGACCGGAAGGGTTAACGTTCACTAAGGGGAGGAAGATGTTGGAGCAAAGAGAGCCGGTGCAGGGGGTAGGTACAGCTGGTCCCACAGTACTAGATGAGGCCCACGAGCAGACGGGGCACCTGCTGGAGCTGCAGCGCAAGCCATGTCCCCAGTCATGCCGTTCCTAATGCCATATACTCCCAAGCGACATGGCTGCTGCATACGCAGGGGAACCCAATACCCTGACTGACTTCAGGGAGCGACTGGACAGTTACTATAGAGTGTATCCCCTGACGGAAGAGCCAGATCAATTAATCGGTACAGCACTGCGGGAGGTGACGTCCTGGCCAGAAACTGATAAAGACACTATTGAACATGTACTCGCCAAGCTGAAAGCTACTTTCGATATTAGTACCACTGACCGAGTAAAAATAAGATTCTTTAGGTGTAGGCAGAAGCCACGGGAGACTTTGCATTAAATCTACAGGAAGCGCTCAGGGCATTAAAGAAGACAGACCCTACTCTGGTGCCAGAGGACGATAAATTGCTCATTCATCAGTTTATTGATGGACTCCTATTCCCTCCTCATTGAGGACAACTGCGTATGATGACTATCCAAAACCCCAAATTGGACTTTTTGCAGTTCAAGGACAGAGCCATCCGTATAATACAGGAGGAAGCACCTCGTGACACAGACCCTGCACAATGTCTAGCTGCAACCTATCAACAACCGGGAGTGCAGATCCCACAGGCTATAACAGGGGCAAGTGAAAGGCCCCAGGAGTCTATCACCAATGAGGCTATTAACCAAAGGATTGAAGCCCTAACAAAAAGTGTAACTGAGATTGCTAAGGCTATGCAGAGATGCAAGGAACCAAGCCCGTGGAGAAGATCGAACTGGCTTCCAGCAGAGACGATATTCCGTGGATGCGACCACAGGACGACCCAGCGACCGCAAACTTTGGTGCCCTGCTCACACAGGTAGCCACAGACGTCTCTAATGCACAGCTGGGTTTCCACAGCAGGTACCTACTACATACAACACCTTCCACCCCGGCACAGTAGGGGGAGCACCACTTGCTGACCTTAGGCAAGATCCAATATAAATACTGCTGCTGGGGGAGGAGTTAGTCAGAGTGTGCAGACGCTAGGAGAGCTGCAAAGACGTCCTGGTGGTCGGTGGCGCGGTTAGGCCCGAACCAGTGACCCGGAGTGGCCCTTCTACGTCCCGCAAGCCTAAGTGGGGACAGAAGGCAAGGAGCAGTTAGCCAAGAGGGAGCGAGGAACTTAAGGAGAGTTTTGCCCAAAGATGTCCCGGATATTGGGGATCCACCCCTGTGGAATACTCTAGGACCACAGAAAACCCCATCACACCGTGGAGGCCTCGGCCACCCGGTTATCCCCTGTGGGTCAAGAGAGGGAGCCAGACACAGCAGGACATCACCGCAGTGATCAGAGAGGGTAACCCAGAGACCGCACAGGAGGAGAGACAGTCACCAGAGACAGGAAGAGAGAGGAGGCAAGTTTGGCTGCAAGCAGGCTGTGCTTCAATCATCACTACAGAGCAGAGGAGGCCTTATAGCCACTTGCTGTGGGGATCCACTGTGCAACCTGTGCACTCGTCAGTGCCCTAGACGTATTTACCTGCTAACATCAGTAAAAGGTAAAAGAGACTCTTTCGGTGTGCGTGCATCATTCCCTCGTTCTCACTGCCCCTCATTGACTGCTCCAACACTCTCCATCTCAGCATAACACCACTCCAAACTGCCCCGGAGGTCCAGTCTACCTGTGGAGGACTTTACCACCCCAGTCGCAATCCCATCCACCTCTAGCAGACTGTGGCGGCGCTGGTGCAAATCACCAGAAACTACAGGTGGCGTCACGACAGCAAACTGTATATAATCCCTTGTAAATATTAACCCCTTTTTTTTTTTTTGACAAATCATTTTTATTAGATTTTTTGCATATATTAACATAACATGTACCACACTGGTATAAAGTCAATTTACAATAACAGAATTAAGAATTTTCCCTCCCCCCCCCCCCATGTTATCCAACCTCATCTAGCCATAGCACCCATTCTCCCCTGAATAGAAAACCAAGTAATAACATTTCAAGTCATTCCCCAATTTCAATTCTCAACATTCCCAATGTGTTACCTAAGTCTTCAAGACAGTACCATCTGGTATTGCAGAAAACTTCCATCAATGTAACAATTTCCTCTCTGGGTAAACAACATACTATGAAATCGAGCCATACAGACATGAATTTGGCAGTCCTGTTTTCCTTATCCGTTTCCGTTATTAGTTTTTCCATTCTCATGATACGCTTCATTTCCAGGCATAGGCTCGAGACCCCAAGCACCTGTGCGTCCAGCCACTGCCGCAGAACAAGACGTAGAAAAGTTATTAGGATTAGGTGGAAGCAGGTGTGCTTTCTTTTAGGAACAACAAACCCCTCCAAGTCATGAAATACCATTATCATCTTATTCATTGGTACATCCAATTCCAATATTTCCCCCATCCATCTTCCAACCCTTTCCCACCCCGATTGTATCTTTGGACATTCCCAGACTCCATGGAACATATCCGTCTTATTTTCTCCACATTTCGGACAATTTGTCATCCTATCAGGGTTAGTAGGTGTCGCTGGGATATTGAAACCCATTATTGCCCTATGTATCATCCTAAATTATTAACCCCTTTTTAAAAGAATAGTCCCCCAGGACACGGGATCAGGCGGGCCACCATTCCTCGTGACACAGTTAACCCTTGCCGCCTGAATACCCGAGTACCCCGGAGCCTGGGGTTCGACACTACCACCCTGACGGACAGCCCATCTGTCACCCAGTTGTGAAAAACCAGGTCACTTTGCCAGGGAATGCACTTTAAATGAGTATTCCCTGGGGAAGCGGGTCACCCCCTCAGTATAAAAAACACCAGGCCCACCAAACTGGCATGACAGGAACGTGGTAGTACGTTCGGTCCTGCCTGTCGTGCTAGATGGCATCCCCATGATCACATTGCTGGACACTGGCTCACAGGTGACATCTATACCATATATCCTTTACAAGAGATACTGAGCAGACATTTTCCGTGACCCAGATGATGACTTTAATATATTGGCTAGTAATGGTAAACCTGTGCCGCTAATTGGGTTCAAAGAAGTGACCATTAAAGTGGGGCGGTTGGAGTTAAAAGGTCAAGGGTTGATAATTGTTGATGTTGACCGACATGAACGTAGTCCAATAATTATTTTGGGCACTAATGTGATAGAAAACTGTCTTGCAGAAATAATTGTTGTGTTACAGCATATTGCCGAGACTGCCAACAGTGAACAACAGCGAGTCCAGCTGGAAGAAATAAAGACCTGATGTTGAGACAGCAGGTAGAGTTGTCCAGAGGAGAAATTGGCAGTGCCCACTGTCCTGACATCCAGAGGTGTGGTGGAAGTGCGCAGAGGGAGGGTACCAGTCTGCCTTCTAAATTGTGGAGAAGTAGAGGTCATCTTGCCAAAGTATGCTACCATTGCTAAGCTATACACTGTTGATAACAACTCCATCAACCCTCAAACCCATCTAAACAAGCAGAGGGCAATGGCTCAGAGGGAAAGCTGGAGGATTGGTGCCAGGAATTACATGTAGGTACTGATTCTACACCCTCCCATCAAAAGCATGGAGTATACTGGGTAGTGAGAGAGCACAAGCAAGTCTTTAGTAAACACCCTTTAGACTTTGGGCAAATAAAAGAGGTAGAACATCACATACCCACAGGTAACCATCTACCCATCAAGGAAAGGTATAGACCTGTACCGCTCGCTCACTACAAATGTGCGAAGCACATGTTAAGAGAAATGAAGGAAGCAGAGGTGATAAAAGACAATTGTAGCCCCTGGTCAGCTCCTCTAGTCTTAGTTAAGAAAAAAGTTTGGGACAATGAGGATGTGCATAGACTGCAGGCAGATCAACAGTATTACACACAAGGACACATACCCATTACCTAGAATTGAAGAATCATTAGCTGCATTAAAATCTGCAAACCTTTCCACCTTAGATCTGACTAGTGAGTATTGGCAAGTTCCGGTGGCAGAGGCTGACCGGGAGAAGACAGCATTTGCCACGCCAAAGGGCCTCTGCGAGTTCAACTGCATGCCGTTCGGACTCTGTAACACACCAGGAACCTTCCAAAGACTATTGGAGTGCTGCCTAGGACACAAAAACTTTGAAACGGTCTTGTTGTACCTGGATGACATCATAGTCTATTCCAAGACGTATGAAGGACACCTGGAATAATTGGCAGAAGTGTTTGAAGCCCAGTCCGGCTATGGCATGAAAATAAAGCCATCCAAGTGTCATCTGCTGAAACCAAAGGTACAGTACCTCGGCCATGTAGTGAGCTCTGAAGGAGTGGCACCAGACCGCGAGAAGGTCACAGTGATATGGGACTGGCCAAGACCCACCAGCATTAAAGAGGTGAGGCAGATCCTGGGACTGATGGGCTACTACAGAAGGTTCATCAAAGGGTTTACAAAGATGGCAACTCCTCTACAAGATCTCCTGGTAGGACAGTCCAAGAAGACTAAAACCCGAATCCTCCCTTCAAATGGGGTAGTGAGACGGAAGAGTCCTTTAAGAAATTGAAGTGGGACCTGACGGGAGAAGAAATCCATTGCCTACCCTGATTATCACCAGTCATTCATTCTGTATACGGATGCCAGTAATGTGTGATTGGGAGCAGTGCTGTCCCAAGTACAAAAAGGTAAAGAGAGAGTGATAGCCTTCGCAAGCAGGAAGCTCCATCCTACTGAAAGAAATCTGGAAAACTACAGCTTTTTCAGATCTTTTGGAATTCCTGGCAGTAGTCTGGGCTGTTACAGAACACTTCAAACATTATCTGGCTGCAGCAAAACTTACCATCTTTACAGATAATAACCCGCTTACCCACCTGGACTCAGCGAAACTAGGTGCGCTGGAGCAGTGATGGATGGCCCGGCTTCTAACTACGAATTCTTCATCAAGTATAGGGCGATGCTGATGCCTTATGTTTTACAAAATAATTGTAGATATACAGCTTACCTTATGTGATTGTGAGAGTCACAACCACTAACAATACTCATAGTGTCAATATTCTTTTACTGCTAATCTGAAGCAGAGAAAAGAGTAATTTTATTAAAATCACAGCAAGCAGCTCAGTAAGCGACACATCCCTGAAATCAGGGCCTCTATCTCTACATTATGCTGATGTCAGATGAAATAGCAAAAACCTATTGACAGTTTCCCTTTAAGGAGTTGAAGGCCTTGTTTAAGCAGATGCCTGATGACCTGGCACCTGGACCTGTGTGGGCAAACCAGAGCTAATTACTGACCCAGGGGCAGGAGAATGTGAGAATGAACCAGGGAGATCCATTTCATTACCTCTTTCATTAACCTGAAGGCTCTCCCCACCCCTGTACTGCGCCCTCCTAAGAGGGGGAAGTTGAAGCATGTGCTCCCCCCATACAGGTGCCCCTGTAGTGCCTCCTGACTGCGATAAGGACCATTGGCTGGCTAATGATGTTCCCCCATCTGCCATGAGAAGCACACCTGCCAGTGTGCTGGTCTGTGGGAGTGGTGCTGCTAAAACTGACCTCCCAGGCCAGTCACCAGCCACCACTTTTGCTTGAAGATGGCGGGGCTTGCCTCGGCGCACGCACAGCTAATCTGCGCAAACTGGCTCTGATTTGAAAGTTGGGGGCTTGTGCTTGAGCCTCGGCAGGGAGGAAGCTGCTGTCAGCTAATAGCGCTGCCAGCCAGGTGCTTTCCTACCTGCCGATGCATTCTCTCACTGCTAACAGAAGCCGGTCCATGATGCAGGCAGCCACCATTAGTCCAGGTCTCCAAGAGGCAAGAAAGCGGGCTGCCGGGCTTCTCCCCTTTGCCTCAAAATTACTTGAATAACACGTCTATTCCGAACTGTCCTCCCACCTCTCCTCCTGCTCCCTCTTTGACAGCCTACAATCCGGCTTCCGATCCAACCACTCCACGGAAACAGACCTAACCAAAGTCACCAACAACCTGCTGACCGCCAAGAGCAATCAACACTACTCCATCCACCTCCTCGACCTATCTGCCGCCTTTGACACCGTCGACCACTCCCTCCTACTTCAAATTCTAGAATCTCCTGGCATCACTAACCTAGCCCTCTCCTGGATCTCTTCTTACTTAACGGACCGGATTTTCAGCGTCACCCACTCCCACACCTCCTTTTCACCCTACCCCCTATCTGTTGGTGTTCCCCAAGGCTCGTCTTGGGACCACTTCTCTTCTCCATTTACACCCTTGGCCTAGGCCAACGCATTGAGTCCCTTCAATACCACCTCTACGCGGACGACACCCAGATCTATTTGTCTGTGCCTGACATCACCTCCATACTATCCAAAATTCTGCAATGCCTGTCTGTCATCTCATCCTTGTTCTCTGCTCTTCTCTTCTTCTAAAATTGAACATGGACAAAACCGAGTTTATCGTCTTCCCCCCAAGTCACTCTCCCCCCCACCCGACCTATCCATCACTGCAATGACTACTCACTCTCACCAATCCCTCACGCCAAGTGCCTCAGGGTAATCCTCGACTCATCCCTCTCCTTCAAACCTCACATCCAAGCCCTCGCCACCGCCTACCGTCTCCAGCTCAAAAACAATTCCCGAATCCACTCTTTCCTTGACCATGACACTGCTAAAACACTTGTCCATGCTCTCATCATCTCCAACCTTGACTACTGCAACCTCCTGCTCACCGGCCTCCCCGCTACCTCCCTCGCACCTCTCCACTCTATCCTCAATTCCGCTGCCCAACTCATCCACCTATCTCCCCGCTACTCCCCTGTCTCTCCCTTCTGCCAAGCCCTTCACTGGCTCCCCACTTCCCAGAGATCCTGGTTCAAAACCCTAACCATGACATACAAAGCCATCCGCAACCTGTCCCCCCCTTACATCTCTGACATGGTCTCCCAATACCTACCCTCACGCAACCTGCGCTCCTCTCAAGAGCTCCTTCTCTACTCCCCTCTTATCTCCTCCTCTCACAACCGCATACAAGATTTCTCCCATGTGAGGGGCCCCCAGGCCGTGGGGTACTCAGGAACCGGATAGCTGCTGCTGTCGCTGAGGAGTCACGGGGGTCGTGACCCGGTCCTGTGGCTTGGGAGTCAGTTGAAAAAGGGGATATGTACAGGAGAGGTTGTTGTGACGCCACCCGTAGTATGTAGTCAGTGGGGACTACCGCTGCCGGATTCCTGCCGGGGGACGGTGATGTGTGGGCAGTGTAGATGGTAAACCCTCCATGGGTAGGGCTGGGTGTCCCCGGGGCAGGTGTAGTGTGAGGGCTGCGTACTCTGGATGCTGCACCGGCTGGAGATCTCTTTAGCAGCGTGGTAAAGAAACAGTCTCAGGCACTATGGAGCTTACCGGGTACTTTACTATTCAAATTCTTAGCAGACAAGTTACAGTTCACAGTTCTCAGTTAAAGTTCTTACAGTCTATCCAGGGACTGGGGTTCTACTGCAGCTCAGATGGTACCTCTGCGTTGCTTCCCTCAAAGTACCTTTCAGGCCCTGCTTGTCTCTTTCTCTGTCCTCGCTCATGGGTTCAGTCTAGCCGTCACGGGTTCTTTAGTGATGCTTCCCTTTGCTTTGGGGTCAATAGCCCTAGTATGATGGCTGTGCTTCTACTCCGTGGCAGTAGGTAGGTCGCGGGCTATAGAGTCCCCGCACCACACCGGTGTGACTTGTGATTAGGGTCTTAGAGTCTCCCCGGTCACCTCTACAGAGTCGACTCTCTGGCTTTCCTGGCCTAGCCCTCCAGTGACCCAGGTGTGATTTGGGCTCACCAGGCTCCCTCTGTCTGTCCACTTCTGCCAGGATCATATTTACACTTAGGCACTCGTGGGCCTGTGCCTAGGGCAGATCAAGGGGGCGGCGCCAGAGGAGCGTTTTTTTTAAATTTATTTATTTTTTAACTTCCCTCCCCTCCCCCAGACTCCATATGAAAACCGGAGTCTTTGTGGGGGGGGGGTCGCTTGTGCAGAGCGCAGTGCCGCTGGCATTGCATTGCCGCCCAGCGCCGCCACCCGCATATGCTGTGCCCTGGCCCCCCAGCACTGAGAGTGATCACGCTGACAGGAAGACGCTGGGAGCTCTGCGGAACCCGGAAGTGCGGGTTCCGTACAGCTGTTTCTTCCTGTCCCGCGATGGCTCCAAGTGCTGCTGCTGCGGTGGAGGCGCGTGGTGGCGGCGGTGCTGGCGGCTCCTCCACCAGCTGGCCCCCCATGGACCTGGAGAACGGGGGAGCAGCCGGCCTGAGCGACCGGGCACTGAGGAGGCTGGAGGATGGACCTCGTGCAGCTGGCGGTGGAACACCCAGTACTCAGAGGGAGCCCGGCAATTCAAGCCTGAGCCAGCACCAGGTGAGGGAAACTGTGCAGGGGATAGAGGACAGAGGAGCAGGGGGACCGAGGGGAAGAGGGAGGAGGAGAAGAGGACAGAGGAGCAGAAAGACAGGAACAAGGGGGCAGAGGAGAAGAGGACAGAAGGGTAGAAGGACAGGAACAGGGGGACAGAGGAGAAGAGGACAGGGGGGCAGAAGGACAAGAACAGGGGGGCAGAAGGACAGGAACAGGGGGGCAGAGGAGAAAAGGATAGGGGGGCAGAAGGACAGGAACAGGGGGAGAGAGGAGAAGAGGAGCAGCAGGAAGGACAGAGGAGAGGGGGACGGGGGTGTAGGAGGACAGAGGAACAGCACGAGGGACAGAGGAGAGGAGGACGGGGTGCAGGAGGACAGATAAGAGGAGGATGGGGGTGAAGGAGGACTGGGGCTGTGTGTGGTGATTATGGTGGCTGTACCGGTGTCTCTGCCTCCATGCCACCTTCCTGTGTTGACAGGGTTAGGTATGCTGGGAGTTGTAGTTCTCCTACCTGTCCAGTCATTATTGTATGGTTTCTGGGCAGTGTGTTGGGTGCTGGAAGTTGTAGTTCTCCCGAGTGGGCTCAATGTTCTCCTGCTGCCTATCTGTGGTTATTGTGTCTCTTCTGGGATGTCCTCAGCTCCGTGCTGTGCACAGTGTACCACCATCTCCTCATCTCCGTGCTGTGCACAGACAGTGTACCGTATACTGTCTGTGCACAGCACTGAGCTGAGGACATGGTGCTACACTGTCTGTGCACAGCACGGAGCTGAGGACATGGTGCTACACTGTCTGTGCACAGCACGGAGCTGAGGACATCGTGCTACACTGTCTGTGCACAGCACGGAGCTGGGGACATGGTGGCACACTGTCTGTGCACAGCACGGAGCTGGGGACATGGTGGTACACAGTGCACAGCACAGAGCTGAGACACGGTGGTAAACTGTGCACAGCACTGAGCTGAGGACATGGTGCTACACTGTCTGTGCACAGCACGGAGCTGAGGACATGGTGGTGCACTGTCTCCTTAAAATTGGTCTGTTTCTCATCCAGGAGAGTCGGATGAGTGTCACCGGCTTTTTGGTCCGTTTGGCATCCAATTGCTGTGCAAGTGTCCGAAATTTCTCTCAGATCACATCTGTGTGCAATCTGTTCTTTCCTCAGCAGCTATTACTGTAGAATCATTTACAGGAACATTTTACTGTGTTCTCAGTTACAGAATGAGAATGTATCAGTGAAAAAATGGATGCCACTAAGATGATCCAACTGCGGTCCGTGATATTGTCAGACCCGTAGACTTGCATTGGTGAGTCTCGAGCATTTATCGCATACTGTCGCAGCATGTTGCGACTTTTTTCTTATCCTGAACCTGGCCGAGAAAAAAGCTTCCGACACTCGTCAGTGTGCTCTCAGACATTGATTAACATTGGTCTGACTGCAATGCGATAAAATCACACATTGCACTCGTCCACGTTTCACGCCAGTGTGTCCGTACCCTAATAATAAAATCCATATAGTAATCCTACAATGTCTGCTGGACATGGTATGGGGAGGGTTTATGGCTCAGTCAGTGCACACTCCATACTTCTTGTTATTAACTAGTTAATGCTCTCTTGTCCACCGCACTGCAGTGTCAAAAGAGGAAGACAAGAAGACAGGCAGCAACATGGCATCAGAGAGCCCCTGACCTTGAAATAGAAGATCTTCAGATCCTGGTATTGTGACATAATATTAAGAATAATATTTTTTGCACTTTTATTACACTATGAACTCCACAGCACTTTACATACATCATCAACACTGTCCCCACTGGGCTCACAATGTAAACATCCCATCAGTATGTCTCTACCGTGTGGTTGGACAAACCTTTTATATGTACTACATGATGAAATGTGGGGGGAGAAGCTACATGAAGCTTGGGGGGATGGCGCGACTAGGAGGAAGATTGTCCGTGACGGGGGAGGGGCCGCAATGGGGGGAGGGAGCTGCAATGGGGGGAGGGGCTGTGATGGGGAGGAGCCATGAGGGGGGGGGGGCCACCGCTGACAGTGCCTAGGGCAGCAGGAACTCCAAATACGGCCCTGACTTCTGATGTCAGGTGTATTGGCTTGGGGATCGGTCCCTTTCACCCTCCAGGGCCAGCTCCTCCTGGGAAATCTACCTCCAGGGTATCTGGGAGACTCACTGCCTTTCCGACTCCTGGGCAACTCTCCTCCAGGGCTCCTCGATCTATTGTCCCGCCCAACTTAGTGTTCTCGTGTTTTATTACGGTTCCACCACCCACTTCTCCGTGGCTCTAGCTCTCTCTCCACCCACACTTCTCTAAACTCCCGCCACCCCTTGCCCTACATAGAGCCAGTGGCTTAGGATTGGAGTGGGTCGGTGTGTTTTGTCAACTGTTTTTACGTTGTCTGGCTGCAGTTCACACTGTGGCCGCCCTGGTCGCAAGGATGCCACACATGCATCCACCATACTCTGGAACTCTCTCCCTCAACACATCAGACACCTGAAGACCCACCTCTTCCGTTAAGCCTACAACCTACCCTTAGGCTGCTTTCACATAACGATTTTCGGTCATCCGATTGTATCCGTTTCAAAACGGATACAATCGGATCCAAAATAGGATCCCATGTTCCCCTATGGGAATCGGATGTGCCACTATTGGCATCCGATTTTCGCACATCCGATCCCATCCGATTTAATTACGGGCACAAAATCGCAGCCTGCTACGATTTTGTGTCCGTGACTCAAATCGGACAGCCTCGGATCACTGCTGATCCGAGTGCCCACAGCAAGGGAGCCTATGGACATCGGATCCGAGTTTACCTCGGATCCGATGTCGGCTCCGTATTCCCTGTCTTTCCCTGCTCCTGCCTCCTCCATCTTCTTCCCCTTGCTATTCGGTGCTATCTCCGCGCCATGCTATTCTGTGCCCCCGCTCCTCTATCCTCATCTATTCCCTATCCTGTCCCCTGTCCTCTTCGTTACCTGTGTGTAAAAAAAAAAAAAAAAACTCCTCCCGGAGCATACATCACCTGTCACAGGCTCCCACGCTGCAGCACCATCAGGACTGAAGACCTGTGATTTTTTTTTTTTTTTACACACAGGGAAGAGGACAGGGGACAGGATAGGAATAGATGGATAGAGAGGGCACAGATAGCATAGGGAGACAGCATAGAAGCGGGACAGAAAGAATAGAAGGACAAGATGAGGAGGCAGCAGCAGGATAGACAGGTGACGCAGGATCACACGGACCTGATAGATCATGGCTATTTGCCATCCGATGCAGGATCGTGTGGACCGGATCCTCTTCAAGTCGGATCCACGGACAGCACAAACGTAATGTGAAAGCAGCTAAGACGATCTCTGTGCCGTCTCATTCGCACTCAACCTCCTGTTCCACCCTCCGGGTGCACCAAGCCCTCGCCTGACGCGCACTGTACGGGGGAAGAGGGGGCTGTGAGCCAGCCGCCCCTCTGCATACATTGGACCCCGCGGTCGCCACGCCGCTGACGCGCAGTATGCCGCCGCGGCCGGATCCGGGGAGTTGGGTGCGTGAAGCCAGGCGTGCCGCCTTCTGTGCTTGTCCCCGCGGTCGCGCTTACTTTGCTCCGAGGTGTGAGCGGCCGGCCATGACAGGGGAGGCTTTGCATGAGTCGGCCCCGCACCCTAATGCAAAGCCGCTCCCCCTGCCTCTTGCCGCCTGATGACAGGCTCACACTGTCCAATGGACGGTGCAGCCCCCCGTCCCCTGTAGACTGTGAGCCCTCGTGGACAGGGTCCTCTGCCCTACTGTACCTGTATGCTTGGATCGTCGTTATTTAATGTACTTGTCCTTGTCTGCCCTTACACATATAAAACGCCATGGAACCTAATGGCAATATATAAATCTAAATTATATAATCACGATGGGTTTTGCCCCTTTTGAGGCCGCTCACAGCTGCGAGTCCCATGTCGTCATGTTTGGATACGAACAAGCATTGGCGCGCAGCGCCATTTCGACATTCTAGGCGACTTTGCTATGCCGCGCAGCGGGCATGCGCATCGCCTTAGCACGCGAAGCATTGGCCGCGAAGCGGCCATGCATGTCAGGCTCGTCTGCTTCGAATCCGATGCATGGCATCGGCAGCTAGTAAATAAATAATAATAATCCCTGGGGGCGGCACACACCGAAGGCGATAAGCCTGCGGTGCCCCGTAACTCCTTTGGCCTATAGAAAAAGACTAAGGCCCCTTTCACATCAGCGTTTGCCGATCGCGCAGATGCGGTGAAAAAAACGCAACTGCCACGATTACGCATAACCGCTGCACTTGCGGCACAGTTGCGGCAGCCATGCAATGTCTATGGCTGTGGTAAATGTGCGGCAAGTGCGGTTCGGCCTTGCGCAGGAAAAAAACGCGGTCAGCGCGTTTTTTGCGGCGCACATGCCGCAAGCCGCTAGCATTAGTCATTGATGGGGGCTTGCCTCAACTGTGCATGCAAGTGTAAAGCCTAATTCTACTAAAGATTTGCAATAATTGGGGGCCCCGTTGGAGCTTTCTTATCGGGCCCATAAGCTTAAAGTTACACTGTGGTGTCTGATTTTTCCTGATCCATTTCTATTCTAGATCTGGGGTGACATATTTGATCACAGGTATTTGCGGAGCTGTTAGAGCACAGATCACACGAGGACGATAATCACATGACGATCGTCCGCTTTCTGGACGCCACTGACCATCCATCATCCGCTCGTCTGCAGCCGCTGTGTGACCTCACTGCAATAGTAAGTGGCGACCAAAGCGCACATTCTCTGCAGTGGGACATACACTGGTCACACAGCCCAGGGCTTGTGTTATCAGGGGCTTCTGAAGCCTCAGTCTCCGCTGGAAGGGGTGTCTATCGTGACTTATCCCGACAGTAGGGGAGGAGCCGACTGCGACCCTCACGCCCCTCTCCTCGCAGAGGCAGAAATCACCCAATGATATCGCTGCGGATGCAGGTGGGCGGGCCCTAGAGCTGACAGGTGGGCGGGGCGATAGAGCTCACGGGTTTGGTCGGAAACCAATTATCGGCGGAGTGTTAGAGTGATTGGCAGGGGAGGCTCCGCCCCCCACGGGTGTTGTGGTTTCACCCCGGCAGTGCAGAGGCTGCTCGGGGCGCCGGTGGTGGCGGCTGCAGCTGTGCCCGGGATCAGGGTGAGTGCGGGACCAGGGTGAGTGCGGCATGGACCGCTGCAGGGATGCGGGAGAGAAGCCGCACACCCGCGTGTGACAGTGCTGGAGATCATCACACATTGTGTGACCACAGCCGGGATTACAGACGGGCTGCAGGGTGACAGCAGTGCAGGCTCCGGGGACACCTCTGTGCGCTACCAGCGGCATATGCTGCACACAATGCACATACACTGCATACAATGCACACATGCACTGCACATACACTGCACATACACTGCACACAAAGCCCGGACTGCTGTCATATAGCGACTGCCTGGGCGACAGAGAAGGAGACGCCTGGCACTGATGTGTGCTGTCTGATACTGAGGATGTGCGGGGTGAGGTGTGATGTATTGTGTTCTATGTATTGGATGTATTGTATTGTGATTCATGTCTTCTGTAAGTGTGTGATATGTGTATGCTGTGTCTTCTCTTCATATGTGATGTATTGTGAATGGTGTATGTATTTTGTGTGCATCTTTGTGGGCTGTCATATAGAAGTGACAACTGATCTTTGTGTGCTGAACAGTGTATGTGTATTACTTTGCTTGTACATGTGCTGTGCCCTCCCATGTCGCGCTGTGTCCTCCTGTGTCTTGCCGTGTCCTCCCATGTCTTGTCGTGTAATTTGGCTGTACAAATTGTGCCCTCTCATGTCTTGTCGTTTTTTCCGTTGTGCCGTGTCGCTCTTTGTCCTTCCATGTCACGCTGTGTTCTGCTGTTTTGCTCTGTGTCTTGCTTGCCCTCGTGTCGGGCCGTGTCCTCCCGTGTCGGGCCGTGTCCTCCCGTGTCGGGCCGTGTCCTCCCGTGTCGCGCCGTGCCTCTCCGTGTCGCGCCGTGTCCTGTTGTGCCTTCCCGTGTCACGCCGTGGCCTCCCGTGTCACGCCATGTTCTGCTGTGCCCTCTCGTGTCGCGACGTGGTCTCCCGTGTCGCACCGCATCCTCCCTTGTCGTGTCATGTCCATGTGTTACTCTGTCCCCCCTTGTTGTGCTGCGTTCTCCCCTGTCTTGCTGTGTCCCCTTGCGTCCCCTGTGTCCTCCCGCGTCATGTTGGTCTAGTTGTTCCATCCCTGGGCAGGGGTCACTGCCATCCTTAGTCAATCCTCCTCACTCTTGCCCTGTAACCTCCGCTATTTACCACCAGGAGATCACATTGTATCAGCCGTCACAGTATCACAATTTGCCTTTTGATGTTTAGTGATGTAAAACTATTTATCACCAAGATGAATGTTGTTCCCAGCATTGTCACTGAACATGAAGACCTGCTTATATCCATGTAATTGCTTTGAAGTTATTGACACAGTTGTTTGATTATTCCAGGTAACCAATGCTGAGGACGGGATGTAATGGTGTCTTGTCTATTAACACATTACAGTTGATGACTCGGGTGGCCACGTAAGAAAGGGTCTGGGCTGTAGGGGCTCTGTGATTACCGTGGTCAACGCTGATCCTAAAGGAGAGAGCAGAAGTAAGAGCTGTACAGGAGAAGGCTTTGCTGCTGACAGCCTCATGGCAGAACCCGGTGGGGGAGGCGGCTGTGCTGGCGAGGGTAGCGTGCCCTTGCCGTTAGATTCTGCAAATGGTAAATTACCTTTAACTACCAGCAATGGTGACAGAGGAAGTAGTACTAGTAATGGAGGAAAGTGCAAAATTGAGAATACTTCTAGCAGCGGTGTGTCCAACGGAGACTGTGCCCGCACAGATAGCAAGGATGACAGCGGATCTGCACAGCCTGAGAGCCCGGGCATTGACAAGGTGGACAAGCAGGGATTGCCTCGGAGGAGCAGCATTATCAAGGTGAGAGGATCTTCTGCTCTACTCTTGCTGGTTGTCACCCGTCACTGGTTGATGTCCTTTTTTTTTTCCTCCTCGTGATGGAGAAGCACGTATCTGCTTTGTGTAACATCATTAGTAATACGCCTGCGAGGATCAATATCCTTCTCTCTGGGTGGTTATACCGTATATAGATGTGTCTGGGCCTTTGGGTGTTCACTTGTCCTTGAATGTAATTCACAGATGTAGCGAGCACCAAATGGACGGTTGTTGCACCACAAGTATCATTTTGGCACAGAAGAACATTAGTATTGTTCAACACACCCACTCCGATGCAATGTAAGGCTACGTTCACACATAGCATATTTCAGCGCTGCGTAAATGCAGGGGAACACAGCACCGTAATGCATCCCAGCAAACACAATGGCTTTTACTGAAATGCATTCACATGGTCCGTAACTTTGCGGATGCGCTTTGCGCTGCAAAGCACATCGGCAAAAAGAATGACCATGTCATTTGTTTGTGCCTTTTTCGGCGCGCTTTTTACTCACCTCGCCTAGTTCCCTTCTCTTGCCAGCACCGTAGGACCTATGCAGGACCTTAAACGGCACCATGTGACTGGGCAACGTCACCGGTCACTGTCCTAGAGCCCGCGCTCACTGCGACCCGTTTGGGGATCAGAAGACACCGCCAGGAGTCACAGAGGGAATGTGGTGAGGTAAATAAAAGCGCAGGAAGAAAGCACAGGCCGTTCACACACAGAAGGTGGCATTCTGTGAAGAACTGTTCTTGGTGCAGTTTTCCACCAAAAACGATCCTCACAAAAATGTTGTGTGTGACCATAGCCTAAGCGGGCGTCTGCTATGCACACTTCAATCGAGCGCCACATTCAAGCACTGCGCACCATGTTGCTCGATCTGTATACCTATATGGTGACAGCCATGATGGGGCTAAATCAGTACTGGAATTTATGAATTTGTTATGATTGTGGCATCCTATGGCAAACCTTGGGCATTGGCCCAGAATGGTATAGAGCAGTGGTCCACAACCTCTAGCTCCAAGGCCACATGTGGCTCTCAGGACCATGATGTGTGGCCCACAGCTGCCTGCCAGCTTGGTGCATTAGCTTCAGATCTAGAAAACAGTTATGAAGAGAAGGTCTTCATATCATAACTCTTGTTAGTTGTCGGGGAGGGGGATATGATGATATTGCTAGCTAATTTGGTTCTTGACACTGGATTCAATTGTGTGATGATTATGTTTGATGTAAAAATATACACAAAAAGTGTACTAACACCTTGTGCCTCACACCTTATGGGTAGTATTCTTACAACCAGGGGTGCCCGTTGGTTGTAAGAGTAGTGCCCATAAAGGACGGGCACAAAGTCTTGGTATACTTTTTGAGGGAACCATGGCTTTTTATTTACAGCATGCTGCGGGTGTAACTACAGGGGAGGACTAGCTGATAGAGCTGAATGTGGCTCTCACATCAAAAAAGGTCTAGCTGAAGGGGCTTCATGCTTTCTGGTTCCAGATATTGGATAATGAAGCCGCACTATAGAGATTTTAGGGTGACGGTGTTCACCTAAAGCCTTTGGACTCTTGTTTCGGTACTTTAATTATACGAGTTCATTTTCTATTGTTAGAAAGTTGGATTTTCAACATCTCTTCCTATTGCACATCTGCTTATGCCTCATGTAGGTGACTGGGACCATCTGTATAGGCCCCAAGACACATTAGACTAAAGTCAGCCTATATTCACCGGTTTGGCACATGGTCCAATGTGTCTGGGAGCATCACATATCTGATGCTCGGGAGAGATATCGATCAGACATGTCCATTTTCAGACATCTCTTAAATAAGCTGCTGGCCAACATGTTAGTCAGTGGCTTTCTCATAGAGAACAGAGGAGCGCTTGGTGGAGCGAGCGTCCTTATATATATGGGAATGTTGGATTAGATGGCTGTCAGATGAAAAATCTAATGTAACGGTATATGGCCAGCTTGATAATTGTTCTCGTTTATTACTAGTATCTCAGTTCACATCATAGTATGTATACAGCAAATCTGGCATTCAAGAGAGGCCAGACAGGGGGGGGGCAGAGTCCCCATTAAGACAGCCAACAAGACAGGGTTAGGGCAGGAATGCAGGGATTCGTGTAAAGTCAGATAAGAAAGGGATGTTAATTAAGGGGTTAACAGTAGGTGGTAGTGGAAAAAGGGGGCGGCAGAGGTTAGAGGTATGCACAGTGGAAGTGTCTTTTGATTTTAGGGGAGGAGTGTTGAGGGGGAGGGAGTTCATGGGGGGGTCATGTAAAAGGGGGCCACCATTTTAGGGTGTCAGCCATTTTGGGCAGCACTGACACCTGACAATCTTACAGACGTGGCACTTATTTAATTGTGGATGTTGTGGAGGCCATGCTTCGTGACCTCATGGATGCTGCTGGAGGAGATCCTCAAAGTTGGTGGATGTGGTCATCTGTGGAGCAATAGGGGGGAGCTCCGGAGGTTCTGGAACCCTCAGAGTGGAATAAAATGCTTGTGGTTTGGTGGGATAAAAGGCTGGCAGACATGCTTGTGAGTTGGCGTTAATCGGCTAGAAGTAAGATTCAGCCTGGGTGAGGCCACCCATAGTAAGGGTGTATTTGGGCTTCGAGGATCAATCCCCCTGAGTTTTGGTATTTTTTGGTTAACTGTTGTTCGTTGATAATAAATGGCTGTTGTGGCCAATTTAATCCACTCACGTGTCACGCCTGTTTATTTAGTTGAGCAGGTGAGGGGTTGGTTGGGGGTAAAGGGTGAGAGTTAAATTGGTGTGATCCCTCAGGACTCGCCAATACCCATTGTCATGGTTTCAATATGATTGGGGAGCCTGTATATATATATTCAGATGATACGTACATGCCAACGTGGGCAACAGATATACACTGAACACTGTTGTAGGACTGACCAGAAATGACAAAAGCTGAGGATATATTTTAGTGTTATAAATGCTGTAATGGCCACTTTACACGCGGCAACAGGAAGATAGAAAACGGCAGGTGTCGGAGACAATTGTACCTTTTACCTTCAAAACACCTTGAAGTGGCTGTGTGTAATTCAGGTATCTGCAAGGTGTTTTGAAGGTAAAAGGTACAATTGTCTCCGACACCTGCCGTTTTCTATCTTCCTGTTGCCGCGTGTAAAGTGGCCATAATATGTATTCTCATATATGGCCCAAATCAGACTCATACTGCCATGAGCGTGCTGAGGAGCTTCATCAAACCACACCTGTCCACAATAAGTGTGTTTTCTAGCTGCTTAGCGGTGTGTGGCATCGGGTGTATCTCCTGACATTGGCTGTCACCTCCATGATCAGGAAAGTTACTCATCCTCTGGAGCTGGTGGCGCTGATTCAGATGTAACACTCATTGCTCTTGTCGTCCCCTCTAGTTCCTATGGTGTTTGTGAAAGTTGCTGAGTGTAAATGTGTTTGTCATTCGTACATAGGAATGGGTGTGAACCTCAGCCCAGCTCTTACAAATACACCGGATCCCACTAGAGGAACTGAGCTGACAACAAGTACAGGACCTACAGCTCCAGGCTTCACATCACTTACATTATTCTGATTATTGTACTGTATTGATTAGTTACAATTTTGGGCAACATTGCAATTGTTCCATTCCACAGTTTTATCATGTACGTTACAATTTGAGTTGATACATTTATTATTAATGAATTAGTTGTTCTTGTACATACTTGGATACTATGATAAGGCTATGGGCCCACGCTGCAGAAATTTTCTGCATCAAATCTACATAATCTGGCAGCAAAATGCACCAACTATGCAGTGAGCTTTGGTGCAGATTTGTGCCATGCGTTTTTTTTATTAAGAAGTCAATGTTTGGAAAGGCTGAAAAACACCGGGAAATCCGCACCAAAAATTGACATGCTGCATGGAAAAAATAAGCCACGAGAACCACACTTCAGGATTTTCATAGACTCTACTGGCTTCAGGTTAGGCATGCAGATTTTAGTGCAGAAAACATAAAAAGACGCAGCATGGGCACATATCATAAGGCTGTGTGCCCACAATCACCATTTTGGATGCAGCGTATTTTGGCTGCGCCCTCAACACTGCATTGTACAGTTCAAGCACAGTGGATGGGATTTATGGAAATCTCATTCCCATTGTGCTTCTTTTTTACTTAGCATAAACTGACCTGTGGTATGGCTTTCTGAGTTTCAACATGTCAATTTATTATTATGGGGTGTGAGTGTTCTTGGAATTAGAACACAGCGAAAATCCGCTGCGCCCAGAATCCTGATCATGGTCACTGCCAGTGCGTTCCCCGTACAGGACACTATGGTCTCCACAAGAGAAAACACTCTGCATCCAGAACACTGGTCGTGGGCATGGGCACTGCATTCACCAGCTGAGAACACCAGCATCTCAGCAAGGGAAAACCTGCTGCATCCAAAACTCAGCTATCCTGATTGTGGGCACTTAGCCTAAGGTTGAATTTTACCAATTAATTTGGTTTCTGGTGTTTATAATGGATAAAGTATCATAGTCTTCATTTCATTTTGGGTTCTCCAAAGTTATCTGAACCCCAAAAGAAACCTGATTGACCATATTATAAGCCATTAGGGGTGTGAGAAGATTTGTTGCTATCTGTTCTAAAACTAATTGCTCTGTAATGTAAGCCATGATACCAAACCTAATAGTTTCTCTTGGTTTAGGTGTATTCAAGAACGTCTGAGTTAGTATGTTTTACCTTGCTTTGAGTATATCTAGACATCTCTACTTACTGTGGGTCATACATTGTGTGCCCTCGGTTCTACAACTGATCTCCAATTAAGGTCACCCATAATTCAAAGCTCACGCCTCCATCTCCAAGATTTCTCTCATGCTGCGCCTGTGCTCTGGAATACACTGCCCCAAACATTGCAAACAATCTCTAGCCCTCAGGTTTATAAGCATGCCTTAAAAACACATCCTTTTAGTCAGGCCTATCACCTCAACTCCATAACCTAACTTTACCCTCTTTCCTGATCCACCCTTCAGATATTAAACACAACCTGCTCCTTCCTACTCATCTGTCTTCGCATCCTCCCTAAAACGTATAGCACTTAAGTGCATATAGACAAAACTGGGTGATGACTGGGGCATGTGGCCTCATATGAAAAACCTCCTATTTATCATAATCATGGCTGAACCAGACCCTATAAGCACATCCTACCTACTGTGTATAGATTGTAAGCTTTCCAGCAGGGTCCTCACCCCTCTTGTAACTGGTGAACTATGTATTACTTGGTATTGTCATTATTGTCTGTATATTGCCCCCACTTAACTGTACAGTGCTGCAAAATATGTGTAGATAAATATGTATTAAGGTATTATTAAGTTTATTATATTGCACATTTGCTTTTGCTGCGAGTTGAAATGTTGAGAACCGCTGATGGGAACGTACCCTAACTCGCTACCCCAAATATCTTTTTTTTTTATTTATTTTTTTTTTATATTATACATTATCTTTTCAAAGAAACCCAAAGAAAGGCCTTCATCTTGACCTGGCTGATAATATGCTTTGATCTATAGAAAGACAAGTGAAAGGAGCTGGATAGGAGAGATCGCAACTATTCCCCCAAAAAGAAAATGTCTGCTTGTACAAAAGAATAATACGGTACTTAGGCCTCATTCATCTGTCCATTTGTTATTTTTCTTGTTTGCATATGAGAACAATGGATTTATGTGTTGGTTTATTACTACGACACTGCACTGGCCTTTTCTTCACTACCTGGTTTTGGAAATCTAGCAACTTATATCAAGGTCTAGGTCTAATCTCTTTTTACCTGATGAAGGGTGTAATACCCGAAATGTTGCCTTTCTCCACTATTTGTAGTGCAATATGAATATTGGACATGAGAACCTATAAATAAATTGCAATTTGTGCATTCTGTTGTACTGTTCCTCCTAATGCCAAATTATTAAACTTCTTTATCCAACTTGCATCCATTTTTACCAACATTTTAATATAGGCTTTTTTGTATGCTTAAAAAAAATCCTTTCCGATCTTCTCCTAAACAACAGCAGCGCTCAGATGATACATTGATGACATCCAAATGTTGTTTTTTGATGGACTCATTCATTGGAATGTATATAACAGACAGTGAGCTCACACTGGAAAAAAGGACCACATGGCCAGCAGAGGAGCTGATATAATAGGAAGGGGCACAATGGCTTGAAACCCTTAATTGGGTGTTTCTCTTTATGTCCTCCATATTTGATACAGCTTAATGCTATTTCAGGAAAATTTAAATAAATACAATTTAACTCCATTTTGGCGTTGTTTCACTTGAGTGAATTGAGTGGGAAGAGGGCCATAGAACATAATGGGCACAGGGTGCAAGTTGGATGGCTTATGTAGTCTTCCGGCTAGGCGACCTCAAAACCCAGGATCGATATCATGGGCGGAGTGTGTGTGACCCTGGGGTGCCTGAACTCACTGGTTGTGGAAGCACCACTTGAGTTCATGGCACATTTCCTTGGCATTTTAAACTTTCATTCTTTTATGCACACACCCTTTCACAGGCCTTTTGGCTACGATGGGGATTTTTAAAAAATACCTGGCCAAGGATCCTGTCAGTTTCACATTGAGTAACCCTACGCTATTTTTTTTGGGTGCGGTCCTTATGAGACCCTTCGTGATTGAAGTGCGGGTGTGGTGGGGGGAGTTTGTGGCGATCAGGTTCTGCTCCTACCCTGATAGCTCCAGACGTTGCTTTCTCGGGAGGCAGCCAATCTAGACTTGTTCCTGGTTCCACTTTCATGGCAACCCAGGTGGATGTTAGGAACAAGGCTGATTCTCCCTAAGCTCTGGCTATGAAAAATCACTATTCTCTGACTCTTGCCCTCCTTATTCTGTTGGAGAGGGCTGTAATACACTGCATCCATGATTCACTTTTTAGTGCACTTGAAGATAGAACAAGCACTTATATTTTTTTTAATTTGTGCTTTAACGAGTATTGTGTTTTATCTGTGAAAAAAGAACATGTTTTATTGTCATAATCTAACCTTATTTCTAACAAACTTACATTTAAACTTCCCTGCTGACCCGCCCAGGGCCTTGGAGTACCTGGTTCCGGGCGTTGATTTACTGGGGATGTCACGGGGCCTGTTGCCCAGTCCTGTGGCCCTGGTGGTCGCTAAAAAAGGGGAGTAGTCAATGAAAATAGTGACTCGTGACACCACCTACGGCTTCGGTAAGGTTACCGGTGCTGTGGGACAGACCTCCTGGGTGATGGTGAAGCAGCAAGGTGGTTTTGCTCCCCATAAGGTGGAGCGGGATCCCCAGGGGCAGTCGTGGATGATGGGAGTTGTGGAACATTTTATGGAGGGAGTAGGATCAAGGCCGCAATAACATCACACACAGAGACACACACACACACACACACACACACACACACATACACACACAGGGTTGTTGTTTTTGTACCTTTACTGATGTTGATGTTCAAGGTTAAGTCCAGGGTACAGTCTGGATTTTCTGGAAGCAGTTTGGGATCTCCACATCCAATGGGTTATGAGGCCTCCCTTTTATGTTGTGTGTGTGCTTTAGTCCTGGGCTGTCTGAAGCTAGGCCCTGACCTTCTCTTGTAATCCTCACTTGTATGGCAAGCTGTGAGAGCTCTGCTGCGGGCACTGCTGTATCCACTGCAGTCCCGGGCTCTGCTAGGTGGCTGTGCCCCAAGGGCTGCACCAGGAGACTTGAAGCCTCCCTGGTCTCCGCTCTTTACTGCTGGGCTGACTGGACCTGTGCAGTCTCGAACTCCGGTGCCCGTGCTGACGACGTAGCTTTTCTGGTGTGAACTGGCACAGCTCCGCTCCCCCTTGCTAACTCGCCTCGCTTCCGACCCTCACTCTTGGATCCCTCATACTGGCTAGGCTTCCCCTCTGGCACGGGCCTAGTGCGGCTCCGTTCACCAGGTGTCTTTTTCTGTACTTGTCTGTACACGTTTGCCCATGTATGTGAATGAACTTCACAAGTATATCTCTAGTGCACTTAATCGAGGGACACTTTGCTAATGAATTATGTCTGGCTGTAAAGCTGACCATAAACATGATATGCTTATCCGCAAATCAGGCCAATTTGCAAAGGAGCTGCCAAATGTCTATAGACTATCCGGGATATTGGATTATTTGCAAATCCTTACAAAATTGGCTGGATGTATCACTTGCTGTATCTTAGTCTCTTATTAGAGTAGCTACATGAAACATCTTGTTTTTTTTTCCAATATACTGTACATTTTTCTGTACCCGTCAAGGCTGGATGAATCTGTGTAGTCATAGACGTGTCCCTTAAATACCGGTATGTTCTGCCAATGGCTAACTTTTCGAGCTGTTTTCTGTTGACGTCTATGTCACTTTCTACTCCCCGGCTACTTAGCAGCTCATTCTGGCTGTTGGAGTGGTGTATATTCTAAAGTCCAGAGCAGTTTATACACAGCTTTAGCTAAATACTCCCTATGGATGTATTTTATGTTTATGGACTACTTTGTACAAAGAGTTGCTGTATTCCCACGTTGTGCTTGAGATTGTAGTGTGGGAATTTTAATGGTGTAAATGTAACCCCCATTTAATTGTAATGGTATGCAATATTTAATATAAACTGAGACCCCAATAGGTCTAAAAATTTAGCAGAGTCGCAAATTGAGCAAAAATGGTGAAAATGATAGAAATTTAGGTCCCAAACTTACTATAGTCTATGTAGATTTTCTTTTTGACTCTAGGATTGTCCAAAATGTGCCAAATTTATTAAGATTGACACCTTTTAATATATTTGGTGTAATTCACTTCAACAGTCATTTATGTTTTATTTTACTGCTATGTATGCACTAGTCTTAATTAATATTCCCATTGTTCACAGTGATGTGTGTGTATATATAAATACACATAACATGTCACCATCAAGGTCAAGATATCAGTGGAAATCTTTTCTAGTGTTGTTCACATCGATGTTTCTTCTAAAGCATACTAGTACAATGCATCGTATGGCGAAGTTGGACGAATATTGATTACACAATATCATCCGCAAAATACGGGTGCTCACTCCATAGAATTCGCTGTATTTTTCCATCTGCCCGGTACCTACTCTTTGCATTTCCTGTTTGTGAAGGACAATGTTTTGCATTGGGAACATGTAAAGATAGAGTATTACAGTGTCCCACAGAAATGCAATACAGCTGGGGTAAACTAAAAATAATGAAACCTGCCTAAGCTAAAAGAAGTTTGGAGTCAGGTTTATGGAGGAGAGTGCCAAAAATCTGTCATGGCATAAAGGAGGAAACAAACCGTGTACAGATTGTGGAATGTGCGCCTTGTGTCCTAATGAAGTATGAAACCACACAAGTTCATCCATTTAAAGAGGACCAGTCACTAGGTCAAAAGTGGACAATTATTTTCTCTTATTTTAATCCATCTGTTCCGATTTTATACCATTGTTTTTTTGTTTCTTTTTTTAAAATTTGCCATATGGTTCCAAAGATAGGTGGCTTTTTTAATTTATTGATCATTGATCAACGGCTAAAATAAAATGAGAGAAACTGGGCAATTTTGATCTTGCGACAGGTTCTATTTAGGGTATGTGCACACGATCTAGAGGCACTACGTCCAACACGAAGTACTCCTGGATCATGTGCACATACCTTGCAGGAAACTGCTGGTGCATACAGGGAGACGGCCGCCGCCCTGTGCCCACGACCTGTTTGGTGTGCAGGACGGCTTTTCCCTGCATTCACCCCCTGGACATCGCTCCTGTCTTTGCAGCTATAAATGAACATGCTGCAGAGATGCAGAATTGCGGCAACCCGCACCGCAGGTGAGAAAAACTGCGAAGGGGAGAAGCACAGTGGGCATGGGACTTGTAGAAATCCATCCACTATGCTGGTACTGTACAACGCTGCATTGTGGACGCAGCTGTAAAATGCCGCGTCCAAAACGCTGCTAATCTGGATTGTATACACACAAACTTAAACTAAACAATGTATTCAATGTACAGTATATTGTGAGGGAGTTAGGGGAATTTTTTTTTTATTTGCATTTTTTTCACAGATCACTGATAGAAACTATGTATGTTTTTGGAAGAAGTGGACGCCTGCAATAACTTTCGCAAAAAGTATATATTTGTTTCATATATCTGTGTCAAACAAGAGAAAATAAAGCCAGCTCACCGTTCTGTGTTCTGGTAATGTCCGACTCGTTCGGAATGAGCCCGGAGGAAAAGTGGGAGCAATCTTGCTCATTGGTCTGAGAGGGGGCTACTATCCAAATAATCTGTCAGCGGCTTCTGGGATTTTATTATAGAATGCTAATAAAGTCCACGCATTTTAAATAAACCAATTGGAAAAAGCTAGAGAAGTCTTTCTAAATGGATATATATTTATAGTGGGAATAAAGTATTTAGTCAGCCACCAATTGTGCTAGTTTTCCCACTTAAAAAGATGAGGTCGGCCTGTAATTGACATCATAGGTAGACCTCAACTATGAGAGACAAAATGAGAATACAAATCCTGAAAATCACATTGTCTGATTTTGGAAAGAATTTTTTTCAGATTTTGGTGGAAAATAAGTATTTGGTCAATAACAAAAGTTCATCTCAATACTTTGTTATATATCCTTTGTTGGCAATGACGGAGTTCAAATGATTTCTGTAAGTCTTCACAAGGTTGGCACACACTGTTGCTGGTATGTTGGTCCATTCCTCCATGCAGATCTCCTCTAGGGCAACATGGACTTTCAACTCCTGCCCAAGGTTTTCTATAGGGTTTAGATCTGGCGACTGGCTAGGCCACTCCAGGACCTTCAAATGCTTCTTACGAAGCCACTCCTTCATTGCCCTGGCGGTGTGTTTGGAATTTTTGTCATGCTGAAAGACCCAGCCATGTTTCATCTTCAATGGCCTTGCTGATGGAAGGAGGTTTGCACTCATAAATCTTACGATGCATGGCCCCATTCATTCTTTCATGTACACGGATCAGTTGTCCTGGTCTCTTGACAAAGAAACAGACCCAAAGCATGATGCTTCACAGTAGGTATGGTGTTCTTTGGGTGCAACATTCTTTCTCCTCCAAACACTATGAGTTGTGCTTCTACCAAACAGTTCTACTTTGATTTCATCTGACCGTATGACATTCTCCTAATACTCTTCTGGATGCTCCAAATGCTCTCAAGCAAACTTCAGACGGGCCCGGACATGTAATGGCTTAAGCAGGGAAACATGTCTGGCACTGCAGGATCTGAGTCCCTGGCGTCGTAGTGTGTTACTGATGGTAGCCTGTGTTGCCTTGGTCCCACCTCTCTGCAGGTCATTTACTAGGTCCCTCCCCATGTGGTTCTGGGATTTTTTTTCTCACCGTTTTTGGGATAATATTGACCCCATGGGTTAAGATCTTGTGTGGAACCCCAGATCGAGGGATAAGTGGCCTTGTATGTCTTCCATTTTTTAATTCGTGATCCCACAGTTGATTTCTTCTCACTAAGTTGCTTGCTTATTGCAGATTCAATCTTCCCAGCCTGGTGCAGGACTACAATTTTGTTTCTGGTGTCCTTCGACAGCTGTTTGGTCTTCACCATAGTGGAGTTTGGGGTGTGACTGTTTGAGGTTGCAGATAGGTGTCTTTTACATTGATAACAAGTTCAAACAGGTGCCAGCACTACAGGTAATGAGTGGAGGACAGAGGAGCCTCTTAAAGAAGTTACAGGTCTGAGAACCAGAAATTCTGCTTGGTTGTAGGTGACCAATTATTTTCTTCCAAAATTCGGAAATAAATTCTTTCCAAATCAGACAATGATTTTCAGAATTTGTTTTCTCATTTTGTCTCTCAACCAGATATATATGTGTGTGTGTGTGTGTGTGTGTGTATATGTATATATATGTATGTATGTATGTATGTATGTATATATATATATATACACATACATACATACATACATAGATAGATATATATATATATATATATATATATATATATATATATATATATATATATATATATATATCTCTATCACCAGCAAAAACGAATAAATAGCCGCACTCACGGAGATGAATCTTGTATTCTTTGTTGCATGTCCAAATCCATGAACTTTTGAACAATCCAAGCAGGGAGGGGGTGCAAGGGAGGCGGACGATGGTTTACGTTTCGCGGTCGTGCACCGCTTCTACGGGTCCTCTACAGCGTCTGCCGTAACGTCCATGCTAGTGCCCAGCGTCCTCTTTGTTTATATGATATATATATATATATATATTGCACATAGTACACACCGTGGTTCATATACCATATTTTCTTGTAGTAAAGAACTTGTGCCAATCATGTATATATTGCATAGTTTAGGAGTGTGAATGTTAGAGGTCCCCATTTTTTTCTTTATCACCTTTAGGCAGAGGTGGACAACTCCAGGCCTTAAGGGTTTTCAAGATTTCGTTAGTATTTGACAGTTGGTAATTTAATCTTCTGCACAGGTGATGATTCAAATTCTAAGGAAATCCTGAAAACATGAACTGTTTGCAGCCCTTGAGGACTGGAGTTGCCCACCCCTGCCTTTAGGGGTTGGTGAATTTCTTTAGCCCCCGGAGGGCTTTTGTGTTCACCAAATATAGCTATGGTTCCTGGACTTTTCTCCAGAGATGGGGACAGTTGGGGTACCGTTAAGGAGGATCATGAATAGGGCTAGATGCTAGCTGAAACGCATCACCTAATCATGATGTACTGACTTGTATGGTTTTACGTGCAATGGAAATCTGTTTTTAACCTGATTCAAAATAAGTGGAAATTTTATGAGGAGCTCGAAGTGCAGGCTCATTTCCTCGCTGGATATTTGTATACGGTTAAGGAGGATGGTTTGCATCCATGATGTGACCAGTTTTATTGCCCCACAGTTGAGAATTCGCTAAACTGTATGGTTTTTGGTTGATTGCATTTAATTCAATGATGGCTCTTATCTTATGAAGGCTGGAGCCACATTGCTGTATGACTCGAGCAAAGATTGCACTAAAACTGGCGGGCAGCTATCCTGACCTGAGAGTGACCGATGTAAAGCAATACATGAAGCTGTCAAGTGAGCCGCCATCATGTCCAGGCAGTGCAAAGCGATCCTCAGGCAAGTCATACTTGTGACTCCTGCACAGAGATGGTGCTCACTATCTTCTCTCTGCTTACAATATATCCACATATGTGTTGGGATGCTTTACCTGTTCTAAAATCGCGCCTGTTAGAAACGAATTGCATACACGCATGCGCTATGTCTCTTACTAAACCTAATGCAATGCTATTGGCTACCTAACTATGACGTGTGCGGACATGTTCTTTTCAGAGTCATTGTGCTGAATATATATGGTAAATCACTTGCGTATAAATTAAGTTTATTAATGCACTTTTGCACTTTATGGATATTTTGCCCAACATACTGTATGAATATTTTATTAATACAATACGTCCAACACACTTTATTTATATGAATTATATTATATAGTTTACACTTGATGCTATTAAATGGTGATCATGGTTTATTTATATTAATTAGGTTGTAAGCACACAAAGATGTAATTATCTTATATATAGTTCCTATTTGCTTTCACTTATTGCTTGAATAATGTCCCCTGTAACCGAAACATTGCCATGCCACATGGGCTAATAAACGCCACTTTTTGTTTTGCAATTATTGGAGAGTTGCTTCCTTTTTCAATTAATTATATACCGGTAGTTGTTGTTTTTTTCTTCATTGTTACCACTACTGCTATAGACTGAATCCTCTGATATCTTTATTACTGTATCATTTGCAACAACATGGAAATTCTTTGGCTGATAAATAGTTTACAAGCCATTTGTGCCCCTGAGCCTTCTACTTCTTGTCCATATTCCAAGTAAGTAATAGCAGACAGGTTTTACCTGGTTGGATAGAGACCTATGAATTCCTGCTTTGTACTTCTCTAAACCTTGACTAATTAGTTTCTTGTGCTCCACTGTAGATGTGTTATTTTTCTTCTGTTAAAGGGAATTTGTCAGCAGGTATTTGCTACATTGTTTTTGCTACATTGCTTTTGTTTCCTTGTAATTAAGGTTTTATCACCAGGAAGTAATCGTGGCTCAGACTAAAGCAGTGCATGATATCTAGTTTGATCACCCCCCTTTGACAAGCAGCTCACTGTGGATCGACAATATATATATGGCGGCCGTCACACGCTTCAATTTAATGCACGATATCGCTTAAGCGATCTGCTTTTTGATCGCTTAAGCGATATCGTTTGTGCATCGCTGCGTGCAATCAAGCAATTTTACTATGTAAAATCGCTTGATCGTTACATCGCAGATTGGTGAGCCGGAGCTCATATCAAGCGATAAACGCTTGATCAATCTGCCTCATTGTGGTGTGTGACACCACGATGATCCATCTCCCAGCGGCAGAGCCTATGCTGGGAGATGGTATCTATGGTAAACGTCAGGTTACTAAGCACCGCGCGGCGCCTAGTAACTCGATGTGTACCATAGTTACCAGCGATCTCGCTGCTCCACATCGCTGGTGAGTCTGCCTGTGTGACAGCTCACCAGCGATGTGAGCGATATTGTTAGCGATCGTGCGTGCACGTGATCGCTAGCAATATCGATAGCGATATTGATGCGTGTGACGGCCGCCTATTATATATGTATATATATATATAGTATATATATATATATAATGTGGCGCCCCTATGGCAAGGCGCCACAAGGAGGTACTGCACCCCAAATAGCAGGTGTAGTGCCTCCGTAGTTGTGGGTTTGGGGTATAACTTATGGAGTCTGTATTACCACACAACACTTGGCCCCTTAGGGTAGTGGAACTGTAGATTCAGTAAGTCCCAGAGGGTGGAGCCTAGCTTAGAGTGGAAAAACACAGGAGAAAAGAGAATTCCAGTCAGTTAGAAGAAGACACAGTGCAGGGAAGGCAGCCTGAAGGACATGCCTGACAGGGCTGCTGCCAGGAGGGTACCTGTCTTTAAGAGGGGACCCAGAACAGGGAGAGACGACTCAGAACCGGTTGGAGCCGGCTGGAAGCCGTCTGGGGGTCAACACCGGCAACACGGAAGCCGAGGCGGTCTGTGGTCTATTCCTGACCGTAAACCGACGAGTCACGGGACCATTCCAGGGAGCCGTACCACCACCAAACCGGTAACTCCTCCTCAGTCCCATAATCAGCCCAAGACACCAATAGGTACCGGCTCGGATTCCATTGGCGCGAGGGTTCAAATCTCACCGCTCCCATCCGTACCGGTAAAGGGACAAACTGCACCTATCCGTAACAGGCTAGGGGATCGGTGGGAAAGAGAGTAGAAGAGGACAGAGACCCCGAAAGCTATTAGGAAGGAAACATCTTCAAACTCCATAAGGGCACCCTGAACCTGCAGCTGCCTCCCTTTTATACTGAACTGTACTGTGTAAAAGTAAAAGACGTTGGAGTTGAATCGGTGTCTGTCATTCCTTCCCGTCGGTGATCAGAGGGCCTCAGCATCACTGGAGGGGTAAGGCCAACTACTCCCCTCATCCATCATCGCTGCCCTGAGGTAAACTCCACCTGTGGGGAGCTGTACTACAGTAAGCTGCATCCCATCACCTCAGTTGCCGGCCTGCAGCGCTGGTATCATCATTACCAGGATCCACAGATGGCGTCACGGACTTTCCCTACATTCCCCTTCCCTTTCCAACAATGAGAGCCAGGGCACGGAACCGGGAAACCGATCACCCGTGATTCCCCGTTACAGCCACAAACTTTTCCGGGTACCCGAGTACCCCTCTCTCTGTGCTCATTATATATATATACACATATACATAAATCAGCAAAATAGTCATATATATGTATGTGTATATATGTTCTGTGTATATATGTGTGTGTGTATATATGTATATATGTGTGTGTATATGTATATGTATATATATATATATATATATATATATATATATATATATGATGTTGTGTGGAAGTGCTTACTTATCGTGTTGGGGAATACTCACTCACTGCACAATATTTAGAAACGCAGCAACAGTTCTTATAAAAGATAGTTCATTACGGTTTATTGTCAGACTTAGGGCCCTTTCACATCAGCGTTTTTCGTAATTCGCGGCAGATGCGGTGAAAAAACCGCATCTGCCGCGAATTACGAAAAACGCTGATGTGAAAGGGCCCTTAAACTGTTACTCCAACTGTGTAGCCGATAACCGTGACCACAGTTCACACAATGAACATAGCAGATAGTCCTTCACTTCAGCGGATGTGTCCGTACACAATTATAAACGGACCCCAGTCAGCACACAAAATCCGCTATAGGGTTTACCTGCTCTTGCAGCTTAGGAGAGTTCCAGACTGGCACTTGCCAGACTTACCATCCAGGAGGTGGCACACAGAGATTACCCACCATGTCCTTGGACTTGCTCCGTGTCGGCACCTGTTGTGAATCCAGATCGACTGGGCCTCTGTTACTTCCTGTACGTCTAGGAGCCCTGGTCAGCTCCACTCTCAGACTGCTTGTGTACCATGTGGTTCACAGGAAGGGTGAAGGATCTTGCTTAGGCTGGTTTCACATAACGATTTTGTGCCTGTCCGTGGGATCCGACTTTGAAGGAGGATCCCACGGACAGGCACGGATCCATACGGATCCCTGCAATCAGATGGCAAATAGCCATCCGATCTGCAGGATCCGTGTGGATCCTGCGGTCCCCTGTCTCTCCCTACTCCTGCCTCCTCCATCTTCTTCCCTCTCCTATTCTATATGATGTGTCCCCGCTATTCTATCTGTGTCCCCCGCTTCTCTATCCTCATCTATCCCTATCCTGCCCCCTGTCCTCTCCCTGGGTGTAAAAAAATAAAAAACTCCTCCGGGAGTATACATTACCTGTCACCGCTCCCACGCTGCACACGATCAGGGCAGAAGAGCCTGTGATGATGTAAGAGACCCGGTCACATGACCCGTCAGCTGACCGGGTCATGTGACTCTGACATCATCACAGGTCCTTTAGCCCTGATGGTGCTGCAGCGTGGGAGCGGTGACAGGTAATGTATACTCCCGGAGGAGTTTTTTTATTTTTTTACACCCAGGGAGAGGACAGGATAGGGATAGATGAGGATAGAGAAGCGGGGACACAGATAGAATAGCGGGGGCACATCATATAGAATAGGAGAGGGAAGAAGATGGAGCAGAGCAGGGAAAGACAGGGAGATACGGAGCCGACATCGGATCCGAGGTGAACTCAGATCCGATGTCCATAGGCTCCTATGCTGTGGGCACATCGGACAGCCTCGGATCAGCAGTGATCCGAGGCTGTCCTATGTGAGTCACGGACACAAAATCGTAGCAGGCTGCGATTTTGTGCCCGTGATTAAATCGGATGGGATCGGATGGTGCCAAAATCGGATGCCAATAGTGGCACATCCGATCCCATCCGATTCCCATAGGGGAACATGGGGTCCGATTTCGGATCCAATTGTATCCGTTTTGAAACGGATACAATCGGATGACCGAAAATCGTTATGTGAAATCAGCCTTACATCACAGTACACCTAATCCCATTAACACAGCAATTGTATTCCCTCAGACACCCAGGTGTGTGAGGAATCAGCTTTAGCCAGACACTCCCCTGTCTTTTTAGCTCACCTGCAGTCCAGCACTTGTCAAGCATCACCTGAACCTGTAAAACCACAAGTCCCAGCATAATGCATTACTTAAACTTGCTGAACTACAAATCCCAGTATAAATTCTGGAATAAGATTGTAGCAGATCTCTGTCTGTGCGATACATAACTCAATATATGCTATATTATGTATTGTATTCTATACTTTGAAAACACTGGCCATTCAATATTTATTCTTCACCTGTTATACAGGTGTGCCATTTATATGGATGCACCTAAATACAATGGGAATGGTTGGTGATATCAACTTTCTGTTTCTGGCACATTAGTATGTGGGAGGGGGAAAAAAAAGATGGGAGGTGACCATGGCGGCCATTTTGAGGTTTTTATTATTTTCAATGGGAAGAGGATCTTGTGACACATCAAACATATTGAAAATTTCATAAGAAAAATAATAGTGTGCTTGGTTTTAACGTAACTTTATTCTTTCATGAGTTATTTACAAGGTTATGACCACTTATAAAATGTGTTCAAAGTGCTGCCCATTGTGTTGGATTGTCAATGCAACCCTCTTCTCCCACTCTTAAAACACTGATAGCAACACCGCAGAAGAAATGCTAACACAGGCTTCCAGTATCCTTTGTTTCAGATGATGCACATCTCGTATCTTTACAGCATAGACAATTGCGTTCAGATGAGTGATTAGGTAATCTTTTTGTGTGAATGGTGAAGTTAGCAAACAAAACCAGCGCTATTGGTCTGACGCTAACCCACAGTGGATAGATCACTCCAAGACTGCTGGAACACAAAAATTGATAGTATGGTGTGGCATATAGGGTACAAAGATAGTGGGGCCATTCTTCATCAATGGAATCTCAATACCACTGGATATCTGAATCATATAGCAATTTCAGATATCCAGTGGCACTGAGCATTAGCGATAGGCGCAGCCTGAACGCGAATTGGTGCGGGATTTGAACCATGCACGCCACCGCTACTTTCGGGAGATCAGCGGCGCCATCTAATTGCTGATCCTGTCACGCAGGTCAGCGGCGACGCACCCGGGGGATGACCGCCATTGGCGGGTCATCTCCCGGCCGCCTGCAGCAGAAGTACACCGACCGGCGCTGGCGATCACGCTCAATGTGACAATCTTACTAGCGACCACATACTGACGCTTCAGCGATCCCTACCAGGTCGCATCATTTGTCAGGATCGCTGGAGCGTCACCAAGTGTGACGGTGCTTTACTGATCGCTGGTGAGGTGTCACACGTGCAGATATATTGAGCAAAGCCGTGTCGCTGATTGGGGAAAACCCTATGTATTCATTGCATTATTTTTTAAATCTTTATAAATAAGCTACATATATATTCTAGAATACCCGATGCGTTAGAATCGAGCCACCATCTAGTATATATAATATAATTATGTAGCAAGTGAAGAATAAATATTAAATGGCCAGTGTTTTCAAAGTATAGAATAGAATAGACACGTACAAATAAAATAGCTAGACAGATATCCAGAAAATGATGGGTAAAATGGGAAATAACACCAAATGTACAAACTATGCTATGGTGCAGTGCCAGGCCCTGACAAGCGTTTTGGCAGCGTCCATACTTCTGGGGGACTCAAGTGGGAAACTTTGCAGCCACATGACCCTTAACAATGAGATTTCTCATTGCTGCGGCCAGTGTGAAGAGTGCACTATCCTGTGTATTGATGTGATATTAGTGCATCAGTGTATAAACCCAGCGGAATATCATTCCCACATATATTCCGTATATAAATAATTCTGGGATCTGAACTTGTCAGATTATGTAATAATCGTAGTGTGGACTTCTGTTAGAAACATTACAGTCTGCCTCTCCCATCCCGTGTCAGATTGTTGGCAGAAATCTCCCATTTAGCAGAATAGGTCTTGGAGAAATCCATATAGTAATGCCCCATGAGATGGATGGCATACAATTTTTTTTGTTGCAGAAATTTATTGTAACAAATCTGTAGTCATTTGCCATTGAGCACGTTGGAAATACAAACGGGTTAGACCCGTAGGTCAACTTCATCTATTCATTATCAGTCATTTATCATGAACTGTGTGCTGTTTAAGAAATATAAAGCCTTGAATTAAGCAAATGTTCTTACATGGTGCCAAACAGCATTAATAAATCTCCCTAACTGTATTTTAATAATTTAGTATTGGAAGTTTACATTGTAGATGAGACCGGATAACGTTAGGCCATTTATGACACAGTTATGTAACAGTTTCTGTTTAATTTAACCCCTTAACGACTAATGACGAGTATACTCGTCATGAAAAGATGTCAGTTCCCGCATCATGACGAGTATACTCGTCATGGCTTTGAACTGTCACTGCTCCTAAACGAACAGTGACAGCTCAAATCTAAAAGCTGTCAGTGACAGCTGAGGGTCAGGGGCAGAGGTGTGGGCACCCCTGTTAACCCCTTCACCCCCCTCCCCCACCGCAATCACTCTTATCTGCGGGCGGGTTGCACCACAGCCGCCGGCCATGAGCTGATGCTCCAGCTCCCCCTGTGTCCTGTCCCCGCCCCCTGTGTCCAGCTCCCCCTGTGTCCTGTCCCCGCCCCCTGTGTCCAGCTCCCCCTGTGTCCTGTAGCCCCCCCCCTGTGTCCTGAGCCCCCTGTGTCCTGTCCCCGTCCCCTGTGCAGCCCCTCCTGTGTGCGGTCCCTGTCCCCTGTGCAGCCCCTCCTGTGTCCTGTCCCCGCCCCCTGTGTCCAGAGCCCCCTGTGTCCTGTAGCCCCCCCCTGTGTCCTGAGCCCTCTGTGTCCTGTCCCCGTCCCCTGTGCAGCCCCCCCTGTCTCCCGTCCATCCCCGCCCTCCACCTTGCACAGTTTGTTTGCCGGCGGGCTTCTGCGCCCGCCGGCAAAGCTGCAGGGCCCCCTCCTCCTCCCTGCTGGTCCCCAGCCCCCGGGACTCGGTCCCCAGCCCCCGATCCCGGGTCCCCAGCCCCGCTCACCTATCCCGATTCCCGGCGGGCTGCACGCTCGGTGCACCCGCCCGCACCGTCGGGCCTCCTCTGCAGTGTGGCTCCTCCTCTTCTCAGGGGCTCCTCCTCCTCATCGCTGGGTAAGTATGAATGAATGAAAGAATGAATGAAAGAATGAAAGAATGGATGGATGGGTGGATGGATGGGTGGATGGATGGATGGATGGATGGATGGGTGGGTGGATGGATGGGTGGATGGATGGATGGATGTGTGCGTGCGTGGATGTGCTTGTGTGGATGTGTGTGCGTGGTTGTGTGCATGCGTGGATGTCAGCACGTGGATGTGCGTACGTGGATGTGCGTACGTGGATGTGCGTACGTGGATATGCATGTGTGGATGTGTGTGCGTGGTTGTGTGCATGCGTGGATGTGCGTACGTGGATGTGCGTACGTGGATGTGCGTACGTGGATGTGCGTACGTGGATGTGCGTGTGTGGATGTGCGTACGTGGATGTGCGTGTGTGAATGTGCGTGCGTGGAAGTGTGCGTACGTGGATGTGGATGTACGTGGATGTGTGTGTGGATGTACGTGGATGTCAGCATGCGTGCGTGGATGTGTGCATGCGTGGATGTGCGTGCGTGGTTGTGTGCATGCGTGGATGTGCATACGTGGATGTGCGTGCGTGGATGATGGGTGCATAGGTGGATGGATGGGTGCAACAAGGGATCAAGTGTCCTCTTGTTATAGTCTCTGGGATCATAGTCATGGTGCACTGTATAACTGATCATTGTCATACAGTGCACCATAACTCTGACCCCTGAGACTGTAGGAAGAGGACACTTGATCCCTTGCTGCAGTCTCTGGATTGAGCAGAGGCGATCGAGCGTCGTGGGACCTTCGTTGTGGACTACGTCGGAGGCAATCGAGCGTCGTGGGACCTTCGTTGTGGACTACGTCGGATCTTCATAATAAAGATGGAGTCCGAATTTTGTTTGTGTTTTTTTTTCAAATAAAAAGATTTTTCTATGTGTGTATTTTCTGACTATTTACCAGAGATTCCTAATGGCGGGTCTAACATTGGCCCTATATTATGAATCTCGGGCTTAGTGCCAGCTGCCAATAAAAAGCTGGCATTAACCCCTTTATTACCCAGTTCGCCACCGGCACCAGGGCAACTGGAAGAGCATGGGTACAGCGCCAGAAAATGGCGCTTCAATGAATGCGCCATTTTCTGGAGCGGCTGCGGGCTGCAATTCGCAGCATGGGGGGCCCAGAAACGCTTGGGCCTTTCCATGCTGAGGATTCCAGCCCCCAGCTGCCTAGTTGTACCTGGCTGGGCCAAAAATATGGCGGAGCCCTACGTCATTTTTTTTTCTAGAATTAGTTCTAGAAATAAAAAAATATGGGCTTTGCTGTATTTTTGGTTGCAGCCAGGTACAACGAGGCAGCTGGGGGTTGCTGGCAGTCTGTAGCTGCCAAGTTGTACCTGGCTGGACCAAAAATATGGCGGAGCCCTACGTCATTTTTTTTTCTAGAATTAGTTCTAGAAATAAAATAAAGCCTTCGCTGTATTTGTAGCCAGCCATGTACAACTTGGTAGCTGGCTGACTGGAATCCTCAGCGTGGAGAGACTCAAATGTTGTGGGTCCCCCACGCTGCAAATTTCAACCCACAGCCACCCAAGAAAATAGCGCATTCATTAGAGGCGGCATTTTCTGGTGCTGTACCCCAACTCTACCAGTTGCCCTTGTGCTGGTGGCACACGGGTTCTCCATATGCGACATAGTGTCCGCTAACAATTTCAATAGAAAATTAGCTCCAATTGTTAGCGGAAACCATGTCGGGTATGGAGAGCCCCTCCCTGTGTGCCTGAACATTGGAGCTCCCCACAAGTGACCCCATTTTGGAAACTAGACCCCCGAAGGAACGTATCTAGATGCATAGTGAGTACTTTGAACTCCCAGATGCTTCACAAATTCATCCATAAAAATGAAAAAGCACGTTTTTTTCCACAAAAAGTTTCTTTTTTCATTTTTACGGATCAATTTGTGAAGCACCTGGGGGTTCAAAGTGCTCACTATGCATCTAGATACGTTCCTTGGGTGGTCTAGTTTCCAAAATGGGGTCACTTGTGGGGGAGCTCCAATGTTTAGGCACATAGGGGCTCTTCATATCCTACAAGGTGTCCGCTAACAATTCCAATTGTTAGCGGACACCATGTCGCGTATGGAGAGCCCCTGTGTGTCTCCACATTGGAGCTCCCCCACAAGTGACCCCATTTTGGAAACTAGACCCCCAAAGGATTATATCTAGATGCATAGTGAGCACTTTGAACCCCCAGATGCTTCACAAATTGATCCGTAATAATGAAAAAAGAAATTATTTGTGGAAAAAAAGTGCTTTTTCATTTTTACGGATTAATTTCTGAAGCACCTGGGGGTTCAAAGTGCTCACTATGCCTCTAGATACGTTCCTTTGGGGGTCTAGTTTCCAAAATGGGGTCACTTGTGGGGGAGCTCCAATGTGGAGACACATGGGGACCCTCCAAACGCGACATGGTGTCCGCTAACAAATTGAGCTCATTTTCCATTCAAATTGTTAGCGGACACCATGTCGCGTTTGGAGGGTCCCCATGTGTCTCCACATTGGAGCTCCCCCACAAGTGACCCCATTTTGGAAACTAGACCCCCTAAGGAACGTATCTAGATGCATAGTGAGCACTTTGAACCCCCATATGCTTCAGAAATTCATCCGTAAAAATGAAAAAGCACTTTTTTTTCCCACAAAAAATTTATTTTTTCATTATTATGGATCAATTTGTGAAGCATCTGGGGTTCAAAGTACTCACTATGCATCTAGATATGTTCCTTTGGGGGTCTAGTTTCCAAAATGGGGTCACTTGTGGGGGAGCTCCAATGCGGAGACACACAGGGGCTCTCCATACGCGACATGGTGTCAGCTAACAATTTGAGCTCATTTTCCATTCAAATTGTTAGCGGACACCATGTCGCGTTTGGAGGGCCCCGGTGTGTCTCCACATTGGAGCTCCCCCACAGGTGACCCCATTTCGGAAACTAGACCCCCTAAGGAACATATTTAGATGCATAGTGAGCACTTTGAACCCCCAGATGCTTCACAAATTCATCAATAAAAATGAAAAAGCACTTTTTTTTTCCACACAAATTTTCTTTTTTCATTTTTACAGATCAATTTGTGAAGCACCTGGGGGTAGAAAGTGCTCACTATGCATCTAGATATGTTCCTTTGGGGTGTAGTTTCCAAAATGGGGTCACTTGTGGGGGAGCTCCAATGTGGAGACACACGGGGACCCTCCAAACGCGACATGGTGTCCGCTAACAATTTGAATGGAAAATGAGCTCAAATTGTTAGCGGACACCATGTCGCGTTTGGAGGGTCCCTGTGTGTCTCCACATTGGAGCTCCCCCACAAGTGACCCCATTTTGGAAACTAGACCCCCAAAGGAACATATCTAGGTACATAGTGAGCACTTTGAACCCCCAGATGCTTCACAAATTGATCCGTAATAATGAAAAAATAATTTTTTAGTGGAAAAAAAAGTGCTTTTTCATTTTTACGGATGAATTTCTGAAGCATATGGGGGTTCAAAGTGCTCACTATGCATCTAGATACGTTCCTTCGGAGGTCTAGTTTCCAAAATGGGGTCACTTGTGGGGGAGCTCCAATGTGGAGATACACAGGGACCCTCCAAACGCGACATGGTGTCCGCTAACAATTTGAGCTCATTTTCCATTCAAATTGTTAGCGGACACCATGTCGCGTATGGAGGGTCCCTGTGTGTCTCCACATTGGAGCTCCCCCACAAATGACCCCATTTTGGAAACTAGACCCCCTAAGGAAGGTATCTAGATGCATAGTGAGCACTTTGAACCCCAGATGCTTCACAAATTCATTCATAAAAATTAAAAAAACACTTTTTTTTCACAAAAAAATTATTTTTGCCTACATTTTTTCAGTTTCGCATGGGCAAAGGGATAAAATACATCCCAAAATTTGTTGGGCAATTTCTCCTGAGTACACCGATACCTTATTTGTGGTCATAAACCACTGTTTGGGCGCACAGCAGGGCTCAGAAGTGAAGGAGCGCCATTTCACTTTTTGAACGGAAAATTGGCTCTAAAATTCAAATTGCGCTCCTTCCCTTCTGAGCCCTGCCGTGCGCCCAAACAGTGGTTTATGACCACATATGAGGCATCGGTGTACTCAGGAGAAATTGCCCAACAAATTTTAGGATGCATTTTATCCTGTTGCCCATGTGAAAATGAAAAAATTGAGGCTAAAAGAACATTTTTGTTACAAAAATTAAAATGTCCATTTTTTCCTTCAACATTATTTTAGTTCCTGTGAAGCACCTGAAGGGTTAATAATCTTCTTCAATATAGTTTTGAGTAGCTTGAGGGGTGCAGTTTTTGGAATGGTGTCACTTTTGGGTGTTTTCTGTCATGTACACCCCTCAAAGGGACTTTAAATGTGATGTGGTCACTAAAAAATTGGTTTTGTAAATTTTGCTGGAAAAATGAATAATTGCTGATGAACTTTGAACCCTTATAACGTCCTAACGAATTTTTTTTTTTCTTCCAAAATTGTGCTGATGTGAAGTAGACATGTGGGACATGTTATTTATTAACTATTTTGTGGCACATAACTCTCTGGTTTAGCAGAATAAAAATTAAAAATTTGAAAATTGCTAAATTTTCAAAATTTTTGCCAAATTTTTTATTTTTTCACAAATAAACGCAAAAATTATCGACCTAAATTTAATACTAACATGAAGCCCAATATGTCACGAAAAAACAATCTCATAATCGCTAGTATCCGTTGAAGCGTTCCAGAGATATTACCTCATAAAGGGAGAGTGGTCAGAATTACAAAAAATGGTCTGGTCATTAAGCTGCAAAGTGACTCGGTCCTTAAGGGGTTAAGGAAGTATGTAAGAGGATGGGGTGCAGCATGGACTGCACTATAGGTGTATAGTGATAAAAGAATGACCAAGAGCACAGGATGCAAACATATATAACATTCGGGCCTTTTTAGCTGTCCTTTTTTGGAGACATATCAGCCTTTACCCCAAATCCTTTTGTTGCCTATAAGGAGGTGGACGGGGTGTCTCATTCACACTGAAGACCCAATTGTATTTGTGTAATGTTTGATTTCTACAATGTTTTCCTGTGATAACAAGTATTAATTTCCTTGTGGGCTGCAGTACTACCACCGGCCAAGCGGTCACAGTCTTCCTTCTAACTTTTATATAGACTCTTCTTTGTATAGAGCTACATTAGGTGAAAGATAAAGTCTGCCCAGCAACAAACAGCAGGGCGGAAGTAATTAATGTTGGGACTAGCCTACTTTGGAAGAAGTGATAGAGACCAGTGTGACTCCAGAAATGGACAAAAAGATTTTTAGACCCGCGCTGCTGTCTATATGACGAACGTCCTCTGTGCTTAAAACAAGTTTTTTTTTTTTTTTTTATTCCAACTCGTTTCAAGATCATCCTGACCTCTTCTTCAGGGATGCAACAACAGAGTCATTATAGACAGCAGCACGGACCTGAACATCTTTTTGTCCAATTCTGGAGTTACTGGAGACCATCCATGAGGTGGGGGATCTTGCTGCAGCTGTGATGCTTTAAAACGCGTTGTGGGTCACACAACTGACTAAGGCGAGCAGTTCTTACACTGCACATACACTTCCCACAAACAGTTTAGACCCATTGTGCCCTTGTCTACCTCTTTTCTTTTAGAGACTAATGTGAGTCAGTTCCTAGTTCAGGAGGGAGTTGTTAGTGAGCTACTAATAAGTGTGGACACCTTCTGAGGGAAAAGACCTTCTGGGTGTGTGTCAAGTATTTTGGAGTAAGTCCAGAAAGGAAACCTTTAGAAGTGACAGTAAATGGGTGATACCTGCTAGAAGAGACTTTTGTGAGAGTGAATCCTATGTTGGCCAGCTGTAAGGGAGACCTCAGGAAGGTAATGATCTGCCCAGTGAGATCATAAGAGAAGTAAAGCAGCTCTAGGAGCGCCCTTATAAGGGATCACTGCAAGTAGTCTGGGTGCAGGGTTCACAGCGCAACACATTGACCCATATGGCCCTGTATCAGAATTTGGAAGTTCACAATATCTGTTCTGCTTGTGCAACTTCACAAGTAAAGTCCTGTCGCTCAAAAACACTAAGTATGTGCCTCTGTATTATTAGAAGAGAGCGTCAAGTGGGCTACCTGCTACCCTTTGTACATAAGTTTATTATTCAGTAAAAATATCTCTGTTTTCATCAACTTGTCATCCTGAGGACAAAGGAGTCTGAGGTCATACAGAGAGCGATCGGCCTCACTATGAAGGTGTCTGCAGTAACCACAGTACCATCACACATACACACACATTCAACATACACATTCACACATTACACATACACACACACACACACACACATACACACATACACACATACACACACACACACACATACACACACAACAATCAATCCCCAGTTTTCTGTAGTGCGCTGGGGTGTTAAATAAGACTTGCCCATACCTAAAGTCTTGCGGAACATTACACGCCATTTATTTGGACTAGTACATAATTAATAGTTGTAAAATATTTCCCAAGCAATCACTTGCCACTCCTTTCGGACACTTAACCGGTCTCCTCTGGTGGTCCACCTATAATCCTTCCAATCACTGGCCAAAGCGAACTCTAATTGGCCAATCAGGCATTTTGGCCATATTTTGTATTTAAGGTTGGTTTCACACCACAGTTTTTTCACTGATCAGGTTGTGTGTTTCAAAACCAGGAGTGTCTCCAATATCAGAACAGGTGTCAATCTTTCAATTCTAGTTTTTCTCTGCAAGTTCCTCTCCTGGTTCTCTCCTTGTTTTGGCACACAAACCTGATCGAAACCGGATCAGGGAAAAAAACTGTGGTGTGAAACCGCCTAACAAGACAGGACAAGGAAGTGGAGACCTGCGGGAAACGTTACTCTTTCAGTATTTCATATACCTGCCTCTTTTTTATTTTTTTTTTTATTTTGATGTTCAATGAACGAGCTCATTAGTTCAACCCTTTTTAATTTGAAGCTTACTCCTAATAAAGCGCTATTAATTCCACAGCACTTTACAAGTGATCATTCATGTCCCCACTGAAGCTCACAATCTAAATTCCTTAACCAGTATGTCTTTGGAGTCTGACAGGAAACTGGAGCACCTGGAAGGAAACCCACACAATCACAGGGAGAACATACAAACTCCCTGCAGATGTCTTCCTTGGTGGGATTTTATCCCAGGACCCCAGCGCTGAAAGGCTGCAGTGCTAACCACTGAGCCACTGTAATTTTGGCAGTCCTATAGAGAATGATTGGAGCAGTAGTAAAGCATACACACTGCTGCTCCATATAAGTTCTCGAGTACTGGCAATTGTTAACGGTCTCAACAGTTAAGGCCCCGTTACACGCAACAATATCGCTAACGATTTTGTTGAAACGTCACCGGTTTTGTGACGTTGCAGCAACCTCGTAGCAAAGTCGCTGCGTGTGACATGTACCAACGACCAGCAATCAACTCACTGATCACTGATCGTTGGTAAATGGCCAGGACTATTTTTTGATTGTTGGTCTCCCGCTCAGCGGCCAGCATCGGCGTGTGTGACAGCGGGGGACCAATGATCAACGACCTTCCAGCGCCGCACGGTACACGCTGGGAGGCTGGGAACCAGGGTAAACATTGGGCAACTAAGCGCAGCACTGCGCTTAGTTACCCGATGTTTACCCTGGTTACCAGCGTTCTTGCTGGTCGCTGATTGCTGGTGAGTCTGTCTGTGTGGCAGCTCACCAGCGATCAGATAACGATGTCCCAGCGACCCGATCGTTGGTCGGGTTGCTGGGACATCGTTATGTGTAATGGGGCCTTTAGACACATCCTGATATAGGAGTTATCATCCCAGATTGGTAATAACTTCTTGCCAAAATAACCCTTAAATTGCCCGGCACTGGTCTTGTGAAATGATGTAAGGCATGAATATTATGTTCCTTGTTTACTAGACAGCTTGTGTAGGTATCAATTCTGTACACGATGAAGCACAAGTGGGTTTGGCTTTCTTTAGACTCAGTTTGACGTCTTCCTGATAAGATACATTTCTTAGTATTGCTGACACTTTGTCATAGTCGTCCACTTCCGTAACCTCTCGAGGAGTGTGGCTTCTAGCAACAAAAAAAAAAAAAGGTTCTCATTCTGTTTTTTTCCAGGGGAGTGACTGGATCATATTTACTGAAAAAACAAGAAAATGTCCTATAAAATTACCTAAAAAGCATAAAGGAAAACAGAAACATATTTGCCTTGCCTGTACTGTAGAGGTGCAAGTATGAAAAAACATCCAAAAAAGTATCTGTAATACCTATAACAAGCAGACTCAATGCCCCACAGAAATGTAGGGCAATTTACAAACCTATGTAGACAATGTATGGTATCATTAGTTTTTTGTGCATCACTAGATTTTTCTAGTATTATTTAAGGAGGCTAAATGTTTCACAGATTAAGGCTGGCTTCACACCACGTTTTTTTTTTTATCCTGGGCTGTCCGGTGTAAACCAGACAGCCCCGGACTGGTTTTTGGCCCCACAGCAGCCTATGGGGCCGGATGGCAGAGAGCTGCCACCCGGTTACATCACTCCGGGACAATCCGGGAGAATGCGGATTATTCTCTCCGGACACAAAAATGATGCTTGCATCATTTTTTTGTCCGGGGAGAAAAATCTCCCCAATTTGCCGGATCCCGGATTTGGCCAGATTCTCCCGGAGTCGGGGCAATCCGGCGCTCCCTAAAATGTGAGCCTACAGGGCTGGATTGCCCCGAACCGGGAGGATCCGGGAACCGGACACTGGCGGCTGCACGCCGCTGTTTTTCAGGACTGCGGCTAGCTCCATGCTAGCCGCGGTCTTGAAAAATCAGCAGCTGCGGCTGCAATTAGCAGCATACGGTTGCACACAGGACCGGAGGGCACATTTGGCCCTCCGGTTCTGTGTGCTGATCTGGTCCGGGGCTGTCAGGGTCATCCCGGACAGCCCCGGACCGGATCACACCGTGGTGTGAAGCCAGCCTAAGGCCCCCTTCACACCACGGTCTTTCCCTGACCAGGTTCGATAAGGTGTCTGTATCAAAACCAGGAGTGTATCCAAAACTCAGAACAGGTGTCAATCTTTCAATGATAGTTTTTCTCTGTAAGTTCCTCTCCTGGTTCCTCTTCTGGTTTTGACACACAAACCTAATCGAACCTGATCAGGGAAAAACCGTGGTGTGAAGGGGGCCTTAGGCTGGTTTCACACTGCAGGATTTTCCCTGATCAGGGTTCATCAGGTTTTGTGTGCCAAAACCAGGAGTGAAACTTGCAGAGAAAAACTATAATTGAAACTGAGCACCTGTTCTGAGTTTTGGAGACACTCCTGGTTTTGGCACACAAACCGGATGAACCCTGATCAGGAAAAAATTAGTGTTAAACCAGCCTATAGTGTTTAGGTGAAAATGAATAATGAAAAATGTTGTTACTATCTAAAAGAATTGAGCTTGGAATTGAGGTTGGTAAATGATAATTCTGAACCCTAACAAGATGCACCAAATCTGTTATCAAACATAAATTACAGTAATAAGTTTGGCACATTTTTGGATTCCCAGGACTAGGCTTCAGGAGTCCTAAGTATCAGGCAGCATTAATATGTATGGGCCAATATTCCTTCCTTACAATACAGTTTAGCAAAAGAAAGCTGAGCTTGGATTAGTTGCTCTTGGTAGCAAGACCACTTTTCTACTAAAGGCTATTCAGACTGGGCAGATTTTTTTGCACAAATCCCACTGTGAGAATTTGCTGTGCAGTTTAAGCATAGCCATGGGCACATGGTGCAGTTTTTTTTTCTTGCAGACTTGTCACAAATCTGCATTTCTATCCTTACCCCAGCAAATTCTGAGAGAATTCTCTCTCATTCTCTCTTTCTCTCTCCCCTGCCCTCTTCTCTCTCCCCTCTCTCTCTCCCCCTTCTCTCTCTCTTTCTCCTCTCTCTCTCCTGCCCTCTTCTCCCCTCTCTCCCCCTTTCTCTCTCTCTCTCCCCTGTCTCCCTCCCCTTTCTTTCTCTCCCTCTCCCTCTCTCTCTTTCCCCTCACGCTCTCCTCTCTCTCCCTCTCTCTTCTTTCACCCCCTCTCATCTCTCTACCTTCCCTCTCCCTCTATCTCCCTCTTCTACCCAAATACCACGTGCACACGTAGCTTAAGAGCCTTTGTAAAATCACACCCACAAACTGAAAAAGCTGTACTAATTTTAGGGCTTGCTCTGGATTTTCAAATCATATAATCAGAAAGGTCTCTTCTTTTGGATAATTTTTCTCCCTTTCCCACAAAGACTGAAATCTGCTGTCAAGTTTTAAAGAATAAACCTGGCTTGTGTGCACATACCTTAAAGGGAACCTGTCAGCTAGTTTGTGCTCCCCCCAGCTATAATTGTCTGTACCTGCAGCTTCATAATACTATTCTAATCATCCCTGTCTGAGCCCAGAGTGTAATGTGAAAGGTGACCAAAAAGCATTTGTACACTTACATTTCCTTATGTAATGAGGCAGTCAGTCTCCAGCTTAGAGGACGGGAACTGTTTGGCAGGTTAATAGTTAACATCTCAGCCTTGTGCTAGAACATGTTGGGAGATGTGATGTGATGTCCCAACCATGTGACTACAACAGGCGGAGCTAAGTTCTCATAGAACATAATACGTTTGCTGGCTTAGCTCCGCCCACTATGGTCACATGATCGTTACATCACACAGGGACTTTAGCTATCCAAGTTAAAAGTGAGTTAATTATTATCCTGCCAGACAGTCACCCCTCCTCCAAGATGGGGAATGAAATGTAAGTGTATAAATGCTTTTTTTCACCTTTCACATTGCACTATGAGATCAGACAGGGATGATTAGAATAGTATTATAAAGATGCAGGTACAGATAGTGCAGAAGTGTAATTAGAAGGGTTGGAGCAATTTTAGTGTACTGAGCATGCTCAGTACACTGAAATCGGGTCCGAGGAGACATCAGATGTTTCCTCGGACCCTGCTCCTTAGGGCCCCATGTTAATGGAATCGGATCGGATTTGGCATAATTGCCATCCGATTTGTCAGATCCGATTCTATCCGGTTTTTGATTTGGATACAAAAACCGGAGCAGTCTCTGATTTTTGCACCGGAAAGAAATCGGACAAAATCAGATCGGACGCGATTTGGATGGTAATTAGTGCACATCTGAATCGGTCCGATCCCCATAGGGAGGGTTACATGGCAAATTCGGATCCAATGCTGTCCGATTTCTATCGGACAGCATCGGATTTCACAAAATCGTAGTGTGAAACCAGCCTAAGGGTCCTGTCACATCGGCGTTTTTCGCTGATTGCGGCAGTTGGGGTGAAAAAAACGCAACTGCCGCGATTACCGCATAACGGCCGTGATCGCGGCAAACTTGCGGCAAGCCCCATACAATGTCTATGGGGCTTGCGGTAAGTGTGCGGCAGGTGCGGTTTCGGCACTTGCGACAGGTGCGGCCGCAAAAAAAAGCGGTATGCCGCATTTTTTCGCGGCCGCACCTGCGCAAAGTGCCGATACCGCACTTGCCGCACCTACCGCAAGCCCCATAGACATTGTATGGGGCTTGCCACAAGTGAATCGCAAGTGCGGCCGTTATGTGGTAGTTGCGTTTTTTTCACCGCAACTGCCGCGATCAGCGCAAAACGCTGATGTAAAAGCAGCCTAAGATAAATTTCCAGCAGTGTTTAAGTACAGCATGCAAGGCTGTAATAACGCAGCCATTGTCTGATGCATGCTGTTCCTGGTTTGTGCAACATGAATCTCATGACAGTTTCCCTTTAACGCTGGAGTCACACTGGTGAATGCATCCGATACAAACACTAATGACACTTTGCTCAGGCTCTGCTGCGAGCATGAGCCAAGTGACCTGTATGGTCCAATCCTGCGATCGGATCACAGCTGCAGAGGAGAGGGAGATATTAATCTCCTCCATTGTTGACCTTGGCATGTGTCACCGAGTGCATGTGAGTGCAATGCACTGTTTCACTCGCACCCATAGACTTGTATGAGTGCGAGTGATACAAGACTTGCTGACACTTGCAGCAATTTTTTCCTCAGCCCGTAAAGCACTGAGGAAATTTTTGCAGATCTGGGCTGCCTGATTGTCTAACATGGGCATGAGTGGAATGCAAGATTTCCTCGCATTGCACTTGTGCGAGTCTCATGTTAGTGTGACTCCAGCGTAAAGAGGACTTTCACCAGTAAAAGCAAGTTAAGTTGGCCACATCATGAAATAATGGCTGCAGAGCTGAATAAAACATTTTTATTTTTTAATTTATCCTCTCTGTTGCAGAGATATTAGCTTATTAAGTTTAAGCTATAATTTATATTACAGTTCAATTAGGTGTTAATAGTGTTTTGTCTCCTAGGGGCATATACTTCTCAGCACGTAGTGGACCAATGATAGCAGGCACTATCATGCAGGGGAGAAAATAACTTGGTCTGGTCTTATCACTGATGTTGAGATATAGCAGAGCTGATTTATAGATCACTACAAATACTTCCAAATCACATCCCATGGCAGTCAGTGTAGTGTAGTGGGAGTTCTGACAACACCGTGATTTAAGATTTGGAAGCATTTGTAATAGTACATATCTTAGGGTCCTTTCACATCAGCGTTTTTCACTGATCGCGGCAGTTGCTGTGAAAAAAACGCAACTGCCGCGATCGACTTGCGGCAAGCCCCATACAATGTCTTTGGGGCTTGCGATAAGTGTGCGGCAAGTGCGGTTTCGGCACTTGCGGCAGGGTCGGCCGCGAAAAAAACTGCGGTATGCCGATACCGCACTTGCCGCACCTGCCGCAAGCCCCATAGACATTGTATGGGGCTTGCCGCAAGTGAACCGCAAGTGCGGCCGTTATGCGGTAATCACGGCAGTTGCGGTTTTTTCACCGCAACTGCCGCGATCAGCGCAAAACGCTGATGTGAAAGCAGCCTTAGCTCTGCAGTTTCTCTACATGTTGCCTGCAGAATTATATATCACAAAAATCCCTTCCATATCTCATCTCAGAGTGCTCTCAAAATCCCCCCCAAACTGAAAGCTATGAGATGAGATGTAATGATAAATAACTCAGCTCTGATATATCTCTACACAGTAGCTGCAGAGATCATTGGAGAGGAGGGTGTGCACTTTTCACCCCTGTATGACAATGCCTGTTTATGATTGGTCAACCTAATGTAGTGAAAGAGCTATACGCCCACAGAGATAAATCTCCAGTGACACCCAATTGAATTACGTATAAGATAAATCATATTTTTACAGTTTAATATTCTGAAAACTGCTGAAAAATCAACCCTAAGGCTAAGTGCACACAAAAAAAGTGATCTGCTTGTGCTCAGGAAAAGTCTGCATGAAAACCTTTATGAGCTTTTAAAAAAAAAAAAAAAAAAAAAAAAAGGACAAGCAGATCACTTCTGCAGCTGCGTTTGTGCTGCATTTGTGCACATTCAAGCGCAGAGCAAATAAGGGTGCACAGAGGCATGCAGACAGACACTTTCTCGCCCTCCGGCGATCCTGCAGTGGCCGGTGATTTCTTACCTCTGGGTTCGGTACTCCAAGATCCTGCGGACCATTTGACAGGTTGAGTCATGGTACTCCTTTTCCTGATGAGGTTTTTGCAGCAAAACCCGATCAGGAAAAAACGCAGCCGTCAACACAGAATTTCAGAAGTCTCATAGACTTTGATGGCCTGGCAAAACAGGGCAGATGCACCTTGTAGAGGAGCTTGCATGGAAACGAAATGTAGACTGGAGAATGTCCTTGAGATCCTAGAGAGCAGAAGTCCAGCAATAGGCTCCACAGTGCTTTTTTTTATTTTGCTTAAAAAAATATCTGTCATTTCATATTTTTAAAATGGTCCCATATCTCCAACACCAGAGAAGGTAAGTTCACAGGGGGTTCCCCTTTACAGACTACGTGTTTCGACACATATATGTGTCTTCATCATGGTCTAGACCAAAAAAAAGCACCGTGGAGCCATTGCTGGATTTCTACTCTCTTGGATATATATGTATATATCCATATATATATATACATTTGTTTTTCAATTCCAAAATAGTCATTAATTAGACTTTATTAATTTACTTTTCAAGTAGATGCTGCCACGATACTTGTGCCTGGCAGCCTGTACTCTGGTTAATGCACCAGTGAATTTGCTTCAAATGTCCCATAGGGCCTGTAATTGAATGATACAAAAGCGACTACTGACATATGAGATGGATTCAATCATTTTAGCTGATGTGTAAAAGCTTTGCAAAATACACATTGAATTTGTCTCTGAAGATGGATGAAGTTACTTGTCTTCTGTGAAATTAGATTGCAAGTAAATGTGAGCACTACTAATCACCGAACTGTATGATCCCTCCTGGATGGCTGCAGCAGTGATCTGTTTCTTTAGTCATGAAAGAGGGGAATTTTTCTAAAGGCACAGTCTGAAACTTAATACACAATAATCAAAGATATGAAAATGTAAAACATGTACATTATGCTCCAGATGAAAGCCTCCCATCCGCTTTAGATAGCTGTTGGCCGAACGACGTCTGTTTTGCCCAACACCCTAACATGCAGGATCACTCGTATTCTCTGAGATCTGCCTGGTTCCTATGGTGGCCTCCTTTCTCTAGTAGAACAAAAGGCTTGATACTGTGAGTTTGGACTGCCCTGTTCATTATTCGTCAGAGCCCCAACACTCATTAGACATCATTGGATAGTTGCTCCTTCCTGGCCACTTTTCTTTTGTTCCTATGGTTGCCATAGGAATAGAGTTTGTAAAAGTTTGTGACGACAGCTGAGATGTCTGATCCTTGGTGACCGGCGCTGCAGGTCGGGTACTTAGGAGATAGATGGTGTAGCAGCAAAGTGTAATACTCCCCTCGGTAGGAGCAGGCCCGTGTTGTGGAATGGTGGTGCAGTGATGATGGGGGCTGTAGTGAGAGACAGTGAGACGTCGCAGATTGAGACAAGGAGGCAGATTCACAGTTCTGTAACTTTATTGTTGACTTTGTAGCACAGCTGCAACTTCTGTGTAGAACCAGGTATGCATCTCGGTCAGTCCGGAGAGAGATGGGACCATCTTGCTGAAATAAGGTGCGTCAGCCTAGCAGCTGTCTTCTAATTCTAGGTTACTAGTCTCCTCTCTGTGTCGTCCTTTAGTCTTCCCTGGTCTGTGGTTACCCTCCAGCGGACAGTTGGTACGAGCTCTGCAACTGACGTTTTTTTTAGGTTCTCTGGCTCCTCCATAGCCACTCTATTCTGGATAGGTCCACAAAGGTGACTACCAGACCTGAAATCTGATAGTCTCCAGGATCTATGGCCAGGTCCTCAAGATCTGGACTCCTAGGGCCTGGCCACTGTATGCAGCAACGTTCCTCTGCCCAGCTTCTCAGAGCTGGCAGCAGATATGACCAGTCGACTTCACGGCCCGACATACAGTCTAGAACATCTCCTTTGCCTACGTCTCCCTCACCTAACTCCTCCCTCCAACCAGAAGTAGGGTCTGCTCAAAGGTGGGTCTCTGCCCTGCACTCTTTGATTGGAGTTCGGATTGTGTTGGGTGTTTGGGGAATTTCAGCAGCATGATCCTTACCCCTCTGCAGACATGACCCTGCAGGGTGTTGAATGCAGTACCATTTGTGGTAGCAGGGGCGACACATCTATGAAACCTATGTGTGTTTTTTTTAGTTATATATATATATATATATATATATATATATAGAGGAGGCAGCTTTGTTGTGAATAGTACAGTATGTGTAAAGTGAGGAGAGACTAGTTTTAAATAACTTGTGTAGGAGAGGAATATTTGGCATTATGGGTCTCTTCAAATGTAGCTGATTTTCTGCAGAAAATTTCTCAAACAAATTCAAATATAGTTCAATCAGATTTTGGGGGATTTGGTGTGGAGTGGTAATTTCCCTGTGGATAAAAGCAGCATGTAGGATTAAAACAAAAAACTCTATATGTCTACGGCTTTCAAGCTTGGTGCAAGCAAGTACAAACTGAGATCCTGTGACCTCTATAACATGCAACTAGACTAGTCATGGCTGGAAGTACTGCTTGTACAGAAACTAGCAACAGAGCCAAAGAATTACGTACTTTGTAATCAATTTACATTTTTAAGGATTTGTGGATTTTTCTGCAGATTAGCCATGGAGCTAGAGAAAAATCTGCAAATTTGTCTATTGTCTGCACTGCACATGCGAGTATATAAGAAGCCATATGTACTAGATTTACACTATTTCACAATTTTGAAATATGTATAAAATTATACTAGAGCAGCAGATTAATCTTACGCTAATTAAAAATCTTGCTAATGCCATATTTTCTTTTCCATCTCTGATTCTTTCCTGTGAAACCAATAAAACCTTCATGACCTACCAATAATGCCTAAACTTAATAGTTTTACCTAACTACTGCTGGACGTTTCGGCTTGATTTTCACACAGTTAGGGCGCCTTCACACTGGCGTTCGGCACCGCAGCGTATGGACTGCATACGCATCTGCAGTGCCGAACGCAGACATTTTCATGTGGACGCAACAGTGATGGGTCTGCATGCGGTCACATGAAAATGCCCCTAGAAGGCATTGCCTGATGAGCCCGGCTGTCAAGAGGGGAGACAGGGGACCCGAAGCAGCTCCATTTTCTCAGAGCCCGGGCGTTGAGAGAATGGATTCCAATGTGATCCGCACAGTTTGTCTGCGGTGTCCTGCGGATGGCCGTGCGGTCTCATTGCCCTCCATGTATGATTTGTACGCCTGCAGAGCCGTGCGTACAAATCATACATTCTCGGCCGCACAGAAAATGCAATATGTTGCGTTTCTGAGCGCCGAGAATCAGCGCATGCGGACGTGAACGCGGCCATCCGCAGGGCACTGCATACACCGTGCGTCCCCATGTTAAACATGGGGATGGACGATGCATGCGGTCTGCTCGCGTTCACCCACCGCACTACGCTGCGGCGGGAAACGCCAATGTGAAAGCTCCCTTACAGTCTGTCTTTCCAGACTTTTTTTTAAATTATGTTTGCCTTTTATCACAAGTTTAAGACCTCGATAGATATTAATTACTGTACATGTAGCTGTGATCTGCAGTAATTGAATGAGTTAATTGCTTTGGTTTGTTATATAGGGCAATGTGTTAATTGATGTATAAAGTACATTGAAGACACCACCAAATTATAACATCGTCCGTCTGTTGAATAAATGGAATGAGCCAATAAAAATCTCCTAATAATGTCAAATGGTCAATAACATTAAGGGTATTGTTACACGTCGCAATATCGTTCTGATATTGCATACAATTTCTCGGGAGCGCGCACGTTTTTGGCACTTGTCCAAGATCGCATAGTAGATGTTACACAGGGAGATTTCGGCAGGCAACGCAACTAGGCTGTTGTCCACAACATTTGTGCGCTGGGTATGAGCAACCCAGAGACCGAGCATTAACATTGTAGTGAATAGGGGAAGGTGCAAACAAGATTGTAGTGGCGCCGTCACACAGCACGATCATGCCACATCGCATATACAATATCGTACATTTGAAGGGCTTGCACAATCTTCTTGCAATATCGTACCTATGATTTTTTCGAATCGCATTGCCCATTTACACGACAAAACGCACCAACGATATCAACTACAACGACCACACCATGTGACTTTTTGTCGATGTTGCATTGCGATATCGCGACGTGTAAAGGTACCCTTACAGCATGCAGGAGACCTGCAATATCCTATGCTTAAGTTATGCTAAGGACATACTCCCATTGGCGCTTGGATTCAGTGATCTGTAAGGGTTTGCACGCACAGCTGACATCGAACACTTTTTTTTTTTAAGTGGATCTGCTTCCAAAAATGACTGAAAAAATGCTCCAAAACTCTTGAAATCCTTTTCCGATTCACTTTTTTTGAAAACAGACTTGCTTTCACATTTTCAATATGTTCAGCATTTTTCCACTTAAAGGGAACCTGTCATGTTGTGTTTTTTTTGTTATGAAACCACCCCTAATGTTATTTAGATCGGGGGTAGTGTTCATTAATAACTATTTAATAATAAAAAAAAAGCTCATCTTAGCTCCACCCATTTACTGTCACTTAGTCGTGACATCACAGGTCCTTCATACAGAGCATTAGATTAATATCTGCATCCCTGCAGTTGAGTGACATGACTGTTAACTATTAAACACCCGGATGACTGTTTGGGCAGCTAGCTAATGAAAATATGTAAGTAACTAAAATGCTTTTTTGGGATAAATACAATGATTTTTTTTTTATTTTAAAAAAAGGTTATTAATGAACACTAACATGATCTAAGTGACATTTGGGGAGATTTAATAACAAAAAAGGACGTGATTGGTTCCCTTTAAGGGTTTAAAAGAAAAAAAAAACACCTGGTGGTACAAAATACTTCAACACAGCTTCAGGAAGCTGAGCGCTCTACCAAAAACGCTCTAAGGCCGGACACTATGCAAGGTACTCAGATGAGTCTGCATGACTCACCCGGAATGGCCAGCGTCTCTCCCGACGGGAGCCCATAAGCTGCATCTGTTTCTATGAAGCTGACACACTCCTCCCCGGAGAGACGGCGGCCGTGCCAGGTGAGGCATGCGAGACTCATGATTATTTCACTTGCATCTTGCATAGTGTGTCTCTGGCCTAAGGCTTTGAGCACACAGAGTTTTTTTTTTTTTTGATGAGTTTAGGACTGCATACTGGCTATGTGCACATGGAGTCTTTTTTTCATAGTTTTTTTTTTTTTTTCTTCTGTAGAAACTGAGCTGAGCCTCAAGCTGTTGAGCTGTTTTGCTTCTTGAGGAGGATGTGATGGGTGTTTCTCCTCTGAAAACTCTTCAAAAAGCGTTTTCAGCCACTAACTACTTTATGCACATGGAGTCTTTTTTTTTTTTTTTTTTTTGCGGAAACTGAGCAGCAACTGAGAGGAGACTCAGAGTCCTCAAAAGTTGGGTTTCCACTGCAGAACACCCTATGAACAATACTTTGTGCACATAGACTCTGAGTAGAAAATAAACTGCATACTTGTATTTTTGTAGTAGGATTTGGAGAAATTATGCTTTTACCTGTCTTGAAAACTCAGCAAGAAGACTCCCTGTGCACATATGCCAAAGAGCAAGCTGTTCCTGAGGAAGTTTTCACTAGAAAATGTGGTTATGGCCACCTAAAAGGAAAGGTCCATGTGCACATGCTCCAATGTATGATGCATGTAGTAGTCCGTTTCCTGTCAATTTTCATGTCTGTATCCCATAAATAGTTAATTCTGTTACTATAAGTACAGTATAGTTCTTGTTTGAAAGTTTTATTTTGATGTCACTTTTTAGAGGTCATTTCAACATTAACAATAGCTTTTTGTGCGGTTCTGGTCCATTTCATAGTATGTCTGTAGTGTGAATTCTCTTATTGTACATTGTGCTAAAGTGACTGTATTGCACCATCACAATGCTTGCTGGATTATAAAAGGTTAAATCTGCTAGAAAATCTGATCCTTGTGACTTCTGCAATGGATTCTGGCAGCACCAATGTCTTGTGTCCCTATATAACTCGTCCTGGGTAGCCGACTGCAAACTCTTCTGGTTCACGAATTGGAGATGAATGTGGCTTGATTCTAGGGTTGCACGCTGTCTACTGCAACGGAGACTGATAAATGACAGCAGTAGAGACAAATATGGTGTTTTTCCAATCAAGGGATGGGAATATCAAGTATTTTTACACTTCATTAGTCAAAACTGTCTGTCTGTATTCTCACGTGTGACATTAGAAAAAGCGGCAATGTTGACACAATCTGAAGCATTTTGGCAAGTAACAGTTTGCACAATAACACAATGACTTTTTTACAAAGTGCTAGAATATTTTTCCATGTCTTATCACAAATGGTAAAGGATAGAAAACACAGCTGCTAGATAGAAAAATAGAAAGGCTTTACTAATTTATAAGTTAAAGGGTTATTCCCAAAATAATGAGTTATCCCTGATCCGTGGGAAACGTGCTCTCTTTGGGTCTGGGCACTGGTATCCCTCACTATCTTGAGATTTGGTTGTAGAACCTGAGAACGGGGCTCTACCAAGCCACGCCTTGAATGAAGCAGAGATGTGCAGTCTTGACCGTTGCGCCATTCATTTTCAATGGGACATTCAGTGATAGCTAGGCGCAGCATATAGTCGAGTATATGTCTGATTCAGTGTAATTTTGGTGACCCCTGAGGAGTCTTAAAAACTATATATCCCTGCAAAATAGAGTTTACTTAGGTTCTTGGCAAGTCCTGCCTGTGGGCCTGTATATTTATGGAACGATGGTTATTTGGTAGTGGGGCCTATCATTCTCCTTCAGTCTTGGTATTTTTTGTAGCTGTCAGTTTATCCAGGTGTTAGACCGTTCCACTGGACTCCTGGGCTTGTAAAGGTGCGCTGTGGGTACAATGTGAAACTGAGAATGTCCATTAATCGAAGACTCTACTGCAAAGGTCTGTTAGTCTTTTTTTGGATATTTTTCTTTTGGTGTGATGTAACAGTGCTCAGAAGCACTATGGAGATCTACTAATATATACATTATATAATATTTGTATATCTCTGAGCAACTCTCTCAGAACCTCTACTTTGTAATCTCATGTCCTTACAAGATCTCCTTTTTACTCTCACCTGCTATTTCTCCAATGCATCCCCTTTATTCTTGAACTCATTACCTCAACTGGTCAAACTCTTCTTCACCTTCAAAAGCAACTTTGAAATCAACTTCTTTAGGAAAGAGTACAACTAAGGCCCCTTTCACATCAGCAGTAAACGCTGATCGCGGCAGTTGTGGTGAAAAAAACGCAACTGCCGCGATTACTGCATAATGGCCGCGATCGCGGCAGACTTGCGGCAAGCCCCATACAATGTCTATGGGGCTTGCGGTAAGTGTGCGGCAACTGCGGTTTCGGCACTTGCGGCAGGTGCAGCCGTGAAAAAACCGCGGCATACCGTAGTTTTTTCGCGGCCGCACCTGCGGCAAGTGCCGAAACCGCACTTGCCGCACCTGCCGCAAGCTCCATAGACATTGTATGGGGCTTGCCACAAGTGTGCCGCGATTGCGGCCGTTATGCGGTAATCACAGCAGTTGCGGTTTTTTCACCGCAACTGCCACAATCAGCGTAAAACGCTGATGTGAAAGCACCATAAAAGTAACCCAGATTGCGCCACATTACGTATCATATCAGCAACTTCTACTCCCACCAACTCTCTCCTACCCCATTTACTTGAAGATTGTAAAGGCCCTCATACACATTAGACTAAAATTAGCCAAACCTGCTGATATCGGTAAGTTTAGCCAACCATCTATGTTGTATGGAGGGCTTTCCAACTGTTCCCCGACAGATATTGGCAGAGATTGGATTCGACGTGTCCAATTTCAGACTGACGATTTTTTTTTTGCTCTCTAAGAGATAAGAGGCCCCCAGAAATGTCCGACAGCAGCTCTTTCAGGAGCGCTCTTATGTATGGAAGAGTCTGGGAAGATAACTAGTGGCCAAATGATTGGTAAACAAGCCATCTATAGTTTATGGTGGGCTTTTCAGCCTTTTACCTGCTAACACATTTGCACTTGCTCAATAATTGTGTAGAATATTATGAGTAGTAGCTGTTAAATTATGCCTTTGATTCCTGTGAAGCTGAAAAAGGAAATTGTGAAATTCTTACCGGAAAAGTAATTGGCTTGTGAGATGATTCATTCCCTCACATGATGAAGATGTATACAGAGAAGCTCCTGGCAAATGTTGCCATGTGTTTTTGGAAAGTAACAAACTTTGGTTAGATTTTTAGAAACATTTGTATTCCTGAAGGAAAATCTATTGGAAAAAAAAGTGAAAAGGCTGAGTTACTAATGAACTTACTGCCGGTCTCCTTTTACAAGATTATGACAACACTTCATAAAAGGGAGATTGATTGAGGGAATGAGTGCTTGTATCCATACACAAACATTAAAGGGGTGTTCTGAATTTCTAAGGCTGTGTGTACACGATCCAGAAGCACGTGCCTCCGGACCTGCGGGAGGTCGCGAGTGCTTGCAGAGAAACCACAGCCGCCCTGTACTCACAATCTGCAGTGGGTACAGGGAGGCTTCTCCCTGCGTGCACCCAATGGCTATCTCTTCCAACTCCGCAGCATGAAATTACAATGTTGTGAAGATGCAGGAGTCCGGAAATGCGCAACGCAGCTGAAAACACACTGCAGTTGAGAGAAGCATAGTGGTCATGGGATTTCTTGAAATCCCATCCATTATGCTGCTACTGTACAATGCAGTGTTTTGGACGCAGTGGCAATACACTGTGTCCAAAATGCTGCAATTCCTGATTGTGGGCACACACCCTAAATAGTGAGGGGATGATACAAATTTACACAAGAACCAATACTGAAATGTAATCCTACATATGTGTCCCTGCTATGGACTGTGTAATGGCTGGAACATAATCTGTATGAAAAAGATTTCCTGACCAGGGGGGTCAAGCAATAGAGTATACAGATATTACCTCGTGAGATTGTCACAACTGCTTTGTGTGAGGTAAAACATGTTTAAAATCTGACCAGGAATTATTTTCCCTCACAGAAATAATCAGCGACAATTACTTCCTGTTCTGTCTGTATACTCTTTTTTTTTTTTTTGTTTTTTTTTTTTTTTTTTTTTTTTTTTTGCTTCCTTTCCCAAAAGCTGTGTTAAGTGCAGAAAATGTTTCTGTACAATCACACACAGCCGTTACACAGTACATAGCAGGGGCACAGCAGTGTATGCCATTATACCACTATGGTAAGTCATATGGTCGTGCACTCATATGGTTAGATGAGTTGTCATCACTACAGTCAAGTAAATAAAGTATTCTATCATTTCCTCTCCGACTTTTCTCTTTTTCTTTAATCCTACTTTTGCCTCCTTGAAGAAAAATGTGTATGATCTTTCGTGTGTGTGTTGGGAGATCAGACATGTCCTCCCCTCTTCCTCCTCACTATCTTGTATGTGGCTGTAATACAACTGGCTGCAGCAGAAGCTTCTCTGCTGTGACCTGTTTGTAGTTACAGTATAGTTTGAGTTCCATTGACAAAGGAGGTGTTGGAACTTTGTTGGGATGTATCCATTGGTCTGATTGATAATTTTGATCACCAAATAGTATATTTAGTAACAATTATGGAAAACTATCATTTGGAGCCTTACATTATATCTTCTTAGCATTACATGTTGACACACAGAGCTCATGAATTATTGCCCATAACATTCTGCCTGAAAATAAACTTTTGTAGGACAATATGGCACATCACAGAGATACAGTTTATCAACAGACCCAGTGTCTTCTGGTCTATAATACAGACCAACAGCGACTCCGTGTGCTGTAGTTAACATAAGCCTTTAGGCCTTTTGGAAAATGAAATCGTCCTAGAATGAAAACTGCTGTCAGTCACTAATACAGCTTCACGCTAGGTTTGATCAATCTTCCCAATGACTATCATAGCAGACATTAGTGCAGGAACTGTTGGTATGAAGACTCAGCTTGATAACCTTTCTGTTTTTACTCCTTTAAATGTATGTAATTTTTGCAACTGTTCTAGCTATTCTTGTCACCTGCTGGCCAGACTTCTTCAGAATTCTGGAAATATTAATGACGATTTTTAGAAGTTACATCTAATTTTTCAGGAACATTGGAGATATATGCCAGGAACATTCCTGAATTTTCCTCTGAATAGTGAAGGGTAGGATTGACTATTAATAATCAACTCTTGGATTTAGACTTGCCAGTGAACTTAAGAAAAGATCTTGGTTCCAATTCAAGAGGATTGGCAACCTTTATGCCGGTTTTGATGATGGGACTGAAACCTTTAGACAGCCAGGAGATGTTCTGAAAGCCACAAACATTTTGGAGAAGTGCTAAAGCCCTCAAGCAGATGGGTAGCTGAGGAACTGCCAGGAGGACAGCCAGGAGACATCCTGTAGACCGCAGATAAGTTTCTCCGGTACTGAAGGCTGTAAGCATCAGGAAATATCCTGGAAACCATGGAGAGGAGACCTTATTCTGTACACAGACTAAGGCTGGAGTCACACTTTTGTATGACTCGCGCGAAGATTGAATTAAAATGGCCGGACTGGCAGACGGCTCTCCTGACTCTAGCATGTCAGCTGCATAGATGAAGATGTCACACTTGGGTCAGGAGAGTCGTAGCAAATCCTGGCAGTGTGATGCAATCCTCACATGAGTCATATGCTAATGTAATCCAGCCTAACTAAAAGTCTTGAATGAAGAAGGAGCGGTGTTAGAATGCGGCGCTAGGTAACACAAGATCAAGCCTTCATAGAATTACCTTAAGTTTATTACACAAAGCTGCAGGGTGCGACCACAATGCGTTTCGACACACAAATAGGTGTCTTTCCACTTGAGAAAGACGCCGATTTGTGTGTAGAAACGCGTTGTGGTCTCACCCTGCAGCTTTGTGTAATATACTTAAGGTAATTCTATGAAGGCTTGATCTTGTGTTACCTAGCGCCGCATTCTAACACCGCTCCTTCTATCATTCATACCTATTCTCCCTTCGGGGAGCGCGGTGTAGCGAGCAGCTTGGGCAAGTCCACAGGACCTGGCAGTACATCATCCAAACTCCACCTGTGTTCATCACATGATCAGCCGCCTCTGAGGAGACAAGGAAGTGATTTCTACCAACTCAAGGAGTGTAAAATATCCTCTCTTCACACAGAGGTCTGATGATCATCAACTTTATGGACCCAATCTCTCTATACGCTTAATCTGGTTGTGCGGATTCGTGCACAACCTGGAAAGGTTAGTGTTCATTTAATAGAACCACATTGTGGTGAAATTTAATGGTGTGGCGCAACAGTGCTGTTTTTTTTTGTTTCATAACTAAAAGTCTTAGGATTACTGAAGTCTTATTACCAAGACCCAGGTGTCTTGGGGGGTCTTATATAGACCTAAGAAGTTGAACACATGGTAGCACACCAGGCTACTTGCAAAGTCCACTGTGGAGAACAAGAAAGTTTAGCGGAGCAGGAATAGAGGAGCAGAGCCCAGACCTAGGACAGGTGTGTAACAATTTTTGTTGAATTGAATGCTTCCGCTCATCATGAATATGATGAGCGGTAGTCCCACACTCCTGTCCTACCCTGCTCATTTTGTTGGAGCTGGGCACAAATGGCATTAGAACACCAAAAAACACTAGATTTAATCACAACTCTGATTTTTGTCAAAATATTGAAACTTTTAAAAGGTGTTTTACTCCAAAATACTGGAATTAAAGATGTATCGCACCCCTTGTGTTTGCTGCAAGGAGTTTGAGTTATATGCTATGGATAGGAGGGTAACTATAGTGTGTGCAGGGTTTGCAGTCACGCCTGGCCCCTGGAGCCTATGGGTGTTTATTAGGTCACCAGGGATAGTTGGGGACCTTAGACATTTTGTATTAAGGCGCCCAAACATTAAAGAGTATTTCTCACCAGTTTGAACACATTAAACTGGCCACATAATGGAATATTAGCTGGAGAGCTGAATAAAACTTAGTTTTAGATTTTTCTTCTCTCTGCTGCAGAGATATCATCTTATAAAGTTTAGATTCTAATTTTTGCAAAGGCCAAGGGGGCATGGCCTGAGATCTTTCTCAAGGGCGTTTACTTTTCCCTACTCATATGATAATGATGACCCTCCGTAACCTCTTTGAGAATAGAAGGGTTGTAACAAGCTGTTGGCATTTCACAAAGAAGAAGAATGCGTACCTATATAGGAAAAGTCACAAATCAGGTTTCCAGCACATTTCGTTAAAATAAAGATAAAGTGAACAATCCCTTTAATTAGCCCAGTATGGTATTGGCCCATGTCTGACATAGTTGATTTAGATTGTGTTGTATGTATGCATTTGGGACAGTATTAATTTACCATAAAAAGGCCTTATTGTTAAATAATTTATCTTGCACCTATTCAATTACACTTCGTGAAGAAGTACACCTGAAGACAATGACAGGACGGCTCAGCTAGTGCAAAACCAACCCAAAACTGACATGCAAAAATAAGATATTTTCATCAGGAACCTCCGGATATGCTGAGTCTGAAATCACTGAAGCGGCAGTTTCTCGCTGGGACATCTTCTTAACGATGAGGCCAAGTTGTGTGATTCCTTATAAATCACCAGATAGTAAAAGAAAAAAAAATGTACAAATAGTAATTGAAGCCATTATCTTGTGGAATACACGGCCTATGTTGCCGCTGCTGTAACTGTAGTATGCATGCAGATAAATTATGTTAAGATTCTCCGGGCATTGATCCAGTGCATTTATTGCGACTTTATAAGACGTAATAAACAAGTGCCATGCTTTAAGCGAGCTCCAGTTGTCTCCAGGTTATGCTCCTTTCTTTCAGCACATGTTCATTTAATTATGACTCCCCCCAAAGCACCAGAGTGCATATAAAGGTGCATATTGTAGCGGGCTACATTTCATAACCCATGAAATAGAAAATGGTTTAATCCTGATTGTGGTTGTTTTGGAAGGTTGTTTCTTTATATCATGGGTGTATGGTAGGCAAATCAATAGGTAGGTCCCCCAGAAGCCAATTTATTCTTTGCATCCCTGCAATAGCAACATTATGTACTTGCACTCTGCGGGAATTGGCAGCTTTATGGAACTGAACTATAAAGAATCAGCATGTCAAGAAAACTATGCTGTGACTTACATTTATTTTTAAAAAATCTTTTAATTTTTGTTCTGTATGGTAAGATAAATTAAGACAGAGTCTTAAAAACCAAAGTATGTGAAAGTTCCATGTCTGAGATTTTAATGGAAAAGAATCCAAAAAATTTAGATCCGGTAAGTCTTATGGGTTACGTTATCTTCACATTCGATCTTTGCTACACATCACTGGATCTTAGTCACTAATGGCGGGCAATGAGAGCACACGGCGATCTGCAAGCATCTGCAGACCGCCGTGCGCTCCATTATAAACATAGGGGCTGCGGTCTGCATGCAGATGCTTGCAGATGCATCTGTAAAACGCTGCAGATGCATCTGCAAGTCTGAAGGCAGCCTAAGAGGGGCACGGATACCAGGGGTTTAATATCTGAGTTGTACCAACTGCTTACACTTGCAGAAGGAGCTTCTGGAGGGGGCTTACCCTACATGAGAAAATGGGAGGCTATGCTGGGCCGACAGATCTCTCCTCAGATCTGGCAATCCATATGGGAGAGGGCAAGCAAGGTGTCTATTTGCACTTTGTACAAAGAAACTCATTATAAATTATTGATGCTATGGTATCACACCCCTGTATTTCTTCATGGGATTAACCCCCTCCTTCCGGACACGTGTTGGCGGTGCAGCTCCGATGTTGGCACGGTACTCCATATCTTTTGGTAGTGCCCCAAATTGCAGCCTTTCTGGCCCTTAGTTAAAGATCTGATCTTGAAGGTGCTTTATGTTGATTTGGATCTCGATCCCATGGTTTACCTTCTCCATGCACACTTGGGGGGGGATAGGTAGGGCAGCTTCCAAATTATTAATTCATATACTAATTGCGGCTAAATGTTTAATAGCTCTCTACCGGAAAAGGTTGGATCCCCCATCGTATCGAGATGTGATATCTCGAATCAGAGACATACGGAGATTGGAATATCTGACAGCTCTCTTGGATACCAACGTAGACCGCTTTAATGTGATATGGGCTCCGTGGGACTACTTTGCGGCGCAGGAGGGAATTTAACTCTGCCCACCCCCTTGGTCCTTGTCCTTTCCCTCATCTCCTTTCCCTCGGCTTTTCTCTTCTCTTTATCCCCTTTCTATGTCTGGATGTTTTTTCTTTACTTATTATACTGTTACGATTGGATATATTGTTTAAGTGAATTTGCCATTGAAATTGAAAATTATCAATAAAAATTTACAGTTGAAAAAAAAAAAAAATTGAAGACAACATTTTTTTTCATAATTCTATAGGCATACAATAATTATTATTATCATCATAGTCCAAATTTGATAATTGGGGAGCACATCACCACATTGTTCCGTAATAGACCGATCTCTATATTATACAGGTAAAAGCTGTTACTGTCCTCATATTCAATATACTCCTTAATCTCCCATGATATATGTCATACAATAAAATTTATTCAGCTATCGTGATAATCAGAATAAATTCTGACAAAATTGCCCCAATTACTCATAAATGCATTACCAGATTTCTCAAAAAGTCATTTTTCAAGTTATTCTGTCATTATCTGTCCCAAACCATAATACCAATATAATATCATTTTTATGGGACCCTAATCAATCATATACTCTATAGCACAGTTTATGTGAAAGTCCCGTGATACAAACAATCTAAATTAAATCTCTATATCCCAAAATTATACATTATAATCCTTCCTCCTAAAACATCAATTTTTGTGTCTAAAATCCATCAATCATATATGCATACAAATTGTGACTGAATCCCTGTGCAATATTACAAACAATTAGGAACCTATTAATTCATGTGATAGTAAAACTCAAAACCAACCCAAAAATTGTGCAACCAAATCAATTTAGACATATATATTCCCAAAAATTGCAATTCTAAATAAATATGTGAAAAAATTCATTTGGAACATATATATGGAAGTGCCTTACATCCACCAACACTTACAATATGTGTGCATATGATGTATTGATCCAACTACTGCTCCGCCAAAGTCTGACCCATACTACTACCAATGATTCTGAATATGTAAATGTGCCTTGCATCCACCGACACCTATAATGTGTGTGCTATATAGAATGCTGATCCAACTGCTATTCCTCCATGTTGCAACTCCTAAATTATCTGGCCCATACTACTACCGATGAGTCTGAATATATATTTTTGTGTCTTACATCCACCAACACCTATAGTGTGTGTGCTATATGATATAGATCAAACTACTCTTCCACCATATTGTTACTCCTTAAATATCTGACCCATACTCCTACCGATGATTCTGGCCTCTATTTAATAGAAAACTCAATCCTTACAATGTTTCCACACAAAAAGAGATTACCTTATGATTTATTAGAGAGTTAGTACTCGGTCCAGAGATGTGCTCCCCTCCCTTAGCTGACACGTGTTTCAATCTTGAAATTTTCCTCAGGGCTTGCTAAACTGCTGTGCCTGGTCTCCTTTTATAACACATTGCTGATGATAAAGTGTCTACCACTGTGTGTAATTACGGCGCATCACCACTGGTTCTCGCCCATTATTTGTAATGCAACTTCCGGTTTTAGCGGTCTGGAACGCAGTGTAACATTGTGCGTTCCACTGCCGCCATCTTGACTCAGGCGGGGGCAGCATGGCCAAGGAGATCCTGCCTACCCGACAAAGACCCCCAGGGGAATGCCCAGCTGACAAAATGTAAGTGTACTAAATGATTTATTCAGCTTGTACACATCCATAAAATGTCAGACTGGGATGGGTATTATAGTAGTTTTAGGCTGCAGGGACAGGTATTCATAGGTTAGGAGTAGTGATGAGCGAGCACTAAAATGCTCGGGTGCTGGGTGCTCTGGCCGAGCATCTCAAGATACTCGTGTACTCGGCCGAGCACCGAGCCCAATGTAAGTCAATGAGCGACAGGCTCCGCCCACAGACTTCCGGTTATAAAACAAGTAATTCCGGAAAAGGGCGGGAGGGTGGGCTTTTTCAAATCGCCGCAGCATAGAACACCTTGCTGTGGCCCCCAGAGGGATCCTATCGATTAATCTGCTCCCTGTATGGTGCCAGCTCACTGTGTGCACTGAAGGGAGCAGTGTATGTGTCTCAGATCGCTATTTATTACCGAGCGGTCCGAGCATCTCGGCAGTACTCGGTGCTCGCCGAGCACCCCGAGTACCGAGATACTCGTGCGAGTACCGAGTCGTACAGAGCATACTCGCTCATCACTAGTTAGGAGGGCTAGATTAGGTGACCGGTTCCCTTAAAGCACCACTCCAGCATTTTTTCTTAGCACTGGAGTGGTGCTATAAACTTCTGACTTTACGCAAGTTGGAAAATTCTGTCACTAGCTCTCAAAACAAGTCTATGAAGGCATAACGAGGCTATAGAGATGCATTGAGTTGTGATCTCTGGCGTGAGCCATAAAACACTGGTCCTGCCGGCAGGTCACGAATTGCCGGAGCCTGACAGGAGCTACGGTGATACAAGATGAAGATGGCAGCAGGGAAGTATAATACTGGGGTAGGGGAACTTGCATTTAATGCATCACTCCAGTGGTACAATTAAAAAAAAAAAAAAAAAAACAACAGGAATGGTGCTTTAATCCTGTCAGAAAGCTTGACCATTGATGTGTGATCTGTGATGGTCGTCGTTTGACCTCCACAAATCAGTAGTGAACGGATCTCTCCGCCTGTTTAACGCCATGATCCATTTACTGTAGTAACCCCAAAGTGCCCTTCATGTATTTGCTGCTGTGTGTTGTACTGCGACTCAGCCCCAGTAATATCCTTGAAAATGCCTTTCGGGAGGTTTTTGACTCAGCCTTTTTTGAAAAATGCTTAGTTTTTCTGGGAGTATTACATGCAGTTTTGTTTGGGAATATCCAAAAGTAGATTCAAACGGAATTGGATGCACAAACTTGTATCTTTCCTTCCCGCTGGATCTACTGTTGACTTTGGTTAAAAAAATATATATTGTAGCACATGCTTTATTAATGGTTGTATAAATCATTAGTACTCAACCCAGCATACTGTTTGGGGTGGGTCTTATTGGGCTGCGTATCACTTTAGGCAAGGAGTTGGCACACAAATGTATGTCTTTTTCACACAGCTGTATTGGACAAAGTAGATATGGATGGAACACAAAAAGCCATATCCACAGTGATGAAAAACAGAACTGTGCCTACATAAGAAAATAGAGTAGTACTTCTGGTATTTGTGGATGGACACTCTCTCCGGGGAAAAATAGCTGCATTATATGACATTACATCTCCTGGGGGCTAAATGTCAAGCACAAAAGTGGCGCTTATTGGGCATTTCTGGCATGAACAATTATTCCCTCAAGAATTGAGCTTTCTAAAATATTATGATAATATACAAGTTGTCTTCAAAAGTTGTGTTTTGTCTCTGCTGACATCATATGTGAGTCTTCGGTCTGTGCTGACTCAGCATTGCGATTCAGAACCACTGTGGGCTGTGATTGGGTGCAATGGTCAGGTGATGAGTAGCACGATATTGACCTGACAACTGCAGACAATCACAGTCTGCAGCGTTTCTATTTTTTGAAAAAAGATGATGCCTCCTCTTCCTGTGTCAGAGCAGACCATGGAGCAGCTTGCACTGGATCCAGGTACGGTAGGCACCAGTGAGTATTGATTAGTTTTTATAGTTTACAGATCCAAGATCCTGGAACACCTTTCCTTTTGCCTGTATAGCCGCTTGAAATTAAATCAACTCTTCCATAGTTAAATGTGTGTGCACATGTATGTATGTATATATGTGTGTGTGTGTGTATATATATATATATATATATATATATATATATATATATATATATATATATATATATACTCTAAGAATGTCTTGATCGAGATTTTTTTATGTCCTTTCTTAGCACAGACATGTTGTCGGTCACTCGATAAAATTGATATTACTTGTCTGAATTGCGGCATCCTCTCCTTTCTTCCCTCATTATCAGTCTGAACATTACTTCTTCTTAATACTGTCCAACAAATCCCATTTTTCAAAAGAGACTCCCTGAGGTGTAGCTGAAAATTTTATCCTCTTTCTGCTGTCTGCCTGAAAATAGTTCAGTCATCTCTGTGAAAATTGTGTAAGCCCCCTGCAATTTCAAAGCCGGCTAGAAATAAGCTCCCAAGCACTGGTCTGTGTTGTGTATTTCTAGGTTATGGTATCACTCATTTTCTGAATGCTGATAATGGTTTAAGAGGTTAACAAGTTCACATTGGTAACAATTTCCTAGGGGCTAATATATTCTTTTCTTCCGCATGGTATAAGGATAACATTGTATATTTACTAGTTGTGTCTGACACTGAATGCTATAAAGCTCTGTCACTACAAATAAAAAAGAAAAGAAGCGCACATCGAGTAATACCTTCGAGTTTGATGGTCATACGGACCCCCACAATACAGTCTCACCTGGTCTGGTTGTGCATGGTCACAACTCCCTTGGACAAGCACGTATGGTCGCAGCATGCTCCTGGCGAGAAGTAAGGATCCACTTGGAGAAAATAGAACCGGATGGATAGGAGCCGCGCTGACCTCGTGTGGTCAGCACGGCTTCTGTCCATCCGGTTCTATTTTCTCCAAGTGGATAAAGCTCTGTCAGAGAGGCCAACTTGATTTTTCATTTTTTTGGGACAGTTTGTTAAAAAATTACGAACAGCCATTATTTTTATAGACACATCGGAAAGCCATAGTCATAAATCATTAAAGGGTTATCCGCTATTCGACAACCTCCTTTCAATTGCTATATTGAGCAAGTGAGCAGGACTGGGCCACTCATTGGCCACTGTGGTGTGTGGATATAGGCTGTTTCTTTTTGTAATATACAGAGGCAGTGGTGTAACTTCAGGCCCAGGGGCCCCGATGCGAAAGCTCCAACGGGGCCCCCGATTGTTGCAAATCTTTAATAGTAGTAGTCTTTTTCTATGGGCCAAAGGGACTTTTGGGGCCCCCTTAGGCTTCAGGGCTCCGGTGCGATCGCAACCCCTGCACCTATTGTAGTTACGCCCCTGTACAGAGGAATATAGCTCTTGAGCAGGGGTTTTCTGAGTAGTGTACAACCCCTTTAAGTGTAGTTGTCATTACAAGAGAACTTGTAGCAAAATATTTTTGTCTGTCTCTTCCCCTCTTACAACTTCCTCTCCATATAAACTTATAAGCTCCAATTATCATCTCCTGTCTGCACAATGAAAAATCTGTCTTCACTTTATAGATTTTCATCAACATCAGTGAAAGGAGAGTTTGCTCATAAAATAGATCATAAAGTTATTTATTTTTATGTGTTCTACTGATTTATGATCTAAAAATTAAAATGACAGTTAGTCTTTAATGACCTATGGCATACATTTTCATTCATTGGTCACTAACTATGGAAAGTATGAACCCTGCTCAGGAGCTGAGCCTGCATCATACCAGGCTGATGCTCATTGTGTTAAATGCCTGGTACCTGCCTCTTAGTGCAATTACCAAAACATGCTGCTGTTTAACCATGTCACTGTCAATCTCTTACATCAGTATTTTTAAATGACGATAACGGAGCTGTTAGAGTACCATGGCAGCCTTCATCGGTCCATGTGACTGCCGTCTAGGTCCTTCTGAGCATCATAAGAGAAGCTATATTGCATCAAATTACTGCAGGTTTAAGTCTGCTAGAGATACAGATAGCTCAGCTACACAATAGGTGACTTCCAATAAGGTTTGGGTCCAGAATAGAACTTTAAAGTCCGGCTTAACCCCCAGAATCCAAACTTCCATGGGTCCACTCATGTCTACTTTAGACGTCATCGTCGCTGTCGCCATTGGGACTCACTCTAAATTACCTGGCAGCACGTCTTTGAACGTGGAAGGAAACTAAAGCACCCAGAGGAAACCCATGCACCCCACTGTATTTTTCATTAATATTTGTAAGCTAAAACCTAAAGTGGGGCAAAAGGGTAGAAGTACAAGTATTTTCATTTCTATATGTTTTTTGATTGTTTTATTCCTGTTTATGTCTTCCAATTTCTCAAAGTTTAAAAATAAATAAAAGAATGATTAAAGGTTTAGGTTCTCTAAATATAGCTATTGTAGATGATTTTGAGCCAAACTACTTTTACTGTCATCCCCCACTTCAAAAATTTGCAATATAGGGTGTTCACAAAGCATTCACTGATCTCAGGGAGACCAATCCAAGAAAACACTGCGGGCAGCTGGCTAAAGTGCTCAACACAGTGAACTCCTAGGCGCATTGCCCCCTGGGAATTATGAATATGCAAATAAGAGTCTGTGGAGCCTCGGTTAGGAGTCTCAAACACAGGACTAGCCAGATATCCATCCAGGGAAGGACCCAGCCAGGGGGTGGCTCCTTGCAGAGAACACCATAAGCACCATGTTAAGTGGCCCTTATAGTCAATATATGGTGTTGTCATTCCTTAAAACAGGGGTCCCCAACCTTTTTTGCATCGGGGACCGGCTTCATGCAAGACCATTTTTCCGGGGCCCGGCGGGGCGGGGCTTTGAACTTATGGGGCGGGGCTATGAAGAAGGGGTGGGGTTTAGTACCCTGTTTCCCCGAAAGATGCATTACATCTTATTTTCAGGGGATGTCTTATTTTTCTATCCCCCAATATGGTATCCCCATCATCCCCTTGCAGCCCACAAAATCCCCATCATCCCCTTGCAGCCCGCAATATCCCTATCAACCCAATGCAGCCTGCAATATCCCCTAACAGCCCTCCATGTAATATAATGCAGCCTCACAGCCCTCCATATAGTATAATGCAGCCTCACAGCCCTCCATATAGTATAATGCAGCCTCACAGGCCTCCATATAGTATAATGCAGCCTCACAGCCCTCCATATAGTATAATGCAGCCTCACAGCCCTCCATATAGTATCATGCAGCCTCACAGCCCTCCATATAGTATAATGCAGCATCACAGCCCTCCACATAGTATAATGCAGCCTCACAGCCCTCCATATAGTATAATGCAGTATCACAGCCCTCCATATAGTATAATGCAGCCTCACAGCCCTCCATATAGTATCATGCAGCCTCACAGCCCTCCATATAGTATAATGCAGCATCACAGCCCTCCACATAGTATAATGCAGCCTCACAGCCCTCCATATAGTATAATGCAGTATCACAGCCCTCCATAAAGTATAATACAGTATCACAGCCCTCCATAAGGTATAATACAGCCTCATATCCATTCATATAATATAATGCAGCGTCATATCCCTCCATATAGCATAAATTTTCCCCATACACACACATTGCCCCTTGCATAACCCCCCACACATACTGCTCTTGTATAATCCCCACACAGGCATACTGCCCCCTGTACAATCCCCCACACACACTGACCCTTGAATACTCCCCACACACAGACGTTGCCCCTTGTACAACCCCACACACACTGACCCTTGAATAATCCCCACACAGTCATTGCCCCTTGTATAACCCCCCACACACACAGTCATTGCCCACACACACATTAACCCTTGAATACCCCCCAGACTCAGCCATTGCCCCTTGTATAACCCCCCCATACACACAGTCATTGCCCACACACACATTAACCCTTGAATACTCCCACACTCAGCCATTGCCCCTTGTATAACCCCCACACACACAGTCATTGCCCACACACACATTAACCCTTGAATACCCCCCAGACTCAGCCATTGCCCCTTGTATAACCCCCCAACACACACAGTCATTGCCCACACACACATTAACCCTTGAATACCCCCCAGACTCAGCCATTGCCCCTTGTATATCCCCCCCACACACACAGTTATTGCCAACACACACATTAACCCTTGAATACCCCCCAGAGTCAGCCATTGCCCCTTGTATAACCCCCCCACACACAGTCATTGCCCACACACACATTAACCCTTGAATACCCCCACACTCAGCCATTGCCTTTTGTATAACCCCCCACACACAGTCATTGCCCACACACACATTAACCCTTGAATACCCCCACACTCAGCCATTGCCCCTTGTATAACCCCCACACACAGTCATTGCCCACACACACATTAACCCTTGAATACCCCCACACTCAGCCATTGCCCCTTGTATAACCCCCCCCACACACAGTTATTGCCCACACACACATTAACCCTTGAATACCCCCCAGACTCAGCCATTGTTCCTTGTATAACCCCCCCATACACACAGTCATTTCCCACACACACATTGACCCCTGAATACGCCCCTCACTCAGTCATTGCCCACACACAGAGAGAGCGGCTCTTCAGCTGAAGCTCACCTCTGGTGCAGGCAGTACAAGCAGCTGACTGTGAGGCACTGAGGCAGAGACGTGGCCGGAGTTTTTTCATATCTCGCGCTATTTCCAAGCGCGTCACGTGATGCGCTTGGAAATAGCGCGAGATATGAAATTCCAGGCTGGTCTCTGCCTCAGCTGCTTAGTTATACGAGTGAAGCAGTCGGCCAATCAGGGCATGGCTGCTGCACTAATTGGCCGACAGCTCCTCTCGTATAACTAAGCAGCTGAGGCAGAGACCTCAGCAGTGTAATGCAGGCAGGAGCAGGTGACGGACGCGGTGGGCGAGCACATAACAGGGGGGCGGGGAAGCCGACAGGACGCCGCGGACCGGCACAAAGACCTCCACGGCCCGGTCCTGGGCCGCGGACCGGTGGTTGGGGACCCCTGCCTTAAAAGATGCCTCATTTTAAGACCATGAGAAGCTCTGCAAGATTCACCATGATGCCCCCTATTTTTTTGTATAGAAGATATATAGACGCCCTGAGGAAGGAGACGAAACGGCCGTAGGCGGTGGGGGAGCCAGGACTGCGATCACAACCTACATAATCAGGTATGAGACACTAGAGGGGAAGGCACAGGGGCAGCAGTGCACGGTATAACACTGATTAAAAGGGGCACTGGTAGTGCACAGAGTACACACATAATTGTGGCTGGTATTGAGGATAGGGCCAGTGCACAGGCACTCTGGATCTGTAAGAAACAGTGTCAAGATATATTTTTGAGTGCATCGCTGCCTGAGGTGTTAAAATATTCCCCTATACACCTGATATCACTGGTTACCGTGTAATTTGTATTGTAGAACTATTGATGTTAGTGGTCCCAGTCCTGGACCCAGATATAAACTAATTATGTTATCAGGAACTTCTATGTAAAAATTATTTTAATGTTTTTTATGGAATATTATAATTAATGACTAATAAAGTGATCACTTAAAAATAGAAATTGTACTCATTATTCATCTGAGAGCCCTTGATAGGGAGTTCTGGGTGATTTTGAAGTGGTGTTGTGTAAGATATATCAGAAGGAAAAAATTTCTCTCAGCTTTTTTGAAAATATCCAATGAGTTTTGGAAAAATATTAGAATCTGAGAGTCCTCAGTGGTTGATACCTTTTAATGACTAACTGAAAAGATGGTAAGAAATAGCAAGCTTTCAAGACAACTCAGGTCTCTTCTTTAGGCTAATATTTGTTTTATGTATTCTCCTAAGCAGATCAGTCATCAAGGGCAGGGTCTTGGTTATTTCTGGAAGACTCTTCATCATATATCTAGATAAGGTCAAAATTGTTTGTACTGTGTTCGCCAGTAGATAGAAAAATATTAGCATCTGAGAGTCCTCAGTGGTTGATACCTTTTAATGGCTAACTGGAAAGATGAAAAGATCTTTTCAGTTAGCCATTAAAAGTTACGGAGGACTCTCAGATTCTAATATTTTTCCATCATATATCTAGTGTTTTTTTTTGTTTTATTTTGGACAAGAAAAATAAGAGACGTCACTTGAACCAAAACAATGAAGATTTATGCTGGCCATTCATTTTATCTAAATACAGACTGTGGTCAGAGAAGGACAACTTACTCAAATTTATTGGCGCCTGTAATCTTTTTCTTCCCAATAAGGAGATAATTAAGGGAGTAGCTTGATATATGCCGTTCTACCTTTCATCCTGTGACAGCACGACTTGTCTACTCTTTGATGTAAAATTAAAGGATAATACAGTACATTATTATTTGTCTTGGTGCTTGTTCTACATTTCTTTTGGACCTTGGCCTTTTTTTCTTGGATCCATGCGAAAACTTGAAAATAGGAATTTATTTTGGAGCAGAACAGGACTATAAAAATCCTTGAGAAAGTATTTAAAAAGAAGTTTGAAGATTTTGGTGTTTTCATCTGTCATTACTCATCTTTGTTTAACGCAATAGAAAAAAATAAGTTTGATACTTGTTTTGGGTTCTGCCTATGGGTAGCGGAATGAGCAGCTTGCATGGGGAAGAGCTAAAAAAAAATCTAACTTTTTCCTTCTTCATCCCTGGCCTTCAATAAAGTACAAAGATATTCTGCTTGTCACATTAAATATTCTTTCTGATCTGCATGCTATACAGCAGAGCGGACTGAGAACATGTTAGCCAAGTAAAAGATTCAGTATAATCATAATGTACTGATTGAAATTCCTATATTCTTTGGGATTATAAATCGAGTAGCTTGCCTTTATTACGATATATTAGTTTTCTTGGAGAATGAAACAGACTAGCCTGCAGGTATCACCCAAAACAATTTACTATCAATGACGGGCGAACCCGAACTGTAAAGTCTATACAGGGGCTATACTGAACACCTAGTGTTTGTGCAAGGACACCAAACACAGACTTCACAGGGAAGTCCTTGTTACTGTTTTGGTTTGGGTTCGACTAGGGAAGCTATGAAATGAAGCAAAATGGTGATTACCCAGTTAAATCATTCTTACTGCGCTTCCGTGCTGCTCTCACACTTGCTTCCGGGTCCACTCATTAAGCCTCATACATATTCACTGGTCCCCCCCCACCATCTGTGATTGGTTGCAGTCAGACGCCCTCTGTAACAGCGTCTGTGATTGGTTGCCATACACACACACACACACTCTGTTGTAAAAATAAATAAATAATTTTGAAAAAAATGGCATGGGGTGCCCCGTATTTTTGATTCTCCGTGCAAATAAAGCATGTAGGTGGAGGTTGGTATTCTCAGCCCATGGAGGCCCATAGTTGTTGGATCCGCAGCCGTCCCAGAATTTGGTGCATTCATTAGATGTGCCAAATCCTGGCACTTTACCTAGCTCTTCCTGATTGCCCTGTCACAGTGGCAATCAAGGTAATATAACAGATCAATGACAGCTGTGATTTGACAAAAGTCAGTTACCATCAAGCCCTAGGTTAATAATGGATAGGGGTCTATAAGACCCCACCATCGCTAACCTTTAAGTCAAAAGATGGCGTCACTGCTTCCCAGAGCTAGGGCTCCTCCGCGGCTGTCAGTATGGTCCCAGAAGCTGCAGTGAGAGGACACTTTTTTCATCACTTAAGTGTCTTGGATGTAGCAGAGTTTTTCATCAGAGTCAAATCCTTATTGAGGTTATGTACTTTATTTGGGTATCTGTTCTATATAATCCTTTTGACACAGGGTTACAATTCCAAGATTTTTCTTGGTTGTACCTAAGGGCCCTTTCACATCAGCGTTTTTTTAAATTTGCGGCAGATGCGGTGAAAAAACCGCATCTGCCGCAACTGCCGCATAACGGTTCCACTTGCGGCACGGTTGCGGTTTTTTCCATAGGAAGTATAGGGGACTTGCGGCAGATGCGGCAAGTGCGGTATTGCACTTGCGGCAGGTGCGGCAGAGAAAAAAACCGCAGTAAGCCGCGGTTTTTTTCTCTGCCGCACCTGCCGCAAGTGCAATACCGCACTTGCCGCATCTGCCGCAAGTCCCCCTATACTTCCTATGGAAAAAACCGCAACCGTGCCGCAAGTGGAACCGTTATGCGGCAGTTGCGGCAGATGCGGTTTTTTCACCGCATCTGCCGCAAATTTAAAAAAACGCTGATGTGAAAGGGCCCTAACCTATTTTCCTTGTATATAGGAGTATCTCAGAAAAGAAATGTGCACAATGTCCATAAAATAGACAAAAGATTTGGTACTACTAACTTTATTTTGAAACCAACAGCAGTTTTGCCAGGGCTCAGGGACTAACTGCAAACATGGACGCTTCATAGTTGAAGCACATAGCAAAAATAGGAAAGGGTAACAGGCTGTGATGGCTGTTTTGAGTTTTTTGATGCTTCCTCTAGCCCTACCAGGCGATTACTGGTGCCAAAAACAGAAGATATTTTATCCCTTGGGTCTGGGCCAGTATCAATGATGGCTCATTTTTCTGTATAAGATTAAGTTGTTTCTCAATGACGAAGACTAGAAGTATATTGCAATGTTTTCCTATCATTCAGAGAGAATGGTGAGATGTCCCTTACATCTTCATTTCTAGATTACCCGAAATAACAAATGAAAAGGAAATGCTTTCTAGATACCATATATAAAGAACTTCTGGAAGTCCATGGGAACAACTAAAATGACAGTTTCGCCTTTTTTTGCCAACAGGATATTCTACAGTCTAGATCTTCAGTCTATTCTGTGGAACAATTCCCATATCTGACGTCTACAGTAACTGTGTTAAGACATTTTTCTTTATGACACTTTATTCCCAGCCAGAATAAACCTACATTTTTAACCCTCAGAGGGTGACTGCAGAATGCTGTGAATTGGGCTTGTGCCTCAGGCTGAAAAATGTAACATGTCTGCAACTGCATTATCACCTATGGTATTATTGTCACTTCTGTTCATCAAATTAGTCAATGTTTCAATGCTTTCCAGTGCCTTACATAAATGTCTTTTTATAATGTCCTGTGGCTCTTAGAAGATTGTAATTGAAGTGCATTCACAGCATGACATAAATCAATATTCTACTGTTATCCTTATTCTACAGCATTTCCATCCTTGCTACTATATGCCTGCTATATGCCATTTATTGCATATATTTTGCTACAATTATTGCATTACCTGTGATATTGGCCAAAATTGAGATACAACAAGAAATAACATCATTGCTCAGGACTACAGCTAGCATTTAATTTGTGTTATTTTATATTCAAATCTGTCAGGATATAAAATTAATTCCGGGAAACCAGAGGCACTGCTGATTAATACGACAGGGCAAAAACATGACTACCTACAACAATCTTATAAATTTGCCTGGAGAACATCGTCCATAAAATATTTGGGAATTCAGATCACCCCTAGATATAGGGAGATGTTCAGAGCAAATTTCCCTCACTTAATACAAGATACTGAAACTCTCTTTAAAAAGTGGTCCTCCATGTCGATCTAGCAGCTAAAATGTCAATTCTCTCTAGGTTCCTTTACCTATTTGAAACTATCCCAATTAAAGTCCCACTAACGATACCTACAAAAGTACAATTATTGTTCTTAAAATTCATCTGGCATTCAGGGCGACACCGCATACTCAAGTTAGTTTTATGTGCCCCTAAATCATAGGCATGCCCAGATATTATTTAATATTATTATGCAACCCATCTGCGCCGCATTCCCTCCTGGACAACACTCTCTGCCTACAATAAATGGACGGAAACAGAGAAGCTGTGGTTGGCTCCTCACCACCCAGCTTCTCTGGTGTGGGGTCCACGAAATGATGTGCACTCAGCCACGCTCTTAGGTCCTATGGCCTTCACCAGAGAAATCTGGAACTCCACTAGAATAAAATTTCAATTAGCCTCACATGCATCCTTTCTGACTCCCCTTCTCTATAACCCACGTTTGACAGACCTTTGAGTCCAGGAGTGATTCGCCAATGAGCAGAAGCAAGACTTTTTTGTTTTAAGGACCTGGTGGACCCTCTGACCAGAAAATTTAGATCCTTTAGCGAATTAGCTGATAACCACAAACTACCGCAGAATTGGTTCTATTCATATCAACAAATTATCCATTTCTTCCAAACTGAACTTGTCCACCTGAGAGTCATGTGCCCCTTCTAGATTTGAACAATTATGTGCTGGAGGCACTTACAGAGGCCTTACTCTGATATATATTCCATTTTACATGAACTAGACCCCCTGATTCCCGTACAACACTCTAAAGGTACCATCACACGCGGCAATATTGCTTGCAATTTCACTGGCAATTTGCTGGTTGCAGTGAAATCTGAACACATTGTTACATTTTACACGGCAACAAAATGGAACAATGTGTCCATGATTTCACTGCAATCAGCAAATTGCCAGTGAAATTGCAAGCAATATTGCCGCGTGTGACGGTACCTTTATATGCAGAGGTGGGAAAAATGGTTGGGTTATGCGTTAACACCCTAAAGGTACCTTTACACACGGCAACTTTTTTAGTAATTTCACTGGCAACTTACTGGTTGCAGTGAAATCATGGACACATTGTTCATTTGTACACAGCAACAAGATAGAACAATGTGTCCATGATTTCACTGCAACCAGTAAGTTGCCAGTGAAATTCCTAGAAAAGTTGCCGCGTGTAACGGTACCTTAAAAGTGGCCAGTGATACGGTCTCGTGCTTTCAAAACTTCTACTATAATACCCTCTCTATAGAGAAAATCAGATTAAGATCTTAATGACTTGGTACCACACCCCTGAACTGCTACATACAATAAACTGGTCTATCCCTGACAATTGCTGGAGATGCAGTGCGGTGGAGCATCCCTCTACCATATCCTTTTGGACTTGTCCAGGGATGATTGGTTTTTGGAGAGAGGTCGGGAGGTTGGTGGAAGAAGTCTTGGATATAGCTGTCCCTTTAGATGCCCGGTATATTTGCTGAACCTATTCCCCCAGGATTAGATAAACCAAAGGTTAAATAGTTAATACACCTTTTAACAGCTGCCAAATGTCTGATTTCACTGTTCTGGAGGAAACGACAGTCCCCACCATGTCGGACCTATATGCACGATAAATGATATCCACCTCATGGAAAAGATGACCGCTGATTTACATAATACTACGGACAACTTCGACAAAATATGGAGATTTTGGAACATATTTTGTGAGGACTTCTATTTGTAACGGCTATACAGATGATCATAATATGCTTTTTATTTCTCACGTGACTCCTCCCAGTGTCACTGTGAGCTTCTCGGACCCTGAACTATCCAACCATGATTTCCTCTAGAATGCAAACGACCACTTCATTACTGATTTTTAGTTGGGACTCTCTCATCCTTTTCCCGCTTCATTCTATATCTCTTTACACTGAGATCACCTTCTTTACAATATGTTTTGTTCTTTGTTGTTTTATGTTGATTTGTATTATGAAAAGTTTAATAAAAAACAATGTTGAAAAAAAAGTTATTATAAAATTTAATGATTACGGTACATTTACATTTTAATTCCTATTTGGCAAATACCATAGTGGTATCACGTCACTTGGGGTTGATATGAGGTTAAGTGTCTCCAAAAATACAATATGAATAAAAGAAAGGATAAATCATAGCGTCTTATTCAACCTGAGCAAACAAGTGTCGCTTAAAGTTATCTGTCACCACGACCTGCAGACATTATTAATTAGATCTCTTTGACCTGGTGTGCAGTCCATGTCACAATGGCTGTATAATAGCCTTTTAAAACTTATCCTACTGATATTAATTGAGCATTTCATGAGTCATGGACTTCGAAAATGCTCATTTTAATATTCGGATTATGTAGCCATTCCAAGTATGTCTCATGTTCTGTCTTCAGGTGTACAGAGCTCCTCAGCCTTCCGGCTTCCTTCATCCAGCGATCTTGCCATGATTAGAGCAGCACTTAAAGCTATATAAAAAAGAGCTTGAAAGTGCTGCACTCCTTGCCTAAGACTGGTCACAGCTGATTTTTAGTGTGGTGGGGGTTGGAAATCTTGGCAATAAGCAAAAAGCAATAAAATTATGAAAGCATTTAGAAATTTTGATAACCTGTAAAAATAGTTTGAATTTTAAATAACATTTTGCTATTTTACCCATTTATGATGATGAGAAAACAGTTTCCTATGTTAAAGAACTACAGTGCATCGGTAAAGCTCAGCTGATCTGTATGGGATCCATTTTGTTTGCACACCCACAGACTTAAATGTTCAAATCTCATCTGAAATACATAAGAGAATATTACATGCTGGGTTTATCATTTTGTGGCATTCGGTCCATTGAATGAAAAAGTGTTCATCTTAACAGCCCAATTGAATAACATATGTCCACTTGCTGTCAGTTTTATCATGCAGATTGTCTCTTCAGAGAAGAAGATGAACTCTAGCACCACCTATTGGAAGTAACAATCCTAAAAGTCAATATCAACCCTTTAAAGGGAACCTGTCACCTGGAATTAAGGCCCTACACTATCACTACCTGTCCCTCCACCTTCCTAGCTGCTCCCTATCAATCCCTATCTGTGCTAAAATGTCCCTATAAAAGATTAGAAAAATGAATTGTAACTTACATAAATAAGCGCATTGCGCATGCGCAGAGTCAGGCCGATCATGTGATCAGCCCTATAATGCACTGAGGCTGATCACGTGATCGGCCCCATAATGCACCTGACTGGAAGTGACGTAGCGCCCGGTGCATGACAAGCTTCCAGAGGGCGGGAGATTCCAAATAGAGGGGCAGAGAGGAAGAAACAATAACGCCGCCAAGCGGGGCGTGCACAGCCGCATAGAGGAGTGCTACATGGAGCAAGGCACCTCCTTCTCAGTCCCCTTACTCACGGACTTATGTAAGTTATAATTAATTTTTCTAATCTTTTATAGGGCCATCTTAGCACAGATAGGGATCGTTAGGGAGCAGCTAGGAAGGTGTAGGGACAGGTAGTGATAGTGTAGGGCCTTAACTCCAGGTGACAGGTTTCCTTTAACAAACCTTGCCATGTGACTTCGCATTGATAGCCAAACAAGAATCCCAATTTTCAGACAGTGTTTTAGGATATTGCCTCTCGTCATTGCAAAGTATGAGATCCAATCTGGTTATCTGGTTGTATGAGAGACTATGTGGGGCCTAAAGGGTGAGCTTTTCTAATTTTTGACATTTCCAGTTTTATTTTCACGGACAACACTCAGACCAAAAAAACAGTCTTGTGAATGTAGTCACACCAGGATGGCGTATCACTTTTATGAAATAATCATAATAGAGAAAGCCCCATAGCAATCCTTCAGACCGCTGAGTGTTCACATAAGGAGAGGAGAAGTTGGTTACTTTACCTCTCACTGGAGGTGCAATCCTATATGGTACAGTTCATTGATTATAGAGTATAGAATGAAAGGATGCACTCACCACAGGTGGACTTGAAATCTTTATTCTTGGTTACACACAGGTGACATGCAGGTGGGCTGCAAGGTGCAGGCTACGTCCACTGGGACAACGCACGTTTCGCTCGATTGAGCTTCTACGGGTCCACTAGGTATCATGATGTAGTTCCACATACCTATGCTGAACAGGCCGCCTCGTCAACTCATTAATCATCCTTTCATTCTTTAATCAATGAACTTTTATGAAATGTGCGAATCATGGGAAATGGAAGCCTGTGCCTGAACGATCGTGCCAACCACACTGTTTTGTAGTAAGCAATTAATAAATATGCTGCATGTAATTATGAAAACCACCCTCGTTAAGATATTAGTTGTGTGCTGCACTCTGTACAGCCAGATTGTTAATAATCTGTGTAACCACATTTACAACAAACACTCCATGCCTAGGGTGACTAAATCCTGGCTGCGCTGACAGCCTGTTCCCCTGTGACATAGGCAGTGCCCGCTGGCAGCTATGGCTAAATAATACTGCTTGTCACTTTGTGCTTGTGACTCTTTGCACATGGAATTTTAATGATTGAGTTTGGAGGGGAATCTATATTATGTGTTTGCTGCATCATCAAACTTGCTTTACTGCGTGGAGATATGAGTGGATGTGACATGCCGCGTTACACTGGGGTTCTAATGATCGCTTTGTTTGGTTGATTGGATGCTTTTGTCTAGAAATATCAATTCACTATGTTACTTGTTTTCCGTTCAGTACATCTATCATTACTGATCCTAAAGTCCTTGCAGTGTTGTCTGACATTGGGGCCGTATTTTGTATTCAGTGTATGTGCTGCCTTAATTGTCATTGTCCTTTTTCCATTCTTGCCACCCTGTGAAAGGATCTCTCGGGCTTTGAAGTCTAGCCGATGAACCTGTAGGATAATGGCTTCTGCCTTACGCTTTGTATGGAGAGCAGGATCTGTCTGTCTTTGTAATTAGAACCAGGGCCGGACTGGGACCAAAAAGCAGCCCTGGAAAACAAACCCCAGCAGCCCACATACTATATCACCCATCAGCCCCGATCAGTGAAGTTTGCTTTTACGTTGTCGTGGCCTCATCACTTTCTTAGGGCCCTTTCACATCAGCGTTTTTTTGAAATTTGCGGCAGATGCGGTGAAAAAAACGCATCTGCCGCAATTGCCGCATAACCGCTGCACTTGCGGCGCGGTTGCGGTAATCCCCATAGAAAGTATAGGGGGACTTGCGGCAGGTGCAGCAAGTGCGGTTTTGCACTTGCGGCAGGTGCGGCCGCGAAAAAAAACGCGGCTGACCGCGGTTTTTTTTGGCAGCCGCACCTGCCGCAAGTGCAAAACCGCACTTGCCGCACCTGCCGCAAGTCCCCCTATACTTTCTATGGGGATTACCGCAACCGCGCCGCAAGTGCAGCGGTTATGCGGCAATTATTATTATTATTATTTATTTATATAGCGCCATTAGGTTCCATGGCGCTTTACATGAGGTTGAGGGAGACAAGAACAAGTACACTAAATCTAGGCGATCAGGACGTACAGGTACAGGAGGGGCAGGGACCCTGTCCACGAGGGCTCACAGTCTGAGGGGTGGGTTAGGATACAGTAGGATGGGGGAATGTCAGGTATGGGGCGGTCGCCTGGGTCTCATGGCAGGTTGTAGGCTTGACGGAACAAGTGAGTCTTCAGGTGACACTTGAAGCTACTCAGGGTAGGAGAGTGTCTGACGTGTTCGGGTAGGGAGTTCCAGAGTAAGGCAGATGCCCGGGAGAAGTCCTGGACTCGGTTGTGCGAAGAGGTGATGAGGGGGGAGCAGAGGAGGAGTTCTTGGGAGGAGCGGAGGTTGCGTGAGGGTAGGTATCGGGAGACCAGGTCGGAGATGTATGGTGGAGCCAGGTTGTGTATGGCTTTGTACGCCATGGTTAGTGTTTTGAATTGGGATCTCTTGGAGACGGGGAGCCAGTGAAGGGCTTGGCAGAGGGGGGAGACAGGGGAGTAGCGGGAGGACATATAGATGAGTCGGGCAGCGGAGTTGAGGATAGACTGGAGAGGTGTGAGGGAGTTAGCCGGGAGGCCATTGAGAAGGAGGTTGCAGTAGTCAAGGCGGGAGATGATAAGAGCATGGATGAGTGTTTTAGCGGTGTCGTGGGTGAGGAAGGAGCTGATCCGTGAGATGTTCTTGAGCTGGAGCCGGAGGGATGTGGTGAGGGCCTCGATGTGGGGTTTGAAGGATAGGGAGGAGTCAAGGATTACCCCGAGGCACTTGGCTTGGGGTACTGGGGAGAGGGCACAGTCGTTGATGCAGATGGATAGGTTGGGAGGTGGGGTGGAATTTCTTGGGGGGAAGACTATGAATTCAGTTTTGTCCATGTTGAGTTTAAGGAAGCGAGCAGAGAAGAAGGATGAGATGGCGGAGAGGCATTGAGGGATTTTCGAGAGTAGGGAGGTGATGTCAGGGCCGGACAGGTAGATTTGGGTGTCGTCGGCGTAGAGGTGGTACTGGAGGCCATGGGACTCGATGAGTTGCCCTAGGCCGAGAGTGTAAATGGAGAAAAGTAGGGGTCCCAGGACCGAACCTTGGGGGACTCCGACAGAAAGGGGGTAGGGTGAGGAGGAGGTGTGGGAGTGGGAGACGCTGAAGGTCCGGTCCGCTAGGTATGAGGAGATCCAGGAGAGGGCAAGGTGGGTGATGCCAAGGGATTCCAGGATCCGGAGAAGAAGGGAGTGGTCAACCGTGTCGAAGGCGGCAGACAGGTCAAGGAGTAGCAGGATGGAGTAGTAGTGATTGTTCTTGGCGGTCAGTAGGTCGTTGGTGACTTTGGTCAGGGCTGTTTCGGTGGAATGGAGGGTCGGAAGCCGGACTGTAGGCGGTCAAAGTGGGAGCACGAGGAGAGGTGAGAGGACAGTTCGGAGTGGACATGCTGTTCAAGTAGCTTAGAGGCGAATGGGAGAAGAGATATGGGGCGATAGTTAGAGACAGAGGTAGGGTCAAGTGAGGGTTTTTTTAGGATGGGCGTGATTAGGGCGTGTTTGAAGGCCGAGGGGAAGGTACCAGTGCTAAGTGAAAGGTTAAAGAGGTGGGTGAGGGCTGGGATGAAAATGGAGGTGTGGTTGGGAATGAGGTGGGATGGGAGCGGGTCGTGGGCGCTGGTGGTGAGGTGTGATTTTGACAGGAGGGAGGAGAGTTGGTCTTCAGTTATGGGGGGGAAGTGGCTGATGGAGGAGGAGGGCAGTGTAGGTGGGAAGGGAAGGTGTGGGGATAGTGGACCGAAGCTGCTTCTGATCTTGTCGATCTTCTCCTTGAAGAAGGTCGCAAAGTCTTCAGCAGAGATGAGGGGAGAAGGGGGGGAGCAGGTGGGCGAAGTAAGGAGTTGAAAGTTTTGAAGAGCTGCTTGGGGTTGCGGGACAGAGAGGTTATAAGGGATGAGAAGAAGGCTTGCTTGGCGGTAGTGAGTGCCGTCTTGAAGTCAGTGATGGATTGCTGCAATTGCGGCAGATGCGTTTTTTTCACCGCATCTGCCGCAAATTTCAAAAAACGCTGATGTGAAAGGGCCCTTAAAGGAGTTATCTGAAGAGCCACATGTGAATGGGCAGCAAAGGGAAATGAACCACAGCTCCATTCACATGGTGATCTACAAAGCCACATTTCTCGGGATTGTGGGGTCCCAGCGGTCAAATCCAGAGTGAAGGGAAAGTCATCACCTATACAGAAGAGAAGTGATGACTTCCATATTGGGGATATTTAATTTAAACACCATTTAAATGCTGAAAATCACAAAGTCCAATACTGCCTCTCTGACAACAGGACAGGAGAAGTGGTACTGTGCAGAGTATATATACAGAATAATACAGATACTGAGGATTACACCCAGTATACAGGAAAGGAGAAGTGGTACTGTGCAGTGTATATATACAGAATAATACAGATTCTGAGGATTACACCCAGTATACAGGACAGGAGAAGTGGTACTGTGCAGTGTATATATACAGAATAATACAGATACTGAGGATTACACCCAGTATACAGGACAGGAGAAGTGGTACTGTGCAGAGTATATATACAGAATAATACAGATACTGAGGATTACACCCAGTATACAGGACAGGAGAAGTGGTACTGTGCAGTGTATATATACAGTATAATACAGATACTGAGGATTACACCCAGTATACAGGACAGGAGAAGTGGTACTGTGCAGAGTATATATACAGAATAATACAGATACTGAGGATTACACCCAGTATACAGGACAGGAGAAGTGGTACTGTGCAGTGTATATATACAGTATAATACAGATACTGAGGATTACACCCAGTATACAGGACAGGAGAAGTGGTACTGTGCAGTATATATATACAGAATAATACAGATACTGAGGATTACACCCAGTATACAGGACAGGAGAAGTGGTACAGTGCAGTGTGTATATACAGAATAATACAGACACTGAGGATTACACCCAGTATACAGGACAGGAGAAGTGGTACTGTGCAGTATATATATACAGAATAATAGAGATATTGAGGATTACACCCAGTATACAGGACAGGAGAAGTGGTACTGTGCACTGTATATATACAGAATAATACAGATACTGAGGATTACACCCAGTATACAGGACAGGAGAAGAGGTACTGTGCAGTGTATATATACAGAATAATACAGATACTGAGGATTGCACCCAGTATACAGAACTGGAGAAGTGGTACTGTGCAGTGTTCACCACACACATCCAGATGTACACACATACAGTATGGGCCTTTTCATATCTGCGTTTTGCATTAAATGAAGCCAAACACAGCCAAAACGCAGATGTGCACTGGGCACATTATATATATATATATATATATATATATATATATATATATATATATATATATATATATATGCACATACATTCATATGACATACACATCCATATGTGCACACATACATTATATATACGCACACATCCGTATGTACACACAGAGTATGTGTGTATATACAGACACATCCATTTGTACATACATATACATTATATATATATATTTATATATATACACCGTACATATACACATCCATATACACACACACACATCCATATGCACACACACAGACACATGCATACACAGACACATGTACACACAGACACATGTACTGTACACACAGACACATGTACTGTACACACAGGCAGACACATGTACTGTACACACAGACAGACACATGTACTGTACACAGACACATGTACTGTACACACACACAGACACATGTACTGTACACACACACAGACACATGTACTGTACACACACACAGACACATGTACTGTACACACACACACATGTACTGTACACACACACACACATGTACTGTACACACACACATGTACTGTACACACACACACACATGTACTGTACACACACACACATGTACTGTACACACACACACATGTACTGTACACACAACACACACACATGTACTGTACACACACACACATGTAGTGTACACACACACACACTGTACTGTACACACACAGACACACATGTACTGTACACACACAGACACACATGTACTGTACACACACAGACACATGTACTGTACACACACAGACACATGTACTGTACACACACATGTACTGTACACACACAGACACAGACATGTACTGTACACACACAGACACATGTATTGTACACACACAGACACATGTATTGTACACACACACACACACGACACATGTACTGTACACACACACAGACACATGTACTGTACACACACACATGTACTGTACACACACACACACATGTACTGTACACACACACACATGTACTGTACACACACACATGCACTGTACACACACACACACATGTACTGTACACACACACACACACACGTACTGTACACACACACACAGACACATGTATTGTACACACACACACACAGACACATGTACTGTACACATACACAGACACATGTACTGTACACACACATGTACTGTACACACACACACACATGTACTGTACACACACAGACACATGTACTGTACACACACAGACACAGACATGTACTGTACACACACACACAGACACATGTATTGTACACACACACACAGACACATGTACTGTACACACAGACACATGTACTGTACACACAGACACACAGACACATGTACTGTACACACACACAGACACATGTACTGTACACACACACACACACACACAGACACATGTACTGTACACACACACACACACAGACACATGTACTGTACACACACACACACACAGACACATGTACTGTACACACACACACACACAGATACATGGAGGGATATACATAGTCTTACAGTGCTGCTCTGCTGCCTGAGTCACAATTACCATCCAGGACAGGACTCTGCTCTCCGGTCCGTCGCTCTGTCTGTGGGATTGCTGGAAGTTGCTGACAGGTCACAGATCTGGGGGGGGAGGGAGGGCAGAGAAAGTTCAAACAACTGCCATAAATCCCCTGTGCCTCAGATGGCAGCCACCAGAGAGCACCCAGACATCTCACTGCAGAAACCTCCAGGCCGGAGGCATAATACTCCTTCTTACCGCCCAGGATGAAGGAGCTCAGCAGACGCAGGAGATGAAGCTGGAGGACGTGCCCGGTACCAGCAGACAGTGCAGGTAGTGCATGGCCCCTGGTCAGCAGCGTGTACAGTAGCTTCAGGGAGACGTCCATCAGCTGGAGCCGCAGAGGAGTGGAGGAGTATCCTCCAAGAAGCAGCTGCAGGAACACAGCCGGAAGCTCCCCGCCACCGGAAACGCGGCTGCGGCTACTGTGCAGCTCCCTGGCTGTGCCCGGCCGGCGGCCGCAGAAGGACAGAAAGGGGCCGCAGGCGACCTCTTAAAGGTAAAGAGCGGCCACAACGGCCCAATTCCCATTCAGCCCACCGGGAAGACTCCCGGTATGCCCTATGGCCAGTCCGGGCCTGATTAGAACAGACTTCCAACAAATTACCACCCTCCTTTTAAAGAGCGATTTCAATTTTCATTTAGTAAAGCATATAGTAAATATAACATATAAGTAGGTCCGACATGCAAAGGTGTTAATGAGTTAACGTCTTTGAAATGGTATGTTGCATTATTAACTAATCTTAAGTGGATTTATTCATGTTTGGAATATATTGATTTGTCTTCCCACATGTTAAATTAGTAAAAGGGATCCACTGCATAGGGCACTTGCATGTACTTAATGTACATAACTAAATTGTATGAAAAGCCCTTAATGAAATGGGGTAATGAACAATGTATATTATATTATGTAATATAAAATAATATATCGTCCAAATATAATTATTGTATTGCCTGGGTAATCAACAGCCTTGGCATATAAATGAATATGTTTAAAATTATGGGATTGTGGATGTGATGGTAGATGTGGATAAAAGGTTAACAATATACGGTAGGTGAAATGGGTGAAAACATTTTTGAAGGGTGATCAGGACCCATTGACGCGGAAATCCCACGAAACAGCGAGCCATCGTCCGCTGACTCCTCACTCCCTCTCCCCACAGTGATCATCCTGTTGGCAGGTTTGATTGAATAAATGGAACTGACAGCTAATGGTGAGTGCCACTCCTTCCTTCATTTCATATCCAATATATCTTAAAAACTCCATATTTATTCCATCATATTAAAATACACAAAGAGAAATGACGCTCACCCAGGGCTATGGGGTACTCGGCTCTCGGGCTCTTCAATCAGGGAAGTCACGGGTGGCCATCCGGAGGCCGTGGCCCTGGGGTCAACTGAAAATTTGGGGAATATTTACAGGGGATTATTTACAAGTTGTCTTCGTGACGCCACCTGCTGAGTCTGGTGATGTTCACCAGCGCCGCCACAGTCCTCCGATGGTCGGTTGTATTGTGGCTTGGATGGAATAGTCCCCGCAGGCGGGACTGGACCACCGGGGCAGCGATGCTGAAAAGCAAACAGTTTATATTTGAAAGGATGCAGAAGAGTCAAAGCTTCACTTCTCCGAGTGACTTTACTTGAACACACTCTTTCAGCTCACAGTTCAACAGTTTGTTAGATGGTATACTGGTGAATGCTCCAGGCTGCAATTGGGATGTCTGGCTTGAGATGGAACCCTCCTTTATGTTCCTTTTTTTTCCTTCTATTCTGTTCCCAGTGTGAAGCCTGATCTCTTATAGATAATCTGGCCTCCTGCTGCTTCTTGTTCTGTCTCCTCTCCCTTTTGTACCCATCGGGTTAACCTTCTATTGAATGCCGCAGCTGCCTACTGCGCTTCTGGCTTCCCTCTTGTGGGATCTTTGGGAGTCAGGGCCGTATTTGTAATATCCCTGTTTAGCGGATTTTCTGTGAGACTTAGAGTACTCACAGGTGCGGGCTCCGGTACCCGGGTTTCTTCCTATGGGGCAAACTCTATCCGTTACTCGCTCCCCATTCAAGTTAACTCTGCAATCATGAGTTTCCGTGCTTTCTCTGTTCCTGTTTGGGATCTGTTCCTTCTCAGGGCCCCTCAGCCGAGATAGCCCTCTCTGTTTCCTGCTGGCTGCCTGCTCCTTCCACCTCCTCCTCTCACTCTCTGACTCTCTCTCAGACTGAGCTCTCTGGTTCCCTCTAGAGGTCGCTAAGACCCTCCCTGGGTTCCTCCCACCCACCATTCTAGTGTGCGAGTGTCTGCTCTAGGGCTCCATCTTGTGACCATAGTCCCAATTGCAGTGGAGTACTACACCGCTTTTCTGGGTGCAGTACCCCTTTTGTGGCACCTACATAGTGGGGCGCTATAGAAGCATATTTAAAACTTCAATGGAAAGACATAAGATGACGCGTTTTGGATTGGTAAGATTCTTACTCCTATCACGATTTTCTTGTGCCTTAGGCCGGTTTCACATCACGTTTTGATCCGATCCGGGGCTGTCCGTTGTGGACCGGACAGCCCCAGATCGGATCAGCACACAGAACCGGAGGGCTAATATGCCCTCCGGTCCGGTGTGCAGCCGCACGCAGCTGAAGCTGCTGATGATTCAGGACCGCGGGGTCGCAGGGAGCTAGCTGCGGTCCTGAAATAACAGCGGTGTGCGGCCGCAGGTGTCCGGTTCCCGGATCAGGGCAATCCGGCCCAATAGCTTCCCATGTTAGGGAGCTCTGGATTGCCCCGGATCCGGGTAGTTCCAGGAGAATCCGGGAGGATCCGATTTGGGGAGATTTTTCTCCTCGGACACAAAAATCGTACATGCAGCATTTTTGTGTCCGGGTGAAAAATCCGAGTCCTCCTGGATTCACCCGGACACATGGAAACCGGATGGCAGAGAGCTAGCTGCCATCCGGCTCCATCCGGGCCATAGGCACCCTATTGGGCAGAAATGTGATCCGGGCCTATCCGGTTCTCATCGGATTGGCCTGGATCACAAAAAAACGTGATGTGAAACCAGCCTTACCCAGATGTGGAAACTGCAAATTTGCACAAGAAACACATCAGTTCTTTTCTTATAGAATATAAAATCTTTTATTAACTGTGAAACAACACATATAGTCTACACACTATACTGTGTACATCATGTAAAAAAGATTACATTGGAAAAACAAGAAAGCTCAAAAAACTGATTTCTGAGCATATTTGCTGTGTATAATGTCGCCGGTGTTCACTGTATTACCTGTACACTGACATTATATACAGACCACCTGTGTATAATGTCACTGTTGATCACTGTATTACCTGTACCGTATATACTCGTGTATAAGCCGACCCGTGTATAAGCTGACCCCCCTACTTTTGCCCCCAAAACCTGGAAAACCTATTGACTCGTGTATAAGCCGAGGGTGGACCCCAGCACAGGTATACAGCCCCCAGCAGTGTGGTATACAGCAGCCCCAGAGGTATATACAGCAGCCCCAGTGGTAGTATACAGCAGCAGCCCCAGTGGTATATACAGCAGCAGCTCCAGTAGTTAGTATACAGCAGCCCCAGAGGTATATACAGCAGCCCCAGAGGTATATACAGCAGCCCCAGAGGTATATACAGCAGCCCCAGAGGTATATACAGCAGCCCCAGAGGTATATACAGCAGCCCCAGAGGTATATACAGCAGCCCCAGGGTATATACAGCAGCCCAGTGGTAGTATACAGCATCCCCAGAGGTAGTATACAGCAGCCCCAGAGGTAGTATACAGCCCCAGTGGTAGTATACAGCAGCCCCAGAGGTATATACAGCAGCCCCAGTGGTAGTATACAGCAGCAGCCCCAGTGGTATATACAGCAGCAGCTCCAGTAGTTAGTATACAGCAGCCCCAGTGGTAGTATACAGCAGCCCCAGTGGTAGTATACAGCATCCCCAGAGGTAGTATACAGCAGCCCCAGAGGTAGTATACAGCAGCCCCAGAGGTAGTATACAGCAGCCCCAGAGGTAGTATACAGCAGCCCCAGAGGTAGTATACAGCAGCCCCAGAGGTAGTATACAGCAGCCCCAGAGGTATATACAGCCCCAGTGGTAGTATCCAGCAGCCCCAGTGGTAGTATACAGCAGCCCCAGAGGTATATACAGCCCCAGTGGTAGTATCCAGCAGCCCCAGAGGTATATACAGCCCCAGTGGTAGTATCCAGCAGCCCCAGAGGTATATACAGCCCCAGTGGTAGTATACAGCAGCCCCAGAGGTATATACAGCCCCAGTGGTAGTATCCAGCAGCCCCAGAGGTATATACAGCCCCAGTGGTAGTATACAGCAGCCCCAGTGGTATATACAGCCCCAGTGGTAGTATCCAGCAGCCTCAGAGGTATATACAGCCCCAGTGGTAGTAAAAAGGCCCCCCAGTGGTGGTATACTGGCCCCCACCAGTAACACACAGCCCCCCCTCCTTAGTATGTCCCCCCCCCTCCTTATCATGTCTCCCCCAGGCTGCGGCAGCTGTCAAAATAACAAACACTTTATACATCACCTTCCGGCGCAGCTCCTCCGGTCCCGGCTTCTTCTTCCTTCTTGTGCCGGCTTCTGTGACCGCGCGCAGGAAATGACGTCATCGCCTGCGCCCGGTCACATGACACCGGCACAAGCAGGAAGAAGAAGCCGGGACCGGAGGAGCTGCGCCGGAAGGTGATGTATAAAGTGTTTGTTATTTTGACAGCTGCCTCAGCCTGGGGGAGACATGATAAGGAGGGGGGGCTGTTTATTACTGCTGGGGGACCCATAATAAGGAGGGGGGGGCTGTGTAGTGCAATATGCACGGCATCCCCCCGCCGCTGATGGACGGGGGGATGCCGTGCATATTCATTGCACTAATGAGGCGGCCCCACGTGACCGCCTGCGGTCACCGCAGCCCCCTCCTGCCTCCTCCAGCCACCGGTGCAGCCCCCCCACAGCATACCGTATGACCCGTGTATAAGCCGAGGGGGGGACTCGGCTTATACACGAGTATATACGGTACATTGACTCAATATACAGAGCTTTTTTACATTTTTATTATTTTAGTCTTATTTGTCACTATGTGGTGGCATTATGTGCTTTGGTCATGACATGACGGTATTTGTCCCTTGTATGTAGTATTTTTCAGTCACTTTGTAGTGATAATTGTCTCATGGTGTGGCAGTATTTATACCTTGTATGTGGTAGCAGTTGATCACTATGTGGTGGTATTATGTGCTTTGGTCATGGTGCGGCATTATTTGCGCCTTGTATGTGCCATTTTTTGGGCACTATGTCATGGTAATATGTGATCTGGTCATGGTGTGGTGGTATTTCTGCCTTCTATCTGGTATTATTGGTCTTGGTAGAGTGGATTGTGGTTGGTCATTTGTTTATCTGATATCAATGAGGGGAAACGTCTTGATTTTCACCTCAGTATTTAAAAGACAAAACCAGGAGAGGGTGAGAAATGCATAAAAAATTACCTCTGATTTCTCCACTCCTGGTTTTGTCTTACAAATACTGAGGTAAAAAACTTGCCAAATGCTCAAAGTGCCAGATTCTTCTGAAGGTGCGGATTCCAACAATAAATATCACCTTCTTAACCCGTGCATTGCTGATAACTTGTTTCAGCAAAAAATCCTTTTAATGCAAACTACAGTAATTGTACATAGCAGTAATGGTGAGCGCACAGTGATGTGCAAGGAGCAACCTGTATTTTACAGTCCACGCTCCACTATAATGGGTATAGCGACTAACAGGTATTTGCATATAGCTGAAGAATGGGTGGGCCCGGAGTCAATTTCCCTGGTGGGCCCCAGACACTTCAGTCCGGGGCTGATTAGATAGACAGGTCGGCAGCAATGTGAGTAGCCTTTTCTTACCACAACACGTCTACTATTTTCAGTATTAAATTAGATCGGCAGGATGGGCAGCAGTGTGAGCAGCTTCTTCTTACCTCAGCACCTCTGCTATCTCCAATATTAGATTAGATAGACAGGGTAGATAGCAGTGTATAGCCTTTCCTTATATTATCACTCCTTTTATCGCCAGTATTAGATCAGAAAATCCATTGGGAACACATCTTCCTACAAATGTGCAGAAAGCAATAAAGATGAAGCATTGCTCCATAGTGTAAAGATATAACAGTGGAAGTAAGCTAAAGTTCTCACCTTTACAAGATGTGCTTTGAAAAGTCACACGTCTGTCTGAAAGTTTGTAAGAAGTAAATCAGCTGCTTCTACTCCCTATGCCAGATATGCACAATGGCAATTGCAGTGAATTCCATAGAATATAGCACAAAACCCAAGATGCTGCCAGACACTGCTAGTAGCTCATAGGCAGATAAATAGGAGGTTTAATTGTCGCTTAATGTTTTATCACCGGACAGGAATTCAGTGTTGAAACATGTAGACACAATAAAGTGACCATGTCCGTACACTGCCTGTCAGCTATTCAAGTAGCACTATTTATTTAGCTCTTCCGCTATGCCCTAACAATCTAAGGGAGCCCCTTTAAAGACTATAATTCCTCCTAAACATAAATTCATGCATAGCAATTTAAGAGAAAACCTATTGAATGTGCATCTTTTAATGAGCATCAGGTGTTTCTGATTTGATGATGTGAGCTGCCCTTGGTAGTCATATAAGGGTTTACCCAAAGGCACAACATTTCTTGTTAAACCAAAATAAAAAGGGGAATTTATTATTCTGTAACTTACCCTGGTTAAATCTTTAAAAAGAGGCCATGAGTTTGTTAAAGAAATGTTATGAATTGTAACCGGAGGTGAGTATAGGCTTTTTTATTTTTATGGGCGCGCACATGGGGAATGAGAAGAGGTTGTCTAAGTCGTGGACAACCCCTTTAAGATAGTGCAGTAATATACTCATTGATTGGGGAAATCAGCAATTTCTAGTGCTTCTTTGGTTCTCTTCTAAGTCACGTGATGACTATTCGGACTTGGCGGGTCACATTACGGTCTATCTGTGAGACGGAAATTGCTTTTACAACGTAAACCTATGGAGCTTCAGAAAGAGAAGAGAACTGGAGTGGCTCTTAAATCAGGGAACACAACTAGGGGTGAGTGTATTAATGCACCTGCGCTATACTACATATGTATTCATACAGGTGTAGTCTATTAAAATTTTAATGGGAGCTTCTTTAAGAATGACTCACATAAACTTGCAGTAACAGTACGACCATAGTACATAATGAACCTTACTCTACTTTAATTTCAGCATTACATAGTTCAGTATTAACAGATCATCTATAATTTGTCACAGGTTAACTTGTACATGCACACCTTGTAACATGCAGTGAACCAGTTGAACCTTTGTCACAAAAGACTGGTTTCTTCACCAACCTACTTTCTCTTAAAGTGACCCTTATTCTTATCCCACCATTGTCAGCCAGTCCACATGTTTACATCCCTGGACACACTTGGACCACTTCTTAAGGCGGCGTCATATGCGTCAATATCGCAAGCAACATCACCAAAAAGTGACGCATCAGCGATGTCGCTCGCGTTATCACAAGTACGTCATGCTGTGTAACAGCGCCACGCAACTGCGATATATCGCTGGCCGCAGGTTGACAGGTTTACGAGCATGAACATAAACTTGTCAATCTGCAACTAGTGATTAGGTTGGATCGTGCTGTCTGACACCGCAATAGCGATGTTGGCGGCGATCCAGCCTATACCGCAGTATTGCTGCGGATCGCTCGCTGAGCTGATCCCAGCCCAGTGAGCGATGGCTCCGCCCGCATCGCTGCGGTGTCACCGCCAACATCCTGCTGTGTCACACCAAGGCTGCGATGTCGGAAGCAAGCGCGCACCCGCGCATCGCTTCCGACTTCGCAGCTTTGGTTGCTGCGTGTGACGCCGGCTTTAGGCTACATGGAAGCACATTTTCCACAATATAGTGAGCACTTGTTTGCTTTGGGGGCTTTGATCTCTCTATTGTTTCCACAGACCCAGAGAGTCTTAATGACTTATTTTCTGTCATTACTGAAATTATGACCGAGTGCACACTGTCCCTAAAGGTACAATCACACGCGGCAATATTGCTAGGCAATTTCACTGGCAATTTGCTGGTTGCAGTGAAATCATGGACACATTGTTACATTTGTACACAGCAACAAAATAGAACAGTGTGTCCATGATTTCACTGCAACCAGCAAATTGCCAGTTAAAATGCCTAGCAATATTGCCGCGTGTGACGGCACCCTAAGAGTTGGCCTCCCTCAGGTCTAAAATGTCACACAGACCAACAATATGTAGGAAGCTTTCTTTAGACAACTGCTTCTCTGTGGTAATACTCAAACTCTATAGACTGTAGTACATTTCAATTACTTAGTCTCTGGGTCCAGGTTAGAATTGATTTTGAAGCAGCCCACACAAAGTGTGAACTGGCCAAGACCTAATTTTTACATACAACCAATAATAGGTTGCCCAGACACCTCCTGGTCTAGCCAAACTTTTTCCTATATGGTGCCAAAACTGTGCCCTATAAAGACTTCCAATTGCCAGCTCTTACAGTGGCTAAGTGCCTCACAATATTCACCGGAGTTCAATATTGATGTAATCCAGGGCCCACACTTACGCTTGTACTTCTATCTGTTAGCTGGCTCATGATGGGTCACACCATACCACATGAACTCCACACATGCATAACACAGGTACAAGACTGCAAAATCACAACTCTCTTTCAACAAAGGAAGTCCATAAACCTTTTTCCTTTGTAGTCTCCCATCTCCTCTTGTGTGTCTCTCAAGGCTTGACCTGACTTTTTTGAGTGTCCCCTTCTTTAGACCCAATTCGTTTTATGCCTGTAGCCTAGTTCCCCTCTCTTCTCATACTAACACACTGGAGGTGTATTTCTTCTCCTCATTTTATGTCTCTAGATGATATTCCAATTTCATTTTCTGCCAAAACTTTTTAATGTGTTTTCAATAAATAAGGATTTCATGCATGACAAATCTTGTGCTTGACCACACTTTCTTGGAGACTCCCTACCAAGGCCGAGGTCACACTAGTGTATATTTTCTCATGCGAGAGAATTGGATTGATTATGGTAATGACACTCCAATCAAACTCTGATCCGAGTTTAATCTGAGTATCAGCTTAGTGTGATCTAATTCTCTTGCATGAAAGCATCGTAGCACACTGTCAGAAGATGATGGAGAACAAAATGTCTCCGTCTGCTCTGTTCAGGGAGTTGGCTGAAATCAGACTGCACTCATATGTCATGCATGTGCCGTCCGATGATTTTCAAGCACCCATAGACTTGAATGGGTAAGCACCATCTAATGTGCATTGCAAATCACAGCATGCTTATTATTAGTGATGAGAGGATAGTGAAATACTTCAGGAGATTTGTAGTGAGTAATTTATAATACTCATATATTTGTCCGAATAGCGAGTGTAATGTTAGTCAATTAGTGATATGTTCTGCCCACACACATCTGGCCATAAAACGAGTCTTTCTGGGACATGGCGGAAGGGTGGGCTTTTTTTCATTCCTACTGCATGAAACACCTTTTGGTTCCCACCTCCCTTAGAGAGACCCTAACATTCAATCTGCTCTCACTGAGATGCCAGCTCACTTTATGTACTGAAGGGAGCTGTCAGTTTGTGTCAGATCAATAACAATCTACATCACTCACGAGCACCAGCGATACTCACCGAGTAACGTACTATCCGTGTGAGTAACGAGTATATTCGCTCATCACTACTTAGGATGAATCGACAGGAGAAAGAAATAAAAAAAACACTGATTGGCTCTGCCCCATAGTATAACACTGATTCGAGTTCATCTGATAAAACATTGCATGGCACTCATCCAAGTCATATGGTCGTGTGAACGAGCCATGACTCGCTTCCAGCTAGCAGCTCCTTTATATACCTTCTAGTGGTCCCTACGACAACAGTTACTATTACCTATTAACATTTATACATTGTATCACATACAAGTAAAATCAAGGGCGGCTGAAACACCTAATGTATATACAGTCATATGAAAACGTTTGGGCACCCCTCTTAAAGGGAACCAACCACCCCCAATGACCCCCCCGGACTATTAATATCGGTCCCTACACACAGCACATACATGTGCTGCAATGATTTTTGCTAAAAAAACTGGTTTTTAAAACTTAAGATAATGCTTTTCAAAGTTTAAAACGAAGGGACGGTTGGGCGTTACTTATCTGTGTCAAAAGCCGGGTTGCAGCTGTCACTCATCCCCCCGTGTCCCACAGCAGCAGTAACGGCCAGCCCTTTTCAGCGTCACAGCCCTGTGCACGGGCTCGCATGCCCGTGAACACGTCATCATCTACAGCCGGGTTGGGAGCGCGCGCTCTGACTTCCACAGCCGAGCGCAGGAAGTCAGAGCGCGCGCTCGCTACCCGGCTGTAGATGATGACGTGTGCACGGGCATGCGAGCCCGTGCACAGGGCTGTGACGCTGAAAAGGGCTGGCCGTTACTGCTGCTGTGGGACACGGGGGATGAGTGACAGCTGCAACCCGGCTTTTGACACAGATAAGTAACGCCCAACCGTCCCTTCGTTTTAAACTTTGAAAAGCATTATCTTAAGTTTTAAAAACCAGTTTTTTTAGCAAAAATCATTGCAGCACATGTATGTGCTGTGTGTAGGGACCGATATTAATAGTCCGGGGGGGTCATTGGGGGTGGTTGGTTCCCTTTAATCTTACTTTTTTTTTTTTGTTTAATATTTGTTCATTGCAACAGCTATTTCAGTGTGATATATGTAATAACTGATGGACACAATAATATTTCAGGATTGAAATTAGGTTTATTGTACTAACAAAAAATGTGAAATATGCATTATTTCAAAAATTGACAGGTGCAAAAGTATGGGCACCTCAACACAAAAGTGACATTAATATTTAGTAGATCCACCTTTTTCAAAAATAACAGCCTCTAGTCGCTTCCTGTAGCTGTTAATGAGTTCCTGGATCCTGGATGAAGGTATTTTTGACCATTCCTCTTTACAAAACAATTCCAGTTCAGTTAAGTTTGATGGTCGCCGAGCATGGACAGCCCACTTCAAAACATCCCACAGATGTTCAATAATATTCAGGTCTGGGGACTGGGATGGCCATTCCAGAACATTGTAATTGTTCCTCTGCATGAATGTCTGAGTAGATTTGGAGCGGTGTTTTGGATCATTGTCTTGCTGAAAGATCCATCCCCGGCGTAACTTCAACTTTGACACTGATTCTTGAACATTATTCTCAAGAATCTGCTGATACTGAGTGGAATCCATGCGACCCTCAACTTTAACAAGATTCCCGATGCAGTCATTGGCCACACAGCCCAAAGCATGATGGACCCTCCCCCAAATTTGACAGTGGGTAGCAAGTGTTTTTCTTGGAATGCTGTGTTTTTGTGGCACCATGCATAACCCCCTTGTTGTATGACCAAACAACTCAATCTTTGTTTCATCAGTCCACAGGACCTTCTTCCAAAATGAAACTGGCTTGTCCAAATGTGCTTTTGCATACCTCAGGTGACTCTGTTTGTGGCGTGCATGCAGAAACAGCTTCTTTTGCATCACTCTCCCATACAGCTTCTCCTTGTGCAGTGTGCGCTGTATTGTTGACCGATGCACAGTGACACCATCTGCAGCAAGAGGATGCTGCAGGTCTTTGGAGGTGGTCTGTGGATTGTTCTTGACTGTTCTCACCATTCTTCTTCTCTGCCTTTCTGATATTTTTGTTGGCCTGCCACTTCTGGCCTTTATAAGAACTGTCCCTGTGATCTTCTATTTCCTTACTATGCTCCTCACAGTGGAAAAATGACAGGTTAAATCTCTGAGACAACTTTTTGTATCCTTCCCCTGAACAACTATGTTGAACAATCTTTTTTTTTTCCACATCATTTGAGAGCTGTTTTTAAGAGCCCATGATGCCACTCCTCAGAGAAGATGCAACTAGGAGAACAACTTGCAAGTGGACACCTGAAATAACTTTTCTCATGATTGGATACACCGGGCTATGAAGTACAAAGCTCAATGAGGTTACCAAACCAATTGAGTGCTTCAGTAAGTCAGTAAAAAATAGTTGGGATTATTCTAATCATGAAAATCAGAAGGGTGCCCATACTTTGGCACCTGTCAAATTTTGAAATAATGCATATTTCACATTTTTGGTTAGTACAATAAACCTCATTTCAAACCTGAAATATTACTGTGTCCATCAGTTATTACATATATCACACTGAAATAGCTGTTACAAAAAAAACAATTTTAATAAAAAAAAAAAGAGTAAGATTAAGAGGGGTGCCCAAACTTTTCATATGATTATATAGGCAAACATAGGGTTATGAAGCATCACCCTTTCCACTCCCTGTTACAAATCTACATCCACACATGCATGAGAAGAGAGAAGAAATGTTAGTCATTGCCCATTAATATTCCCATGATCTTGGGTGTTAAGCCTATCTTCTTCTTTTCAGCACTTTACTCATACATTTTCACAAGTTCACAACACGTCAAGCTATTCTTCTATATCTAAGAAAGATGTCCTAGGTCTTGTGATATTTGTTTACAGCTCTTTATTCAAGACTTTGAGTAAAGATTACTACTGTTCTGGACATTTTTTATCTTCATTCTTATGATTATTATTACTTTTTGTTTTTTTTCACACATTTTTGCTTTGAGAATTTGTTGCGCCCTGGCATGGATCATGTTGTTTGACCTCGGTTACTGTGTTTTCTCACTTTAAATCCCAATGGGAAAAATGCAGAGATCCTATAGTTAGTGGTCCATGACTGCAGCAGAAAAATAAGCTGTGTTGGGATCAATTATATATTTGATACAATCAGCTTGTGTCCTTGACTACTTGGATCAACAACCCCCACTCATGGAGATACACAGTCAAAACTACTTTAACCGTGAGGTTAAGCATAGCTCATTGAGGGAATGTGCTTTTACGCATAGCTTCATCGTAATTCACCATACTATGTGGTTTTATTATTCTTGTTTTATTTTAAGAGATTGTTAGCAGGCAAATATATATAAGACGTTGCTATGGAAAAAATAAAAAATCAAAGCTCAAAGATTGTAACTAAGGAGGCAGCTAAAACAGGGATATCTAAAGGTATCTTGGCAAGGTGGACAAAATTTGGCAACAGAATCAAACCTTTTACATCTGGCAAATAAGAGGTCTCCAGGTGCCCTCTTACTTATTGTCATTTCCCTCAAAATGTAAAAGTGTGTGTGTGTATATATGTGTGCATGTATGGGTGCATGTGCATGTGTGTGAATATATATATTTTCTTTACATGCGTTGGATATATCCCAATCAGTTTTCTGTGCGAACTGTTACCATAGGCAGGATGTATTCCTGGTTCCTTCGGAGTGGTGAGCTGGTTATGCCAAAAAAACTTTTTAGTATGCTCAAAAAAATAAAGGGCACACTTAAATAACACAATGTAACTCCAAATCCATCACACTTCTGTGAAACCAAGCTGTCCAGTTATGAAGCAACACTGATTGTGAATCAATTTCTCAAACAGTATGTAGAAATGATAGGCAATTAGCAAGACACCCGATAAAGGAGCGGTTCTGCAGGAGGTGACACAGACCATTTCTCTGTTCTCATCCTTCATGGCTGTTACTTTGGTCCTTTAGTGCAGAGGTCCCCAATGTCAGTCCTCGAGGCCGAACCAGTGCAGGTTTTCAGGATCTCTTAGTATTGCACAGCAGGCAATGATTCCAATCCCTGTGTAATAGTAAGGAAATCCTGAAAACCTGCACTGGTTCGGCCCTCGAGGACTGACATTGGGGACCTCTGCTTTAGTGTTTTGTTCATTGCTCTCACCCTTAGAGGTCTCAGGTAGTGCAGCTCATCCAGGATGGCACATTAATGCAAGCTGTGGCAAGAAGGTTTGCTGTGTCTGTCAGCACAGTATCCAGAGCATGGAACAGATACCTGAATATTGGCTAATACACTAAGAGACGTAAAGGTAGCTGTAGGACAGCAGCAACCAAGCAGCAGGACTGCTGGCTCCTTCTTTGTGCAAGGAGGAACAGGAAGAGCAGTGCCCGGAAGGAACTCGGGGTTCTTCTTTCCACCTCCATATGGTCTTACAATGAGTCTGAGGATATCATCCTGGTACCCAATAACAGACTGGGTACCTCTGGCTAGCACTTGGAGGGCTGTGCGCGCCCCCCCCATCCCCAGATATGCCTTGCCACATCATTACTCACCATCCGCCAAACTGGTCATGCTGGAGGATGTTGCAGGTAGCAGAACGTTCTCCTCAGTGTCTCCAGACCCTGTCATGTCTGTCACTTGTGCACAATATGAACCTGCTCTCCTCCATAAAGAGCACAGGGCACCAATGTTGAATCTACCAATCTTGGTGTCCTCTTGCAAATATTTATTGCCCTGCACAGCGATGGGCCCATAAGCACAGCACCCACTTGTGGATGTCAGGCCTTTATACCACAATCATGGAGTCTGTTTCTGACAGTTTGAGCAGACACATCCATATTAGTGGCCTCCTTGCACAAAGGAGGAGGTAGTGGTCCTTCTGCTGGGTTGTTGCCCTCTTATGACCCCATCCACATCTCCTGATATCTGCTCTATGGTCTGGACACTGTGGTGACAGACACCGCTAACCTTCTTGCCACAGTTTGCATTGATGTGCCATCCAGGAAGAGCTGCACTACCTGAGCAACTTCTGTGGTTTGTAGACACTGCCTCATGCCACCTGTAGGGGTGAGAACAATGACAAAATGCAAAAGTGACCAAAACAGCAGACAAAAAGGATGAGAACAGATAAATGGTATGTGGTCACTTTCTGAAGAACCGCTCTCCTTTATATGGGGAGTCTTGCTAATTTTCTTGCATTTCTACCTGTTCTTTGTACCATTTACACAACAGCAGGAGATACTTTACACAATCACTGTTGCTTCATACTTGGACAGGTTGATTTCACAGAAGTGTGATTGACTTGGAGTTACATTGTATTGTTTAATTGTGTTGATTAAGTGTTCCCTTTATTATTTTGAGCAATGTGTTTATATATATTATTATATATATATATATATATATATATATATACTGTATATATATATATACGCACACATGCATAGATGAATTGAGATGTATGTTGCATGTACAAAAAAAAAACCCTCAAGTGCTCTTCCTTCTTAGCACACTTCTTTGGGTTCTCCTTCGAAATGTCATTAGGTCCGCATCTGCTAGATTCTAAGATGCTAGTAAAGATGATATTGAGGAGAGATATACACAAATGAATTGAGATGTATGGTAAAGTAATACCTCAAGTGCCTTTTCTTTTCAGCGCATTACTTTAGCCTTTAGGACGTCCTTCCAAATGTTATTAGGTCAGCATGTGATAGATGCTACTTAAAGTGATATTGAGGATATTCTTCTTTGTCTTCAGCTATACTGCACTACTTATGTATGGTAAAGGCATCCATGAATTCGAGGTGAAATGTCATCATTTTCCCTATTTAGCTCTGTTATTGTTCTCAATTAGACGTAGGCCTCGTTCAGACATCTGTGTCACACATACTTGTTGTATCTGATTTTTTTTCACAGATACAACACGTATCCATTATAATCTATGGTGCTATTCTCATGTCCATGAATTACGTACAGTAGACCATCTGTTCGTGTAAATGACAGAGACATGTATGTTTTTTTCCCAGCAACATGAAAAGGGGCAATACAAGTCTATGGGTCTGTTAAAAACACGGCACACAGATGGCGTCAGTGTGGCATCCATGGCCTGCCCATATTTAACATTGCACAGTATAGGAGAAGCTTTGTCATTTATTTATTTTTTTATGCATCCATGGAAAATGCTGATGACACGGATGGTAAAAAACGGACACACGGACCATACACTGATGACACACTGATCCAACACACTGATGACACCGGTACCCGTTTCTTCATGTTCGCGGTGTTATTGATTGATGTTCCCATTTTTTTGATGTCCATATTAACGTTTAACGGATACCATTTTCCTGATGTCCCTTTGTAAGCGCTTGTTCACAAGTGCATATTTTTGATCCGAGTGCTATGTATAAAAAAAGCAGACCGCCCTCGGGCCAATGTCATTTAGTGGGAGCAGTGCAGATCTCCATTTTTTTCTTCAGAGTCGCTGATTTTAATCTGTGTCAAAAAATTGTAGCATGCATGATTTTCCTCCGTTAATCGGATGAGATTCACCATTCAAGTCTATGGGTGCGAGAAGAAATTCAGTAACAATGGAAAATGTAAATGGTCCTGTAATTAATTAATTACTACTGCTGAAAATAAAAAAACGATTGCAAACAAACAGCACATGGATGACATGGTTAAACTGACCTAATTTTCATACGTTGCTGTGAACAGGCTAACACTCTTCTGACTTCTGAGGTGATTTTGGGATACGTTTTCTACTTTTACTTTGTGTTCCTTGTTGCTGTGAGTTTTTATGACTGGAAATGATTCCTTGTCCTGGAGTTCATAAGGGGAAGTAATTTAATATAACAATTTCTGGCTTTAATTTACTCATGTCCTTCATTTTTAGTGTGGAAAACAAAATTTGGGCAGAGATGCAAGGCTTGGTTATGGCTATTGTTTTATTGTTATTGGTACAATTCATAGCAGCTGTAAGGTATCGGATGCCAGAGCTGTGGTCTCTGTCCTCTACAGACCTGCATTACCCAGGACTGACCCTTATTTCCAATTTTATGACTGTGTCGCTATAAATAAAGGAATCGGTTGGAAGCCTTGTTATTTGTTTTACTACAATTATTACAATATTAGTACAGTATAGTGGTTTTATTCTTCCCGAAATACGAAGTGATGATCTTATTGTACAACCCAACTATAGCGAAAAGCCACCGCATCTAACCTAGGGGAGAAGAATCAAAATAGTTTGGTGCTTTCTAACTTCTCAAAATTTAAAATCCTATCAATGTACAAAATATTTCTCCTATCTGTTACTTACCTCATGTTCTGTAGGGGATCATGAAGACTACTGGGCTGACACTTCATGTGTTCTTATTTCATAAAGTATTTTTAGAGTATGTCCAAGATAACGGCGGAGGAGATATTGGTGGACCCATCCAGGATTGCCCAAGATCGATTTACCTACAGAGTGTTCATCCATCATGTCTTCATGGCCTGAGATCGAGCTGTAGGCCGTTAATAATAATAAAATCATAATGGTCAGGTATACTGCTGATTTTCAGTTTACATTTTTTAGGTGGAAAAATTACGTGTATTACAGTACCAGACGTGTGGTTGAGATTTTGCTAAATCTTATCAATAAGTTACTGAGAATTGACTGGGGCTGCAAATTTTTTGGAGTGCAAAGAATAAAAACTCTTTTAAAGGAAACCTGTCAGCTCATTTAGATCCCCTAATCTATCACTACCAGTTCCTGTAGATTCCTACTACATGCCTAACCATCCCTGTCTGAGGTAAATGTGTGCTGTAATGGGTTATGAAAAATGAGTTTTTACACTTACATGTCCGTATGCTAAAGTAGGCATCTCGACTACAATATGTAGTCAGCCGGGCATTCTTCTCAGCTCCTTCTCACCTTCTCATTGCTGGTATTGTGCCCCCGTGGGCATGGTCATTCATTCAGGAGTGCGCTCCTGATTTCAAATACATTGGGTTCCTCCTTCCGGTGATGACAAGCCGGCCGCGCACCATTTCTGGTCTGGTGCATTGTAGGTGAGTACTGGGTGTATGGACAGGCTTCAGAACGTGCACTGTGCATGCTCCCTATCTGACCTGTACACCAATACACCCCCACACTGCGCAGGACCAGAAATAACACGTGGCCAGCAGCGGAAGGAGGAGCCCATGGATTTGAAATCAGAAGCCGCTCTGCATGAATGATCACACCCACTGGGGCATTATATCAGCAGTGAGAAAGGGAGAATGGAGCCGTGGAGAACGCCCAGGCTGACTACATACTATAGTCAAGATGCCTACTTAGCATACAGACATGTAAGTGTAAAAACTAGTGATGAGCGAGCATGCTCGGCGCTACTCGTTAGTCGCACGGGTATCCAGTACTCGGGATGCTCAGTGAGCACCGAGTACCGCCGAGATGCTCGGACTCTTCACTAATAATTATCGATCTGACACAAATACACAGCTCCCCTCAGTGCACACAGTGAGCTGGCACTTCACAGAGAGCAGATTGATTGTTAGGATCCCTCTGGGGGGCACAGCAAGGTGTTATATGCTGCAACGATTTGAAAAAGCCCACCCTCCCGCCCTTTTCCAGAAACACTTGTTCTATAGCCGGAAGTCTGTGGGCGGAGCCCATCGCTCATTGACTTACATTGGGCTAGGTGCTCGGTCGAGCACCCGAGCATCTCGAGAGGCTCGACCAGAGCTTCGAGCACCCGAGCATTTTACTGCTTGCTCATCACTAGTAAAAACATATTTTTCACAACCATTACAGCACACATTTACCTAAACAGGGATAATTAGTAATGTAGTAGGAGCTGTAGTTAGCATGTAGTAGGAATCTCAGAACTGTAGTGATAGGTTAGGGGATCTAAAAGAGCTGACAGGTTCCCTTTAAGAGTTTTTATTCTTTGCACTCAAAAATTTGCAGCCCAGTCAATTCTCAGTAACTTATATAGATTTAGCAAAATCTCAACACATCTGGTACTGCAGCAATTACTAAACGAAATCCTTCAAAATATATACAATTTAGAATAGATTTTACTATTCTGGATTTTCCTTCTTGAAAGATTTGCATCCAATCTGTTCTTCATAGAAGTGCCATTCAAATACAGTCACATACAGCAGACTTAAGAAAAAGATTTAAAAAATCAGCACTTAAAATTATTCCATACATCTTCAAGGATCCAGCAGATGCAATAATTTCTGCATGCCCCATTCTGGTGAATAGGAAAGTACAGACATTTCTGCAAAATTGAATCTACTCTAAAGGCTGGGTTACATGCTGCGATGTCCCAGCGATCTAAGCAACGATCGGGATCGCTGGGATATCGCTATATGAGAATGCTAGTTGGCCGGGAGGTCGTTGATCGTTCGTCTCCCGCTGTCATACACGCCGATGCTGGCCGCCCAGTGAGAGACCAATGATCGAAAAACGTCCCTGCCATTCTGCAATGATCAGCGAGCTCATCGCTAATCGCTGCAGGATGTCACATGAAAGCGACATTGTTAACGATGTTGACGCGTTTAAGCCGGCCTTACTACTACATACCCTGAATGGTGATTATACAGATTGGATCACCTCTCTCTTGAACTAAAACGTGGTAATTAAAGGGGCTTTGCCAGAATACATATTTATCATCAATCCACAGAAATACTATGTTTGCACATTGCTTTTTTTGTTGTTTTTTTGCTGTGGTTTTTTTTTTGCGGCTACGGATACCTACTGCGTCCCTATGTTTAACATGGGGATAAATAGTGGATGCATTGGCATCTGTACACATGTGTTTGCATTTGAATGCATTTTTTCTGTGGCGGTGGAAAATGCAACTTGTTGTAATTTTTGTGTGTTCGAGGGTGCATGCTTTATACTTAAACATCCTGAAGTGCACAATTTTTACATTGAGTCCAATGGAGCCACATTGGCATCTGGGTGGCAGCACAAGTAAACGCACAGACAAATACATTCTTTCTCTCCTCTCTCCTCTGTCTCTCTCCCTCCCTCTCCTCCCTCTCCCTCCTCTCCTTCCCTCTCCTCTCTCCCCTCTCTTTTCTCTCTCCTCTTTCTCTTGTTTACTATGGGGATTTTTCAATGTATCATTAGTACAGATCTGGACAACAAACGAGCACTGACATCTGTATACGTTTGAGTATCCGTCTGCATCTATACACTCAGACGGATGCATCCTGAACGCGAATGTGAAAGCAGCCTTATGGAAATTAACAGCTGCCTTTTACAGTATCACTCAAAAGTGATGATATATCAGAAATCTCATGCACACACACACAGTGGCGAAACTTCAAGCTCATGGAGATTTTGCTTTGGGGCCCCAATAATTGCAAACCTTTAATAGCAATAGTCTTTTCTAAAGGCCAAAGGGACTTTTGGGGCCCCCTAGGCTCCAGAGCCCGGGTGCAATTCCAACCCCTGCACCTATTTTAGTTACACCCGTGCATACACACACAAACACACAGTTGCATTCTTTGGCTGACTGAAATGGAAAATTGCTGTGTTTTTGAAACAAGCATCATGTCAATTCTCTAGCGTTTTAGCAGCTTTTTGGCACCATTGAAAGCAATGCACAAGACAGTGCAAAAACGCATCTGCATTTTTAGCTGTATTTGCTGCTTTTGGGGTGAATGAAACTAAATTTATTAAAACATGTACTGTATACAAATGACACACCAAAAATGCAACAAGAAATGCAGAAAAACGCAGCAAAAAGGCCTTGTGGAAGCAGCTTTTTTACTGCCAAAGAGCAGTTTGTGATACAGAAAAATAAGCAAGGTGTGAACATAGCCAAAAAGTGACCGAGATCTGATCGCTATTGGCTCCACTGAACAGATGATGATTTGAGTGGATGAAGCTGTCAAGTGTTCTGCAATCTTTCATTCTGATGGCTGATGACTGGAACTCCAGGGTGGAGTATTTGGCCGCTGCTCCTTTCAAAACTCCTTACTGCGATCTTGCTATGAAGAATATGGGGCCTTGTGATCAGGGTACTGCTGGTGGTACTGTCAGTGGTTCTGTTAGATTTTTCCAGAGGCCCAAGGACGTGTGTATATAAAAAAAAAACACCGAGTTGCTTACTCTCTAGACTTCTAGTGTTACTCTCCGATGTTTGCTTATGGATTGCAATGGTGACGTTTTGTTGACAGTACTGCAACTAATCATGAGTTTGACGACCCTGCTGACATAGATTGCATGGACCTCTGATCTCAGTGATGGGCTGCGGTGGTGTTGGTGTCGTCACAACTGCAGCCCATGCACAGATGAACCAGTTGCTATATAAGTATTTTTATTCATTACTTGCGGTTCTTTTTATGCCCCTATGATTTATTTCCCTTCCTACCTCTGTTTTTATTATGCACCTGATATTTTTGTTTCTTTTGGACCAGATATATGTTTTTTTTCTGACCCTTGGCCTATTTTATTATGGATACAGGTGGCTTTCTACGTTTATTGCTGTTTGTCCTGTGGTCCTTGACTTCTGCTTAGATAATGTGCATTGAGAATTTATTGATGAATAATTCAATCATCCCCTGATCTTCCCATTTGTGTGTCTGTGTCCAATGAACTTTAATGGATGCTGTTGTGTGTTTATTAAAGGATATAGATTTACTTTTCTGGTATTTGGCTTGAACGCTTTTTTTTTTCTTCTAAGGGTGTGTGCAGATAATCAGGAGATGCTGTGTCTCCTCTCCTGTGCAAACCTGGTGATCTACATGGGTTCCACAGGTCATCTTTCGCGGCACGGAAGCTTTTCCCTGCATTGACCCGCCGAGACCGCTTCTGACTCTGAAGCGTTAAATTGACATGCTGCGGACAAGCTCGGAAAGCCGCCCCGCATGTAGGTTACCATTGCAGAGGAAAGAAGCACAGTGAGCACGTGATTTCTATAAATCCCATCCACTGTGCAACATGTCATGGGAAGACAGCCGTTAGTCCATTGATTTTAAGTGCTGTTGGCCACAATTACAGACTAGGTATTTTTCTATACGGATTGCATGAAAAGTAGTCAAAGTACAGAATGCTGTTTTTGTGTGGTTTATTTGCTTTCTATAAAAAGCTGCAAAAGTCAGACAGGAAATGAGAAATGAGAGCTATTTTCAGGTCAAAAGATGCAGTTAAAAGATGTAACTACTGCATTGTATTTTTGTGTTTCTGAAATTTTTGGGTACTTGCATTATTAGGATCAGCTTGATACCATAGTAGAACTCCTTTCTTCACATAGTATGTGTCCATCTCCATCTTGTAGGTTTCCTTTCCAATTGTCATCTGGTCTCAGGCATCTTTGTCTTTCATTTCATATGACTGCAGTAATGATTTTTAATTGTGCTGCAGGCAGTATCTCTTGGGGTGTGTGCTCATGATCAGGAAATCCATGCCTACCGGACTTCCACATCTCTGCAGCATGTTAATTTCATTCTGCGTGTCGAACGTAACCCCGGTGCACACAGGTGAAGCCGCCCTGCACTGAACGCAGATCGTGAGTACAGGGCGGTTGTGGTCTCCATGCTTCACCCATGGGTTCCCACAGGTCCAAAGGCACTACATCCAACACATAGTGCCTCCGGATCATGTGCTCACAGCCTTGTTCATCTCAGCTTACGTGTTTGCATAAATATATCAACACGTGCCTGTCCTTAGTGTTCACCCCTCTACTCCTTTGTATATTCTGTTAGGCCTAAAGGCTTTATAACACATTAGATTTAAGCCTGCTGAACCCCCCATTTTGAAAGCCATTAACTGTTTAATATTTATGGGACCTTTTGACTTTTTAGTTGATCAGGCGAGAGAAGGATCTGGCCCTTAAAGTCATGTACTGATTTCAGTGGCTCATGCCATCTTCATCAGCAGAACTGCAGAGCTCAGTGATTAGCTGCAGTTGTCACTCTTGAAGTAGTCATCACCTCACCTATACAAGAAAGACGTCAGCAGCGTCAAACAGCTGGCAGTGGAGGATAACATAATGTTTTGATTTTAAACCAATGCAAGGCAAGATGCTGAAGAATGTCTCGCCCCTGGCAGGGACCGTGGGGTACTTGGAACCGGACCCTCTTGTCATCGTCTGGGCTGCAGGATGTCACGGTAGCGTGACCCGGTCCGTGATCCCCCCTTGTCGGGCGAGCAGTTAAAAAGGGGAATTGAAAAAAATGGAGGAAATTAAAATAAAACAAAAAATAAGAGTGTTGTGACACCACCGTGGAATGCGTCCAGTATAGCCGCTGCTGCAGTTGAGACCTCTGGGGATGATGGGATTAGCAGTGAGGATGGTTCAGCTCTCCACGGGAAGTACGAGTCCCCAGGGCAACCGAATAGTCTGTTGTAATGCAGGGCTCTTTGTGAGTGTAGACTTCACGATACAGTCAGGCAGTCTCCTGTTGCTGGTTCACGAAATCAGTCTATCTCCCTTCAGGCGCAGTAATAACAGTCTCACACTGCATAGAGCTTTAACCGGGTTTACTCTTTATCGGCAGATGGTTAGTTTACATATAGTACAGTGGCGGCTCTAGTGTGGTCTAAGCAGTCGGCATGGCTCATCATAATCACCCCCTTTCGTGTTCCTTTCATGGGCTTTTCGGTCTGTCCGCATGCTAGCTACGGTCCAGTGGCCATGGGCTTTCAGTGGACGATCTGCCTATATTGTACGGGCAGCCAGTTCACAGACAGGCGCAGAGCGGAGGCATCAGAGTAACGATTGACCGATAGCTGATCCTAGCTGCCGCATTAAGGATGGACTGGAGAGGGGAAAGCCTAGTGAAAGGGAGGCCAATTAATAGAGAAGTACAATAATCAAGGCGGGAATGGACCAGGGCCATGGTGAGGGGTTTTGTTGTTTCTATGGTGAGAAAAGGGCGGATTATAGAGATGTTCTTCAGGTGCACGCAGCAAGAGCGGACTAGAAATTGTATATAGGAGATGAAGTAGAGATGGGTATCAAACATAACACCCAGACAGCGAGCCTGCTGCCTAGGCATGATCATGCTGCTGCGCACAGAGAGAGATGTCAGATTTAGGGAGGTTAGTGGAGGTGGGAGCAGGAGGAGTTCAGTTTTGGAAAAGTTGAGTTTTAGGTAGAGAGCGGACATGATATTAGAAACTGCGGTTAGACAATCCGCGTTCTGTAATCTTAAGCTACTAATGTCGTACATGGACTCATGTGACGACTTTGTTATCTCTTTAAATTACAACTATACTTATAGATCCGGGTACTACTGGCTATGCCAGCCTGAACCGTGATTGCCTATCATATGTGAGCTCTCTTTATGTCTTCCCTTTCTTTGCTGTCACGTTCACATCACTTTCTGTTTAAGAAAAATATTGAAAAATATCTATGAAAAACATAAAATGTGTCTATGGAGCCATCCTAAAAAAGATAAAGAATATGGAAAAAGTCAAAATTGGAAAGAAAAAATGAATTGATCCTTTAAGTGTCTGTGCATGAAGTTAGTATTTGATGTAGATTTTCCTTGGATCTTGTGTGTGAACATGTTGCATTGTAATAACATTGTAATAATAACAGCTACTGAGTTTTTTTTTTTAAAAATAATAATTTACTCACTGTGTAAGTTTTCTACTCTTAAATAGTTGTTCATTATCTATTTTTAATTAGTGGACGTTTTCTTTTGTGGATTTTAAATCCACTAAAGTCAATACTGTTTGTGAATCTCATTTGCAATTCACAGGATAAATTCCATGTAATACTATATTAATTATTAATAATATATAATTATTATTATATAAATGAATATTATTAGTATTAGAAATTCCATGTCTAATCTGCAACAAAATCTACCTGTAAAACATGTGATGTTTTGGTGCAGGAAATCTGTTCCGTAGATTTTTATGTTGCAGGTCCAAGAACTCTATATAATCTGTTCAAAAATGATTTTTGATTGTAAAACTAAATATTCACTTTCCGCTGCAATTAAGGCGTATCCTAATCACAGCAAACACCTATTGCTGTCCCCTCCACCATGACCCTTTTTGTTGGAACATAACGTTCAGTTCAACATAGTTTCCAGCTGCCTTCATACAAATCATACGTCAACTTATATTGGCAAAGTGGGAAAGAGCACTGAGCTCTGTGTCTAACTATAAATGTATAATTATTTTAGCAGGAGCTAAATATATTTTATATTTGCTATATTAAGCTTTGACGATCAGGCTCCTACCAGTTGCACAGCTGCTAAATCTGGTGGGAATCCAGACAAGTGTTTTGTCAGTCTCCTGTTTTCATTTCGGGTAATTGGGCACCCTGTCTAAACTTTGCAGTATTTATAAGGAGGGCATGTTTTGAAAATATGTCACAAAATAATTAGTTGTAAAATCAATTGGTCCGAAACCAGAACTCGCGGCTGGGAAGCACAAAACTGTTTAATTTTTCACTAACTTCTGTTGCTGTTGTAATAGGGTCTTGTGTCTTTTAGGAAAGTGTGAAGCTATAGTGAATCCTAACAGATGCAATATTAATTTAAAAAATGTAAAAAAGAAAATAGTTCTGTATTTAACTTATTGATTTGGGATTAAAGGTAATTTCAACTGAAAATCAAATCTGAATTGAAAAACGCTTCCTACACCCTTCAAGGCTCCTTATAACCAAGAAGCCATGTCAGTAGAGGAATTATGGTCATACGTGGCAGCAGTTCTACAGAACCAGGAATCCTCTCTTCATCCAGAGTAGTTCTGCAACTGGTTCAAAAGTGGTTGTGCTATATAGGACATTTCTCACTGATATTTGGGATTGGTGATAATCACTTAGCAGCAAAGTTGAGGAAAAAAGCCTCACCAATCCAAGAAGTAGAGTCTGGAGTGACCTCTTTGAATGGAGCGATAGTCTCGTGTCCACAGGAGTGCTAGAGGAAGCATAATGCTCCAGAGCGGCACTCTTATGGTACCATCACACGCCGTAATCTCGCCAGGCGATATGAGGCGATCTAACGTGCGCGTGCACGTTTTTCATGGTCACCTCAGGTCGCCGATGGCGGCATCACATGCTGCAATCTCGCCCTGAAAGTAAGGTGATATGTCGCTCCGGAAATCTCCTCACCCACAGCGGAACCAATCTTGTCTCATTCCATCGCCGCTTCACACGACGCAATTCCAAAAGCAATGTGGGTGTACGTGTTCAGCACGGCGAGGAGATAGGCGTGCCACAGTGGTTTACACCGCGCCCCATACACATTTGACTCACCGTAGCCGGGTCTTCACGTCGCGGTTCCGCGCCTGCGGCTGTGGGGCTCGGTAGTCCAGATCAAAAGGGGTTGGCTGAACAGATAAGGGGTTAATTCTTCTTGCCGTGACGCCACCTGCGGGAATTCCGGTGATTTCACCGGCGCTGCTTGGGCCTCCGGGGGATGGACGGCAGCAAGATGGGGCGCTCCGCACAGGATGAGCGGGAGTCTCCGGGGCCAGGGGCTGCACTCTGGTGGTGTATGGCAGCTCAGTGATTCTTAGCTTGCAGAGTTAAACAGTTCTGAAGAAGTACAGACAAGAGTATTCTCTGTAACGGGTCTTTTACTGTAACCGGTAGACAATACAGGGTATACAGTTAACGGGTAACAGAATGGGTGGTCCCAGCAATGACCGGTGTTGTTTCAGAGCTCCGCGGTGTTCCTCCGTTCCTAACTTTCTCTATTTGCCGACGTCGCCTTGGTGCCCGTTCGGGTACAAGGAGGCTACTTGAATTTCCCTGCCGGTGTATACAGCCCGGTGTGAGGGGAGCTTGATTCCTTATAGTGGGTATTCCGCTGGCAAGATGGCTCTAGTCGCAGCTGCAGTGAGGTGCTCCTAGAAAGCGATCCCTTCACTCCTGGTTTGCTGAGCAGCGGTGAACGACTTGCTCACTTCGAAACCAGTGATCCAGTGGTTGATGGGCGCGGGTGTATTTTGACCCGTTAGGTAGTCGCCCAGGTTCCGGTTTTGGGGCACCGGGCAATGGTGCCAACCGGTAGGTGGTCTGTAGGGCTGCACAGCACTGTGCAGAGCCCTCTTCTCCTACGTTCCCTCCCGACCACACTTCTTCTCCTCTCCTACGTTACTCCTACACACTACTACTACACTCCGCCCACCAGGAACTGATTGGCCCTCTATACTAGTGGTGCATGTAGAGTATGGAGCTCTGAGTATTAACCGTGTCATCACCGAGACGGAGAATATTGCACCTTCAGTCAGGGATGCAATACACTCCTGTGACGCACTCGTTGCGGGGCGCCACACATTTATTGGACAACGCAGCAGCATTACGATTGATCAGCCTGCTCTGGAAGGCTGGCTAATACATGACGCCATTGTCTGTCAGAGTTTGCACTGAGTTTGCAGACGGTTGTGTAGCTGAAGATGTGTGTGGTGCTGATTGGACAGCTCTTCAAATATGGCGCCCTGTCAACTGACAGCCAATGGGAACACAGTAGCCAACACCAATCATCGCAGACGGGGCACGGACTACAGAACGGTTGAGGCACGCCTACGGGTAATCATAGGGAACGCTCTTTCCATCATTATCGCCTTGTCACATGCTACAATAGGGAAATCTCGCCTTAAGGAGTGCGACTGATTACTGAGCACTGTTCAGGAATCGGGCGACGGCCGAGGGGCGATTTATCGCCGTGAAATTGCCAAATCACACGCCGCAATTGTGAGGCAACTTCACGGCGATTGCTCCAGGGTGATATATATCGCCTTGATGAGTTCAAGGCGAGATTGCGGCGTGTGACGGTTCCATTAGGATTATTGTGTCTCCCTACAATGACCATAAGCAATCAGCAAGTTAATACCTATTCAGTGGGTGTCTGATTCATTGCATTTATGGTGAAACCCCATTAGGGTAGATATATTGGGGGATTATGGTTTGGAAGTGTTAACCTTTGAGATTTATCGTATATAATAATGTTAACAGTGGTGGCCATGCCACCCTTTTTAATTGTCAGCGGGCAGTTATACTTATGATTGAGTGATCAGCAATATCCTTGCAGTATTGTACAATATTATTTGCCCCACCGAAATGTCTTTCACAGCAAATATTTTGCCCTGTTGCTTTTTTTTTTGTATATCATGTTTCCTTGTATTAAGAGTCATTTGAAATAATGCTTTGAGATTGAAGCTGATGTCACCAACCTCCCAACAAACTGCGTTTTTTTTCAGAATTGTCATTAGGTTTTTGGCATTTTAGTATGATCATCCTTGTTCACTAACCCTGAGACTGATGGACTACTTGCTAAAATTGTTCCCTAGCTTGATTTTGGAAACTAGGAACCTCGAATAAGGATTATCTGATGAAGATTAGACATTGGGAACTTGAATCTGTAGACATTTTTGGTCTAAAGTGATGTTGCATTATTTTGGTTTGTTTTTCTGTTGACTATGAGATAGTGTTATATGTTCCCCTGGTGTTAGAACATAAAGCCTTCTTAGTCTTCTCATTTGCTCTTGACTTGAGTCATACATGAGTGCGGCTTTCACAAGGTGGGGAGGAAGTGGAGAAAGTTACCGGAAAGGGAGTGTTAAGAGCAGTGAGCAGCATGCACACAATGTATACTCCCTTACCAACTGTTTAGAGCAGACGATTATATATGTGTAGTCGATAGGAACTTCTCAGTCACGGGAGTTTCCTTTCTTCTTCTTCTTTACTATATCATGTAAAACACAAGTGGAGAGTATTGTATTGAAATTACAGAACAGTTCTGAAGTGTATTAGATAAATTGAAAGCAAAGCATTATAACTAAAGAAACCACTGACTGCTAGAATAACTTTTTCATTGATGGGTAACTTAAACGGAGCAATTCTGTGAAAAATATGTTGAAATAGCAATGTCTTATTTAAAATTCAGACCAGTACGCGAGTATTAAAAATTACTCGTTTCGAGTATAGCGAGTGCGAATATTACTGTACTCGCTCATCACTAGTGTGTGACCAAATATTAAGTTGAAGGTGGAAATACTTTTGTTCGTGCATATTTGAAGTTTTTCATGAAATTATGACCAATTTACCTTTTATCTCTTGATGTTCTTTTTGTGATTCAGTACACACAAACGTGTATAAAAAAACTGTAATTGCAGTAATTTTCTCTGAGAAATACTTCATTTTTTGGAGCAATTTCAAGGGTGACAACTTCTTTAACCATAACTATATTTATTTAATTATTTAATTATAGATTTATTATATCATATATTATATTTCCCAGAACAATGCTCAAGTTCCCCATTGACTTCCGTCATACTCGGGTTCTCGAGTCGGAGCATCAAACTGCCCGTTATGAGCACCGAGCACTCAAGAATGGTAGTGCTCAATCATCACTAGTAACATGTTTAATACTTCTCTCACCCGCTATATACACCTTTAAAATAAGGAGTGCCTTTCACAGATTAGATACCGTGGCATCAATTGTCAGAAAGGGTGCGTGCCCACATAGTGGTTTAGTGACGTTCAAATCGTCAGTAAACCGCTGGAAAATTCAAGGAGCCTAGACTCCTGAGCTCAGAAGTCTCCAGCGGTTTCTCAGCGGTTTTCCAGCGGTTTTCTCAGCGGTTTTCCAGCGGTTTTAAGAGCTGTTGAACAGCGTTTTACAGTCGGTTTTCCGGCGGTTTTAAAAGCGGTTTTCTATGGAGGATTTTGTTCATGGAAGGGTAGAGTAGTGCCTCAGAAACGCTCAAAAACCGTTAGAAGAATTGACATGTTGTATGCTGCTAAAACGCTAGGAAACCGCTCAACCTCTGGCAGATCCGCTCACATAAACCCACTATGTGTGCACAGCGTTTTCTAAATTACATAGGGTTACTTGTAAGTCCTAACGCTGCTTAGGATTTACATAAATTTAAATAAAACCTATGCTAAACCGCTGGCGGTTTTCGCTGCTAATCCGACGTTAAACCACTATGTGGGCACGCACCCTTAAGTCTCTTTTTTATAAAGTTTACTATTTTTTACTGAATACTTTTTGATGAAATAACTTAGTCAAGAGCAGAATTAGTGAAATTATATTTTATCATGTGTAGTCATTGGTGTGAGAATGCATCTTAAATGTATTGTAACAATTTGATACTAATGAAATTATTTTAGCGTATGTTGTAGCAGATTGGTCACAGTGTAATAGTTCTCAGTGCCAAGCAGCAGCTGCAAGTTGCAAGTATGTAAACGTGTCATTGAAATAACAGATTCCAATAGTATGTACACAGTATTCTTATTCCAAATACATATTCTAGAAATATAGCTATGCCCCAGTGTCTGTCTTATTTTGGAAACTGAATTACCATAGACACTCCAAGTCCATCACACTTCTGTGAAATCAACCAGTTATGAAGTAACACGGATTATGAATCAATTTCTCCTGCTGTTGTGCAAATAGAACACACAACAGGTAGAAATAATAAGCAACTAGCAAGACACCCCTATAAAGGAGCGGTTCTGCAGGTGGAGACCACAGACCATTTCCCTATTCTCACCATTTTTGGCTGCTGTTTTGGTCACTTTTGCATTTTGTCATTGCTCTCACACATGAAGGCAGCATGAGGCAGTGTCTACAACCCACAGAAGTTGCTCAAGTAGTGCACCTCTTCCTGGATGGCACATCAGTGCGAGCTCAGACAAAAATGTCAGCTGTGTCTGTTAACACAGTGTCTAGAGCAGTGATGGCGAACTCCAGGCCTCGAGTGCCACACACAGTCCAGGTTTTCCATTCCATTTGACAGTTAGCAATCAAATGATTAACTGTCAAACTCTAAGGAAATCCTGAAAACCTGCACTGTGTGCGGCACTCTAGGCCTGGAGTTCGCCATCACTGGTCTAGAGCATGGAGCAGATAGCAGGAGACAGGCCAAGACACCAGGAGACATGGAAGGGGCCATAGGAGGGCAACAACCCAGCATCAGGACCGTTACCTCCTCCTTTGTGCAAGGAGGAACAGGAGGAGCAGTGCCAGAGTCCTGCAAAATAACTTCCATCAGGCCACTAATATCTATGTGCCTGCTCAAACTGTCAATTACAGAATCTATAAGGGTGGTATGAGCGGCTGTCATCCATAAGAGGGTGTTCTGCTTAGAGCCCAACACCATGCAGGGTGATTGCCGTTTATTTACCAAAGAACACCAAGATTGACAGATTTTACATTGACACCCTGGTTCACACTGGGTCAGTAATTTTGTGGGAAGGCATTTTTTTGGAGGGCTGCATAGCCCTCCATGTGCTAGCCATTAGGTACCGGGATGAGATCCTCAGACCCATTGTGAGATCAGTGGACCCTGGGTTTCTTCTGTTGCATGACAATGCTAGGTCTCATGTAGCTAAAGTGTGTCAGCAGTTCCTGCATGATGAAGGCATTGAAGCTATGTACTGGCCTGCTCATTCCCCAGACCTGAATCCAATCGAGCACATCTGGGACATAATGTCTTATTCCATCCACCAACACCACGTTGCATACAGACTGTCCAGGAGTTGACTGATGCTTTAATGCAGATCCTGGAGGAGACCCTCAGGAGAACATCTGCCATCTCATCAGGAGCATGCCCAGGCATTGTAGGAAGGTTAAACAGGTATGTGGAGCCACCCATCTACTGAGCCTCATTTCCTTGTCTTGAGGCATTTCTACTGATGTTGGATCAGCCTGTAATTTAGTTTTCCACTTTGATTTTAAGTATCATTCCAAATCTAGACCTCCATGGCATATTCATTTTGATTTGCATTGATACATTTTATGTTCTATTCTTTTCAACACATTCCAAAATGTAATGAATAAAGATTTGCAACTGGAATATTTAATTCATTGAAATCTAGGATGTGGTATTTTAGTGTTCCCTTTATTTCTTTGAGCAGTGTAGGATATATGACATTTAAGTCAGATGATTGTTTCGATTAAACTTTTGTTGTTGTTAGAGAATCCTTATAAGTTGGTTATAAATAATATGAGTACCGTATATGTTTAGTATTTTGTTTATTTGTGGAAATTACCCCAAATTCCTTTTCTGATTTATTTTCAACTCTTTCCACAAAATTTACTCTGTGTTTATTACATGTTGATTTTTTTACCCTAATGTGTAAATCTCCGAAAATAAATATAAAAAGCAGCTTTTATGAGTATCAATAGTAAATATAGTTCGGCACTAATTTTAGATGTCAGTTTGTAGAGTCAGAGCAGTTTCTCTTAAATTACAGGCGAGGTCTATGAATGGATGTCTAAAATAAGTTGTAGTGACTTTTGATGTCCCCCTTGTTTTATAAATAACCCCCATTATGGTTTATGCTGCAGCATCTGTAGTAAAAGAAGGGGAAAGTCATGGGATTGACCATGGTTGCTATGCCAGAGATTAATCTAGCGTAAATTAATATAATGAAATCCAGTTTAACAGTACCAACGGTGGCAGACATACCTCGCTGCGAGAGTAACTTCATATGGAGCAGTTTGCATGCAGATAACTTTACTTCGAGTAGATATTGTAAGGTAAATGTTTTAGATCATTCCCAGGCCAATGTGAATACAAAAGTAATCTGATAAATGATAGAATTTTGTAGAACTTGAATTCTAACATTGATGAGTCCTTTACCTTTGAGTATCAATGGACCTTCTTGGCTGCTGTGCTTATATCAGTGGATATGCTCCTCTTTTTAATTTTTCCTCCTTATTCAAAGTCCCCCTGCAATCTCATGAATGGGGTGTTGTAACCCCAGAGCTCCACCTTGAATGGGGCGGAGGTGCACATGCTCAATCTGTACTCCATTCATTGTAAATGGGACTGCTGTGCTCGGCCATCTCTGGTATTTTCATTAGCAGGAGGAAATTGTCACCATGAAAATCCCATCCGCAGGCATTATGTACTAGAGCGGGAGGAGCGGAGTAGATTGATATGTAAGTTTGTAAAAAAAGATTCAATATAATCTGTGTTTTAAACTTAGATTAAGAACTTGAAACGCGTCTGTCTAGTGTGCTTGTTTCCACTTTTTCCCTTTTAATAGTTACTAATAAATAATGTTTTTATGTTGCGGTTCCTGGATGTCTTTCTGTTTTCTACCTGATCATGAATTAATTGACAGATTAAACCTGGACACCCGCCTCCATTGGGGTGAGATGTATAGGTCCTTGTAGCGTTCAGAATCTTATAAAGACAAACATGTCCCTCCTATCATGTACAAAAGTCCTGAATCCTGGGCTCCTTCCTGGTATAATGTTTTCCATCCTGAACCCCTTCCAGTAGTAATGTCCCCCATCCTGGGCTCCTTGCTGACATAGTGTCTAATATTCTGTACCCCTTACAGTAAGAATGCTTTGCCTCTTCCTGATATAATGTCCCTGATCCTGGGAACCTTTCTGCTATAATGTCCCCCATCCTAAGCCCCTTCTTGTAATCATGTCTCTATCTAGTGTCCTTTCAGTAATAGTTTCCTTCCGTCTTGGCCCATTCTGTAATAATTTTCCCAGTTCAGCTGCTCTTCTCGAACAAATAAAAAAAAATAAAAAAAAATCTTACCTTTCCCTGCTCCCGCAACACATGGCATTCTCTTCTATGGCTGGTGCAGAGGCTAGCAGCTGACTTTGGCGTGCTTGCTATAGATGACATATTATATTTCTGCTATGCATACTTAGTGACATGCACGCTGTTACCAGCTTCTGTCTTCTGGTTGTCTGGCAACTTGTATTGCAGTTTCAGCTGAATGTGAGTCTTTATACACAAATCCAGCTGAAATGGGCGTCAGTGGGCCCTGATACCACACGGGTCCAGTAATTATTACACCCATCTGTGCTACATTACTGTCTGCAATATGCCATCACTTTGTAAAGAAACAGCCAGAAGAAAAAGTTGTACCTTTACGGGGTGTTATTAAGTTTAAAGGCTATATCCTATCCAATGGATACGGGATAACTTTTCTAATACTTGGGGTCCGACCACCATGGCCCTCACCGATCCCAAGAACCAACACTCCCAAGAACCCTTGCTGAACGGTGCAGAGGTCAATCATGCACACTACCTCTCCATTCATTTTAATAGGACTGCTGAAGATCAGCCTAGTGAAATGCTCGGCAATCTTTGGTGCTCCCATGGAATACAATTAGTGCAGATCAGGGGCGTAACTACAATAGGTGCAGGGGTTGCGATCGCACCCGTGCCCTGCAGCCTAGGGGGGCCCCAAAAGTCCCTTTGGCCATAGAAAAAGACTAATACTATTATAGATTTGCAATAATTGGGGGCCCCATTGGAGCTGTCGCATCAGGGCCCCTGGGCCTGAAGTTACGCCACTGGTGCAGATGATTGAATTCTACTCCATTCAGCACCGGATTGGTAGAGGACACAATAATTGGAAAGTTATCCCTTATCCTACACTTGAGAACAATCGTTTTAAGTGATGAATAGCCAGTGAAAAAGAAGTGGAAAGTCTAGTTCGGTATGTTATTTTATCTCATCTGCTGTTTTCTTCTTACTTCAATTGCCCCTTTAACATATTCATTTTTGGATGGCATAAAAATCTGCTTTATGTATAGAAAACCTCAGACAGCACATTGTGATATTTCTATAAGCTATGTTAAGTTACAGATGGAATCTGTTACATAGACTGACTTTAGATGTGCACTTTCCGCAGTATACAGAGGTTGGTTGGAGTTCTCAACCATTCTAGAATTTTAACCTTAATATGTTACTTGCTTTGCAGCGTCCCGGGCAGCTAACACGTAATGTTGTTTTAGATCCAATTCACAGCATGGTTACTTGGCAGAGATGGAAATGAAAATGTATCGCGCATCATTTAACAAGATCTTTATATGGCATTTTTTGCGTCATCTGCTGTCTTTATTGGATTAGATTATGGTCAGTGATTGTACCTACGTAAATGGAGAAAAATATAGAAATGTGAAGCTGAAATATGGACGCTTTTTCCAAGAATTGTCATTTAAATGTAGTTTGTTTTATTTATTCATGGTTTAAAATTGTAAATGTGTTTTGTCATATTTCATATCAGTCTTAACTGTAATCTTCCAAATGGCTCATGTCATCATTGCTACGGGAACCATGGATATAAAGCAGGACATTGCTAAAGTCTACATGATGTGGGCACGGGGGCGGCATGGATTTCTCCTGTGTACAAACAGTATTTAAAGTGCACCTGTCACCAGTTTTGGGGCTTATAAACCCTGCCCCCCACCTTTTAACATGATGTAGTTGGGATTCCTGTACCCCCTTTATGTCCCTGATGTCGCCTTGCATATTTCAGAAAACATGTTTAATTCCTGTCCCTCACCATATGCTAATTTTGTGGTTTGGTCAAATGGGTGTCTGTAGATTGCGGTCAGTGCCACCCTGCTCCATTCAAACCCAACCCTCCTGATTGTGTGCAAGTGGATGATGTTGTTACGATTCCCAAGTTTTGCACCTGCGCAGGTGCACCTCACTGTACCCTATTGAACAGCCAGTGATTCCACTGTGCAGGCGCGAGACATCAGGAACTGTGTGGCTGATGGGAGACTGAGGTCTCACACCTGTGCAGTGGAATCACTGGTTGTTCAATAGGGCACAATGAGGCACGCCTGCGCAGACGCAAGACTTGGGAATTGTAACGACATCCACTTGCACAAAATTGGGGGGGCGGTGTTTGCATGGAATGGAGTGGCACTGACCACAATGTGTGGGCACCCATCTGACTGAACTACAAATTAGCATATGGTATGGGACAGAATAAAACTTGTTATGAGTAATCTGAGTTATGCAGGGGGACGTCTGAGGATATAAAGGTGATTCAGGAACCCCAATTACATCATGTTAAAGGTGGTGGGCAGGGTTTAGAACCTCCAAACCTGATGACAGGTAAACTTTAAGGCCTTTGCTTTCCAAGAACTCTCCCTGTTCTAATGGTGTTAAGTAAATTTAAACAGGGTCCATTTGATTCTGTTTACTAGTGTGAGGTAGAGGCGGCGGCGGCACGGCGGAGACAAGGGATCCAGGCACCACTGGTCACGGCACACGGGTTTATTTGCCAAAAACGTAGGACAAAAACAATAGTTGGGTACAATATTCCAGATTCCCTTACTTCAGGGGCCGCTACTTAGCTGCATCCAAAAGGACGTACCCCGACAAAACCAGCCACAGTGTCTCAGGCCTGGCTCAGGGATGCTTCTCTCTCAGAAGCTCAGGGAGTTGTCTTCACTCCCCCACTAGAGACTACACCCCGTGGTCTAGCTTCCTTTTATCACACCCCAAGCCAGTAAAGCAGAACCAGCACAAAATCCCGGGATGGAGTGCGACCTGTCAATATGGAGGACGCACCCAGGGAGGCACACACCGGTCGCAGGGGCCCGACCCGGTCGGTGCCTCAGACTAGTCGCCTGGTGGCCAGTGGTTGGTACAAGTATAATCCTATCCTTCAATAGTTGGAAAATTCAGAATTACTTTTAAATAATTAAATATAAAACTAGAAGTTATTAGAGTATGTATCCAAATAGGCTGTTCTTTAGAAAGAAGATATCAACTAAGATTAAATAATAAACAAAAAGGTAATTACCTGAATTATAATTCAGTACATCTATTACCATATTTGCCAGCTGGTGGCTTTCTATTCCATTGTCTTTGATATTTTTAGTCTTTTTGAGCAGCTGACCCAGAGATGTCGTGTAATTAATGGCACATGGTCCACTGGACTTGCAGGTCAGTGACTTTAGTAAAGCCTGTTACATAGTCTGTCTTATTTAGAAGCTAGTGAAATTTAACATTGTAATAAGAGCAGCCTCCAAAACTTACCATCAATTTATTATATATGTTATTATTTTTAGAATAGCACAAGGTCTGTCTCTAGGAACCCAACTATCGCCAGAATTAAGGGACCTATAATATGTCCCCCATTCTCCCCTTTTTCTTAATTTTCTACTCCTTCACTATTCAGAGTCTATGGCAATGATGAAAATGTCTAAATGCTACACTATGTCTAAAAGAGGGAGAGACAAAAGATGCAAATAGGTCTTATTATTTAGATAAGATCGTATCGTCCGTGGGTGTATATGCTCACCTGGTTAGGATTTGTTAACCCACAACCAGTATGCTCGCCTAGACAGCTGCTGCTGGATCCGCACTTCCACATGCACAGTGGTGGTGTAGTCAAATCTAAGGAAAATAGTGCTTCTACGAGCCGTGCTGCCGTCAGGATGAAAGACAAGGACCACAAGGCTTCTTGAATGCTGCTTTATTTCCTAAGCGATTCAGTGCTGTCCCAGCACCTTCCTCAGGTGTATGAGCGCGGATCGTAGAAGCACTATTTTCCTTGGATTTAAATGCTACACTAGACTCTCATCTGCTCTCCTATAGACAATGATTGGCACATCAGGGGAAAATATAAGATCTTTGTCCACCAATCTAGACATTGGCTAGAATCCCAGTGGAAAGACCTCCAATGATTTAAAGGGGAACTCCGGGGAGACCTTTTTTGGTATAGTCCGTGCACTCATAGCTCATTGACTATAATGTTGAGCTGCCTGTTACATTTGTATAATTAATATAGATCGTTTATTCATTAACTGCTCCCACCCTCCCCCACAGTGAGCATCTGTGCGTCCGAGAAAAATCACCTCCTCCTTCAATCACATGGGTGTAATGTCCGAGCAGGTCCTATCGACACACAGGTCTCAACACTGCTGTCTGCAAAGAACCTGGTCTCCAGACTATCCGTTTAGTACAGGACCTTATGTGACATCACACCCTTATGATTGACTGAGGAATGGCACTGATTCTCACTACGGAGGGAGGGGGAGAGCTACTCACTCAGGAGTGGCTTATTGACCCCAATGGGAGTGAGGACTGGTAACAGCAGATAGTGAATAACTGATTTATATTGATTCTAAACAGTGTACAAATATAACAGGTAGCTTAGCATTATAGTCTAAGAGTTGCAGGGACTGTACAATTTTTTTTTTATCTCCCAGAGTTCCCCTTTATTAGTAATCACATATTCAGTGGATGGGTGATCATTTTTGGAGTCTATAATCCTCCTTTATGGTCTATGCCTGGGCTTCACTCTGGGCTTCATGTACCTTCAAGAGGTCAGAATTTGCCTAATATTTCACAAGTAAGTTAACTATAATTACCATACATCATGCTGTTGAGAAACGGTAGTCTAAGCAGGAAACATCCAAGGATGTAGTTATTTATGGCTTTCTCTTGTGTTGATTTAGTTCTCTTGTATATGGTTCTTTCTCTTTGTGTATGTTCTTATGAGAAGCAGCAGAGATCACAGAAAACTGTATTTATGTATAGTCCTAATAACTTAGGCTGGAGACAGCAAATTATTCGAAATGCGTCGGGTCTACACGTTCTTTATAAAATACCAAGGATCTGGAGTTTGTGGGTCTCTTTGCTGTTTTGATTTCACAAGTCAAACTATGCAACTGGAAAATAATAAACCAGCATGAGACATACTTTCGGAATTACAGTTCTCTGAATGCTTTTGGAGTACCTGTAGGTGTTAAATAAAAGACAGCCGCAGAGACACAGATTGTTAGTTCAGTGGAGTGAAGCTTCCCTGGAGCAAAAGTGAACAAACTGGATAAATCAATGTTAAGCATTGACAAATTAGAGCTAACGATTCTCTGTAGCTCTCATCAGAAGGCTTGTTTAGCTACCTCCATGTGTTCTTCTGTGTGAATAACATTTTATTCTCTGTTTGTTATAAAACGAAAGCTGTTAGAGGTTTGTGTGATCATTTATTAATAGATGAGGTTACATAACTGTAGCATAGGATCAAAATCATTGAACCATCACTCATCATACAGCAGTCTATTCAATCCACAATACAGTCCTGGATCTTACCCACTATGCCAAGTATATATCTTTAATGCCTACATTTATATATTTTTATCTACAATTCTTTTGTTTATGCTTTGAACCCAACCTTCATGTGTTTACGACCTTCATCAATTCCTCATCTATCAGATCAACCTAAGGTTGCCTTCAAGATGTCTTACATGCTGTACTTGTACACCTGCACTACTGGATCAGAGTAAAAAAGGATCCCTTGGTGAGTCCAGGCTCTGACAATGTAACATGCCTCAAGTATTCAACAGAAAACAACCAATTTTAGAACTTTCTTTAGAGACAGTGACTTGCCAGTGGGGTGCGTTCTTATTGTTCCATAAATACCCTGTAAAACATCCTTTAACCCCTTCAGGACCCAGGCTATTTTGACCCTAAAGACCTTGGCATTTTTTGCAATTCTGACCAGTGTCCCTTTATGAGGTAATATCTCTGAAACGCTTCAACCGATCCTAGCGATTCTGAGATTGTTTTTTCGTGACACATTGGGCTTCATGCTAGTATTAAATTTAAGTCGATAATTTTTGTGTTTATTTGTGAAAAAATCAAAAATATGGCAAAAATTTTGAAAATTTCACAATTTTCACATTTTTAATTTTTTTTTCTGATAAACCAGAGAGATATGTGACAGAAAAAAGTTATTAAATAATATTTCCCACGTCTACTTCACATCAGCACAATTTTGGAAGAAAAATTTTTTTTTGGTAGGACGTTATAAGGGTTCAAAGTTCATGAGCAATTTTTCATTTTTCAACCAAAATTTACAAAACCATTTTTTTTAGTGACCACATCACATTTGAAGTCCTTTTGAGGGGTGTACATGACAGAAAACACCCAAAAGTGACACCATTCCAAAAACTGTACCCCTCAAGCTATTCAAAACTATATTCAAGAAGATGATTAACCCTTCAGGTGCTTCACAGGACCTAAGGCAAAGTGGAAACAAAAAATGGATATTTTAATTTTTTTATCAAAAATGTTCTTTTAGCCTCAATTCTTTCATTTTCACATGGGCAACAGGATAAAATGGATCTTAAAATGTGTTGTGCAAATTCTCCCGAGTACACAGATACCTCATATATGGTCATAAACCACTGTTTGGGCGCACGGCAGGGCTCAGAAGGGAAGGAGCGCAATTTGAATTTTGGAGCTAATTTTACATCCAAAAAGTGAAATGGCGCTCCTTCCCTTCTGAGCCCTGCTGTGTGCCCAAACAGTGGTTTATGACCACATATAAGGTATCGGTGTACTCAGGAGAAATTGCCCAACAAATTTTAGGATGAATTTTATGCTGTTGTCATGTGAAAACGAAAATATTTAGGCTAAAAGAAAATTTTTGTGAAAAAAAAAAGTACTATTTCATTTTCACAGATCAATTTGTAAAGCACCTGGGGGTTCAATATGCTCACTACCCATCTAGATATGTTCCCTGGGGGGTCTAGTTTCCAAAATGGGGTCACTTGTGGGGGAGCTCCAATGTTTAGGCACACAGGGGCTCTCCAAAAGCGACATGGTGTCCGCTAACAATTTGAATAAAAATCAGCTCAAATTGTTAGCTGTCACCATGTTGCGTTTGGTGAGCCCCTGTGTGCCTAAACATTGGGGCTCCGCAACAAGTGACCCCATTTTGGAAACTAGACCACCCAGGGAACGTATCTAGATGCATAGTGAGTACTTTGAACCCCAGGTGCTTCACAAATTCATCCATAAAAATGAAAAAGCACTTTTTTTTCCACAAACATTTTCTTTTTTCATTATTACGGATCAATTTGTGAAGCACCTGGGGGTTCAAAGTGCTCACTATGCAGCTAGATATGTTCCCTGGGGGGGCTAGTTTCCAAAATGGGGTCACTTGTGGGGGAGCTCTAATGTGGAGACACACAGGGGCTCTCCAAACACGACATGGTGTCCGCTAACAATTTGAATGCAAAGTGAGCTCAAATTGTTAGAGGACACCATGTTGCATTTGGAGAGCCCCTGTGCGTCTCCACATAGGAGGTCCCCCACAAGTGACCCCATTTTGGAAACTAGACCCCCAAAGGAACGTATGTAGATGCATAGTGAGCACTTTCAACCCCCAGGTGCTTCACAAATTCATCCATAAAAATGAAAAAGCACTTTTTTTTCCACAAACATTTTCTTTTTTCATTATTACGGACCAATTTGTGAAGCACCTGGGGGTTCAAAGTGCTCACTATGCAGCTAGATATGTTCCCTGGGGGGTCTAGTTTCCAAAATGGGGTCACTTGTGGGGGAGCTCCAATGTGGAGACGCACAGGGGCTCTCCAAACACGACATGGTGTCCGCTAACAATTTGAATGCAAAATGAGCTCAAATTGTTAGCGGACACCATGTCGCGTTTGGTGAGCCCCTGTGTGCCTAAACATTGAGGCTCCCCACAAGTGACCCCATTTTGGAAACTAGACCCCCCAAGGAACGTATCTAGATGCATAGTGAGCACTTTGAACCCCCAGGTCCTTCACAAATTGATCTGTAAAAATGAAAAAGTACTTGTTTTACGCAAAAAAAAAAATTTTTCTATTAATTTGTGAAGCACCTGGGGGGTCAATATGCTCACTATCCATCTAGATAAGTTCCCTGGGGGGTCTAGTTTCCAAAATGGGGTCACTTGTGGGGAGCTCCAATGTTTAGGCACACAGGGGCTCTCCATATGCGACATGGTGTCCGCTAACAATTGGAATTGTTAGCGGACACCATGTTGCGTATGGAGAGCGTCTGTGTGACTAAACATTAGAGCTCCCCCACAAGTGACCCCATTTTGTAAACTAGACCCCCAGGGAACATATCTAGCTGCATAGTGAGCACTTTGAACCCCCAGGTGCTTCACAAATTGGTCCGTAATAATGAAAAAAGAAAATGTTTGTGGAAAAAAAAGTGCTTTTTCATTTTTATGGATCAATTTGTGAAGCACTTGGGGGTTCAAAGTGCTCACTATGCATCTTGATACGTTCCTTGGGGGGTCTAGTTTCCAAAATGGGGTCACTTGTGGGGGAGCTCCAATGTGTAGGCACACAGGGGCTCTCCATACGCAACCTGGTGTTTGCCAACAATTGGAATTGATAGCGGACACCAGGTCACGTATGGAGAGCCCCTGTGTGCCTAAACATTGGAGCTCCCCCAAAAGTGACCCCATTTTGGAAACTAGACCCCCCAAGGAACGTATCTAGATGCACAGTGAGCACTTTGAACCACCATGTGCTTCACAAATTGAGACGTATAAATGAATAAAGAAAAAACATACTAGTCTAGTAGTTGCAATTCGCAGCATAGGGGACCCATGGGGCTCTGCCATATTTTTGGTCCAGCCAGGTACAACTTGGCAGCTACGGACTGCCACCAGCCCCCTGCTGCCTCGTCATACCTGGCTGGAACCAAAAATGCAGCAAAGCCTATTTTTTTTTTATTTCTAGAATTATTTCTAGAAAAAAAATTACATAGGGCTCCGCCATATTTTTGGTCCAGCCAGATACAACTTGGCAGCTACGGACTGCCACCAGCCCCCAGCTGCCTCGTCATACCTGGCTGGAACCAAAAATACAGCGAAGCCTATTTTTTTTTTTATTTCTAGAATTATTTCTAGAAAAAAAATGACATAGGGCTCCGCCATATTTTTGGTCCAGCCAGATACAACTTGGCAGCTACGGACTGCCACCCACCCCCAGCTGCCTTGTCATACCTGGCTGGAACCAAAAATACAGCGAAGCCCATTTTTTTTTAATTTCTAGAACTAATTCTAGAAAAAAAAATTACGTGGGGCTCCGCCATATTTTTGGTCCAGCCAGGTACAACTAGGCAGCTGGGGGCTGGAATCCTCAGCATAGAGAGGCCCAAGCGTTCTGGGCCCCCCATGCTGCGAATTGCAGCCCGCAGCCGCCCCAGAAAATGGCGCATTCATTGAAGCGCCATTTTCTGGCGCTGTACCCACGCTCTTCCAGTTGCCCTGGTGCCGGTGGCTAACTGGGTAATAAAGGGGTTAATGCCAGCTTTTTATTGGCAGCTGGCACTAAGCCCGAGATTCATAATATAGGGCCAATGTTAGACCCGCCATTAGGAATCTCTAGTACGGTAAATAGTCAATAAATACACACAGAGAAAAATCTTTTTATTTGAAAAAAAAACACAGACACAATTCGGACTCCATCTTTATTATAAAAAGATCCGACGTAGTCCACAACGAAGGTCCCACGACGCTCGATCGCTCCGACGTAGTCCATAACGAAGGTCCCACGACATTTGATTGTCTCCGACGTAGTCCACAACGAAGGTCCCACGACGCTCGATCACCTTTGCTTTCAGATCGCTACTCTGGAGCCCGATCCGCCAGCATGGTGATCGAGCTGCAGAAAGTGATCTGACACCCCGGGCGCAGTGACCCATTATGTGCATCACTGCGCCTGGGCTGCCAGATCACTTTCCGCAGCTCGATCCCCATGCATGGGGATCGAGCTGCGGAAAGCGATCTGGCAGCACAGGCGCATTAACCCACTATGTGCATCACTGCGTCCGGGCTGTCAGATTGCTTTCTGCAGTTCGATGCCCATGCAGGGAGATCGGGCTGCAGAGCAGCGATCTAAGAGCCTGGGCGCAGTGACCCACTATATGCATCACTGCGCCTGTGCTGCCAGATCGCTTTCCGCAGCTCAATCCCCATGCATGGGGATCGAGCTGCGGAAAGCGATCTGGCAGCACAGGCGCATTGACCCACTATGTGCATCACTGCGTCCAGGCTGTCAGATTGCTTTCTGCAGTTCGATGCCCATGCAGGGAGATCGGGCTGCAGAGCAGCGATCTAAGAGCCTGGGCGCAGTGACCCACTATATGCATCACTGCGCCTGTGCTGCCAGATCGCTTTCCGCAGCTCAATCCCCATGCATGGGGATCGAGCTGCGGAAATCGATCTGGCAGCACAGGCGCATTGACCCACTATGTGCATCACTGCGTCCGGGCTGTTAGATAGCTTTCTGCAGCTCGATCCCATGCATAGGGATCGAGCTGCGGAAAGCGATCTGGCAGCCCAGGCGCAGTGATGCACATAGTGGGTCACTGCGCCCGGGGTGTCAGATCACTTTCTGCAGCTAGATCCTCAGGATCCAGCTGTAGAAAGTGATCTGACAGATCCAGCACAGTGATCCACAGTGACCATTATGTGATCACTGTCGATCACTGTGCTGGATCTGTCAGATCACTTCCTGCAGCTAGATCCTCAGGATCCAGCTGTAGAAGTGATCTGGCAGCTCCAGCACAGTGATCGACAGTGATCACATAATGGTCACTGTGGATCACTGTGCTGGATCTGTCAGATCACTTCCTGCAGCTAGATCCTCAGGATCCAGCTGTAGAAGTGATCTGGCAGCTCCAGCACAGAGCTCAGATCGGAGGCGGCGATACTCACAGAAGAGGAGGAGGAGCGGGACGCAGCGCTGACAGCCGGGCCGCCGGAGAGGTGAGTGGGAGAAGCCGATCGCCGCTCCGGTGATCGGGGGGCAGGAGGGGGCAGTGGGGGGGCTGGCAGTAGATGTGGCAGGGGGCACTTAGGACTAGGAGGAAGCGGGGGCAGTCAGGAGGAGGCGGGCGGCAGGAAGAGGAAGCGGGAGGCAGGGACAGGAAGCGGGCGGCAGGGACAGGAAGGGGGGGTAGAAAGATGAAGGGGGGGGCAGGAAAGAGAGGTGGGGGACAGGGGGGCAGTTAGAGGATGACAGGGAGCAGATCAGAGGGTAGGGAGAGCAGCGGCAGGCAGGGAAACATTACAGGCGCGGTGATTTTCACTTTCACTTTTGAGCGCCAATCACCGCGCCTGTAGCCGGGGGGTGGGGGTGGGGGCAAATCGACCCCCCCTGGGGTGTAGTACAACTCCCCATGTACCTGCAGGCCGAGTGACAGGTCAGTGAGACCCTCACTCGGCCTGTAGGAGCCCGATCATTCCATGGCCCACCCCTAGGGCCAAGGGTCGGGAATGACTTGGTTTTCATGGCCCAAACGTAGGGCCAAGGGTCGGGAAGGGGTTAAAGGGGTTGACCACCACTTGGACAACCCCTTTTTAATCAATATGTTTGTCCCTGTTATAATAACAACACTTACACTCGCCTACGGTGCCAAAATCGTTCCATCAGTGTCCATACTTGCTCTCGAGGGATCACATCACATCATGTTAGCCCTGCGCCCAGTCAGTGCTGGCTTCACTGTCCTTGCCTTGGGATGTATAAAACATCAAGAGCAAGTGTTGCTAGCCGCAAGTCTGACCTTCCCTTGATGTTTGATTTGTCCGACGGCAGGGAGAGTGAATCCAGCGCTGACTCATGGGATGTGATAATGTCATGTGAGCCCTTGAGAGCAAGTGTGGACACTGCTGGAATGGTGTCGGCACCAGAGGTGAGTATAAGTGTTGTTATTTTAATGGTGGCAAACATGGTGAATGAAAAGGGGTTGTCTAAGTAGTGGACATCCCCTTTAATAACATGATACAACTGCAATCTAGATGTATTTGAGTTTACTTCTATGTGTAAAAGCTCCCGAGTTTTATTATTCCAGCTTGTACCTATATATCAAATTGCGGCATGTTTATCAAAACTGTCTACTTTTCAGATAGTACAAACCTCAACTAGACAGTATTAAAATCTGCCAAATATATCAACTTGTTTCATTCTGTTTGATAAACCAGTCTAATTTTAAGACTGTCCAGTGTAAGGCTATGTTCAGACTATGCGTTTTTTATCTGCTTTTTTCTGATCCATTTTTGTATCTTTTTCAGCTGGAAAGCTTTCCAAACCACCGCATCGGAAACGTATCATCCATTTTTCATGTGTTTTGTTGGTGTGTTTTTTAGCCCATAAACAATGGTTTCAATGGGAAAAGTGGATCAGAAAAACGCAGCAATAATTGATATGCTCATTCTTTTTCAAGATCACTTTTCCACCCAAAAAACAAATCGCGTCAAACAAGCACAGACTGAAAATAAAAAACTTCAAAACCCATTGACTTTGCTGGGATTCCAAGTAAGTCATACGTTCACTGCATTTTCACTGCAAAAACGGATCAAAAATGCAGTCTGAACATAGCCTAATGGTCTGATTCATGAATACTGACTTAGCATGTCTTGCTGGAATACATAATGCTGAATTCATTAAAGGGAACCTGTCAGCTTGTTTTTACCCCCAAACCTATCGCTACCTGTCCCTGCACCTTCCTAATACATCTCTAACTATCCCTGTCTGACCAAAAACTGTCCTATAATGTTTGTAAAAAATGAGATTGATACTTACATCTCCATCTGGTAATTAGCCTTCTAGACTACATATGTAGTTTGACTGGGCGGTCTCCACGGCCTGCATTCTCCCCCCCTCGATGCTGGGATCACGCCCCAGTTGGCGATATCATTCATCCTGAAGCGCGGTCATTCAGTTAGGAGTGCACTCCCAATTCAAAATTCTTGTTCCTCCTTCTGTTGATGACACGCTGACGGGCAAGCGTCATTTCCGGTCCTTCGCATTGTGGGGGGTGTATTGGCATACAGGCCAGCTCCGGAGCATGCACAGTGTGCATTCCGAAGCTGGCCCAGACACCGATAATCCCTCATAATGCCCCAGACTGGAAATGACGCTCCGCCGGCAAAGCATCATACCCAGAAGAAGAGACAAGAATTTTGAAATGTGCGCGCTCTCCTGACTGAATAACCATGCTTCAGGATGAATGATTTCGCCCACCAAGGCGTGATCCCGGTATCGAGTAGGGGAGAATGCAGCCGTGGAGATAGCCCAGTCAGACTACATATGTAGTCTAGAAGGCTAATTACCATACAGAGATGTAAGTATCAAACTCATTTTTTACAAACATTATAGGACAGTTTTAGGTCAGACAGGGATGGTTAGGGATGTACTAGGAAGGTGCAGGGACAGGTAGTGATAGGTTTGGGGGTAAAAACGAGCTGACAGGTTCCCTTTAACAGTGAAAATGTCAAAAGTGATGATTCAACCCCTAAGTTTACGCCACCTATTTTTTGGCTTTCTTGCCCTTTCGGATAAGCCCTTTCCAGAGAATCCACACCACATTGTCGGACAAGTTGTAAACCCATAAATATATCGTGAAAGTCATAGAAGACCGGGTTTTTAGTGTAAATTACTCCAGAATTCTTAATGAATAGACCTCATTCTGATTTAAAGGGATCCTGTCACCCCCAAATCACCTCCTAAGCTATTAAAAGCTGTCCCTAGAGCATATTATCACTTACCCTACACTCCTTTTAGCTCCTAAATGCAGCTAGTGAAACTGAATATAAACGTTATAAAAGTACCTCATTACTGATGTTAATGAGTGACTATGGTATTCATAGTCACCCAGCCAGGCTGTCCCTCTTCATAATATCACGCCTGAATAGGCGTGATCTTCATCATACATTCAAATGCGCGCCTCCCTGCGCGCCTCCCCACTCTCCTATTCCGGCTGGGCTTCAGTGTGGGGCTGTATGACGCGATTCGCGTCATTTCCGGCGCCGGGTGACGTATGTATACCCGCATCACTCTGTTAGCTTCAAAACGCGCACTGCGCATGCGCAGTACGGGGCTTGAAGCTCTAACAGCGGCGCGGGTGTACATACGTCACCCTGCGCCGGAAATGATGCGAATCGCATCATACAGCCCCACACTGAAGCCCAGCCGGAATAGGAGAGTGGGGAGGCGCGCATTTGAATGTATGATGAAGATCACGCCTATTCAGGCGTGATGATATGAAGAGGGACAGCCTGGCTGGGTGACTATGAATACCATAGTCACTCATTAACATCAGTAATGAGGTACTTTTATAACGTTTATATTCAGTTTCACTAGCTGCATTTAGGAGCTAAAAGGAGTGTAGGGTAAGTGTTAATATGCTCTAGGGACAGCTTTTAATAGCTTAGGAGGTGGTTTGGGGGTGACAGGATCCCTTTAAACTTGATATAATGATGTTGATCATATAGTGAAACATCCAAGGTGACCACTGAAAATTGCATTGAAAAGTGGTTGATGATCTGAATGAAAATGACTATTATGCAAAATATAAGGTGATATTGAAGATCTGTAATATGAAATCGGTCTACTCAGAGAAGCCTTTTTGGTAATTTTGCTATAATTGCTTTTAAATCCAACATACTGATTCCATGTTTCTCCTAAAGTAAAAATGATTCTACTCAAAACTGTAGGCGAGATTAAAGGGAACCCGTCGTGCTTAAAACTGTCTTTTCTGCAGGCAGAATGCTATACAGCTGGAGGAGCTGATCAGATTGTTCTACATTGTTCTGGGAAAAGTTTCATTAAAAGTTTCATTTTTTCACTGAATTCATTGGTGTTTGCAAGAATATAAGTCCAATGAGCGGTCCGATCAATGATTGACAGTCTTCCCTGATATATGCTTGGATGTTAGCTGTCAATCACTGAGTAGTAACGTACTGAGTTAAGATACCATTTACATGCTTCAATGTCGTTAAAATATTACCAACGATTCCGGGAGCACGGTTGTTAGGACATCTTTTGACATCGTTGGTGAGATGTCACACGTCTAGATATCGTGGATGACGCACCAACGATGTGGCGAGCAGCTATCTTCTCACAACCCACCGAACGATACTTGTTCACTGTTGTGAATAGGCGAATTTGTTAACGACATCGTTATCGCGGTGTCACACAGAGCTATGCAGCAGGTTGGCTGATCGTGGATCGTCTGATTTGAGAACTGTTCTCAAATCTGCAATCAATGATCCAATGATTTATTATAGTCGTATCTCGGTGTTACATGCAACGACGTCCTAACGATGTCATTTGAACGACTCCAAACCCGTGACGTTTAAGCGATATCGTTCACGATCTTGTACCGTGTAACTGGGCCTTTATACTAATTGTTTCCCAAAGATCTTCTCCTTCTCTACAACACGCTTTTCACAGATTATACTTCACATTCAATGGGAAGGTTTCCCATCAATCAAATGTGTGTGGCCAGGTTCTGTTTTTTAATATTATTTTTATTTGTAGTGATCTGTCTGAACTTTACATCCTCTGGTTATCAAGTGCTGCAGAAAATCTTGATAGTATATATAAATAAAATAATAATTATTATGTGTCTAACAGAAATGATTACTTTGGCTGGTCTACTATATCAACAGTCAAAATACCCCTCTCTTATTACATTACTTTAGAGCCATGTGTGTTTGATAGCTCAGCTCTGAGCAACAAAATCTAATTAGACCGACTAAATCTGGGTTCACACAGGGACGTTTAGTGTGGAGAAGATTGCATAACATCCACAAAATCACATGAAAACTCAAGTTGCAAATGTATAGAACATTTGGTGCAATCACATGTTTTAATTATTTTAATTATTTTGTTTATTTATGGTTCCCAATGAATGTAATATTTGGTACTTTTATCATCACCATAGATAGTATGCATTCATTCATTCATTCATTCGTATCTTTCCTTAGGATTCGCTCACACGAGTACAGTCCGATAAAAAAAAGGTATTGCACTGGGACCCATTTTATTGAATGACACTGTGTTGTCGTAGTCGTGAAGTCAGAGTCGAGTGTGAGTCTGTAGAAAACTGACTGACTCCTAAAATATATACCGGTATATAATTGTGTACAGTAGTTCAATTCAGTATGTATTGAATATTATTATTATATTCTATCAAAAATAGCTTGGTTATTGTATTTTAATAATGATTAAAAGCCTGATGTTCACATTATACTACAATAAATGTATCATATGCAATGTATGAAAGTGTCGGAGTCGGTGGTGTGACTTACCGACTCACAAACCCACAATTGGAGATCTATGATTTCTTTCTCAGCTGTATTTGGCTTGAGGAAAAAGCACAGCAAGCTGTGAATGGACACTTTAAATTGGACGAGTTTCACCTATTCATGTCTATGGGTGCAAGAAAAAAATCAGATGCCACACGGACCATCCTAGTGGCATTCCTGCTTTACGGATACGTTAGCATTCTTTAGCATAGGACACTGTTAATGATTGTAAATGAATAGCTTCTGAGAATAAAAAAATGTATTGCATGTGGATAGGAACAGGGTGACAAGTGAGAAAAAAATTGTCCTACTTTTCTGGATGGGATAAACTCCGTAAGACAACCCCTTTTTAAAAAGAAGTCTATGCTGCAAATAACTGATGTGTGTACTTCTTCTGTAACCTCGGTGATCATCGTACTCTGTTACCTAGACATGAATCCTCCCACGATAAAGTCCATATTCCCTAACAGGACATATAAATAGCGATGAGCAAGTGTAATCGTTACTATTTGCTACTCGCACAAATAATATGGTATTCGCAATACTTGTTAGGGTGCTTTCACATCACATTTTTTAAGGATCCGTGGCTGTCCATTGTAAAACAGACAGCCACGGATCCATTTGGCCCCCATGTTATCTTATGGGTGTCGGATCGGATCGGATTTGGCCTAATTGCCATCCGATTTTGTGGGATCCGATTTGTGTCCAATTTTTTTGCTGGACCCAAAATCGGAGACTGCCCCGATTTTTGGGTACAGAAAAAAATCGGATCCCACAAAATCAGATGGCAATTAAGCCAAATCCGATCCGTGTCCTCTATCCTGGGGGCCTATGAGCGCGGGTCCGAGGATAACAGCTGATCGTTCCTCGGACCCGATTTTAGTGTACTGAACATACTCAGTGCACTAAAATTGCTCCTAACCTTCTAATTTCACTTCTGCAATGTATAATATACATTGCAGAAGTGTAATTAAGTAAAAGAAAGAGTTAAAAATAAAAAATCACTATGTTCACCTATCCTCGATCCACCGCTGCCTCCCAGCTAGGATGATGTCACAACCCCGAGCGTCATCAGGTCACATGACCGCAGTTACCACGGTAAGTGCGATCATGTGACCGATCAGCTGATCGGCTTGTGACGTCACCACAGGTCCTGTAAGCACCAGGATCTTGCTGGGAAGTAGCGGTGGATCGAGGATAGGTGAGCATAGTGATTTTTTATTTTTAACTCTTTCTTTTTACTATATTTCACTTCTGTAAAGTATATTATACATTCAGAAGTGAAAGTGCCCTGCTGTGTCCGGATCCGTGATAATCACGGACCGGGACACAGAATAGGGCACCCCCTGTGGTGTCCTTTCCTGTCCGTGGGATCCTACAAAAAGTAGGATCCCACGGACAGGAAAAAAACGTAATGTGAAAGCACCCTTACTCAGCGAGTATCGCTGGTGCTCGTGAGTGATGTGTCGATATCATCGACATGACACAAATTGACAGCTGCCTTCAGTACACAGAGTGAGCTGGTACCCCAGTGAGAACCTCTTGAGGACTCTCTGGAGGGCACTGCAAGGTGTTGTATTATGCCACCCACTCATCACTACATATAGACAGGCACTTTTGTTTGTGACAACACCTTAAAGTAGTTGTACAGCCCTGGCCCAGATTACCACGATCTCTCTACTGGGAACCCCTTTAGTCATCTATTACAACATTGAGGAACCTGAATATAAATGTGTATGTTCTCTGTGACTTGCAGTGCAAATGGGAATTTGTTGACTGCAGTCTTCCAGAAATGGAACCCCACCCCAATGGCTTAAATTGTAAAGATGGCCAATAGATGGCTGTTGGCCAAAAGACGCTTCGTCTTATTGTTCGGGAAACTTCCGTCTCAGCCAACTGTCCTATACACACAGCCGATCAAGGGCTCCTGTGTTCACTATGAGAAAGCCACCATCTGACACATTTGGCGGTAGCTTATCTTCGGGAGACCAATGTGGTCAATAACAAGAAACTGGACATGCGTGATCGACATCTCCCGCAAACATCAGTCGGCTGGAGTCCCCATACACATTAGATCATCAGACAAACCCACCAATATTGGGCTCCCCAGCAGATATTTTTGTTATGTGTATGAGAGCGGAAAAGTTAACATAACCTTTTAGGGTGTATTACAAGACACACGAAATTATTTTTGTTATGTTTGTTTTTCTATAACAAGAGAGTAAATGGTGATGTACATATGTGGCCACTTCTACACCTGGAACAGAAACCTTTTTTTATATAAAGCTCACCAGGGATTCTCACAGTCAAACACCACAAATCAGACTTTTTTTACGACTTACCTGAATTTTATTTATTTGTTTAAAAAAAAAAAAACTTTTTAAAGGATTGTTTGTTGTTTAAAGAAAACTAAAGTAAAGGTGGTAATGTTAAATAATTTAAAATAAAAAAGCTTTACCTATCAGTTTAATACCCTGCTGCTCTAGAGCCACCTCTCTGTTGTTCCCCCGTCAGTCTGAGTTTACAAGGCTACAGCGATAACGCACAAGACCACTGCAGCCAATCACTGGGCTATATTATCTTATGCCATCTGTCTCCATATCAGTGCTGAGTGCTGTGATTGGTGGCGGTGTCACATATTGTGATGGGACATCACCTTCCTCTTCCTGCTTGTAAACAAAGGCCTGCTGGGAGCCCCAAAGAGGCGTCCCAGAAGTAGAAAGGTATTACGTTACTTACTCTTGTCCTAATTTTCTGTTTAGATTTTCTATAGGTCCAGCAGAGGTCATTAAAGAGGACATGTTACCCCCTACTGCATGGCAATCTAAATGCAGCACTGAATGCAGCATGTCTGCTGCATTCAGGGAAGGGGGCTCCCATGTGTCTGTGTGCTGTGTACCCTGAGATATAGCCTTTGTAAAACGTACAGTTATAAGCCATGGAGGCAGTCACTGTGGCTGAAGGGAGCTTGATTGATGGTGGCCATTCCATCCCCCACTGCCTCTCTGTGCTGCTTCTGCTGTGCTGGCTTTGCCCTCCTCCTCTTGTCTGTCACTCACAGCATGCAAATAATGTGTCCTGACTTTAGCTCCAGATTCCTGCCCTGACAAAGCATAACAACACAGCAGGGAGGTGGCACACAGAGAGGCAGAGGGGGAGGGAATGGCCACAGTCAATCAAGCCCACTCCAGTCACAGTGACCACCTCCATGGCTTCTAACTGTAAGTTTTGCAAAGCCTATATATCGGGGTACACAACACATAGACACATGGGGGACCCCTTCCGTGAATGCAGCAGACATGCTGCATTCAGTGCTGCTTTTAGATTGCCATGCAGCAAGGGGGGATGACGGGTCCTCTTTAATTCCATCAGACAAACAGTATAAACCATGGAAGCAAACATAGTGTGTATTCCAAGTTTGCCATTTGCATCATTACATACAGCCAGGGACGTCCTGCACACGAGGCGTCAGCACTAAATGATGGCAGACAACAGCCGCGCTCTTCGGAGCTGAGAGCCTGGAGGCTGTGCTGAGGAATGAATGTTTGTGGGAAAGAAAGCTAGTGATTTTTATTTGTATTGTGCCCTTTCCTGGATACGACCAGTATAAGGCAGAACGTCAAGTCTGAATCTCGTGTACATTTCTTCTGTCTTTTGGACAGCATTAATAATTTACTGCGTAGTGTTTTTCTTTGGAAGCTTAATCTATTTGTAAATAATCCAAAAAGCTCCGAAAAAGGAGTACACGTTCTGCATTTACTTTGAAAATGTCTATTAAAATGCCAAAAAATAGAATAGAGCTTTGGCATAATAGAGCTTGACTGCATATCTTCTTTTAATGTGCTAGAGGGGTATATTCCTATTCTACAATATTGAATTTTATTGATATTTCTTTGCATGGGCTTCAAGATCTGTTTCTCATAAATACTTCCTATTATTATGACCTATCACCATACTTTTCTCTGATGCTTAAGGGCAGAATACAATAGATACGATTATCCCAATAGCACAAAATCCATATTTGTATAATACAGTTTGGACAATATGTTCACAATGGCTTTGTTGGCTCTGTTGGAAGCTCACATCAGCAATAATGTCTCATTTGACAGTGAGAATAGCACAGCATTCAGCATTATTTTTGCTGTCAAAATGGCAGACACTGGCGGAACGTAAAGGTCGGTGGGATTTGTCAGGCTTCCTTGGATCCATTGTGTGATGGATTTGGCACTAGTGTGAAATAGAAGCTATGGCAGAGTAGTCCGGTGTTGATGAAGGGAACATTCTCCCCCACTCCCCTGTTCACATATGAGTGATTACAGCAATTTTTTTTTTGCTATCTCTCCATATAATATTATTTATCTTTTTATGCATACATTTGTCTAAAGAGCAGGGCTGTGGAGTCGGTACACCAAACCTAAGTTTCCCTGAATCTGACTCTGACTCCAGAACTCTGACTCCACCACACACTCTGACTCCACAACTCTGACTCCACAACTCTGACTCCATGATACTCTGACTCCAGAACTCTGACTCCACAAGCCCAAAGTGTACTACAGATGGGAAGCCAAACCACTGACTCCGACTCCTCAATTTCCCTGAATTCAACCCCAGCCCCTACCCCCAACTCCACCAAAATGGATACAGGCTCCAACCCTATGACTTTGACTCCACAGCCCTGCTAAAGAGGACCGATTACCAGCTCAAAAGGGGCTAATTTTGGTATTTAAAGCTCCTCTGATTATGCTTTTTTTTTTGTTGTTTGTTTCTTAGTTTTTTTTTTAATCTGGCATATGTTTTAGGTGTTAAAAGTGTTTTTATTTCATGAGAACTAGTATATGATCTTAGCCAAGTAGGAGTTTCTCCAGGGTAAGGCTACATCCACACTATCCATTTTTTGATCCGGTTTTTGCAGTGCACTGCAGAAAACAGATCACACAAATGACATCCCAGCCAAGTCAATGTTTTTTCATTTTTGCCATTCAGACGTGCTCTTTTAAAGTGATCTATTTTTTCACTTTAGGAAGCTCTGTTTCAAAAAAGTGAATGTCAATTTCTGTGGGGTTTTTCTCCTGCGTTTTTCCCATACAAGCCCTTCAAAATGGGGAGAAAAACGCAGCACTCAAAAACGGATCAAAATACTGACCTGTTTTTTACCATTGAAAAAAACGGATCCAGTTTTTCTGCAGAATTCAACAAAAACACAGCTCAAAGCAGAGAAAAAAAATGCAAAGTCTGAATGTAGCCTAATGATGCATAGCTTCTTAGGATTTCATTTTTATTTTATTAATGTTTTCCAAATGGATGAAAAAAATCCTTCCGATGATTGAAAAAAATGTTTTCCTCATAAAGAACTAAAACTTTTTAATTAAATGGGATAAGAAAAACATCATGGAGGTCACACAAGTGCTTGGCATGGTGATTTACAGTACAGTTAGTGGCAGTCACACCAGGTGACGTCGCCGGAGGTGTCGGCGGCGACGTGCGGGAGCGCGCACGTTTTTGGCGCCCCGCCAGCGTCGCCATCGCATGTTTACATGCGGCGACACCTCCGCCGACGCACCGGTGATCTTGCAGGCGTCGTCGCTGCTGGGGTGTCTAAAACCAAAGCGGCAATGCAGCACCATGGGAGCCTATGGCTCCCATCGCCCGTGAGATCACCGTGCTCCGTTTACATGGGGCGATGTGTACACATCTCCCCAGAGTGCTCGCTTGGTTTCAGAGCGCTGCTGAGAAACAAGGCGACCACTCAAATGCGTCGCCCTCGCCTATTCACATTAGGCGACGCATCGGCGATGTCGGCAACGATAGGCCACGCCCCAGCGTCGCCTATAAAATCGCCGCCGAAATCGACGGTACCCTTATAGAGTTGTGTCTTGTAATCATGACATGACCACTACCCTGACTGTGAACAGTGACAGATCTTGTTTGGGGGCAAGCATTATGAATCATTAGGCTATATGCACATCTGGTGTTATTTGTGAGTTTTTCTATGTATCTTACTTGCATATTTCTCTGAAATCTGCAAGGGGAAATGCATCCGAGCAAAGTCAAGGAGAATTTTGGAGTGCTGTGCCCACCTTAAGGTTTTTTGCCTTGCCAGTTTTGGTGCAGAAAAAAGAAGCATTCTTTGTGTGTTTTTTCCAGTGTTTTTTCATAGACCATCAAAAACACATGGGAAACATTGCACAGAAAAACTCATCAAAAATACTAAAAACGCCGTGTTTTGAATAAAAATGGTCCTCAGAAATGGCTGAGAAAACTCTTGAAGGTGTGTGGCTGTAGTTGGTCTTGATGGGTGCTCTGCTTTGTGGATAAAGTCTGCTTGACCAATACAAAGAGAACATTCTCGCTTGAGCGCTTTGTATTCTTGCCGTTACATTATGTGATTTTGAACAATACCTCTTACACTACTCTCATGTTTCTCTATTGCCATTGTTCAGTTACTGTTGTAATCTCTCACTGTTACATAATACACTTTCCACTAGGTTGATTGTAATCTACAGTTTACTACGTCAAATATTTCGCTTTCAACATAAAAACCACAGGGTACACTTTAAAGGAGTTTAGACTTCGGTTACAGGCAGAGGACAAGATGTGCTGGGCTCATGCTTCCTAGGATGAAGAAAACTATTGTTTCCAAATTATCAGGCTTATTTTTGTTAAATGTAGAAGTACCGTTCATGACTACTCATGTAAATCGACTTTGACCAAAGATCCAACCAGATTCTTCCTCTCGGGTAGTTTACCTAAAGGAGTTTATATTTTTCCTAAGGTCCACCTCTCTCAGATTATTATTTATTTGTACAATACCAGGGGCGTAACTACAACAGGTGCAGGGGTTGCTATCGCACCCGGGCCCTGCAGCCTAGGGGGCCCCAAAAGTCCCTTTGGCCTATAGAAAAAGACTATTGCTGTTAAGGATTTGCAATAATTGGGGGCCCCATTGGAGCTTTCGCATTGCGACCCATGAGCTTCAAGTTAAAGCCACTGTACAATACCACTAACTTTCAAGGTGCTGTAGAAAAGGTTTACATATATATATATACATCTATAAAATACAATAAATGGTAATGTACTGGTACAAAAGGGGAGAAAACCCTGCCTTCGAGGGCTAAGTATATACAGGTTATCAGGGAGGGGGCAGTAGTTTGGGACACGGTGTTGGGGTGGAGCAGCTTTGGTGATAATGAAGAGGCCGCGAGGTTATAACATGTTGTATGCTTAGGTTATGTGCGCACGTTAAGTATTTGGTGCAGACATTTTCTGCAGCGAATGTGCATCCTCTGGCAGAAAAATGCACCAAAAATGCAATGCGTGCGCATGGCAATTTATAACATGCGTTTTTCTTAGTGAAGTCAATGTCTGTAAGGCTGAAAAAAGCAGGAAATCTGCACCAAAAATTGACATGCTGCACATTTTTTTCTGCAAGCAAATCTGCACTAAATCTGTAGAGAAAAAAATTAGCAGCGTGTGCACAACACTTCAGAATTCTCATTGACTTAACTTGTTTCAGGATAGGAATGCAGATTTGTCACAAAACTGTGTGTGTACAAGGCCTTAACTGAAGAGATGAGTTGTGTCTGAAGGATTTATTTGTAGTAGACTATCAGACATGCTGAGGCACTAAGGGCCACGTCACACGCATCAATTTACTGAACGATATCGTTTATCGACCTGCTTTTTTGATTTCATAAGCAATATCGTTTGTGCGTCGCTGCATGCAATCAAACGATTTTTCTTTGAAAAATCGTTTGATTGTTTGATTGCAGATTTGTGAACATGTTCACAAATCTATCGTTGGTCGGCCGGTGGACACACAGCATCACTGCGTGTGACACCAGCAGAGCAACGATGAACGAGCTCCCAGTGCCTCGCAGCCTATGCTGGGAGCTCGTATCCATGGTAAACATCGGGTTACTAAGCGCAGAGCGGTGCCTAGAAACCCGATGTTTACCATGGTTACCAGCGTTCTCGCTGGTCCACATCACTGGTGAGTCTGCCTGTGTGACAGCTCACCAACAATATGAACGATATTGTTAGCGATCGCGCGTGCATGTGATCACTAACAATATCGTTCAGTAAATTGAACCGTGTGACGTGGCCCTAACAGGTTGTGGGATGTTTGGAAAAAATCTTTGAGGCATTTAGTGAAAGAACGCACAAGGGCAGAAGTTGGTAGAAGATCTTTGACAGGAATTTACTTGTGGGGAAGTATTGAGAGATCAGTTTGTAGATGTATGGAGCAGACACATTATGACAGCCTTGTATGTCATTATTAGTAATATAAACTGGTTTCACTGTAGATTTGGAAGAGAAGTGAAGTAATTGACAGATGTAAGAGACGGATGAGTAGTAGGAAAGAGTGGATTAATTTGATAGATTGGAGGGGGAACGAGAATAATAGTAAGTTCAGTAGGTCATAAAGAAGAATATTGCAGTAGTCGAGGTGGTAAATGATGAGGACATGCACTAAATAGGAAGGGTCAAAGCTTAGATGTAAGGTGTGAAGGACAAGGTAGAGTCAAGGGTTGACACCAAGACAGCAGAGTTGTGATACATGCCATTTATTGTGATAAATGGTTTTGGTTGGTGGGCTATGAGTGAGATGTAGGAAAGATAATATTTTCAGTGTTGTACACATTGAGTGTGATGTGTAGAATGAGGTTATAGCTGATAGACACTCTAGGATTGTTGACAGTGTGCGGTTTGACATACACCAAAACCTTCTGTCTTCCAAATAAGCAGACTGTATTTTATAGTCTAACTTGTTTATTGGTCAACAGATAATTCACACAGTAAAGCTAAAAGAATATAAATGGCACAAATTAGTACTGGGTATTTCATATAACACAGCTATGACAATATACAGTACAGAAAACTACACAGCAAGATAGAGACTATACATGTGGATACATAAGCATCTAACAGACACAAACTCTCTAATGGTGGGTTTACACGCTTCAATATCGTTGCGATATCGCAACTCAATGGCGTGGGAGCGCGCAATTAGTGCACGTTTCTCCCGCATCGCATTGGATGTTTATACGCTGCGATATCGGAATCCAACGTCCGTGCGATGTCTACGCCCCCCAACCCAGGAACGATCCTTTAACATGGGAGTGAATGGGTGACGTTGAACTTCACATTGTAGTTGGGCGTTTACACAGCACGATCCGACTCCAATCTCCCTTCAATATCGGGGCATTGAATAGCACGCTCATTCAATCCCCGATATCGCATTGACATCGTTCCTGCATCGTATTGGACGTTCACACCATACAACGCAGGAACGATCTCGGGTCCAACGATCGAACCACGTGACTTTTCATTGAAATTGTACTACGATATCGCAACGTGTAAACCCGTCATAAGAAATGATTGCTTTGTAACCTAGGAACAATCATGAATATTATGTAAGAGGTAGTTCTCTTCCAGATATACTTTGACAGGGATGATGGAGTTTTAAGAGCAATGCAGGAAGAGAAGACACCACATGTGCTATATATGAATCCTCTCACAAATGGTTGCCTATACCCATATATTGCTTAGGGCTCACCCACAATGAGCTAGGATCTTAAAGGAGAAAACACTGAGTAATGCAGGTAATGCTGCCAGATTGTGCTAATCACATTAAACATCACAACAAAGATTGCATGTTGCATTACCAAGCCAATTTATGTGGCAAATTTAGCCTTACTTTATCCTCCTAAATCTAAACGTGCAAAATAGAACATATATGTGAAAAATGGATGAGGTTTTATACTGTATTACAAAATGTTAAGTTATTTTGTAATTCCATTATTATTTAGGATGTCATGATTTGAACATAATCTGACACCCATTTGTGAATAAGAAAATGACTTGAGATTTTAGGATGTTTTGTCACTTGTGTTGTTGTGAGTCGATCTTGTAATATATTCTTGGGCAAGTAAACAATAATGTGTAGCGGTAGAAGAAAGTCTGTTAGTATTGTATGTACAATGTTCATCATGCAATAACTATGTCAAAATTCCTGCACAACAGAACTATGTGGGGAGGAATAGAGTTTATCAAGCAACAGCTGCATTTAACCACTCTGAGCCTGGAATTTATTCATTTATTAGTGAGGAAACTGCTTAAAATGACAGATTTCTGCATTTTTCCCCGTTTACTAGTTGTGATTATAACATAATTCTCTTGCATGGGTTTTAGTATAGGGAATGCAGTGGTAAGGCTAAGTTCACACATAGCGTTTGTTCTCCGTTTTTTGTTGATCCATTTTTGGTGTAGTTTCTGCACCTAAAACGGATCCTCTTTTTGCAAAAAAAAGCATCACAAACGCATCATCCGCTGTGTTGCTTTTTTGGTCCGTTTTCAGGGGACACAGACAGATACATAAACAGAGATGCACCAACACTATCTTACCCTCCTGACTGTCCCAGGTGAGCCCTAGTGATGTCTTCTTCCCGGCCATAGGCAGGACCTGTGGGTAGTCTGTACGATGGTTCCAGGACCTTTGTATAATGTGACTTAGTCACATGGTGCCCCATGTGACTTAGTCATATGGGCAGGTCCTGGGAGCACTGTACAGACTAGCCACAGGTTCTGCCGATGCCCAGGAGGAAGACATCACCGGGGCTCACCGTGGGTTAGCGGGGAGGGTAATTATATGGATCTTAGTGCACCAGAAAAACGGAGCACTAATTAACGCTCATTATTTTCTGGATGCTCTTTCTGTACCACACTAACGCAGCAGTCAAAAAAAGCAGCATCTGAACAGCAAATCACATTAAATCCCATTCACTTTGCTGCAGACGTTTTGACTGATTCGGGTTTGGTGCAGTTTTCAAAAAAAATGTACAGTGTGAACTTCGCCTAATAGTCACATTTACACATTAGTATGTGGTGAGTTCCAAGGGAGGATATATTCACCTATTGCAGTACTGTAAATGACACATGGTGACTTGGAATCTCGTCGCTGATTTTGCATTGGAACCCAAAATCTACATGATTTACCATATATACTCGCGTATAAGCCGAGTTTTTCAGCCCAAAATTTGGGCTGAAAAGTCCCCCCTCAGCTTATACACGAGTATATACGGTACCTCCTGCACATTTTGCTACCAACTTTCTTTTTTTTTGGTTTGGAAAGATTGGTGTAAGCAAATATGCAGGAGGTAGATCTTGCAGCTGTCAATCCCGATTCAAATATTAGGATTTTTCATATTGGGAAATTATTTTTTTTATTATTTTCTACATACCTGACTATTAAGTACAATATATTTTAAATGGGATTTTTTTTTTCCACAGGAAGCGCATTATTCCTAGCATTCAGTATAATGACTCCTCGCTCAGGCAACAGGGGATTGTAACTTGCTTTTAACTCTGATTGCATTATTATTGCTTTTTTGAAGTCATTTTATTCAATGTTATATCTCTGTGTTCCCATTTTGATGGAAGATTTCTGTATAACTACAGTATGTGGGGTTTCTAGATTACTGTATGTCATACAAATTATAGATTTTCATTTTGGTTTGTTAATCTAAGCAAAATTATTAGATTCATAAATAATAATGAATATCAAAATACAAGCATTTTTGCCTATATTAGGAATTCATAGAGTATAGCTAAATAGTTAAAGACCTGTTGGGCTATGTGCACATGACATCTTTTCCAGGTGAATTGTGCCTGAATTCTTGATAAATTGCCTAAAAATGCTAAAAAATAATTAATTTATTGACTGCAAAATGTAAGTACGGTAACTTGCTGCACAAATGTTCTGTATTTTTTAGTTCCCTTTAAAGAGAATCTGTCAGCTATGTAAGCTGAAGACAGCATGCTGTTAGGGCTCGGTCACACTCTCCGAGTTTCATGCGAGTCTCTTGGAGGAGACTCGGAATAGGAGCAGTGACCCTGAACAGGGTCACTTTTCCAGTCTGTTCCGAGTCTCGTCCGTCAAACTCGGATGACTGTGTCCGAGCCCTAAGAGTTAAAAAAACAAGTCAACTGTGCCTGTCTTATCAGTGTGTGTGCTATTGTTTACTTAGGCTGCTTTCACACTGTCAAATTTGCAAATCCGTGTCCGTCCGGTTTGAATCTGATGGCCACAGATCAGTTATGGCCTCCCAGGTTATCCTAAAGGGGCCGTCACACATTGCGATTTTGTGAGCGATCTCACGTACGATCTCAGTGGTGCGCGCTCCTGGACAACATCGTTGGTGAGGTGTTACATGTATATATATCATTCACGACGCAGCAACGATGTTATGTGCAGGTATCGTTCGCACAACCAGCGACCGATGCTTGTCAATGTTGTGAATAGGCGAAATCGTTAATGAGATCGTTATGGCAGTGTCACACTGAACGATGCAAGCAGATTGCATGATCGACATCGTCTGATTTGAGGTCCGGATCTCAAAACTGCGATGAACTAATCAGTCCACTTATCGCTTGTAAGATCGACGTGTCACACGTAACGATGATGTTAGAACAACGGAAAACCCGGGATGTTTCAGCAACATCGTTAAATATATCGTAGCGTGTGATGGCCCCTTAAGGCTGTGATATATGAGTCACTCGGTCGAGTGTTGGATCATTATCCCTGAGCGACCTTTCCGTGTCAGCAACTCCACACTACTGTCCTGAGAGGGAGAGGTCGTTCATGGTTAAGGATCCGACACTCGTCCGAGTGACTCGTATATCACACGGACAGTGTGTTTCCAGCCTAAGGGCACAGATTGGTCCTAAAGTGACCATCCGTGTGTGTCAGTTTTGTCAAGAATCCGTTAATGTCAGCTTTTTTCATGTACCGAGAAATGGAGACTGCTCTGTTTCTGGGCTTCCTTGAAAATCGCAGATACCAACTGGCAGATATGGATCCATTGGTGTCCGTATGAAATTATAATGGTGTAGCACCCCTGCTGGGGATTGCCACAGGACCCACCGGTGCAAGTAGAGACATACACCTTGGTACACACAGCACACAACACCTTCCACCCCAGACCTGGAGGGGGAGCTCTACTTTCTGCCTTAAGCAAGTTCCCCATTAAGGATCCAGGCCTGAGGGGAGGAGTCAGTTAGTCTGCACTCGGCAGTGAAGTGAGTAGTTATTCTGCTCTGAGCAGTGAAAAGAGCAGTTAGTTACAGTCAGACAGCCAAAGAGGAAGGTACTGGAAGGAGCTGGTTGCTGGGATCAAGCCAGGCCCGGACCAGGGAACACTGACCCAGCTGTGCTGCACCCTATCGGAGAGGGTCGGAGGCCAGTGGAGGAAGTAGGAGAAAAGAGGAAGGGAACAGACCTGGTTTCCCTTTAGCCCACCCGGACCCCGGAGTACGGTTCTGCTAATAGTCTAAAGTGTAGCAGAGAAAGCCCGGACAGACCAGGACGATCTAGTTCACGTGAGGGAAAAAATAAAAGACACTCAAACCTGACCAAGTATAGGACAGGGACCTAAGCAGAGAATAGGGATCCCACAGAAAGGTCCTCATTGTCTGTTATGGAATAGTACCCTGAGAGGGAGAAGGAGCGGCAAGTTCAGTTTCAGGCAGTATTTATCCCAATCACTGCACGCAATAACAGAGGAGGCCTCACAACTTTACAAGGTGAACGTCGCAAATTGCACCGAGAACCTGGTTACTCTCCTGGACTGTACCCGGTACCCGACATCAGTAAAAAGGTACTGAAACAAAGACTATTGTGTGTGTGAGTGCTTGCTTCACCGCCGCTGCCACAGTGTTCACTGCAGAGACGCTACAACGACTCCCCTCATCCACCCCACTGCCCTGAAGTAAAGCTCCACCTCTGGCGAGCTGTACTACTCTGAGCTGCACCTCCATCACCTCAGCGGCCGGCTGCAGCGCTGGTATCCACGTTACCAGGTACCACAGGTGGCGTCACATTACCATTCCCCCATCCATCATCATCATCCCCACCATCCCGCCATTGAAAACCCACCAGCCGTGATCCCCCATCGAAGTAACCATCAGTCCCGGTATCTGAGTACCCCCTACCCTGTCGACCGACTCAATGGAGCTCTATCAGATCCATTTTGCTGTACTGATCATGCTCAGAAGCAAGGTACAGCTCCTTCCACCCCTGTCTTTGCTAACTGATAACGGATTCGTTAAAAAAACATTCCATGGACATCCGTTGGCATCCTAACATGGGAGGCCATAACGGATCAGTGCCTATCAGTTTCAAAACACTTTGCAAGTATGTCAGTGGGACAGCAGCCTTAAACTAAAGGCTTTATCACTTGGTGATTTCCATTACAGGACTAAAATGTCATGCTCATGGAAGTCTGACACACCTCCTGCTGTGATTGACACATCACTGTCGATGCATAATGTCTATTGAGAGTCTGGTGTGGGCGGAGGCAGCCTAAAACTAAAAGCTTTGATTTAGTCAGAACGGCCAGAGCAAGTTATCTATGTGATACATAATTGGATTCAGGGTTTCTTAGCATACATTATGTTGCTGATAGATTCTCTTTAACTGCTTCTGGCTGAAAAAACCATTGAAATGGCTAAAATAAGTGACCTGACTATTAATATCACTATTAAAAAAAGTGAGGCCAGGGGCAAAGCTTCTGCTAAAATTGGCAGAAAGCCAACAAGGAAAATTGATGTTTTGCTGAAATGTCTTCTGCTTCAAAACCTGAGCAGGTACTGGTATGTCAGCACAGCTAAACTTTATCTCATTACAAACACGTTCCAGCTATAGTTCCTGTTACAGTGCTTTCAGTTCTACTGTACTCCCCTCCCCTCAAAGTGACTGCTATAAGATGAAAGGTAAAAGGTGTTGGTAATCTCCGATCTGCTCCTGGCATTTGTAATCACTCTGCAGTAGGGACAGTAGACTGTCTGTGATTACATGTCTCACACAGGAGGAAGCATGTTCTAAATTATTGTGTAGGGTTGTCTTTTTTTTCATTTATCATTTTTATTAATCTTTTGCTTATCAGAATAAACAAATAACATAGTCGAAAGTGGAAATCAGTTTCCAGTATGCAGAATGGATAACCAAAAAGTTATTATTAATACAATATATGCAATAATACCTAATATTAGTCCAACTAGCTAACATAGGAATACAACAACACAATACAAAACAAACATAATCAAAAATAAAACATATAAGAAGATCCTCCCAATACTTTATTCATATTATTCCCTTTTCGATGCAGTCCGGAGAAAAGGATCGTTTCTGAAAGAGTGACGAGAGACTCCAAGCTTCACGGTGCAGTCAAGCGTGCTTTGACACGGGAAACGTGCTGATGGATGCCTTTACTGTTTGAGCAGTGGTTTAATGTGATCTGAATTTTTTTACTGAATAAAGAAGACTTCCCTATGACGCTGGACTCTCTTCAATTTTTAATTTGTGCTGCTAGAAAAGCAACTAAAATGTCTGAGTTTTGCACAAACAAATGGACCATAAAAAACATGGGCAAGTGACCAGCTCCATAGGCTATAAGGCTATGTTCACACTGGGCCTTTTTGGTGTCGCATTTTTTTTTTAAACTGCACCAAAAACGGATCAGTCAAAACGTCTGCCAGCAAAGTGAATGGGATTGTCAATTTGCTGTGCAGACGTCAGCGTTTTTTGAATACTGCGTTAGAGGTGCAGAAAGCGCATCCAGAAAATAATGAGCATGTCAACTAGAGCACCGTTTTTCTGGTCATCAAATGACTTACCCTTCCCACGGTAAGCTTTGGTGAAGTCTTCCTCCTGGGCATTAGCAGGACCTGTGGGTACAGTACTGACAGGACCTGCCCATGTGACTCAGCCTGAGCATCACATGATGCAAGGTCCTGTAAGTATTCATACTACCTACAGGTCCTGTCAATGCCCGGGAGAAAAACATCACCAGAGCTCACCATGGGATCGCTGGGGAGGGTAAGAAAGTGTGTCTGTCTGTCCGTATGCCCTGAAAATGGAGCGAAAAGGCAGTGGAAACGGATGATGCATTTGTGATGCTTATTTGCAAAAGGAGGTTCTGTTTTTTGGTGTAGAAACTGCACCAAAAGCGGATCAATAAAAAACAGGCACAAACGCTTTGTTTGAATGCGGTCTATGGAGTTTGTGTCCTATCTAGAGTGTGTACATGCAATACAGATGTCTGAATGAGGTCTATGGAGTTTGTGTTCTATCTAGAGTGTGTACATGCAATACAGATGTCTGAATGAGGTCTATGGAGTTTGTGTTCTATCTAGAGTGTGTACATGCAATACAGATGTCTGAATGAGGTCTATGGAGTTTGTGTTCTATCTAGAGTGTGTACATGCAATACAGATGTCTGAATGAGGTCTTTGGAGTTTGTGTTCTATCTAGAGTGTGTACATGCAATACAGATGTCTGAATGAGGTCTATGGAGTTTGTGTTCTATCTAGAGTGTGTACATGCAATACAGATATCTGAATGAGGTCTATGGAGTTTGTGTTCTATCTAGAGTGTGTACATGCAATACAGATGTCTGAATGAGGTCTTTGGAGTTTGTGTTCTATCTAGAGTGTGTACATGCAATACAGATGTCTGAATGAGGTCTATGGAGTTTGTGTTCTATCTAGAGTGTGTACATGCAATACAGATGTCTGAATGAGGTCTATGGAGTTTGTGTTCTATCTAGAGTGTGTACATGCAATACAGATGTCTGAATGAGGTCTATGGAGTTTGTGTTCTATCTAGAGTGTGTACATGCAATACAGATATCTGAATGAGGTCTATGGAGTTTGTGTTCTATCTAGAGTGTGTACATGCAATACAGATATCTGAATGAGGTCTTTGGAGTTTGTGTTCTATCTAGAGTGTGTACATGCAATACAGATGTCTGAATGAGGTCTATGGAGTTTGTGTTCTATCTAGAGTGTGTACATGCAATACAGATGTCTGAATGAGGTCTATGGAGTTTGTGTTCTATGTAGAGTGTGTACATGCAATACAGATGTCTGAATGAGGTCTACCACGATGCTTTTCGCACGCACATGAGATGTACACAATGCTTCTTTTGTGCTCAGTTTAATGTCATAAGTGTTTGATACCAGCTGTGTGTTTGAATGCAAACTATTCAATCATTTCCTTATACACTGCATGCCATGTACAATAATTTGTCTATCGCTGAGTCAAAAAGTATTTTAATACCACATATTTATTGGTTTAGTTCAAAGGATATTTAAAGCTGTGATCTCAGTCTGCATTGTAAGCCTTTTATTCTGATTATTGGCTTACTATCCATAATTACTGTTCAGAAAAGAATCTGAAAAGCCGTCTAGAGCATTCAAGCTGGTTCTAATTCCTATAGCTTATTTTAGAGGTGTTGGCAATACACTTACCCTAAATAGGTGCAATTCTCCCCAGCAAACTAACTATACTACATGACGGTTCAGCTCAAATTTAAACAAATATGTATATTGAACTTGTGTGCTGTCCGTAGGGCACCTGCTCTTCTGCGCTACACTCCTCCATTATGACAGTGACATGTTAGTCAAATATCTATTCAAAACACAGCTTTAACAGGTGTCAGCACATGTAATGATTTATGAATAATTTGTATGCATTTGCGTAGATTAAAGTGGTTTTTCCCACAGACAAAGTTTATTTTAAAGTTCATTTTAATAAATAGATCTTGGAATAATTATAATAATTTCCACTACTGGATGTGTGAATGTGGTCATAAAAAATGTTCCTGTGCTGAGATAATCTTATATATGTGTCCCTGCTATGTACTGTGTAATGGATGTGTCTGACTGTACAGGGACATGGTCTGATCATACCACGTCACCTGTGTTGAGATAATCATTTATGTGTGTCCCTGCTATGCACTGTGTAATGGATGTGTCTGACTGTACAGGGACATGGTCTGATCATACCACGTCACCTGTGCTGAGATAATCTTATATATGTGTCCCTGCTATGTACTGTGTAATGGATGTGTCTGACCATAGAGAGACATGGTCTGATCATACCACATCTCCTATGCTGAGATAATCTTATATATGTGTCCCTGCTATGTACTGTGTAATGGATGTGTCTGACCATACAGGAACATGATCTGATCATACCACATCTCCTGTGCAGAGATAATCTTATACAGTGCCTACAAGTAGTATTCAACCCCCTGCAGATTTAGCTGGTTTGATAAGATGCCAATAAGTTAGAGCCTTCAAACTGCAAACGAGAGTAGGATTTATTAACAGAAGCATAAATCTTACAAACCAAAAAGTTATGTTGCTCAGTTACATTTTTATAAATTTTAAACATAAAAGTGGGGGTCAATTATTATTCAACCCCTAGGTTTAATATTTTGTGGAATAACCCTTGTTTGCAAATACAGCTAATAATCGTCTTTTATAAGACCTGATCAGGCCGGCACATGTCTCTGGAGTTATCTTGGCCCACTCCTCCATGCAGATCTTCTCCAAGTTATCTAGGTTCTTTGGGTGTCTCAGTGGACTTTAATCTTGAGCTCCTTCCACAAGTTTTCAGTTGGGTTAAGGTCAGGAGACTGACTAGGCCACTCCAACACCTTGATTTTATTCCCTCTTGAACCAGGCCTTGGTTTTCTTGGCTGTGTGCTTTGGGTCGTTGTCTTGTTGGAAGATGAAATTACGACCCATCTTAAGATCCTTGATGGAGGAGCGGAGGTTCTTGGCCAAAATCTCCAGGTAGGCCGTGCTATCCCATGGATAGCGGACCAGATGGCCAGGCCCCTTGGCTGAGAAACAGCCCCACAGCAGGATGCTGCCACCACCATGCTTGACTGTAGGGATGGTATTCTTGGGGTCGTATGCAGTGCCATCCAGTCTCCAAACGTCACGTGTGTGGTTGGCACCAAACATCTCGATCTTGGTCTCATCAGACCATAGAACCTTGAACCAGTCTGTCTCAGAGTCCTCTAAGTGATCATGAGCAAACTGTAGACGAGCCTTGACATGACGCTTTGAAAGTAAAGGTACCTTACGGGCTCGTCTGGAACGGAGACCATTGCGGTGGAGTACGTTACTTATGGTATTGACTGAAACCAATGTCCCCACTGCCATGAGATCTTCCCGGAGCTCCTTCCTTGTTGTCCTTGGGTTAGCCTTGACTCTTCGGTCAAGCCTGGCCTCGGCACGGGAGGAAACTTTCAAAGGATGTCCAGGCCGTGGAAGGCTAACAGTAGTTCCATAAGCCTTCCACTTCCGGATGATGCTCCCAACAGTGGAGACAGGTAGGCCCAACTCCTTGGAAAGGGTTTTGTACCCTTGCCAGCCTTGTGACCCTCCACGATCTTGTCTCTGATGGCCTTGGAATGCTCCTTTGTCTTTCCCATGTTGACCATGTATGAGTGCTGTTCACAAGTTTGGGGAGGGTCTTAAATAGTCAGAAAAGGCTGGCAAAAGAGATAATTAATCCACACATGTGAAGCTCATTGTTCTTTGTGCCTGAACTACTTCTTAATACTTTAGGGGGACCAAACAGAATGCTGGTGGTTTGAGGGGTTGAATAATAAATGACCCTCTGAATTAACTTTTAACGCTTTAAAAATAAATAAATAAATAAATAAATTTTTGTGGCACTGCATTTCCCACTTCCAGGCTGATCTACAGTCCAAATGTCACAATGCCAAGTTAATTCCGCATGTGTCAACCAGCTAAATCTGCAGGGGGTTGTAGGCACTGTATATGTGTCCTTGCTATGTACTGTGTAATGGATGTGCCTGACCATACAGGGACATGGTCTGATCATAGCACATCACCTGTGTTGAGATAATCTTATATATGTGTGTCTGCAATGCACTGTGGAATGCATTACAGAGACACATATATAAGATTATCTAATAAGATTATATGACCATACAGGGACATGGTCTGATCATACCACATAGCCTGAGCATGGAAGGACTGTTCATACATTACAGCACAGAATCACAGCTGATTCTTTGTGTGAGTTAAAACATTTCACTGCCTGTTTAAAAAAAAATGTTTTATCTCAAAGAAAGAATTATTTGTGACCCCATGCTGTAATGTCTGTATGCTCTATTTCATCCTCCCCTGCCCAGGAGATATGGTATAATCAGACCATGTCCCTGTACAGTTAAACACGACCATTACACAGTAAATACCGTAGGTGTGACACATATAGAAGACTTATCTTAGCACCAGGACAGTTTTATTTTAAACACATCCAATTGTGAAATGTATTATTATTCCAAGATCTTTTGATGAAAATGAACTGTTAAAATGATATATTCCAAATATTAGCTGATGGCATTGCTGTCACTTGCCAAGTATATTTTTTTCAAGTGCAATTTGAAGACGTAGAGTGTGCAATGCTTCATTATACTATTATATTCATGTAGATGAATAAATGAGAAAAGGTCGTGCACCAATATTCCTATATGGATTCAACTTAAAATGATCATCCAGGGTTTGCTGGATAATGGGACAGGTGTATGAGCCAATAGATCTACAGGCGGTGCTCTGCTAAATAGTTGGGAGTCTGGTTATATCGGAAAAATGGAGGAAAACAGCGGCATTCACCAATTGTATTTAACACTTCTTCTTTATTACATTTAATAAAACAGTTGCAGGCAGGCGGTCAGGATGTGGAGCGTCATGTACGGACGACAGAAGGTTCACGTTACACCATTGTATCTACTAGTCCATTACCTACAGTAGCGAAAAACAGCCGGCATCAGTAAACAGCCTCCATGTTCTGCTGGAGCTCGGAAGCCTTTTCTACAGGCCTTTTATCCCTTTCAAACAATACTGCTACTGGAGAATACCTTAAATAACGTGGCATTTGAAAGAGTATGCCACAACGTTTTTAATGTTATATTCGTATCTTTAGCTAAAATTGGTAACATATGTGGGACCCCTGGAACATGACGCCCTGTTGAGCCTGACCACACATGCTTGGCCAGCTCTTAACCAGGTATATAGCAGAGGTGTCTGTTAGAGTGGCTAGTGTTCTAGGCTATGCCGCTAGGAATCTTTGATATGTTTCCTCCAGTATGTAATTTGTTTTAACATTTTTGTTTATTCTGTAAAAAGTCCGAGATACTGAATATTGTATTAATAAAATGTTCTATTATATAGAGTAACTACAAAAAGAGAAACCATTTGAGTTTATTGCACCGTTACATACATTAGTATAATTTGTTTTTATTGAGTTTTCCCTGGGGGGTAAGGAGTTTTGTTTAAATAAAAAGCAAAAACATTGCAACAGATTCCTAAGTAATCCGACACCAGCAATCATGTAGGGGCTGAGTCCATGATTCCAACGATATGTCACTTACTAAGAATTTTGAGAAAGAAAGACCAGTCCAGGAATAGAAAGAAGCAAAATTGTCTGATAAGATATATTACAAATCTGCTCATTTTTATGTGTACTACTGGTGTATGAAATAAAAATTAAATAGTCACGTTTTAAAGATTGATATGACTTCTGCAGTGATGCTCCCAATAAAGTGGCTGTATTACAAGACAGGGCATCATAATGTAATATATTTGGATGTTTCTATATAATCTTGGACTCTAGAGCATGTGAGCCCTATCTTCCCTGTTGTAAATGGATAGATGAATTGTTGGATAACTGGCTTGTTAGAGAAATGGGTGGATAGTATACTGACTGCAGTTTTTTTTCGCGGCCGCACCTGCCGCAAGTGCAAAACCGCACTTGCCGCACCTGCCGCAAGTACGCCTATACTTTGCATGGCGTTTACCGCAACCGCACCGCAAGTGCAGCCGGTATGCGGTAATCGCGGCAGATGCGTTTTTTTCACCGCATCTGCCGCGAATTTCAAAAAACGCTTATGTGAAAGGGCCCTTAGGGCCTTTTCACATCAGCAGTAATTGCTGATCGCGGCAGTTGCGGTGAAAAAAACGCAACTGCCACGGTTACCGCATAACAGCTGCACTTGTGGTTCACTTGCGGCAAGCCCCATGCAATGTCTATGGGGCTTGCGGTAAGTGTGCGGCAGGTGCGGGAAGTGCGGTTTCGGCAAGTGCCGAAACCATAACTATACCGCACTTGCCGCAAGCCCCATAGACATTGCATGGCGCTTGACGCAAGTGAACCACAAGTGCAGCTGTTATGCGGTAACCGCGGCAGTTGCGTTTTTTTTCACCGCAACTGCTGTGATCAGCGATTACCACTGATGCGAAAGGGCCCTTAGACTGATTATTTTTATGCTTTATATGTGATGAGGGGGTATACATAGACAAGCATAACAATTATGAACAATACAAGGCCTACACAGGTACAGGAGGAGAGAGGACCTTGCCTGCAAGGACTCACAGTCTACAAGGGGTGGGTGAGGATACAGTAGGAGAAGATAGAGCTGGTCGTTTGGTGGACTGAGGATCACTGCAGGTTGTAGGCTTGTCGGAAGATGTGTGTCTTCAGGTTCCTTTTGAAGATTTTTACAGGTAGGTGAAAATCTGGTGTGTTGGAGCAGAGCGTTCCAGAGTATAGGGGAAGCATGTATGCGGTTGTGGGAAGAAGAGATAAGAGGGGAGTAGAGAAGGAGATCTTGAGAAGATTGCAGGTTATGTGTAGGTGAGTTCCAGGAGACCATGTCATAGATATGTGGAGGGGACAGGTTGTGGATGGCTTTGTATGTCATGGTTAGAGTTTTAAACTGGTGTCTCTGGGCAATGGGAAGCCAGTGAAGGACTTGACAGAGGAGAGGCTGGAGAATAGCAGGGAGACAGGTAGATTAGTCATGCAGCAGAGTTTAGTATAGATGAGAGGGGTTCAAGAGTGCTAGAGGGGTATCCAGAGAGTAGAAGATTGCAGTAGTTGAGGTGGGAGAGAGATGAGGGTGTGCACGAGTGTTTTTGCAGTTTCTTAGTCAAAGAATGTATGGATCCGGGAAATATTTTTAAGTTTAAGTCTGCAGGAGATGGTAAGGGCTTAGATATGTGGCTTGAAGGACAAGGCACAGTCGAGGATTACCCCGACGAATCAAGCACGCGGGATTGGGGAAAGTGAAAAGCCATTGACTTTGATGGATAGGTCTGGTGGTATAGTAGAGTGCGATGGGGAAAAGATGATTAATTCTGTTTTGTCCATGTTCAGTTTTAGAAAGTGAACAGAAAAGAAAGATTAAACAGCAGGCAGATATTGTGGGATTTTGGTTAGTAAGAAGGTGATGTTAGGTCCAGAGAGGAAGATCTGCGTGTCATCAGCGTAGAGATGATACTGAAAGCGGTGAGACTCTTATGAGCTGTCCCAGGCTGAAGGTGTAGATAGAGAAAAGCAGGGGTCCAGAACTGAACCTTGGAGAACACCGACATATAGGGGGTGAGATGAGGTGCTGGCATGGGAGAGGGAGACGCTGAATATCCGGCTTGTTAGATATGAAGACATCCAGGATAGGGCCAAGTCTGTGATACCAAGAGATGAAAGAATCTGTAGCAATAGGGAATGATCGACTGTGTAAAAGGCAGAAGACAGGTCCAGGAGGAGGAGGATAGAGTAGTGTTGCTTTTGGTGGTTAGTAGGTCATTGGTGAATTTAGTAAAGGCAGTTTCAGTTGACTGATGTATCTTCCGGATTTTCATTTTTGGATTGTGCAGATTTCCTACTGAAAAAGGGTTAACCACAGAATTATTAGACAAATGCTGGCCATATGCAGAGCTGATGTTACGGCTCGCAGGCATTCCGCTCCACATGCGTAGTACGGCGGTATGAATTTACTGTGGCGAAGATTTATGAGAGAGGTGCAGAGAACGCTGAATGTTAGGCCGGATCACATCAGAACTGTACTGTCGGTTGTTTTCCTCACTAGCATCAGGTCGTATAAGTTGTGAGATAATCATTGTGCATTTAGTCCAAGTGTGTTACGTTACACAGCATGAGAATATGAGCATCTCGCCATCTGGCTTCTAGAAAGAATGTTACTGTAAATATTGGAATGGCTTTTGCTGAAGATATTTGCAATTTGAAACATGACAAGTATTTTGTTCATTGCGGGTTCCTCTTAATCATAAGCAGAAATTCTTATTAACATGTGATTAAGGCAAGGTTTTATGTAAACAAAGATTTCTATTATTCCCTCTGTTTTTTTCTTGTTTTTTTCACTCGCTGATCTTCATAGGGCAAACAGCGACCTACAAACAAAGAATGACTGTCGTCCTGCCTGACCAGGCTTGTACATGTGTTCTATGATGGGCCACTCATTTTAATGGCTGGTATTCACTTTCTCTACAGTGGCTATTACAAGGGAACGTATATGGCTATCTTCTGATTCTACCAGAGATTATTCTGATACCAGAGTCTGCATTCATCAGGTTATCATTTGGCAATCTTATATTAAAAAATGTCTTGTCGAGATGTGTCAGGCTTTTATATCGATGATTTGTCCTCACTGCAGTTTTAATGGACATTTCTCAGTAGGGATATGACTAGAGTTCGATGAGCATACCTACAGTTCGATAAGCAAAAATTGACATAAAGACATAAGTGTTGCCCCCCACTCCCTCCTCATTAATGTCTCCCTTCCTATTCTAATGTCCCCCATCCAAGACCCCTTCGTGGTGAATATGTTTTACATCCTCTACTAGTGTTCCCCATCCTAGGCCCCTTCCTGGTAAATATATCCCCCATCCTCGTCCTATTCTGGTAAATATGCCCCCCATATTGGTACATTTGCCCTCCATCCTTGTATATATTTCCCCATCTTGAGACCCTTCCTTGTAGATGTCCTCCATCATGGGCCCCTTTCTGGTCAAAGACACAGGGTGAGGAATCCCTGAAAAATGCTACAATCTGACCATCAAAAAGTTCACACAATTTCTGTAAAGATATGTATTCTTTATAGAACACAAGGATCAAACTTATTATAGTTTTAAGCTTTAATATAAGAAAAAATACAATGCTTACAATAAAAGGTGGAAAATATAAAGATTAAACAACACACGAATAAGCAAAACCTTTATAAAAGCGAAAGGGAGAAATAACAGAAATACTTAACTCTAAACAGGAATGTGTTTCTTCTTTTTCCTTGTGTCTCTATATTAAAAGGAACCTATCACTCGATTTATGCTGCCATCATCAATAAGATTCACTGGCTGGGGACCATATAGAGAAAAGTGACTAGTTCAATGCCATTCCAGATGGCTTTTCTGTGCACCACTTTAGTTATTGCCTGGTCTTTCCCACATATGTAAATAAGGAGGGGACTGTCAATCAATTAGAACGGTACAGGGAAAAAAATCAGCCCTTCAAAATGTTTTCTTTACGTTTCATGGAAAAACATGCCTGGTTGCAGTAGTGTAGGCAGACTCTCAGTAATGTCCATTTTTGTGGCAGCATGAATTGAGTGGCAGGTTCCTTTTTAGTACTTATGGCTAATATAAGATACAATGAAGTATAGTCTTTATGTGCTGCTTTATATAAGTGGCTTGAGACCCTATTCCCATGTAATTTTTTGTTTGTATTTTTAGAATATAAGCCAAGAATAATTTCTCAACACATTAATTAAAAATGGCGGAGACCTGGCAGTGGCATCCATCACTCACTCGTGCGATATAATAGACGCATTTATCGAATTCATTATAATCTTTGCAATAGCCTTTGAAGACTGATGCAGCTGTTAGGCTTGTGTCACAAGCATTCGTTGGTCATAAGTTATAATTTTGTCTATTTAGCATATACATCATGAAACGCTAGCAATGTGCACAGTTATTGGTTGCCTTAGGCCCCTGTCACATCAGCGGTTTTTGCCGTTCGCGGCAGATGCGGTGAAAAAAACGCATCTGCAGCGATTACCGCATAACCGCTGCACTTGCGGCAAGCCCCATACAATGTCTGTGCGGGCTTGCGGCAGGTGCAGCAAGTGCGGTATCAGCACTTGCGGCAGGTGCGGCCGCAAAAAAAACCGCGGCTGACCGCGTTTTTTTTCGCGGCCGCACCTGCCGCGAGTGCCGAAACCGCACTTGCCGCACCTGCCGCACACTTACCGCAAGCCCCATGGACATTGCATGGGGCTTGCCGCAACTGTGCCGCAAGGGCAGCGGTTATGCGGTAATCGCGGCAGATGCGATTTTTTCACCGCATCTGCCGCGAACGGCAAAAACCGCTGATGTGAAACGGGCCTTAGATGGATGCAGTTACACACGGGGGAAGGGTTTTTATGGAGAGTTTCTGCCCAAATCAAAGACTGGTACACAACTAGCCAAAGTGAAAGCGTTTTTATTCGTAGAAAAACACAAAATTACACTGGCGTTACAAGTACCATAAATATCACATCATAAAATACAGGATTGGTCCTTTAGGATAATTGGAGATAGTAACCCATCATACAGTGTCAGGGTATAACAGCCTAACAATGAGCTAGTGGATTGCTGGTAGTACTTAATATGTGCTAGCAATCCCCATATTGACCTCTATGTCAGTGCTATGCCTCTGTGCAAAAATGAGAAGGAGGAGAGATGTACTCCCCAGGCACAGAAGGGTCAAAGGGGTATGCACATACAGATATCACACTCACCCATGTTGCTTGTAACCTGTGATGGGAAGGGGACGCCCCGACGCGTTTCCCTCTTAGCGAGCTTCCTCAGGGGATGCAGTACAATAAGAAAATAAAAAGGTAGCACTAATACCCAATAGGCTGATTACATGCGGACACTAATACATATGTGATGGTTCTAATAAAGACATAGCTTATTGGATGCTGGTTTTTCCTTTCCATTTTCTTATAGATTTAAAAGTCTGGATAGAGAATTCTATCAACCTTTGATGAGCATTATCTCTATTTCTCCTACCTCGATATGTGATACCTTTTTGTATTTTTTATGGATGTCATTCTTGCATTTCCATGTTACAAATGGTATACCACGCTGGGTAACTTTTTTTTATTGAACGCCATTGGATTTGATACATTAATTGTTTTTTTAAGTGAAACATAATCCGTAATAACAGTGGAGTTATAGATTTTTCGGTAATGTTCTCTTGAAGGTAGCCTGTTTTACCATCATATGAGACTGATTATGTTCTGCAGATGGTACAATTCATTTTATGTGCAAATATTACTTGTAATAGTTATTATGTAACAGAATTTTTCTTTCAGTATAAAAAGCCCATGAGAAAACCATGAATCAGTCTGTGACAGAGACTTGCCCATCCTATGTGTTTCCTCTTAGTTCTGTGCAGAATGTCTTTCCGTAGAGCAGGTTATGGCGGCCATGTGTGCGGACCAGAGACGTGTCATAAAGAAATAACTTAGAACAAGCTATTTCTATTTTCCTATCACGTCTTTGATGAAAGTGTCATCTAAAGCATTGATGGCTTATAGGTGTCTCTAGTTTCGAATGAATGTGCCAAATTGAGGTTTAAAAGTAGCCTCAAACTATTCAGCATCTCTCACTTGTGTAATGTTGCAAGTACTTGGCTGACGGAGGCAGCACATCCCGCTCATTGTATCTGGCCTTTGAGTCCCCAAATGTCACGGACTCTCTTGAGGTTTGGACAGTTAAGAGCAGGTGAACTTCACAGGTCTTTGGAGATATGAAGTTACCTTAAAACTAACAATTTTTGTTGAAAATCCACCAAAAGTGTATGATTAAAATGTATACATAAGCATGTACCGATCTAGGCGGGAAAGGGTATCTTTTTATAAGTGTTCTTTCTGTTGTCCTTGTCCGTTTTTAACTTTCTACTTGGCTCAGGTTTAGCTTATGAAGCCCAGTCATATCACAGTGTGTTAATACTAAATCTCCTGGCTCCAACCTAGGCCGACAGCTGCAGCCTCCAAGTGCGTTTTCAAAGTATTCTGAAATATTACATGCCATACTTTGGTTTGACAGAGTTGATGAACTTTGTTGTGGTCTCCGAAATGTCTGCGACCAGATTTAGAAAAGCCACCTCAGCTAAAACACACGTTTGATTGAAAGCATAATTTGCTGCGATCTGTACTCTTGTATCATTGCCTACATGTATTTTATAGTAGCTCTAATAGTTTCATAAAATACTATTTGTTCTGGGAAATGTTCTGATAAAAGAGAGATGTCTGATCACAACTCCGTCAAGTGTGAACTGACTGATCGTTGTGAGGTTATTAAGATTTCCAGTATCCAGCATATTTTGCTGCCGTAAGATGATGCCAGATATTCATGTAATGGAATTTCATATACAGGCTTCTTTTGCCTAGTAGGGCCCTAATAGGACTTAAGGATGTGACAACCATATTAAGGCACAAAAATACTGATGCAAAGCGCCTATTACGTACAGTGCCTTGTGAAAGTATTTGTCCCCCTTGAACTTTTCAACCTTTTGCACATTTCAGGCTTCAAAAGTAAAGATATAAATTCTAATTTCTTTGTGAAGAATCATCAAGTGGGACACCATCGTGAAGTGGAACGAAATTCATTGGATATTTTAAACTTTTTTAACAAATTAAAAAACTTAAAAGTGGGGCGTGCAATATTATTCGGCCCCCTTGAGTTAATACTTTGTAGCGCCACCTTTTGCTGCGATTACAGCTGCAAGTCGCTTGGGGTATTTCTCTATCAGTTTTGCACATCGATAGACTGAAATTCTTGCCCATTCTTCTTGCAAAACAGCTCGAGCTCAGTGAAGTTGGATGGAGAGCGTTTGTGAACAGCAGTTTTCAGCTCTTTCCAAAGATTCTCGATTGGATTCAGGTCTGGACTGTGACTCAGCCATTCTAACACTTGGATACGTTTATTTTTTAACCATTCCATTGTAGATTTTGCTTTATGTTTGGGATCATTGTCTTGTTGGAAGATAAATCTCCGTCCCAGTCTTAGGTCTTTTGCAGACTCCAACAGGTTTTCTTCCAGAATGGTCCTGTATTTGGCTCTGTCCATCTTCCCGTCAATTTTAACCATCTTCCCTGTCCCTGCTGAAGAAAAGCAGTCCCAAACCATGATGCTGCCACCACCATGTTTGACAGTGGGGATGGTGTTTTGAGGGTGATTAGCTACTTTGCTTTTACTCCAAACATATCATTTTGCATTGTGTCCAAAAACTTTATTTTGGTTTCATCCGACCAGAACACCTTATTCCCCATGTTTGGTCTCTCCCAGGTGGCTTGTGGCAAACGTCAAATTAGACTTTTTATGGATATCTTTGAGAAATGGCTTTCTTCTTGCCACTATTCCAGAAAGGCCAGATTTGTGCAGTGTACGATTGTTGTCCTATGGACAGACTCTCCCACCTCAGCTGTAGATCTCTGCAGTTCATACAGAGTGATCATGTGCATATTGGCTGCATCTATGATCAGTCTTCTCCTTGTTTGAGATGAAAGTTTAGAGGGACGGTTGGGTCTTGGTAGATTTGCAGTGGACTGATACTCCTTCCATTTCAATATGATCGCTTGCACAGTGCTCCTTGAGATGTTTAAAACTTGAGAAATCATTTGTATCCAAATCCAGCTTTAAACTTTGCCACAACAGTATCTCGACCTGCCTGGTGTGTTCCTTGGTGTTCATGATGCACATTTAACAGAACCCTGAGACTATGACAGAGCAGGTGATTTATACGGAGACTTGATTACACACAGATGGATTCTATTTATCATTACCAGTCATTTAGGACAACATTGGATCAGTCAGAGATCCTCACTGAACTTCTGGAGTGAGTTTTCTGCAATGAAAGTAAAGGGGCCGAATAATATTGCACACCATCACTTTTCTGTTTTTTATTTGTTAAAGTTTAAAATATCCAATAAATTTCGTTCCACTTCACGATCGTGCTCCCACTTGTTGTTGATTCTTCACAAAAATATTAGAATTTATATTTTATGTTTGAAGCCTGAAATGTGGCAAAAGGTTGAAAATTTCAAGGGGGCCAAATACTTTCACAAAGCACTGTAGCTGTCCTGATTACTATATTTATTCCCTGTGTTAAGTTAGTGTTGTAGAGTTTGGACTTTTTCTTAGAGGTGTTTACAAGATAGTCATATTGGAGATATGGGTTTCACTTGTGGAACTTGAATCTATTTTCCACTGTTATGAGTGAAGAGGTGGGCACTTGTACTCGTAATGTGTCGTAAGAGTCTCGGAGGGTCCAACTCTTGTAGCAAGTATAATGAAAGTCAATGGGGAACTCAAATATTTTTCTAGAAGATCGTCCAAAAAAATTCTCGTGTTTAACATTGACTTTCATTATTCTTGGTACTTGATTGAAAGCCGTACCAGCATCTGACTGGTCGTTACGAGCAGGGCTGTGGATTCGGTAAGGCTGCCTTCACACTGGCAGCCGTTTTGATCTGTGTGGTTCAACCGCAACAGCATGCCAACAGATCAGTTTTCTGCCCCATTGTCTTTCATTGGGGACTGAAAACATTTACATGGGCATTCTGGTGTCAACGTTTTGCAGTGGATCCTTGTGGATCCACGGCAAAACACAGTTTCCATGGAGACCAAAAACGTACTTGCTATGCAGTTGTTAATGACACTCCCCCAAGGCATGTCAATAATCCTAGGGATCCATGAAAATTATGCAAACGGATCCAGTTTGCCTATTGCATGGGAATCCGTGGGCATACATGGTTTTCCTGTATGCCCATGGATTTCAAAAGCCTTTGACTCCAACTCCGACTTGTCAGTTTCCCTGAATCCAACTCCAACTCCACCAAAATGCACACAGACTCCAACTCTGCAACTCCGACTCCACACCCCATGTGTACTGTTGGTAAGCCAAACCTCCAACTCTGACTCCTCAATTTTCCTGAATCCAAATCCACCAAAATGGACACAGGACTACGACTCCAAATCTACAGCCCTGGTTACGAGTACTGAGCACTTGCTCATCACAAGTGGCCAAGTTTGAATGTGACAAAAATCTGCAGGATATAAAATCTCATTTTAAGGAAACCATACTATAGGTATGATGGTCTCTTCTTAGAAATATAGCTTGTTTTATATGTATGTGTTAATATTTTATGTGGATAAACTTAACCTGTGAAATACCCAGTGTCCTCTATCTAATGTGTATTTTTACTTGCTACAGTCTCTTCCATCCATAGGCTTGAATAAGTTAAGAAAATCAACCTTATTCAGCATTCCTTGTTCAGCGTCCGTTTTCCTCTGCTCCTCCCAATGATTGTTTGCCGATGGCGGTGATGATGTCATAACCACTACAGCCAATGTAGACTGGACTGTAGACCTACGCAGGGTGTCAATGAACCCAGTGATTGGCTGTGGTGGTCACATGTGCTGGAGTCGTGATGTCACCACTTCAGCCAGTAAACAATCACTGGAAGCAGCAGCGGAGAGTCGGTGCTGGAGGAGGGGTTGATAAATAACAATCTTTTTAGCATTTTTAGGTAGCATAAGTCTATCAACTAACAAAACATGAAAACGATAAACCTCTTTAATAAAAATTATATTTGCTTTGAATCTTCTACTTTTGCATTAATCTTCTAGATTACTTTGTGGAATTTTTGTGTTCAGCTTAACTTGAAGTAGCAGCAGAGAGCACATACAAAAAAATGTTCCTATCTTGCAAAGTTTTTGTTTCCAATATTGATCTTTTCTTTTTATTCGGTTGTTTTCATGTGATTAATCTATTTTTGTAACTTTCATTTCTAGGATGGCACAAAGCAGAAGCGAGAACGAAAGAAGACTGTATCATTCAGCAGTATGCCAGCCGAGAAAAAGATCAGCAGTGCAAGCGATTGCATCAATGCAATGGTTGAAGGTTCAGAACTGAAAAAAGTCCGGTCCAACTCCAGGATCTATCACAGATACTTTCTTTTAGATGCAGACATGCAATCTTTGAGGTGGGAGCCTTCAAAGAAAGATTCTGAAAAAGCTAAAATAGACATTAGATCTGTAAAAGAGGTCCGAACTGGAAAAAATACCGATATTTTTCGTAGCAATGGAATATATGACCAGATTTCAGAAGACTCTGCTTTTTCTATAATATATGGAGATAATTATGAATCCTTAGATCTTGTTGCAAATTCTGCTGATGTTGCCAATATTTGGGTAACGGGTATACGGTATTTAATTTCATACGGGAAACATACTCTTGACATGATTGAAAGTTTCCAGGATAACATGCGGATGTCATGGCTTTCTCAAATGTTCAGGGAAGTAGATGAGGAGAATGCAGGTCAGGTGCCTCTATGTAAAGCAGTGCAATTTATAAAGAGATTAAACCCAGGTCTTAAAAGTAGCAAAATTGAATTAAAATTCAAAGAGTTGCAGAAATCAAAAGACAAAAGTCAGACGGATGTATCCCAAGATGAGTTTATTGAAGTTTTCCATGAACTTTGCACTAGACCAGAGATCTACTTTTTGCTAGTACAGTTCTCCAGCAATAAGGAATATTTAGACACGAAGGACCTCATGATGTTCTTGGAAGCTGAGCAAGGTATTGCACAGGTAACAGAGGAAATCAGCCTTGATATTATCAAGAAATATGAACCATCTAAAGGCCAGGAGAAAGGTTGCCTGTCATTGGATGGCTTTACAAATTATCTCGTGTCTCCAGATAGTTGTATTTTCGATCCAGAACACAAAAAGGTTTGTCAAGATATGACACAACCTTTATCCCACTATTATATAAACTCATCCCATAATACATATTTAATAGAAGATCAATTTAGGGGTCCTTCAGATATAACTGGGTATATTCGAGCTCTTAAAATGGGGTGCAGAAGTGTAGAACTGGATGTCTGGGATGGTCCAGATAATGAACCTGTCATTTACACTGGCCACACAATGACAACACAGATTGTTTTTCGGAGTGTCATTGACATCATTAACAAATATGTCTTCCATGCGTCGGAGTTCCCATTGATTCTTTGTTTGGAAAACCATTGTTCTGTTAAGCAGCAGAAAGTCATGGTTCAACACATGAAAAAAATCTTAGGAGATAAACTTTATACCACTCCTCCAAACGTAGAAGATGCCTACCTGCCATCTCCGGGACACTTTAAAAGGCAAAATAATAATAAAGACTAAAAAACTTTCCCCTGATTGTTCGGGGTTTGAAGGCGATGTTACAGATGAAGATGAAGGTGTAGAGATGTCGCAAAGGGTAGAGAAAGGAGAAGAGCAGCAAAACATAGTCCCTGTGAAGCGAATACAACTTTGCAAGGAGCTCTCTGACCTTGTAAGCCTTTGTAAGTCTGTTCAGTTCACAGATTTCCAGACCTCTTTCCAGAACCAGAAATATTGGGAAGTGTGCTCGTTCAATGAAGTGGCGGCTGGCAAATATGCAAATGAAAGTCCTGGAGATTTTGTCAACTACAACAAAAAGTTTCTGTCTCGGATATTCCCAAGTCCAATGAGAATAGACTCCAGCAACATGAACCCTCAAGATTATTGGAAGTGTGGTTGTCAAATAGTTGCTATGAATTTTCAGACTCCAGGTCTAATGATGGATCTTAACATTGGCTGGTTTCGACAGAACGGTAACTGTGGATTTGTTCTACGGCCTGCCATAATGCGCGAGGAAGTCTCTTTTTTTAGTGCAAACACAAAAGATTCGGTGCCTGGTGTTTCTCCTCAGCTTCTTCATATTAAAATCATAAGTGGTCAGAATTTTCCAAAACCTAAAGGCTCAGGAGCTAAAGGAGATGTTGTGGATCCCTATGTGTATGTTGAAATTCATGGAATACCTGCAGACTGCGCAGAACAGAGGACAAAAACCGTGCATCAGAATGGGGACAATCCAATATTTGATGAAAGTTTTGAGTTTCAGATTAATCTTCCAGAACTAACAATGGTTCGCTTTGTGGTGCTTGATGATGATTATATTGGAGATGAGTTTATTGGGCAATATACCATCCCATTTGAGTGTCTACAACCTGGCTACAGACATGTTCCTTTACAATCTTTAACTGGAGATATTTTGTCTCATGCTTCTTTATTTGTCCACGTAGCTATTACAAATCGCAGGGGTGGAGGAAAGCCTCATAAACGCGGTCTGTCTGTTAGGAAAGCCAAGAAGTCAAGGGATTATGCATCAATGAGGACATTACTGATAAAGTCCATTGATGAAGTCTTCAAAAACGCCATCCAGCCTATAAGAGAAGCCACAGACCTACGGGAAAACATGCAGGTAAGAAAACTATTAGGGTCAGAAACTAAACGTGTCCCTGACAGTGCATACGTATGAATATGTACATGCATTTCTAATCCATCTTTCTTCATTTTAAATGTTATGATTTTTCATTTCCATAAAAGCAACTTTTTGAAGGAGTTGTCTGAAATTAACTTTGGACACATGGATGACAGTCTCCCTTCACTATGTGAATGAAAGGAGATACATTTCTGCTTTGGCAGCCTTGAGCTATAAAAGGGAATCTGTCACCATATGTTTTCTACCTCAACTGAGAGCTGCGTAATGTTTGGGCATAACCTTGATTCTAACGATGTGTCACTTACCGAGCTGCTCGATGGAATCGGTAGTTCTAGGAGTTCTCTGACTGTTGAGCACTGTATAACCCCTTCCACATTACTGATCGGCAGCTTCTGCCCATGTACAGTGTAAACAGAAAACTGCAATCAGTGATGGGTTATACAGAGCTATGAATATGTAGGACTACATGGCAGCAGGATAACTAGTTCTCTAATGATAATCTCCTGGCGATAAAACAGTGATTTTACCAAAACTACATTAGCTGCTCAGTAAAGGACACACCTGGAATCAGGTTCTCTGACCTTTCATTGTGCTGCTCTCAGATCAGTTGGCAAAAACCTTTAATGTATGACATAGACAACTATCTGAAGGGCATCTAAAAAAAAGTATCACTTTGGCTTTCCACATTTAAAATTGTGTGCATCTGAAATTTAAAAAGGAGTTTCTCATATGAGACATCATCTTCACTTTAACGCTTCTGACAAAACTTATTGGGCTATGGATGCAGTGGTATAGTAATTTCCTAGTCTTTGTGCTTGAGAAGCCAATGTCATATGAAACAAATTGTAAACACATGATAGTTTAAGGCATATTAAGGTTTCATAGCAATTAAAGGGACTCTGTCAGGTCATTTTTCATTATCATACTAATAGCACCCTTGAATAGTACTTGAGCAACCTTTTCAGAATATGTAAAAATCGTTACTGTGCCCTTTGTAGTTCTCTTGCTATAAGCATCTTCACACTCAGCAGGTAGCTAGCTTCACTAGTCCGGCTCATTACTTTCGCTGCTTAATAGTTAGCAGTATGAAAATGTTCATTTATTATCCACTCCTTCCCAGGAAGCTATTCCCTCTCTCCCGCCTTTGCTCTGTGTCTCACTTTCATTTTCATTTTCCTGTGGTGCTTCTGAGGGTGAGGGGCAGGCAGAGGCTGCAGGCACATACCTAGCCTAGCTATCAGATATCAGATAAGGCAATCTCCTCCATTTGTTGCTCTGAACACAAGCCGTGCTGTCTATAAGTGATTCTGTGTGTTCATTTGAACTATTGTTTTGCTGCATACAAGGAGAGCAGACAAAAGGATATAGCCCCCATGTCAGTGATTTCTACCGAATTTCCCTTATGTGCAGTGCAGTGATGTCACTACATGAATATTCTTTCCTTGGGGAGTGTGCAGCAGAGAATTAAGTGATCACTCACTGTGATTGACAGATGGAATGAATCTCATTATTTGCAGTTTGCAGAGGATAGGGGATGAGTAAAAATAGAAGAATTACCGTATATACTCGTGTATAAGCCGACCCGTGTATAAGCCGACCCCCTACTTTTGCCCCAAAAATCTGGAAAAACCTATTGACTCGTGTATAAGCCGAGGGTGGACCCCAGCAGTGTGGTATACAGGCCCCCCAGTGGTATACAGGCCTCCCCAGTGGTAGTATACAGCAGCCCCAGTGGTAGTATACAGCAGCCCCAGTGGTAGTATACAGCAGCCCCAGTGGTAGTATACAGCAGCCCCAGTGGTAGTATATAGCAGCCCCAGTGGTAGTATACAGCAGCCCCAGTGGTAGTATACAGCAGCCCCAGTGGTAGTATACAGCAGCCCCAGTGGTAGTATACAGCAGCCCCAGTGGTAGTATACAGCAGCCCCAGTGGTAGTATACAGCAGCCCCAGTGGTAGTATATAGCAGCCCCAGTGGTAGTATACAGCAGCCCCCAGGGGGTCCCCAGCAGCCCCCTGGGGGTACACAGCAGCCCCTGGGGGTACACAGCAGCCCTTAGGGGGTCCCCAGCAGCCCCCTGGGGGTCCCCAGCAGCCCCCAAATGCTGGCACTCGCCCCCCCTTGCAAGGGCCCCCCGCTTCTCTTACCATCCCGGTCTTCTGATCAGCGCTGCTCCTCGGTGCTCCGCGGTGCTCCGTCCGTCCTGCTACATCCGGGATCCCTGGCCGTCGCGCGATGACGTCACATGCCTGCGACGGCCGGAGATCCCGGATGCAGCAGGACGGACGGAGCACCGCGGAGCACCGAGGAGCAGCGCTGATCAGAAGACCGGGATGGTAAGATAACCAGCGGGGGGGGGCCCTTACAAGGGGGGGCGAGTGCCAGCATTTGGGGGCTATATGCACTGCTTCCCCCTGTCGCTGATTGACAGGGGGAAGCAGTGCATATTTAATGAGCGGCCCCACGTGACGGGGCCGCTCATGCAGCAGCTCCCCCCCCGCCTCCTGCAGCCTCCACAGCCACCACACCATGGGCCCCCGTATAGACCCGTGTATAAGCCGAGGGGGAGACTTTTCAGCCCAAATTTTGGGCTGAAAAACTCGGCTTATACACGAGTATATACGGTACATAAATAGAGCTTCACCAGAAGAATTAGAAAATGATATCTGTGAAATATGGATTTTTCACCTGACTTTAAGGCTTTGATTGTTTGTTTAATCAGTGAATACTACTAATACTAAAAACCTCTTCTTGAATCTCAACCATCATGCCATAGATGTAAAGCAATATGTATGTTGCTCCAGGTGATAATGCTGCAGTTTCTAATTTCTTCTTGTTTATCTTTGGGTTTCCTATAACCAGATTTACTAAACCTTGAATATCAGTCATCAATAGAGCAGCATCACCAAAGACATTTTAAAACTTTGGCAAATCTAAAATATTTTACCAGACCGGGAATTTTGCCATGCAGTTCTTCTGGGGGATACTAAGTTTTCCATCATATCCCAAGAGATTCGAGTTGGAATAATCTGACTAAATTATGTTAATCGAGGAGAGGTCACATTGTTGGATTGGTGCCTATTATCTGGTCGCAGGCAGGCATTCTCCATATACTGAGCAGTCTGCCTTCTGTGACAGGTTCTCCTTTATACTCACTGCAGCCGTTTTAATACTGGTGACTGGAACATATTTCTGTTCTTAAAGTCTCACAATACTAACATGTGGTTTAAACAAATATTTAAGGATCCTGTTCTAATTCAATGGTCTGAAGTTTTGCTTTGTTTGAAAGAGGCGGACATTATTTTACTTTGACATGTGAAAGATCATCTGACTTTACTGCACACGCTTCGCTGCACTTCCCTGGAGTTAACCAAAAAAGCACACAAAAGAGAAATGTAGCGAAAGCCCGAAGGTTCCTAGAGATTAGAAACCATATTACGACGATGTTTCACTACTTTGGAATTAAATATGGACAGGTTTACTATAGAATTGAAAGAATACATTTGTTATCGGATTTAAACCTAGGACCCACAACAGTACTAACCATTATGGAACCGGACTGCCAAGTAGTGAAGCCCATACTGTTCATTAAAGGGGTTGTCCCGGCTTTTTGGATAATTTCTACATGTATCCAGGCTGCAAAATGTTGACAGTTTGTAATATACATCCTGTCAGCATTTTGCACGGTCGCCGAGATATCACCTATTTGTGTATGCAGGAGACCAACCAGGGAGCGTGTTTGTGTTGGAGCTTTCATGGAAATGCAGAACTGGACATTACGTCCAGACTTCTCCAAACACGCCCCTCCCCCAGTCTCAGTATGCCCTGCCACCCCCAGGCTCCTAAAGGCCGGCCCTAACCCCTAATGTGACCAACCACCCCCATTGCACACAGCGGTCCCTGCTCCACAGGGACAAATCCGCAGCTGTGTGAAGTAGATTGTGGCAGTGCAGGAGGGGACCACTGAATGTAAAGCAATATACTGTGTGTGGTCACCTAGTCGTCTTTGGCTGCGTTGTGCCCAGGTCCTGTCTATATCGCAGCTGCCATCTCTCTTTGCCCCGCTCTGTGCAGTGGAGCCAATGCTCTTCCTCTATGTATCCCTGCAGCACAAAGCGGGGCATAGCAAGCCAGCAGCTACGCTATAGACAGGACCGGCTCTCTGTGCAGTGCTGCCGGGTTGTCTATGCACAGAGAGCTGGCAGCTGCGGTCCTGGGCTCCACTGTACAGCTCTGCCAAAGAGGACTAGGTGAGTGCACACACTATATTGCTATACATTCAGTGGTCCCCTCCTGCACTGTCAGTGTGCAAAATCTACTTCACACAGCTGCGGATTCAGCACATTGTGTCAGTGGAGCGGGGGACCGCTGTGTGTAATGGTGCTAGGTGGTCACATTAGGGGTCTGAGCGGGCCTGTAGGAGCCTGGGGGTGGCTGGGCATACTAAGACTGGGGGAGGGGACGTGTTTGGAAGAGTCTGGGCGTAACATCTAGTTCTGTATTTCCATGAAAGCTACAACACAACACGCTCCCTGGTCGGTCTCCTGCAGACACAAATAGGTGATATCTCGGCGACAGTGCAAACTGTTGACAGGATGTATATTACAAACTGTCAACTTTTTGCAGCCTGGATACACATAGAAATTATCCAAAAAGTCGGGACAATCCCTTTAAGGTCCAATAAAATAAGCTTTGCCTAAGTTTAGTTTTTCCTCTATAATAGCCTTTTCTCTGTTATAACATAGATAGTATTTTATTTTTCTGTGCTGCAAAACTAAAGACGATCTTGAGATATTGTCAGTAAGTAAGCACTGACTAAATAAGTTTTTGGTGGCTCTTGGCACATTACCATTGTCATTATGTAGTAGGTTTACTTTGCAGGTTATCAATGCAATTTTTGACAACTATTTTCTGAGATTTATTACTGTGCTGTGTGCACAATAAATTAACTGGAAGCAGCCATCACAACTGATTGATTATATTGCCTGTTGGCTTTGTATCACAGGGTTTTTTCCTAATATATTTTAGTAAAATTTTACCAACATATGTGGGTGTCCAAATGAAATGTATTGAGTTAGGAAGAGCATATATATTGTATATGATGGCACTGTATGTGCTAGGCCAATATTTTATACATCTAGCATAGTTCTTGTGTTCACCTTCAAAATTGTGTCACTTTCTTCAGATTTAAATTACCGGTATTTGCTTCCTTAAAAATGTTTTGATTTTTTGCTTTAAGTGTAAATGTCTTCTTATTGAAAAAAAAGCAATACTGCACTGCTTGTTAATGATGGGTCACATAGCAGCTAAGATGATGCTTTTTTGTGCCATATGACTTATTTTCTCACATTTTTCTGTGCTATTTCAAAAACTGCATTTTATGGCTGCGTGGGATTGGCCAGCCGCTGATAGGGAGCAGTGCAATATGATTACAGAGAAGGGGCAAGATCAGAAATTGTGAGCTGTGTGGGGAGCCAGCAGCCAGATGACAGATCAGGGAATCTTGTGCCAAGGAAAAGGGAGAGAGTTTGCAGTGATCCTGACATTCTGACATTGCTCAGCAAGTGTGCAGTAATCTGAGCTAATCGGATATGTTGTTTCCTCACCAGGTGTAGTCAGCAGTGTAGGCCATTCCCCCTCTCTCTTATATGGATAAATGCCACATATTAACTGAAGATGGATCTGACTGATAATAAACATGTGTCTGCTTCCCACACAGTATAGTGGGGACACCTTGTGGAAGGTTTATGAATGGTTTTCAACCAGAATTTTCTTATGACGAATATATGAACATTTAATAAAATCACTTGCTCTACATTATTATTAAAAAAAGATTTAAATGGTGGTTACGCTTTAAAAATTAGTGTATGGAAATCTTTTTCACATTTAAAGAGAAACTATTATTTTTCCATTTTAAAATGAGTGGTGGCTTATATTTACTTTGAAATACCTTTTGTGGTATTGTTAAAGGAATCTACTTATATAATCCGCAGTTGGGAATTCGGGCGTTGTCGCCGAATCCCAACATGCTTTGCGGGACTGCGAGTGATGACGCGCAGCGTCATCACGAGCCGCAGACCCGCACTACTGTAAAAAAAAAAAAAAAAAAAGTTAATGCTCACCTCTCCCCGAGCCCCCGCCGTCTCCTGCCGTCTTCCTCCAAGCTTCCGGTGGCTGCCGCAGGCTCCCAGTGTGTGCAGAGCTCTTCTACTGCAGGTCAAGGACCTGTGGTGATGTCACAGTCACGTGACACCAGGTTACTCCATGGTAACCTGGTGTCACGTGACTGTGACATCACCGCAGGTCCTTGAACTGCACTAGAACAGCTCTGCACACACTGGGAGCCTGCGGCAGCCACCGGAAGCTTGGAGGAAGACGGCAGGAGACGGCGGGGGCTCGGGGAGAGGTGAGCATTAACTTTTTTTTTTTTTTAACCCCTGCCTTCCTGTTTGGAGACCTTTTACTGTACTGAGCATGCTCAGTACAGTAAATGTCTCCTCCAGCCTCACAGCCTCCCCATCCTCACTGCCTCCTCCAGCCTCAGTCTCCTCCAGCCTCACAGTCTCCTCCAGCCTCACAGCCTCCCCATCCTCACAGCCTCCTCCAGCCTCCTCCAGCCTCACAGCCTGCCCATCCTCAGCCTCCTACAGCCTCACACCCTCCTGCAGCCTCACAGCCTCCCCATCCTCACAGCCTCCTCCAGCCTCACAGCCTGCCCATCCTCACAGCCTCCTACAGCCTCACACCCTCCTCCACCCTCACAGCCTCCCCATCCTCACAGCCTCCTCCAGCCTCACAGCCTGCCCATCCTCACAGCCTCCTACAGCCTCACACCCTCCTCCACCCTCACAGCCTCCCCATCCTCACAGCCTCCTCCAGCCTCACAGTCTCCTCCAGCCTCACAGCCTCCCCATCCTCACAGCCTCCTCCAGCCTCACAGTCTCCTCCAGCCTCACAGCCTCCCCATCCTCACAGCCTCCTACAGCCTCCTCCAGCCTCACAGCCTCCCCATCCTCACAGCCTCCTCCAGCCTCACAGCCTCCTCCAGCCTCACAGCCTCCCCATCCTCACAGCCTCCTCCAGCCTCACACCCTCCTCCAGCCTCACAGCCTCCTCCAGCCTCACAGCCTCCCCATCCTCACTGCCTCCTCCAGCCTCACAGTCTCCTCCAGCCTCACAGTCTCCTCCAGCCTCACATCCTCCTCCAGCCTCACAGCCTCCCCATCCTCACAGCCTCCTCCAGCCTCACAGCCTCACAGCCTCCCCATCCTCACAGCCTCCCCATCCTCACAGCCTCCTCCAGCCTCACAGCCTCCTCCAGCCTCACAGCCTCCCCATCCTCACAGCCTCCTCCAGCCTCACAGCCTCCTCCAGCCTCACAGCCTCCTCCAGCCTCACACCCTCCTCCAGCCTCACAGCCTCCCCATCCTCACTGCCTCCTCCAGCCTCACAGTCTCCTCCAGCCTCACATCCTCCTCCAGCCTCACAGCCTCCTCCAGCCTCACAGCCTCCCCATCCTCACAGCCTCCTCCAGCCTCACACCCTCCTCCAGCCTCACAGCCTCCCCATCCTCACTGCCTCCTCCAGCCTCACAGTCTCCTCCAGCCTCACAGCCTGCCCATCCTCACAGCCTCCTACAGCCTCACACCCTCCTCCACCCTCACAGCCTCCCCATCCTCACAGCCTCCTCCAGCCTCACAGCCTCACAGTCTCCTCCAGCCTCACAGCCTCCCCATCCTCACAGCCTCCTCCAGCCTCAGTCTCCTCCAGCCTCACAGCCTCCCCATCCTCACAGCCTCCTACAGCCTCCTCCAGCCTCACAGCCTCCCCATCCTCACAGCCTCCTCCAGCCTCACAGCCTCCTCCAGCCTCACAGCCTCCCCATCCTCACAGCCTCCTCCAGCCTCACACCCTCCTCCAGCCTCACAGCCTCCTCCAGCCTCACAGCCTCCCCATCCTCACTGCCTCCTCCAACCTCACAGTCTCCTCCAGCCTCACAGTCTCCTCCAGCCTCACATCCTCCTCCAGCCTCACAGCCTCCCCATCCTCACAGCCTCCTCCAGCCTCACAGCCTCACAGCCTCCTCCAGCCTCACAGCCTCCCCATCCTCACAGCCTCCCCATCCTCACAGCCTCCTCCAGCCTCACAGCCTCCTCCAGCCTCACAGCCTCCCCATCCTCACAGCCTCCTCCAGCCTCACAGCCTCCTCCAGCCTCACAGCCTCCCCATCCTCACAGCCTCCTCCAGCCTCACACCCTCCTCCAGCCTCACAGCCTCCCCATCCTCACTGCCTCCTCCAGCCTCACAGTCTCCTCCAGCCTCACATCCTCCTCCAGCCTCACAGCCTCCTCCAGCCTCACAGCCTCCCCATCCTCACAGCCTCCTCCAGCCTCACACCCTCCTCCAGCCTCACTGCCTCCTCCAGCCTCACTGCCTCCTCCAGCCTCACATCCTCCTCCAGCCTCACAGCTTCCTCCAGCCTCACAGCCTCCTCCAGCCTCACAGCCTCCTCCAGCCTCACAGCCTCCTCCAGCCTCACAGCCTTCTCCAGCCTCACAGCCTCCTCCAGCCTCACAGCCTCCTCCAGCCTCACAGCCTCCTCCAGCCTCACAGCCTCCTGCAGCCTCACAGCCTCCCCATCCTCACAGCCTCCTACAGCCTCACAGCCTCCTACAGCCTCACAGCCTCCTCCAGCCTCACAGCCTCCCCATCCTCACAGCCTCCCCATCCTCACAGCCTCCTCCAGCCTCACAGCCTCCTCCAGCCTCACAGCCTCCTCCAGCCTCACAGCCTCCTCCAGCCTCACAGCCTCCTCCAGCCTCACAGCCTCCCCATCCTCACAGCCTCCTCCAGCCTCACAGCCTCCTCCAGCCTCACTGCCTCCTCCAGCCTCACTGCCTCCTCCAGCCTCACATCCTCCTCCAGCCTCACAGCTTCCTCCAGCCTCACAGCCTCCTCCAGCCTCACAGCCTCCTCCAGCCTCACAGCCTCCTCCAGCCTCACAGCCTTCTCCAGCCTCACAGCCTCCTCCAGCCTCACAGCCTCCTCCAGCCTCACAGCCTCCTCCAGCCTCACAGCCTCCTGCAGCCTCACAGCCTCCCCATCCTCACAGCCTCCTACAGCCTCACAGCCTCCTACAGCCTCACAGCCTCCCCATCCTCACAGCCTCCTCTAGCCTCACATCCTCCTCCAGCCTCACACCCTCCTCCAGCCTCACAGCCTCCCCATCCTCACAGCCTCCTCCAGCCTCACAGCCTCCTCCAGCCTCACAGCCTCCTCCAGCCTCACAGCCTCCCCATCCTCACAGCCTCACAGCCTCCTCCAGCCTCTCACCCTCCTCCATCCTCAGCCGCACTACCTGACACCGCTGCCATCCTGCCAACCGTCGGCCCCGCACCATCGCCACCGCCCTCGCGCCCTCCGCGAGGTCCATGCTGCCCGGATGCCGCCGAAGCCTTCCGCCCCTCGCCACTCTCTCACCGCTGGGCTCTCAATGTCGCCATGCTGCTGGAGTAGCGGTCTTCGGGCTGTGGCCGGGTGCCGGGAGCCAGGGACGTCGTCCTGTGGCCACCAACAGCCAATGGGAGTGAGCGGACCGTGTCAGCCTGCAAAGCCTGACACGCCCCGCTCACTCCCATTGCCTGCCCCTGCAAGCGGATTGGGCGCTGTGTTGTACACACAGGACGCCCATCCCATTGCCCAGGACTTGGCGTCCTAGACCAATCGGATGACCGTCCTGTCTTTACCACACACCGCCCAATCCGCTCCTTCCGCTCAGGTCACATGTGTGACCTGAGGGCAAGAACTGATCCCTCTCTGCATCACCCAACCCGCCGCAGAGGACAATGCCGTGTGACTGGGGCTGCGATCAGCCCCAGCACGCAGCCACGTCCTGCCGCCGAGCGGTGATGTCACCCCTCCAGCCAGACCTCTCCTCACCCCTCCATCTGGACCTCTCCTCACCACTCCAGCCTCTGCTCTCCTCACCCCTCCAGCCTCTGCTCCCCTCACTCCTCCAGCCTCCCGCCACATCATACTCTGCTATCCACAGAGCCCCCTCTATACTCTGACACCCACAGAGCCGCCTGTATACTCTCCTACCCACACAGCCGCCTGTATACTCTGCTACCCACAGAGCTGCCTCTATACTCTGCTACCCACAGAGCCGCCTCTATACTCTGCTACCCACAGAGCCGCCTGTATACTCTCCTACCCACAGACCCGCCTGTATTCTCTGCTACCCACAGAGCCGTTTCTATATTCTGCTACCCACACAGCCGCCTCTATACTCTGCTACCCACAGAGCCTTCTCTATACTCTGCTACACACAGAGCCGCCTGTATAATCTGCTAACCACAAACCCGCCTGTATACTCTGCTACCCACAGAGCCGCCTGTATACTTTTCTACCCAGAGAGCCGCCTGTATAATCTGCTACCCTCAGAGCAGTCTGTATACTCTGCTACCCACAGACCCGCCTGTATAGTCTGCTACCCACAGAGCCCCATATATACTCTGCTAGCCACTCACCCGCCTGTATACACACAATTAATTTCACCGCGCTCCCGATGCAATTGCATCGGGCCTTTTTACTAGTAATTTATAAAAAGGTGTTATGGGATGGAGCTTCTACACATATAACAGATTACAAATTATGTTCACTCTTGCATAGTAGTGAGCATGAAGTCATATGCCAGTCCAATCAAGTGTCAAACTGATAAATCTTGCTTTCTGGGTGGGCTACGATAGAAAATCTTTTGGATTATTCCTAAGGCAACACGCTGTGTACGAACTTGAAATATCTTAGTGGAAATTTACATACAATAGGGCTGATTCATTAAAACTGGCATTGTGAATGCCAGTTTTAATAAAATGCTCCTTTATGTGCAATGTGCCAAATATCCATTAAGAGGCTCTTGTCATTTAATTAATTTGACACATCTTCTCAATACAATGCCCCATGTGTCTCCATTCACCTCACTAGGAATGCTACTGAAGTCCCTTGTGTCACAACTCTAATCTCCTGGAATTTCAAAATTGGAGGGATGCACTGAATGAGGAGCTAGGGGAGTGGTGACGGTGGCACAGATCCAGATCAATAATACACTAAAACATTTTGATCTCCTTCATAGTGAATTTGATATCCTTCATAACCTATTCTATAGATTTCTGCAGCTACAGCATGTATATGCGATGCAGGCAAAGTTAAAAAATCTTAACAGATCTCCCAATCCACTGAGAGGCTAATAGGGGGTACAGACTGCAAGCGAGGACTAATTTCATCCCTGTATAGTACATTACTTAAGTCATACTTGACCAGATTTCCCCTCTTTCTGAAAAGATACCTGGCTCAGTAAGGCTGCCTTCAGATTTGCAGATGCCTCCGCAGCGTTTTGCGGAGGCATCTGCAAGCATCTGCATACAGACGGCAGCCCCTATGTTTATAATGGAGCGCACGGCGGTCTGCAGATGCTTGCAGATCGCCGTGCGCACCCATTCACTCCTATATGTGATCTGTGCGCAGGCGGATGCCTGCGTACAGATCACACACTCTTGTCCGCACCAGGGACGCGACATGCTGCGTCCCAGGTGCGGACGCGGGACACCGGAAGGAGCAGATATGGTCCGCATCCGCACCCGAACGCAGCAAACGCTGCCAAACGCAGGCACTATGCGTTCCTATGTTAAACATAGGAACGCAGTGCGCATGCGTTTGAATGCGTATGGGAACGCAGCATAAGCTGCGTTCACATACGCAAATCTGAAGGCAGCCTAAGAAACACAGAGGCAGAACTGAACAAACATTTTGATTATTTGACCTTCGCATCTGACATAGGCTAAGGTGGAACATTGAATATTAATCAAAACTAGAAATAAGGGAAAAGGCTCACAGGTACATTGAGATAAAAGAAAAAAGGATAAAGGAAAAAGGAATCAGACAAGGATGAGGAAATAGGGGAAATTGATCAACTGCAAAACTAATTTCCTCCATGCAGTCTCAAGCTCCAAGAGAGCAATGAGGGTGATGAAGCTTTATTCCCTAGAGGTTATCGAGAATATATTTCTTATGACTTGGCTTCTTGAGTTGCGGGAACAAGCTCAAAAGTCTATTGTAGAAGAATTAGTTTTTCACAAAGACCATGCATAATCAAAACAGTCCTGATTTTGTCACAGAAAAACTCATTTTTGTTTACAATTATCCAGATGAGTTTCAGTTTAGTCTAATTGAGCGTTTCTTACTGGAACGAGCAATAGTGATCCTGGATGCCCAAGGAAAAAACATGAATATCCACCTATATTTAGTATGGGGAAATTAGGTTTTTAAGTTCCCAATCGAGGCTCTCAAGGCAATTTTTCTGGAGGTAACTCTTAAATACAAGTCTATGAGAGGCTCCTTATGGCCTTGTTCTAGTTCTCATGGACTTGTATTGAGAGGTTGTGATGTAACTTCTGATTACCGGCCAGCCAGTCAGAATTTGACAGGTACAAGATGGCGCTGCAGGACCAGACTAATGCTGGCAAAAAATGAACATGGCAGAGAGTGAGTATAAGGCTATGTGCACACACAAAAAAAGTGAATCAGGTTCTCAAAAATAAAAAAAACACAAACGGATGCCTTTTGCAACTGCGTTTACAAACGCAGTACAAATAAGGGAACACGGATACAGACAGACACAGACACTTTCTCACCCTTTCTGGCAAACTCCTGGTGACCGGTGATTTCTTACTTCGGGGTTCAGTACTGTTTATGAGATGATAATTAGAGCTGTGACCAGACAAGGAGCCTTTAGTTTCCTTGACTAATTGACCACTTAGTATGTTATCATGACTTTGTGGGCTGATAACTTGCTTTATATAGCCATCAATCATCTGCATCTCTATACAAAGCCGTGTGTGTGCACATCTTTCTACCTCTCAACATTGAACGTGTCTGATGCTGGATGTATGTGACCCACCCAGGAGTCTTTGGGGACTCGGTATCCGGGCGTTTACTGTAAGGGGGTCACTTGTTAAAAGGGAAAAATAATAAAAAGAAAGCCTTGTGACGTCACCTGCAGTTTCTGGTGATCTCACCAGCGCTGCTGTCAGATCGCCAGGCATGGTGGTATTGAAGCCAGTTGGCAACGCTCCCTGCAGACAGAGCGGGGTCCCCGGGGCAGTGCTGCTGCTGAGCAGGTCGATGTGGCATGCTTCTTAAATTAACAGAATAAGACACCGGAGGCTTGCTGACTCTGTACGGTTACTTTACTGGCAACAGTTCTTCAGCAGTTCAGGTACACAGTTACACAGTCTTTATGCGTAGCTGGCCAGGTAGTCACCGGAGGGAATAAAGTCTTTGAGGCTCTCAGGTGTTCCTTCTTTAGTACTTTCACTGACCTTTGTTCTTGCACCTCCTTACTATTCTTGTGCTGCCCTGTACAACCCACTTCCTACCAGGTCTGTCGGGTGTGATGAGGTGACTTTTCTTCTCTAAGGGGTTCAACCCGGTTTGAGGATACCTGGTGGGGCTGCATATTGTGGATGATGTCAGGGGCTGCCTGGCAGACTCGCCTGCACCCCGACTCGGAGCTGGTACCCCACTGTGGACCGGGATTCCCCCAGACCGTTTACTCGGACAGTCTGACACTGGGTCTCCCCTCTCTGTCTGGGTCGCTACTCCTATTCGGGCGCCCTCCCTGTGGTGTCCCTCTAGGACTTGTTCCTTGCTTCATCCCTCAGACTAGACTCTCCTCTTCTCTTTCTGGCTGGCTAACTGTCTGTTTTTCTGTTTCCCACTCCTTCTACCCTAACACTCCTCCCACCGGAATCGGTTACCCTAGTAACAGGTTAGCTGATTGGTCCCCTACTCTAGGTGTAGGGATGCTGGGAAGAAATCCTCAGTTCAACATTTTCCCCTCCAGTGACTGGGATACCGCACACTCTGTTGTGGGTGCATTACCCCTACTGTGGCGCACTGACCAGTGGGGCACCACATATGCACAGAGAGACGTAGTGCACATGACTGGAAGTGCAGCGTGTTCCAATCATATGCAGTGATCCTCTCTGAAGCCGGGGTGCATACACCCAGTGTCCGAGTCGCTCAATGCTATGAGGCACAAAGCCACGCACATGTGCAGCTTTGTATAGAGAATCAAATGATGCTGGCTATATAAAACATGTTATCACACCCTCAGGGGCGTCACAATAGGTTAAGTGAGGGAACTAATGCCCCCTAGGCTAGTCAAAGACCTAATTAGCATCTCATTAACTGTCTTTAGAAATACCTTTTCTAAACATCTATTTATGTGTGTTACTATATGCTTGGGACTGTTAGGCAGGGATTATAGATATGCACCCAGAACTGTCTTTGGTTCTGGGTAGACAGGGCACCTGACAGGTTCCCTTTAAATGTGTTGCTACTTTGAGGGCTGTGAGGCACCGCCGGCATGATCCTCATGGCCGGGGCGCGTCACATGCAGGATCGAGGTATGATCCTGTGCACACTGGCCGGTTTGACTGATAATGCTGTGTGAGCCAACTTTGAGACACAGGGTTTCATGAGCCTAATGAGCGGCAGTGAGAGTGGGATGAGATTGAGGAAGCCCTAAGGAATGTAAGGGCTGAGTGCTGACAACCCGGAACACAGGGAGTTAACCTGAGCTGTGTGAAAGGCTGATTATCAGCAGCTAAGGGGGTGTGTCCATGTGGGAGTGGCTGGCACGATAAGAGGCCGGCCACCTGAGTGATTGAGAGATTGATTCTGGAGGCTGAGATTGATCCTGGAAGCTGAGATTGATTCAGATGGAAGCTGAGACCAGCCAAGTGCAGAGCAGTCTAGAGGCTCTGAGTACATGATGGGAGCATGCTAGCTCCATGCCGGTGCCGAGGTCCGGGGTCGTGTCCACACCTGGAGGGGGAAGCTGTGGTTGACCCGTGGACGCTAGATCGGACGTGGTTCACCTCACGTCCGGGAAAGAGCCTGTGGGGATGCCTGGTGGAACCTGTGACACAGGTAGCGAGACCCGGATCCGTGCCCGGTAAGAAAGCAGTTCCCGAGCGATAGTGTGAACTGTGCACCTAGTGTGTAAATCATGTTAGGCGAGTATAGACCGCCCTTGGGACCGACTCAGTGGAGTCCGTTAAAGGTCCTGATGAACCGGAATGTATGTAGCCCTTGGAGGCAATTGTATGTAGTGTGCCAGGCGGGCATAGACCGCCTTTGGGTCCGAGTCAGAGTACTCAGTTAAAGGACCTGATGAACTATGTGTATGAGGGCTTAGGTAATGGCCCTGAATGAGAGATGATGACCTATGTAAGACCCATGTATAATCATGTGGAGAGACAGTGACCCAGCTGGTATGGATGATGTTGGAGGCGTTCCGTCCTTGGGACGAGAGGGAGGCTTGCCCTGCTGCATGCAGAGGGTACCTGATCCCTCAACCACGACCTCTAATGGTGTGGGTGTGCCTGTGGTGCCAGAGACAGGGGTAATAGGGCTCCTAGTAGGTATCGGATGTGGTTCCCGTGTACTATGGTTTGCCAATCCCTGTAATGGGCCATGGAGGGGCCACAGTCCATGGATGTGGGCTGTGAGCAGGTGTGTGATCCATGTACGTTTGAATGATGGATCACATACGGTGTGTAAGGTCCCGGTCAGGCAGGATTCCTGACTACGGGTGAATGTATATCATCATGCTGGGGTGACTAAAGCCAGGCGGCAGGTACCGCCATTGGGACCCACAGGGCCCGTTAAGGCGTATGTAACGAAGGTCAGAAGCAGGGGTTAGAAGGGCTCCCGTACTGGGTAACGCGTGGTTAGGCCGGAGGCCGCAGCCCCACGGGTTACTAGGGCTTGCCAATCCCTGTTATGAACCCGGAAGGGTCATCATCGTACTGTAACTTATGTATAGTGTAAGTAGGCCGGAGGCCGTAGCCACCATGGGAGCTGTTAGTAGAGCTCCAATGGGGACAGAGATGGTTACAGGTCCCGGGTTACTATAAAACGTTATGTGCAATATAAGTGTTATGTGATGTTAAATGTAAATGTATGGTGTATTTATGTAAAGTGTTGTTAATCAATGTGATATGTGTCAAACATGCTACCCGGGTTATGTGATTAATATGTGAAAATAAACGGGTAGACATTGGTTAACCTTATAAACACGTGTTCTTGTCGTTTTGCAAGCGGGTTCCCCGGTTGCTACCTCACAGGGCTGATTTGAGTTAATTCTCATCTTCTTAGAAGCAGTTAAGCAGAATCCATGTTTCATGGTATTTTTTGCTGTAAAACTTGCATGTCTTTTGGATAAGTACTAAGCCATCCCTCATTCTTTTGTAATAAATACTTGTGATTTGCCATCTGAGACCAGGAAAACCTTGTACATTGCTAGATACTGGGTATGTGTATTATTGTCTCCGATTCATCGCTATTAATTGGACCAACATTGACAGATCTAGAGATCCCTCTTGCATCTCGCCCCAAATTAGCTTTTCCAGGAAACGCATTTTCACAACAATAGTTACATTGAAAATATTTTATTTATTTAGGCAGAGGGCTTGAAAATGATTTTTTTTTAAGAGAAATGTTTGTCTTAGCTGTCATCAATCTTCCTCCACTCTTGTTAGTCATAAGGGGAGCAGAAATCTCCTTTAAGAGTTTAGTGGATATATGTAGAACATAGTAGAACATTTTCAAAATATACCATACTTCTACATATATAGCAGTGGTGGGTCTCCATGACCCGGGTCTCATCTTCTTGATGCTGAAGATTTGAGTCATCAGGCTGGCCAACATAGTTACTGCAAGTGGATTTCTCCTGGGGGTGGGGGGAACCATTGCTTATCAGAGCCTCATCAGTGGTCAGAGTTCTTGCTAAAAAGTGCAAAAATATCTTCCCTTCTCTTCTGAACCGAGAATGTTAAAATTGGCATAGAAAAAGTGATTCCATTGCCAAATCAGAGATTTTTGCAAGCAGAAAAAGTTCTGTGCAACACATGATCAAAACTGCCTTTACGCCTCAAAAACTGGAGGACAACATACGGTACTATTTGAGAAGTCCTGCTCTGCTCCTGACATCCTGGGCTCAACATCCTTGGTGCTTAGGCTCATTTCACTACTCGTGAGCATCTTTAGGACTTAGGTCTAGAAATCATTTGAGGTTGGTGTCTTGTTTTTCAAGCTCCTGTAATACACAGGTCATCCATAACAACTAATATGATCTTGTTTGCTTTTGCCTTTACTTCAGTATTATAAGAACTGTACTTTATTGATTGGTATTTGTTTGCCACCTACATCTTTGTATGCCACCAATGATTTCCTATCCATGACCCTTTCTGCATTCCACAACGAAATTGTCCTTCAAAGTTTATTATTTGTCGTGATCTCATGAACATTAATGCATTTCCCCGTCAACCTTTATAACTCTAATTGACTTCTGCTCCATTTCTCCAAGAGCAACTCTATTGCCAATTAGTTAAACATTTCGTTTTAGATGTCCTAGAGGCAGTTATGTTCTCGAAATAGAACAGCTTGTTTGTGTTTGGCCGGCACAGTTTTGCTGTTGAGACACTGCTGCATTAAATGAGTATTGAGTCTACAATCCAATTTAGGATATCGGATTAATCCCTTGGACATAGTAGCTTGTCAGTGATTATTGACTTTTCATTGCTAAGCTGCTACTCCTCTTCCAGGTGAACGGTATAATATGACTTGTTGGCAGTACTCGACTGTCCCGGAGCCTATGGGTAATTTTAATTTTTCTAATGGTAAATCAAGGCAGCAATATATATACAATATACTGTACATTCTACTGTCCTGTATATGCACTATGCATACTACTATGCTATATATCATACACTAATCCAAGTTTTTTTTCCTGTTTTTAAATCCACAGAATGCTGTTGTTTCATTTAAAGAACTGTGTGGACTTTCCCCTGTAGCCAATCTTATGCAGTGCATCATGGCTCTATCAACTCGCCTGGCTGGACCTGACAACACCCCAGTAGTTGTCATGAATCTCGCAGAACAGTATCCCACCATGGAGCTCCAAGGCACGGTTCCAGAGGTCATGAAAAAGATTTTAACAGCATATGACGCTGTGAGTATTTTGGTCATAATTGTTGCAGATATTAAAATATTGCAAACTACAAACAGTAAATTGATTTTTTTTTTTTTTTTTTACCCTGAGCATTAGGCCTCATTGACATAGCTAAATGTACTCAGCGGAATAATAAAGCCTTTTGAGGATCATGGGACCTTAGTGTATCTCTGTATAACTTCAACATCACATAAACTGTTTCTATCGGATTTACCACTGATCCTGAGTATAAACAGGACACAACACTGGTTTAGTTCTACATCTTTTTCATGCTTTTACCCGTTATAGCAAACCATCCCCAGCCAACTTCTCTACAAGGAGCTACAGCTCCACCCCATTCAAGAGAAGGGTCTCATGTGATAGATCCCTGCACAGCCAGGTGGTTGGGAGCTAAAGTATCTGCTTTAATTGTTAGAGGTTGGTGCTCTAATCTTGAGCAGAAATATGCTCTGTTCCTCATTTGGTTCGGAGTTTGACATGCTATTAACGCCTTTCCAAAATGTGACAGTGGTATCGTCAGTTGGCACTGTCTGGATTAGGCTCAGGAAATGAGATCCAACCATACCTGGCAGATGTTGTTTTACAGATAGCTACAGTAGCTCTTATCACTGTTATTTAAAGCACCACTAACTACAGCATTTCTTTTACACCACTGAGGTGGTGCTTTAAATATAAGTCTCCTGTCCTCGGTAATATAATCACCTTCTGGCATGTACAACTCTTACCGACGCTGCTCTGGTGCTGCGGCGCCATCTTGTGCCCGTAACTTCTGACTGGCTGGAAGTCAGAATTATGTCACAAGCCCTCAATGCATCTTTATGTGAACCAGAATAAGGCTCTCATAGAAATGTATTGGAAAGTGACATCCGGTGCGCTCCATAGAACACTGGAGGCAGGTCACAAGTCACAGGATACTAACAGGAGCAGCTATATTAGAAGAGGTGAGTATAAAACATGGCTCAGGCGACTTAGATTCAAAGCAAAACTCCATTGGTGCAATAAAAAAAATGTTGGAGTAGAGCTTTAATAATTTAGTTGCCACTATCAATTATTGCCATACCCCAGCTCCTTTTTATCCTCTAACAACCTCAGCCCAGCTCCCCCCATGATCTGAGTGCTGCTATGAAGCCCAATTTAATAGGATAATGTAATTTTGACTCTATACTGTCATACTATAATATTAACAATATATTCATATATGGCATCGTTATAATAACCCCTAGTGAACGATCTCACCCCTCTAGGGTATTTTCCATACTCAATCAAACATTTATAAATTGGAGGACAACTTTCAGTATATTTGCAATTAAAAGTCAAATTTATTACATAAGATCAAAAACTTGTGACAAAATATACAAAAGGACAAGAAGGGGAAATTCCCCATAAAATGCACATCAAGAAAAACAATGCTGTCCATATGCACTACAATAGATCTGTATCCAACAAATGGTGGGGAAATAAAGTGATTGCCAAAAATATACAGGTTTACTGTTAGTAGCCCTATTTAACAATGCAACCATATTGCCACATAAACGTAAGTGCATATGGGAGAATTAGTACATGTACATCACATCTAACCTATATCACCTTGGGGCAATAGGCTATACATAAATGTTTAAATAACAGCTATTCTGTAACCAGAAAATTCCGGTATTGGTATCCCCACATTCACATCATTAGCAGAATTGGTTACAGAGTCATATTGTGCCTAAGCACAGCAATGGAGGAATCGTGCTGGCTGCCTTAGTACATATCACCACTCTTCCCCCCGAGGAAGCCACTAGCGAAACACATGTTGGGGCCATGTAAGAACCTTGACTTTCTGCTTCTTGGGGATTCCTCCATTGCTGTGCTTAGGCACAAATTTTTGACCTTCTGTAATAAATCTGACTTTTAATTGCAAATATACTCGAAGTTGTCCTCCAATTCATACATACTATAATATTGCACTATGTAGACCAAACAATGAAGAGCACCAGCATATATACCAGTCTTGTGGACTCTACAGTTACATCAGCAGAAAAATAAAACGTTTCGGGTCTCAGAAAACGGCGACCCAAATGTAATTTTCTTTTTTTACAATTTTTTCCACCACTTAAAGATTGCTGGGAACTCTACAGTTGAATTCCCATGTCTGCCCTACTCTATTTTTAGACCTATGGCAGCTAGTCGGTCAAGAATTGCTTTTTATTTGATTCTGTAACATATTATCCAATTAGTTATGTCATTGCTCGAATTTTACTTGTTACCTATAATATGTTTGCTTCTTTTGTTCTATGAATGGAAATTTTTGCAGGTGAAATTGAAACATTCAGCCCTCACTTAATAAGTTGGCACTGGAAGGGGTTGATGTTAATATTTGAAAGCCAATGTTGACTCCTTTATTTTATTCCCGTATGACTGACATAAGGTCAGCAGTGAGAATGTTAGAAGAGCAGAGACGTTTGTTTGAATAGTAAACTGTTTAAGATTTCATGGTGTTTGCTTACGAGACTAAAGAGTGCAGCGTGTAATAAGAGCGCAGAAGAAAATGTACTTATCCTCGTAAAGATATGTTTTCTTAATTAAAGCATTAAGGGATTAGGTCTAAAGACCCCTAAACACAGTAAATAGACGTTAATTAAATGATGGCTCAGTTTGTATTGGGTAGCAATCTTTCCTGACTCTCCCAAACCCATAAGCACTTCTGAGAGTGTTTTTCTCTATGGGAAAATTGGGATCAGCAGTGCAAAATCAGACTTACCGGATATTTATCTCAGAATCAGACATAGACGGCCATCACACGGTTCAATATCGCTAGCGATACACGTGCACGTACGCGCGATCTCTAACAATATCTTCACATCGTTGGTGAGCTGTCACACAGACAGACTCACCAGCTATGTGGGCCAGCGAAATCGCTGGTAACTATGGTACACATCGGGTTACTAGGCGCCACGCGGCGCTTAGTAACCCGACGTTTACCATAGATACCATCTCCCAGCATAGGCTGTGCCGCTGGGAGATCGTTCATCGTGGTGTCACACACCACGATGAAGCAGATTGAACAAGCGATGATCGCTTGATATGAGCTCCGGCTCTCATATCTGCGATGTCACAATCAAGCGATTTTACATTGTAAAATCGCTTGATCGCACGTAGCGATGCACAAACGATATCGCTTAAGCGATCAAAAAGATCGCTTAAACGATATCGTTCAAGAAATTGAACCGTGTGACGGCCGCCTTACCTTGATATCATCTGTCATGGGCCCCATTCACATTAGGTTGTTGACCAAACCCTCTGATATCAGTGGGTTTGGATGACATTAGTCTAATGAGTAAGGGGTACATAAGAGTCGTGGAGTCGGACTCGGAGCCCATTTTGGTGTAGACGGAGTCGGTATAAAATGGACCAACTCAGACTCCTAAAAGTCAGAGTCGGTGGTTTGGATTGCCAATTCTACAGCCCTGCATAGGACCACATCATTATTGGAGGACCCAGAGGAGCCTCTTTTGCAAAGTCCATCAGATTTGACACATTTTTCTGGCGAGATGATGGACACCTTGGCTAAACCCAGCTGACTATTATAAGCCAACATCAAAGTGGAATTTTGGGGCTCTGAATTCGAGACATACGATTTTCTGATGATAATGCAAAGAAGCATTAACAAGGTTCTTGCAGCAGGGTTCTCCTATTCTGAGGGCATTCGATCACTAGAAGCAAAGTGGAATAAGTCAAGGGGGATTACATTACTGCAGAAATATAGTGAGTTGAATTTTCTCAGAAAAATTTGTTTTCAGATTCAAGTGGATAAATTATTGAACACCCCTTGTATGACTTTCTTCTTTTAGCCATACTGATGACAAGACTGTGATCCCAGTATGATATAAATCTACCATCATTGTGGCTACCTATGACATACTTGGTGGTTTCAGTGTATGGGTGTGCTGTGATCTGTCTTGGTAGAGTGATAAACTCTATAACTTGTATCATTATTTTTTGGCAGTAAAATGAGCTATTGTCTCCGCTTCAAACCCCTCTCAACAAAACCTTATAATCTCCTCAAAAGTTTCACAATTACTTTTTATTTCTTTATATTTTCCATGGACCCCCATAGGCATAAAATGGTGGTATTATGTTTACTTAATTGAGAGCGAACATCTAATGTAGAATGCCTATTATTACTATGGAAAACTTAAAAGGATAGAAGTGATCATGCTCCAAGACAAATTCTCTCCGGCTCAGAAACCCATTTATCTTTATTCTCTAATCTTTTTTCAAACAAAAAAAATGTACATAATCCCAGTGGGATGAGTTTGCCAGAATTCAGAAATGATTTTTACTTCTAGATGTCGGGTACATATTGTTACAATCATGTAGCAAATTATCATACAGAGTGATTGAGTGATCTGCTTTTCTCTGTGGATCATGTTTGATTATTATATTCTACATATATAAAAAAGTAATAATCTTTATTTTATGCAATTTAGTCTTGAGCATTCCTGAGCACAAAGTAACTTGTCTTTTTTATGCTATTTAGCTATAACAGAAGACCTGTCACCCCCTGGTACTATGCTAACTGAATGCAGCGTGTCTGCTGCATTCAGGGAAGGGGTCACCATGTCTCTAGCCCCCCTGTAAGCTTTAAAAAAGACTTTATAAAGTGTACGATAAGGAGTTTGGAGGGACTTACTCAGTAATGAGTCATCGCTGTTGCTGGTGTTCTCCCCGTCTTCAGCCTTGTCTGTGCCACCTCCAGCCCTCTCTTGTTCAGCCTCCTGTATGTGTCATCACACAGAGAGGGCTGGAGGCGGGGAGGACACCGACAACAGCGATGACACATACAGGAGGCTGAACAAGAGAGGGCTGGAGGTGGCACAGAGAGTGCTGAAACGGGGAGGACAACAGCTACAGCGATGACACATACAGTGACATATTAGAAATTTTTATCGCTTTACCCCTTACTGACTTCAACCATATATGTAGAGAACAAGTCAGTAGCGGATGTATGGAGCGGGCTCACTGGGTGAGCCGCCCCATACATGGTAGGTAATAGCTGTGTGTTACTAGCCAGGACCTACATCTAACAACCACAGGTGGTATGTACGACATCCCTGGATCTTTAACCTCTTGAATGCCGCTATCAAACCTTGTCAGTGCTTCAAAATGCACATTTGTGCAGGTGTGTTTTTCCTGCCATGAGATGCAGAAATTTCTGCACCAAATATTTAACGTATGCAAAGGGGAATATAGTATTTAAGTAGGGTGTTGTTCAGGTAGTGGACAATTGCTTTAAGTGTGTATAATATTTATAGATCTTCCCTGATTAATACCTCTCCCACCTCATTACAGTATGGTGGGCCACTAGCTTCTCACACTGTGTGATGCACCTACCCATAATATAGAGTCATTCCCACACAGTATGAGGTTGTTATAGTCCCCCCAACACATAGTATAATGACCTCAGAGCCCCCTGACACATGGTACGGTGCCACCACAGACCCCACATGCATTATGATATTCGCCCCCCTCCCATAGTCATACACACCACACCATATGATAGTCTCCACTGCCCTCCCCGCGCACAGCATGATATTCTTCACAGCTACTCCCCCATAGTGTGATATTCCCATTACTCCCCATACAGTATGATGCCCACCATAGTTCTACCGCACAGGATGATGTCCACCTCCGTTCCCCCTTCCACACAGTATTCTGATCCCCACATTCCTCCATGAGTGCTGTAGTAAGCCTTTATTTCCAGCCCTTTTGCTCTCCCACTTCATCAGTAGAGAGATCTCTTTCAAATAAATGTGTTCTCAGAAAATTACATTATTTTAACCGGGTTTTTATATTAAAATGCAGAAATCTTGCAATTTTCACTCTGGCCTTCATATTACTGACGCTTCCTGTTCTGTACAAATCACTCTTCATCTACCATTTTATTATCAACAAAGGCAGGATTACAATGGAGCACCTCATATTCAGAATACACGGGCCCACCATTCATAATAGGTGACGTCACAACTCCTTTCTGTACAATAACTTTTGCGTTTGAAAAGTAAGAGATTAAAAAAGGAAATTACCTCTCGCCTTGTATATCCAGCGTGTATGGCAAGGTTCAGGACCGTCGCGAATCTTAAAAATAGAAAAGCCAGCCCCCCAGAATGCAGTAAAATGTATTGACTTTCCATTATGGAACATGCAAAAAAAGAAACATGAAAAAGTTACTATTACTATACAAGCCTAAAACACATATTAGTGTAACTTTTTAATATGGTACTTTTTTCTCTAATGGACCGTCTTATTTAATGGAAGTTAAAGCATATACTGAATTTACCACTTTCTGGAAACCGTTTTTTTCTACTTTTTTGATCTGCACTGGGAAGTTCTTTTAAGGTACCGTCACACACCGAAATCTCGGCTGGTGATGTGTGGCGATCTGACGTGCGCACTCACGTTTTTCGTGTATGCCTCAGATCGACGATGGCGGCGTCACACGCCGCAATTGCGCGCTGAAGCTAAGGCGATGTGTCGCTCTGGAAATCGCCTCATCTACAGTGGAACCAATCTTGCCTCATTCCATCGCCGCTTCACACACCGCAATCTCATAGGCAACGTGGGCGTACAAGTTCAGCACGGCGAGGAGATAGGCATGCCACAGTGGTTTACTCCTCGCCCTATAGACGCTCATTGGACAACACAACAGCGTTACGATTTGTCAGCCTGCTCTGGAAGGCTGGTTAATACATGACGCAATTGTCTATTCTGAGTTTGTACCAAATACACGCTCGTGTCGTCAATTGTGGCTTCTGCAACACACTCTCGAGGCGCCAAAGTTTCACACAGGAGCTGTCTTGCGCAGTACAATGGATTACACAAAGAATGGCTAGGTGTGTGTCTGTAGGTGATGGCGGTAAGATACAAACAGCACTATGCACATATGTGCCTGCATTGGTCGATGGATATGCTATTGTGCTTCTTATGTATGGTATCTTATTTTCGGCTTCCGAGCCATATTTTGCGAGATGTATGGGCGGTTTATGTACAGCTTCATGTAGGGTCATGTAGATGTGTGGTTTACGACGCCTACACATCGTTAACACCCTCTGTCCTGTTTCACACACATAATGATCCTTGCCACCAATGACATGACAATGTGTCATACAGCACTACATCATTCCATAAATATCTGCTGAGGTCATTCCTGTGTCTAAATTTTGTGTGGTACGCCATGTGTGCCATTTCAGTATGATACAGCTTTGTAACTTTGCCTGCCCAGGCCCCAACCACCTATGCCCCGTATCATGTGCAGCATGTCACATCTGTGTACACATATAAAGACCATTAATGCTTCTGCATACACAAGCTAACTACCAGACCACCTGTCATAGCTAGTGCTGGACATGGATTGGCCACACAGAGTCGGGTGTGACCTGATATGTACATGTATGTGTTTTGGTAAAACACTATGTTGTTTTTGGGCAGATGGCTGAGAATCATGATTTTGTGCATGAGCCATGTACCAGGAGCATGAATGCCTGTGGCGGGTTGCGTCGCCGGACTATAAGAACAGGGTGGTGAGGGCTGTGGACTACGGGCACCTTGTCAAGCTGGCAAACCGGCTTGACCAAAGTAAGACCTGTACGGTGCTGATGGTTGTGGAAAAAATCAAGCTGCTGCTCACTGTGCTCACAAAAGAACATAAGAAGGTGTTGATGGCTCGGTCCGGGGCTGGAACTGAGGAGGTCCCTAAGTCACGTCTGTGCTATTATGACCTTCTCACCTTCACCCTGGGCCAGGAGGCTTATCACCCAACATGATGGTGCAGCAGCCGCCTTGCCGGACCATCTTCGGCCACAAGCGAAGAACCTGCCCCGTCACAGGAGGTGCATAATTGTGTTTTCTCCATTCGCCTTCCACGACAGCATTGGAGGATGTCGTCCACGCCCTATTGGGGGACAGGAACACAGAGAGGTTAAAAGCCCCTCCCCTTCCTCAGTACTCCAGTGTCTTCCTGTACCCCTTGGGGCATGGAGAGGTTCCAGTGCTGTCAGGCCGGCAGAGGCAGCATTGGGGTGTACTTACAGCCGGGCCAGGGATGGACGTCGGGGGCGGCCTCCTCCTCCTTCTCGGGGCTCCCGTGGTGGGACCATCCGGCCTTCCTGCGTCCTACGGGGCAAAGCAGGCCGTGTATTGCAACGCCGGAGGCCTGTTCAGCTCTCCGGCGTCTCCCTCCTCCAGCTGCGGTCCCTGGGGCATGCATCAGAGGTGCCGCGGAGGCACTTCCGGTTCCGGGTGTGGTACTTCCGGTTCCGGGATGGCACTTCCGGTTTCGGGCGGCGGCTCCTGTAAGGGCTGTGGCAGGCTGGGCGCGGCTCCAGGGAACCCAGCAGGACTTTCGCGCGCTACTGCCCGCGGCCGGTGACCAGGAGGAGGGAGGGAACAGGTGTTCCTCGTTGGGGGCACGGTACTTCTGGATAAGTACCCGCCGGAAGCTACACCCAGGTAAGGCTGATCCCTGAAACATGGAGGGTGATAGGCTTCCATCTCTGCTTCTGCAGAGCCCAGCGTTCCCCCAGCTCATGTAAGTGTTTCTGGGGGTGGTCACAAGGGGTCGAGTTATTTAGGCCCTGCACTCACACTGGGACCCCCTTCTCTTCCCTTTTTGTCTATAGGGTGACAAGGGCCGTCTGTGAAAGGGAGCAATAATGTGGCTGCGGCACAAAATTTCCCTCTTCCTACAACAAGGTGTCAGCCATGACTGACAGGGTTGTCAGGATGGACTCCCCATCCTTGCTTGAGGAGCTCCAATCCGTTAGGGAAGAGGTGCAGGCTTCTATCTCGGCACTGCGGGGGTTTGCTGCAGCGTCCGGGCCTTCCCCTCCGTAAGAGAGGAAGCTCCAGGATTGTGACTATGTGGATCTCATGGAGGCTGGCCAGAGCTCAGCGTTAGAGGACGGCGAGGATATTGCCGCTGTTGCCTCTGTCCAGACACGAGAATCTGGACACTACTATTTTTCCACGGAGTCCATGGGTGCATTGGTGGACACTGTCCATTGTACCATGGGAGTAGAGGTGGTGGAATCCCCTTCTTCTGTGCAGGACTAAATGTTCAGAGGCCTGACGGCTAAGCGGCTCACCCCATCCGAGTGGATTGGAGGGTGGTGACTTTGTCTGGGAGGTCCCGAAGGTGGACATCCAGGTGGCCAGGGTAGTAGCAATCAGCTGCTATTGTAAACCCATTGTGCATGCCCTTGACACACTGTTGAAGCTAAGCAGCAGGAGCCTCAGTCACAGGCTGGATGGGAGACCTCATGAGAGACCCAATGGGAATCTCTATGGAAGTCTCTATAAAGTCAATGGGACTTCTAACATGAAGGTCTATGGCAGTATTCCATTTGGGAAGCTTAGCCTATAAGACCGCGTTGCCTTTTGAAGATTCCTCCCGGTTGAAGGACCCCCTCGTTCGTAAAATGGAGAGTGTCCTCAAAAAATCCTGGGAGGCGGCAGCTATGTCTTTAACGGTGTACATTTCCTCTACATGTGAGCAGGTCTCTCTTTAAGTGGCTCACCCAGCTGGGAGAATTCATCCTGCAGGGTACTCCCAGGGAGGAGCTTTGGACTCCATTCCACTTCTGAGACGTGCTACGGGCTTCCTGGCCGATGCCTCTGCTGAGTCGTTCCGCGTTGGCGCCAGGTGCGCAGTGTTGGCTAACACAGCTCACAGGGCAGTGTGGCTTACAAGGTGGAATGAGGAGTTCACGTCTAAGCTCCAGCTGTGTGGCCTCCCCTTGCAAAGGACATTGGATGACATCCTGGAAAAGGTGTCAGACCGGAAAAGGTGTCTCCCGGAACAGGAGCCCTTTAGGAGGCAGTCCTTTTGGCCTGAGCGCAGCCAACCCTCCCAGTCTAAAGGGAAGGGTAAGTCTGGTCGCTGGGCATTCCAGTACGGGGACAAGACCCGTAATATCTTGCTCCCCCAGCAGCGGCATCACCAGCCGCCCCTAAACAAGGTCGCCTTCCCCATTGCGGGGCGGCTCCTGCGGGTTCTGCCACAGTGGCAAGCAATCTCCTTGTGCCCTTGGATCCTCTCGACCAATTGGGAGGGTCTCCGCTTGGCATTCGAGAGCCAGCCCCTCCGTGTCTTCGAGTCCTCTCCCTTCCTCAGGGGGACTCTCGCACGGTTTTTCTTGTTGGGTCTGCGACACCTGTTGGATTCGGGTGTGGGGTCCCCGGTTCCTCCTGGAGAGGAGGGCCAGGGGCGCTACTCCAGGTTGTTGTGGACCTCCAGAACGCGTATTCTCATGTCCCCATTCACCCGTCCCACAAGCGCTTTCTGCGATTCACGATCTCCGGGGCAGGCGGGACGGTCCATTCACGGCTTAATGTGCTGCCCTTTGGGATTTCGTCGGCCCCAGAGGTTACCAAACTCATGGGGGAAGCGATCACATTCATCCAGACCCAGGGGATATGTATGCTTCCCTATTTAGACGACATGTTGGTGGTGGCTCCTTCGGCAGTGCTTCTGCGCACAAAGGACTCCCAACACATTGGAGATTCTTCAGTTCCTGGGATGGGTACCCAATCTTCGGGAATCGGAACGGGTGCTTGCAACCCGACGTCAATTTTTGGGAGTCTTGCTGGCCTCCTCCAGACAGACCTCGTTCCTTCCTGCGGCATATCAGCTTTTGCGCCGCGTGAATCTGACCTGCTTCCGGGCAGGGAGGTCGCCCTCCTTGCGGGAAGCAATGTCCCTGTTAGGGGCCATGATGGCCTGCATTCAGTCAGTAACATGGGCTCAGGCTCCTTCCCGACTGCTCCAGGAACACATACTGAGTTCCTGGGACAGACGTCAGGATTCCTTAAACTCGCGGGTACGGACCCCGGGGCGGGTGGTAACCTCGCTTTCCTGGGGATGAATCCCAGACACCTTCCTGTGACCTCCGTTCCCACTGATGCCAGCGGTTTCGGTTGGGGCACGATGGTAGTTCGCACACCGTTCCAGGGGATTTGGAGTCGCTCGGTCAGTCGCCAGTCTTCAAACTTCTGGCAGTGGAGGAAGCGCTTCTTGCTGCAGCTCACGTTCTCCGGGGTCATCATGTCAAGGTACTGTCAGACAATGTGACTACGGTTGCTTTCTTGCGGTATCAAGGCGGTACTCGTGGCTTACACTTGCAGGGGCTGGCAAGACTGTTCTTTTTGTGGGCAGTACGCCATCTTCTCTCCTCCTCGGCAGTACATCTGAAGAGAATGGCCAATGTACAGGCAGATTCTTGAGCCGCACGGAGGTCCACCCAGGAGAATGGTGCTTCCATCCGGAAGTATTTCGCTCTCTTACGGACAGGTGGGGTGTCCTTTCGATCGACCTGTTCGCTTCGGGCTCGAATACAAAGGTGCCAACCTTTTTCTCCCTGACGCGGTTGGACCATCCTCGGGGGCTGGACGCTTTTGCCCATCCCTGGGACTTCCGGTTGGTGTATGCATTTCCTCCAATCCCGCCACTTCCCAAGACGTTGCAACGGATTCGGGCGGAGGGGGTGACACTATCCTGGTGGCTCCCCTGGGGCCCAAACTGGCGTGGTACGACGCCATCCGAGACCTGGTCCTGGAGGGACCGATTATGTTAGCCCAGTCTCAACCTACTGTCCCAGGGTCCTCTGTTTCACCCGGGCCCTCAGTGGCTCATTCGGGCGGCCTGGCTGTTGCGGCCGGGATCCTGAGGACCAAGGGTCTCTCCCAGGCAGTGATCCGCACGCTTCAGCAGAGCAGGAAGCCTGTGACAAACGCTATTTACGGGAGGGCTGGAATCGGTTCCTGTCCTGGTGTGCTCCTTCCATCCCGACCATGCATCATCCTAATGTGGCCCAACTCTTGGATTTTTGCAGCGTAGCTTGGATTTGGGGCTTCGGCCGAGCACTCTTTATGTCCAGAGGTCGGCACTTGGGGCGCTTTTTGCCCAGGATCTTGCTTCCCATCCATGGCTCAAGCAGTTTTTTACTTCTGCTTGGGGGTGGCGTCCCCGGATTCGGCCTTCTGTCCCTCCCTGGGATTTGATGCTTGTTCTCCAAGGGCTTGCTCGAAGTCCCTTTGCACCCTTGTCTGCTGCATCCCTTACGTCTCTCTCTCACAAGGTGGCGTTTTTGGTGGCCATCACTTCTGCTCCCAGAGTTGGAGAACTGCAGGCACTCTCTGTCCGGGCTTCGTGCCTCGTGGTGTCCGTTGTTCGCATTACGCTTCGGTTGCATTCATCTTTTTTTCTGAAAGTTGTCGGCTTTCCATCGGTCCCAGGATGTGGTTCTGCCTTCAATTTGTCAATCTCCTGCTAATGCGGCTGAAGCCGTGTTTCACTCCTTGGATGTTCGTCGGACTGTCCTCCTCTATCTCCGAGAGTCTGCTTCCTGGAGGTTAGATCAGAACCTGTTTGTTCGGCTTTTGGGAATTATACAGGGAAGAAGACCTCCCAGGCTACCATCATTTCCTGGATCAAGGAGGCGATCTGTGAGGTCTACGTCGCTCCGGTCCTTGCTCCTCCGGTGGGGTTGAAGGCTCCTTCAACTCGGGCTGCTGCTACTCCCTGGACGGAGCAGGCTGGAGCTTCATCGGAGCTGATTTGCAGTGCGGCTACGTGGTAGTCTCTCCTCACTTTTTCTCGCCTCTATAGGTTAGATCTGTCCTTCAGTCGGGATCTGTCCTTTGGTAGGAGAGTCCTACAGGCAATAGTCCCACCCTGAGGAGTATCGGTGGTATTCCTCCAATGCTGTCGTGGAAGGCGAATGGAGAAAACTGAATTAGTCCTTACCGGTAATTCCTTTTCTTGGAGCCTTCCACGACAGCATCAGTTCCCCCCCTTGTTGGTGTTTGGTTCCGGTTTGTATCAGATAATCCATGGCTAAGGGTGATCTTGGTAAACACTGGAGTACTGAGGAAGGGGAGGGGCTTTTAACCTCTCTGTGTTCCTGTCCCCCAATAGGGCGTGGACGACATCCTCCAATGCTGTCGTGGAAGGCTCCAAGAAAAGGAATTACCGGTAAGGACTAATTCAGTTTTTGCTAACTATGTCCACACCTTGGTGGTTGCACTGATGTGTGGGTTAGTGGACATGTAGAAGGCACAATCGTGTTGGACTTTCACCATTCTTCTGTGTGTTCTGCTCGTGGCTGTTGGCACAGATTGTGCTGTGTTATGTTGGAGCACTTTTCATATCAATTTGGAGCCTCAGGTGAGTACAGAGCACTGGTCTACTTCTTTCTTCAACTCTGTTTCCAACCCTGCTACTGTTGATTTTGGTGTTTGGCATACTCAGATATGCGCCATCTGGTGCTGGGTGGTTGGTAGTTGTAATTGATGTCAGTACATTGCTACTCTTGTTAAATTTTTTCTTTCTATGTTTGGTTTACAGGCCCCTCATGAGTCTGGCTCCAGTGCAGAGGACCCAGCCGCTGGCCAGGCTCCACCCTCATCATCTTTGGTGGAGCAGGTGCCTGATCCCAGTGCTGGGGGGCCGTGCCCAGGGCCCAGCTCAGGCATACAAAGGCGTCGCACACCTGCCCCACCCAACACTGAGCTGGGTACCTGGGCAAAACGGGTCCTATTGGACAGAGAGAGGACCCCCGCCACTTCAATTGGGCACATAGCCAGTGAGTGGATGTGCCGCATGGAGCCAGAACAACGTGCCATCGCCGAGAGGGCCATCATAACAAGGTAGACAGCCGCGGAGTGGGAGCAGTACAATGTACCCAGCAGCGTCACCAAATTCACACACGTATGGTGATTGTAGTGTGTGGCCCATGGCACCCATCTACGATGTGTAGCCCAACATCTGAGCTGTCATGTGTGGCACTATACTCCACACAGCGCAACTTAATACACGCGGACAAAATAGCTTGCGCTCTTCTATGGCGCGCATAATTGCACTGAGTTTGCGGACAGTTGTGTAGCTGAAGATGTGTGTGGTGCTGAATGGACAGCTCTTCAAATATGGCACGGTGTCAACTGACAGAAAATCATAGAAAGCGCTCTTTCCATCACTATTGCCCTGTCACACGCCAAAACACGAAAGTATCGCCTTGATGATTGCACCTGATTACTGAGCACTGTTCAGGAATCAGGCGATGCGCGATTTATCGCTGCGAAATCGCCCAATCACACGCCGCAACCGTGAGGCAATTTCACAGCAATTGCATCGGGGTGACACATCGCCTTTCAGATCTCCAGGCGAGATTGCGGCGTGTGACAGTAATCTTGGAAGTTAGTTTCTCAGCTTCTGGATTATGATGCTTATGGTCCATGTGGCTGTAGTAAAGCAAATCTTCAAATGCTGTTAAAGGCAGCTCAGGCAAGATGGCTGTAGCCATAATGTAATCAAGAGGAGGAGCCGGTGCTGGGGCACACACATGTTTCCGCTGTTTAAGAATGTGAATATACACTGCTTCCCATGCCCATAATCTCCCGCCCACCTCTCTACACTGAACGATTAAGGGGGTAGGGAGCAGTGATAATGTACAGTGCTGTGCTTCTGCAGTCCATCTTCAACAAAATGGCTCCATGGCAGCTCATGCAGAGACTGCGATTCCTGGTGCCATTTTGGAAAAGACCTGTGGATTCTACGAACTTTATTTCAATAAAATGTCATGTTCAGACTGTGATTTCTGCGCTGGCCACCGCACATGCGCGATCACCTCTTAAAGTCTAGTCTAGATATAGACTTTATGATATGACTGCATATGCTGCTGCAGGTGCCATTTGAAGTTCCTATAGACTGTTTTCAATGTAATGGTCCCAGGGATCGCGATCTGCGCATGCGCCACCATTGGGGCCTTTTGTTGAAGACATACAGAGGAGAAAACATATACACTGCTTCCCACCCCTACAAGTCAGGCCGGGGAACAGCAAATATTCTGTCAGCTAATGTAGGTGTCAGTTTCCAGCATCAGAAGAGGACACTGCGCACCAGGGAGTGAAGGAAAGGTGAGTAGAATCGTTTTTTATGTATACGGTGTGATGGCAGTCAGACTAGGATGTGTCCATGATGGAGGGCTCATGATGAAGGCCATGTATGACAGGATGGACCCAGGATGTGAACTTTATAAATTAGGATGGGGCCATATGTATCAGGATGGGCACAGAATGAGGGCCATATATACCAGGATGAGGCTAGAATAAGAGTCACATATGCAAGGATGGGCCCAGGATGAGGCCATATATACCAAGATGAGGGCCATATATTTCAGAATGGGGCAAGGATGGAGGACATATACGCCAGGATGGGGGCTAATATACCTGGAAGGGACCCAGAGACATTAGTACAGAATAGGGGTATATTACCTACATAACCATGTCAGAAACAGATTCCCCATAACAGTGTGTCATGACCACATGTTTTGCTTCAAATTTTTTTTAGATTTTTCTCCCCTAAAACCTAAGTGCATCTCATGGTGTGGTGCAGCTTATAGTCAGAAAAATATGATACTTGATACAATAGCCTAAATTAGCACATGATGAAAAGAATAGTAAAAGGGTTTAAAACCACGCTGCTGTTTTCAAATGAATAATTCTAGGTAATCCAGATGATATGATGAATGATTTATTAGTAATTTTTATTGTTTGGGAATGGACAGCGCGGTTTTATACCCTTTTACCTATCTGCTGATTCCACGTGGGTCTGCTGCAGCTGTTTAATACACTTATAGTGGATATGACTGTCACAACCTTTGAAGGTGGAGCCTCTTTATGCCATTTTTGACTACAGCCTCCCCTGTGATGTATAGGCCCCCAGCCTCCCCAGTGCTGTAATTACCCCCATGTCTCCCAAGTGCTGTATATGCTCTCAATCCTCCCCAGTCATGTATATGCCCTCACCTCCAATACTGTACAGTCCCCCAGGCCTCCCCAGTGCTGTATATGCCCCAGCACTCCATCTGTATAGCCCCAGCTCCCAGCTGTATATGACCCCAGCCTGCCCAGTGCTGTTTATACTGCCAGCCTCCCCAATGATGTATATGCCCCCAGGCCTCCCCATTGATGTATATGCACCCATCTCCAATGCTGTACATGCCCCAAGCATCCCAGTGATGTATATGCCCCCATCCTCTACATTGTTGTATATGCACTCACTGATGTATATGTCCTCAGCATCTCCTGTTTAATGTACATATGGCAGTCCCATCATCTCCTTGTAATGTTACATGCTTTACAAAACTTATTATAACAAAGGGTTGTCCTTGCTCCAGACCGACACAAGCCTGGAAAAGCAGTTGGAGAAGAAATAAGATCAATATCACCTAACATCACGGCCGCACCAATGAGAAGCAGCTCCTGCCACTACTGTAGGAGTGAGTTAATTGTTTTGACCAAATATAGATGGGTAATTTTCAAGGTGATAATTTTTTGCAGCCCCTGAATGATTTATATTTAGGTAAACTTTAAAAACCTTTTTATTAGTGAATCACTAAAAAGTTTTTTAAAGTTTTTTTTTTTTTTTTTTGTTTTTTTTTTTTTTTTTTTTAGTGATTTACTAATAAAAAGGTTTTTAAAGTTTGCATAAATATAAGTTTAGATCAACCCTCGCTGCTCAATTTATCAGCCCTGAATGATGGTGGAAATTTCCAAATTGCCCTTGGTACTAGTTGACGGAAATAAGACCTGGATTCAGGACATTTGAGTAAGTGCACTTCCGTTGGCTATGACCAGACTTGCGAGCCTTTAGTCCCCTTCTGCATCACTTATCGTTGGGCATTATGAGGTATGGAAAGTTAGGCAGAATGAGTCTCTGGCTGGTCTGCAGCTACACATCCTTATACACAGCAGCCTGTATTGCACTTTACTGGTCTTAATATTATGGCTGATTCCGGGAAGAGCAGTTTCTCCGTAGTCGTCAGAAGTATATAGGAATAGAGACTTGTGGCCGCGCTCCCACTCGAACAAAATCCAAGAGTCAAGGATTATTTGAAATCATATGGTGATGTTCATTTCTATGCGTTTCGAGGTAAGCCCCTTCCCCAGGAATACCACACCAGTTGCACATCCCATTGGTGTGGTATTCCTGAGGAAGGGGTTTACCCCAAATGCGTAGAAATGAACATCACCATATGATTTCAAATAATCCTTGACTCTTGGATTTTGTTCGAGCGGGAGCGCGGCCACAAGTCTCTATTCCTATATCTACTTTCCTGGACAACTACTGGAGGGAAGACTGCTGCAGACCGCGAAGAAAGCTTGACATCTTAAGTTGTCACAGGCGCAAAGGGTGGTTGTGATGTCTCACAACCCAAACAGGTGAGCAAATCCACCATTTATTTACACACTTTTTGCCGGCAGATATGCACTATGTGTGCCCATCCTTCTTTTCAGCTGTTTATTCCTGTTATGGCTGATTAGTTTTATCTATCTATCATTATCTATCTATCTATCTATCTATCTATCTATCTATCTATCTATCTATACAATGTTAATGCTCAGTGCTTTTAATACTTTATTGTAGAGCAATGAGTATCTACTTACAAGGCAGAAATCAATAATAACCTCATTACAGATTGGCTGCGGTTTTGCTTCAGACAGGCTAAGTCAATTTATAATGAAGTATAATTGACCTCTCCTCCCTTGTTAAAGGAATGAAAAAAATTGGAGTGGATTGAAAACAGACCTGCTGGGTGTTACTTGATGTGATCAACAAATATCTGTCAGTATCGTGAACTTTGGAGTCAGCTCGGAAAATTTCAACCTTATTTCTGCCACAAATTATCAGCGGAGCAATCAGAAGTATTTTAAAACCAAGAGTCAAAATATTCTAATGGTTTTTACTACCCTTATAATGTAGGCAGAATATATAGCCTTATAAAAAGGTAGACAAATCTGATTTACTGTCAGACAGACTGAATGATATCATATGTTTGAAGTGCCACAAAGTTCAGGTTTTACTAAGGACATGTTGCCTATTGTACAGTTGCCATGTGGACCCCAGCCTGCATAAATGGACTGGTAATATAAGCTTTATAACTAAGTCCTGCTTTAGAAACAGTTTAAAATTAACCAAAAGTATAACAATGAGCACCAGAAATCTGAGTTTTTTGTTTTTTTTTGAAACATCATTTTTATTAGATTTTAAAGGAATGCACATAAGACAAAAATGACAATGATGAACAATCGACATTATCATAACATTGCTGTCCGTGATTTTTGCTAATCATATCGCTTTGACAACATCAACATTCAAATTATGAAGATAAGTTTAAATTAAGTAAATACAATAGACCCTTCCCACCCTTTCCCAAAGAGAGACATAGTTTCGCCCAAAAAGTCTTGTATACCTAAAGTGTAAAGCACACCACCTCAATATCAAATTATCTCCAGTTAATTGAATTTCAAATCTCATATTAAGCATCACATTTTAGTTTCCCCAGAGTCCCATTCAGGTCCTCCAATGCAAACCATTCTGTTTGTTTGTAAGGATTCATAAACGTCCTGAGTGCTGAGTCTGTCAGAGCATTTTCAATGAATGGCCTCCATTTAATAAAGAATTTCTTTGATAATCTTTTTGGGTTTCTAAGAGTTTCAATAGATTCTAACATTAGGTTTTTTTTCAAATTGTCCCGTATTAGTTCAGCATCCGGTATCCAGGTCTTAAGCCAGTGCTGTAAAAGTATTCTTTTAGCTGTCAGGGCTATTGTGTGAAAAAGAGAGTGTGATCCGTAAGAGTTAACTGTAATCTCCCCGATAGTGAAAAAAGCCAGAGAAATGGGTCTAAAACCACTTCCATCCTAAATATATTCGAGGTCAACTGTCTGACTGTATCCCAAAAAGTCTGTGACTTCGGGCAGGACCACATCCCATGTTCTAAGTCTGTTTTATATGCCTTGCACTTAGGACAGTGCACCCATCTTCCCTGGTTGTCTGGCGTGGGTGGAATATTAAATCCCTGGATGGCCTCATGCATGAGCCGGAACTGGGTATCCCTCCATTTTTCATTGATGATATGTTTTCTGGTCGTTTCCCAACCCTCCAGTATTTTTTGTGTTAACCCCAGATCCGGAAAGTGTCTTTTCCATTTACTAAAGAGTTTTTCAGTGTTGCCTGGTCCCTGAGAATTTTGTAATATTTTGTAGAGACTCGATATTGACGCCTCTCCCTCTCCCATCCCTATCACATCATCCCAAAGAGAGTGGGTTAGTTCTCCTGAGATATCTTTTAATCGAGACATGAGAGAGTGGCAAACCTGATGGTATTGTAAGATATGTGATTTAGATAGCTCATATTTTGCCAAAGTTTCATCACACGTCAGCCATCTCCCCTCTCCTCTGTGCATTAGATCTCCCATCGTAAGGATGCCCTTTGTTCTCCATGTTCCAAAAAGGGGATTCTCATAGCCCAGTCTAAAAGCTGGGGAGGCCCATGGGTCAAGACCCCGGGAGATCTGCCAAGAGAGCTTCATGCTTTTCCTGACACTTTTCCAGGTCGCAATCGTGTCTCTACAAATAACAGTGTTTTTAATTTTGGACGGCAGCATGGAAAGTGGGATATGAAGTAACGCAGACAATTTCCATGGTCTCGTCAGTTCACCCTCCACCTCAATGTCTGAAAAGTTGTTGGTACCTTTGATCCAGTCGAGAACATGACGTAGCAAGCACGCTAGGTTATATCTCCTGACATCTGGAAGCTGAATACCCCCCTCCCTTCTCTGCCGCATTAGGGTGGCTATGGCTTTCCTAGGTCTCTTACCCCTCCAGAGAAATCGAGAAAAAGCACGATCTATCCTTTTAACATCTACATGTTTCAGCAGTAGAGGAATTGTCTGGAGGGGGTAAAGCAGTCTTGCAAAACTTATCATTTTGATAAGGTGGGCACATCCCAACAAGATAGTGGAAGGTTCTCCCATCCAGTCAATTCTCTCTCTATTTTCGATATAACTGACTTGAAGTTCAAACCATAGATCTGACCAGGAGTCCTAGCCACATGTATTCCCAGATATTTAACGCTATCCCTAGCCACTTTTATCCCACAGAATGATGTATGCCTGCAGTCACTTCTACTTCCACCCATAAAGAGAATCTCGCATTTATCTCTATTTAGCCGAAAACCTGACATTCTACCCAGTCTGTCGACATCATCTAAGATGGAAGGAAGGTCTCTTCTAGGATTATTTACATACAAAATTATGTCGTCCGCAAACATGGATAGTTTTATCTCATTGGAGCCCACCCTCAGCCCCTCATATTGATGGTGTGAATCTAGATAAATTGCCAAGGGCTCTATTGCTAAATTGAACAGGAGGGGTGATAAAGGACACCCCTGTCTCATCCCTTTTTCCAGACCAAATGAGTCCGAGAGAAAGCCCGGCAGGCTGATACGAGCTTTGGGATTGGCATATAAGGAGTGCAGGAACTGTCGAAAAGGGCCCCTCAAACCTATGTGGTCTAGGACTCGACCCAGCCAAGACCACCTCACATTGTCAAATGCTTTTTCAGCGTCTAGGGTGATCATGGCTGGATCTCCCCCACTCCCACGGGTTTGTTTACCTATTACATCTAAAAGAAGCATCGCCTTTCTAACATTAGTGACCGTTGATCTCCCCTTAATAAAGCCTGCTTGATGGGGTGAAATTATTCTGGGCAGTATCTGCGCAAGTCTGTCGGCTAATATTTTGGAAAGAATTTTAAGGTCTTGATTAATAAGCGATATAGGTCTGTAGCTCGCCGGATCGGTTAGAGGTTTGTCTGGTTTGGGGATTAGTTTTATGTGGGCCACATTCATTCTGTCTGGTATCGCATGCCTTCCAGAAAGCGTTTTATAAGTCTTTTAACACAGGGGAAATTTGGTCTGCATGCTTTGAAGAACGCCCCATTGAAGCCGTCAGGCAGGCGCCTTCCCTGGACTGATTGATTTGATTGTCAGTTCTATCTCCTCTGTAGAAATGGGGCTATTCAAGAATTGCTTATCCTCATCTGTTAAGTTGGGTTAATTTATCGTGGATAGCCACGTATCCTCATCTCCCACTTCAACATCTTCCTCTCTATAGAGTGAGGCATAGTATTTCCCCAGAGCTTGTGCAATATCTCGTGGATCCGTCCAGGTGTTACCATGTTTATCTTTTATCTTTCCAATAGATGAGTAGCCCTCCTGCCCTTTGCCAGTCGTGCTAATAGTCTACCTGCCTTATCTCCAAATCTATGTAAGTCTAGTTCTAATCTACTCTTATATATCTCCTCTCTTTTCGCAGCCCACATATCAAAATCTTTCTTAGCTCTAAGCCAGATCTCTTTATCTAATTCTGACGCTGACTGTTTATATAAGGAATAAGCCCCCTTATTGCTGCACTGGCTTTAAGGTATTGTTCCTTTACCCTTTTTTTAAATCTCATACTAAATGCCATGATATGGCCTCGTAGAACTGACTTGGCCGCTTCCCAGAACAAGCCCGGGTCCGAGTGATGCTCATGGTTGTGGAAAGAGAAATCCGACCCCCACTCCCCAAGGCATCTTATAAAATTGTCTTCTCGGACCAGCGTGTCGGGGAATCTCCAAAGGTAGTCAGTGCCTTTTTGAAAAGAGTCTCTGGTATCCATTACCACGGGGCTATGATTGGATATGACCATATCCTCCACCTTGACCTCCACCACTCTCTGAAATAATAGGGGTGAAGTGAAGAACATGTCTAGCCTCGACCAAGATCTATGTGAGTGAGAATAGTGGGTAAACTCTCTATCTAGAGGGTGGAGCGTTCTCCAAGCATCATTCATACTGCAGTTGTTGAAGAATTCTTCGAAAAGGCTCTTGTTTGGTTGAGTAATATCGCGTCGGGTGTCACGTGACAAGGAATCACTATGTTGTCTATCTTCGACATCATTTAAAGTCATGTTAAAGTCCCCTCCCGCCAGTCTAATGCCCTCCTGATCAGTCAGGAATTGATTTTGTATCTGCTGCAGAAAGGATTTCTGGGCCACATTAGGTGCATAAATATTGTAAATGCTAAAGGTGTCATTCTGGATCTGTACGACCATATGTATCAATCTGCCTTCGCAATCGGTGTCAAGGGACAGGACTGTATGTGCTAGCAGGGCCGGCCTTAGGCTGAATGGCGCCCTGTGCAAATTTGTCCTTTGGTGCCCCCACCGCTCTGTATTCTCAGGACACATGAGTGTGCTGCCATCTATCTCAACATCAGGGTCTCGTGATGTGCTGCTGTCAGTCAGGTGACTGGAATTCCCATAGAAAGTGTTAAAATTAAACTATCAGTCTTTTCTCACATGTAAAAAAAAATGGACTACTAAATGAAGCTGTAGATATCCAATATGTATTTGGGGTTTTCTGAAAAGTTGGGTCCCCAGGTGCATTTGTTGTAAAGAAGAAAGAAATGGTCTTGATCCAACACTGAGTCTCTGCCCCCACTCCAGTGTCTGTTGTTCTCTGCAGCACTATCATCACATGGACAAAGCACCCAATCATTGACCTCATTAGCGATGCCCGTGTAAATGGCATGAGACGTTGGGCTCACTGATTGGCTGCAGTGCTGATGAAGTGACGTCAGCACTGCTGACAATGGACACTGGAGCAGTGAAAAAGACCCATCTGAAAGTGGTTCAATGTGATGTTTTTTTATTGCTTTGTTTTATCAAGTTTTTTTTTACAACATACTGTAACTGGAAACACAGCTTTTCTGAAAACTGAAACCCCCTTTAAAGAGGACCTGTCACCCCCCTGGTGCTTTGTTCTCTCACTCTCCTCCCTGCATAGAGGGTCCTCCCCACCTCTGGCCGCTCTGTGCCGCCTCCTGGCTCTTTGATCCGCCTCCTGCCGGTGTGTGGCCCCTCCTCACCTGCGCATCAGCGTCTCTACTCACGTAGGCGCACAACGAGAAATAGTGGAGTGTTCCCGGCTGCTGATACTGTACTTTTATGTGACGTCAACGCCAGATCCCACCCTGATAAACTTTATGCTGTATGCATACAGGAGTTATCTGAAGAGCCTCATGTAAATGGTGCAGCAGAAGGAATAATCAACCGCAGCTCCATTTACATGGTGCTCTACAAAGCCACGTTTCCCAGGATTGTGGGGTCCCAGCGGTCAGCTCCACAGCGAACAGAAAGTCATCACCTGTACAGAATATAAGTGATGACTTCCATGTTCAGGATAATCATAATGAAACATTTAAATGCTGAAATTCACAAAGTTCAATATTGCCTCACTGACAATAGGACAGGAGAAGTGGTACTGTGCACTATATATACAGAATAATACAGATACTGAGGATTACACCCAGTATACAGGACAGGAGAAGTGGTACTGTGCACTATATATACAGAATAATACAGATACTGAAGATTACTCCCAGTATACAGGACAGGAGAAGTGATACTGTGCAGTGTATATATACAGAATAATACAGATACTGAGGATTACACCCAGTATACAGGACAGGAGAAGTGGTACTGTGCAGTGTATATATACCGAATAATACAGATACTGAGGATTACACCCAGTATACAGGACAGGAGAAGTGATACTGTGCAGTGTATATATACAGAATAATACAGATACTGAGGATTACACCCAGTATACAGGACAGGAGAAGTGGTACTGTGCAGTGTATATATACAGAATAATACAGATACTGAGGATTACACCCACTATACAGGACAGGAGAAGTGGTACTGTGCAGTGTATATATACAGAATAATACAAATACTGAGGATTACACACAGTATACAGGACAGGAGAAGTGGTACTGTGCAGTGTATATATACAGAATACTACAGATACTGAGGATTACACCCAGTATACAGGACAGGAGAAGTGGTACTGTGCAGTGTATATATACAGAATAATACAAATACTGAGGATTACACCCTGTATACAGGACAGGAGAAGTGGTACTGTGCAGTGTATATATACAGAATAATACAGATACTGAGGATTACACCCAGTATACAGGACAGGAGAAGTGGTACTGTGCAGTGTATATATACAGAATAATACAGACACTTAGGATTACACCCAGTATACAGGACAGGAGAAGTGGTACTGTGCAGTGTATATATACAGAATAATACAGATACTGAGGATTACACCCAGGGAAAAACAAGATGCCAGCACAGCCAGAAATTGCAAAAAATATATAATGTGTATCTACACCTGTTAAAGCCATACTGCACAAAAATAGAGACATTTAGCAGGAGATTACAGCATTGAATCTCCTGAGCTACTCCTCCAAACGTCAAGGATTGTCTCAGATGGAGTAGTCCTAACTCTACATATTTTAATATTTCTGATATGTCCAATAGACAGCATGATACAGTATAAAGAGGACCATTTAAAGCAAACACTCACCCAATACATGTTGGACATAGCTTCCCATGCTGCCAGGAGGTCTGGTGGATGAAGGGCAACTGAGGCTCAGACACCTGCAGCTTGCACCACAGGTGTCTGAGCTATTTCACAGTTTAACCCCCACCATCCCGTCCCAGCCTTATGGGTAAAGCATGTCAAGTCTGGGTGAATGAAGCTATTATGAAAAAACTTGAAGACTGGAGGAGGCAGCTGCATGTGAACAGCTACCAAAAATAAAATAGTCTTCAGGTTTTTTCATATCAGCTTCATTCACCCAGACTTGACATGCTTTACCCATAAGGACGGGATGGCCTGGTGGGGGTTAAACTGTGAAATAGCTCAGACACCTGTGGTGCAAGCTGCAGGTGTCTGAGCCTCAGTTACTCTTCATCCACCGGGCCTCCTGGCAGCATGGGAAGCCATGTCTGACATGTATGGGTGAGTGTTTGCTTTGAATGGTCCTCTTTACACTGTATTATGCTGTGTATAGGACACATCAGAAATATAAAAATACGTAGAGTTAGGACTACTCCAACTGAGACATTCCTTGACGTTTGAAGGAGTAGCTCAGGAGAGTCAATGCTGTAATCTCCTGCTAAATGTCTCCATTTTTGTGCAGTATGGCATTAACAGGTGTAGATACACATTATATATTTTTTGCAATTTCCGGCTGTGCTGGCATCTTGTTTTTCCCTGAGGATTACACCCAGTATACAGGACAGGATAAGTGGTACTGTGCAGTGTATATATACAGAATAATACAGATACTGAGGATTACACCCAGTATACAGGACAGGAGAAGTGGTACTGTGCAGTGTATATATACAGAATAATACAGATACTGAGGATTACACCCAGTATACAGGACAGGAGAAGTGGTACTGTGCAGTGTATATATACAGAATAATACAGATACTGAGTATTACACCCAGTATACAGGACAAGAGAAGTGGTACTGTGCAGTGTATATATACAGAATAATACAGATACTGAGGATTACACCCAGTATACAGGACAGGAGAAGTGGTACTGTGCAGTGTATATATACAGAATAATACAGATACTGAGGATTACACCCAGTATACAGGACGGAGAAGTGGTGCTGTGCAGTGTATATATACAGAATAATACAGATACTGAGGATTACACCCAGTATACAGGACCGGAGAAGTGGTACTGTGCAGTGTATATATACAGAATAATACAGATACTGAGGATTACACCCAGTATACAGGACAAGAAAAGTGGTACTGTGCCAAGCTGATTTTAGGCAGCACTCACTTTTACTAATGGAGTACTGTCAATAAAGACAAAAGATTGGCTTTAATGTACATATCACGAGGATGGAACGATGCAAGAAATCACCCTTATTTGCATATTAAATAAAGTACATGTTTCTGCAAATATTAAAGCCTCCCTAAATTTGTGTAAATGTCAGTGTAGCGTAATGTCTCTGTCATAATATACTCACCAATTGCTGTTTTGTCATGTGCCCGACTCCATAAGGACTTCACATCCACAGCTTGTCTCTGCAGATTTTCCTCTTTTCTGATCTTCTGCAGCACATCCTGAGACGATGCCTTCAAAAAAATAACATTGTTATTATAAAGCTCCTGAATAAAAAATAACCACCCATGCTGTGTCTTAAATAAGCCCTATGCTGTGCCCTGCAAAAAAAGAATTACTCCTCACCTCACTGTCCCTTTTAAGGTACATTGCCTACATGGTATCCTCTACTACAAAATAATCCCACCACACCATCCGCTCTTTATACTATGACCACCACACCATCCGCCCTTGTGTAATATGACCGTCACACAGACCCATAATAAACTAACTCCACACTGTCCTCCCTTATAACTTATACTTACCACACCTTCCTCAATTTTGAACTATGATCTCCACAGTCCCCACATTACGCTGCTCCTTCACAAAGTCCCACTCATGTTGTTCCAATTTCATCCTGTGCCCTCATTATACTGTCCCCCCAATGCTGCTTCTTTACCATAATGAAACCCTTCACACTGACTCCCTCCATGCTACCCTATGCCTAATGCAGACCCCCACACTGTCACACTCTTCGTACTGAGTTCCTTAAATTGCTCCACTTCACACTGAGCCCTGCACATTGCCCCCCATTTATTATCCCTTGCATTATCCCTCACTCTTTAAGCCACCTTAACCCCCTGTCTACTGTAAAAGCCCCTATCAGCCCCAATATACAGTAATAACCGCCTCATAAACCCCAGCATACTGTAATAACTCCTCCTTTGTATACTGAGTAATACCTCTATTCACATCTCTCACTCTACAGTATCACACAGCCCGTACCCCACATCACACAGCCCGTACCCACGTTCACACAGCCAGTACCTCACATCACACAGCTAGTACCTCACATCACACAGCCCGTACCCACGTTCACACAGCCTGTACCTCACATCACACAGCCAGTACCTCACATCACACAGCCCGTACCCACGTTCACACAGCCTGTACCTCACATCACACAGCCTGTACCTCACATCACACAACCCGTACCCACGTTCACACAGCCAGTACCTCACATCACACAGCCTGTACCTCACATCACACAACCCGTACCCACGTTCACACAGCCTGTACCTCACATCACACAGCCTGTACCTCACATCACACAACCCGTACCCACATTCACACAGCCCGTACCTCACATCACACAGCCAGTACCCACGTTCACACAGCCCATACCTCACATCACACAGCCCGTACCTCATGTTCACACAGCCTGTACCTCACATCACACACCCAGTACCCACGTTCACACAGCCCATACCTCACATCACACAGCCAGTACCCATGTTCACACAGCCAGTACCCACGTTCACACAGCCTGTACCTCAACATCACACAGCCCGTACCTCACATCACACAGCCCGTACCTCAACATCACACAGCCAGTACCCACGTTCACAAAGTCTGTACCTCACATCACACACCCAGTACCCATGTTCACACAGCCCATACCTCACATCACACAGCCAGTACCCATGTTCACACAGCCAGTACCTCACATCACATCACACAGCCAGTACCTCACATCACATCACACAGCCAGTACCCATGTTCACACAGCCAGTACCTCACATCACATCACACAGCCAGTACCCATGTTCACACAGCCAGTACCTCACATCACACAGCCAGTACCCATGTTCACACAGCCAGTACCCACGTTCACACAGCCTGTACCTCAACATCACACAGCCCGTACCTCACATCACACAGCCCGTACCTCAACATCACACAGCCAGTACCCACGTTCACAAAGTCTGTACCTCACATCACACACCCAGTACCCATGTTCACACAGCCCATACCTCACATCACACAGCCAGTACCCATGTTCACACAGCCAGTACCTCACATCACATCACACAGCCAGTACCTCACATCACATCACACAGCCAGTACCCATGTTCACACAGCCAGTACCTCACATCACATCACACAGCCAGTACCCATGTTCACACAGCCAGTACCTCACATCACACAGCCAGTACCTCACATCACACAGCCAGTACCTCACATCACACAGCCCGTACCTCACATCACACAGCCCGTACCTCACATCACACAGCCCGTACCTCACATCACACAGCCCGTACCTCACATCACACAGCCCGTACCTCACATCACACAGCCCGTACCTCACATCACACAGCCCGTACCTCACATCACACAGCCCGTACCTCACATCACACAGCCCGTACCTCACATCACACAGCCCGTACCCCACATCACACAGCCCGTACCTCACACCACACAGCCAGTACCCACGTTCACACAGCCCGTACCCCACATCACACAGCCCGTACCCCACATCACACAGCCCGTACCCACGTTCACACAGCCAGTACCTCACATCACACAGCTAGTACCTCACATCACACAGCCCGTACCCACGTTCACACAGCCAGTACCTCACATCACACAGCTAGTACCTCACATCACACAGCCCGTACCCACGTTCACACAGCCTGTACCTCACATCACACAGCCAGTAACTCACATCACACAGCCCGTACCCACGTTCACACAGCCTGTACCTCACATCACACAGCCTGTACCTCACATCACACAACCCGTACCCACGTTCACACAGCCCGTACCTCACATCACACAGCCAGTACCCACGTTCACACAGCCCGTACCTCACATCACACACCCAGTACCCACGTTCACACAGCCCATACCTCACATCACACAGCCCATACCTCATGTTCACACAGCCTGTACCTCACATCACACACCCAGTACCCACGTTCACACAGCCCATACCTCACATCACACAGCCAGTACCCATGTTCACACAGCCAGTACCCACGTTCACACAGCCTGTACCTCACATCACACAGCCCGTACCTCAACATCACACAGCCCGTACCTCACATCACACAGCCCGTACCTCACATCACACAGCCCGTACCTCAACATCACACAGCCAGTACCCACGTTCACACAGTCTGTACCTCACATCACACACCCAGTACCCATGTTCACACAGCCCATACCTCACATCACACAGCCAGTACCCATGTTCACACAGCCCATACCTCACATCACACAGCCAGTACCCATGTTCACACAGCCAGTACCTCACATCACATCACACAGCCAGTACCTCACATCACATCACACAGCCAGTACCCATGTTCACACAGCCAGTACCTCACATCACACAGCCAGTACCTCACATCACACAGCCCGTACCTCACATCACACAGCCCGTACCTCACACCACACAGCCAGTACCCACGTTCACACAGCCCGTACCTCACATCACACAGCCAGTACCCCAAAATACACACACTGTACCCCACATCACACATCCCTCACTTTCCTCATTACCTGTCATACCAGCTTCCATCTCCTCCAGGCTCCAGCTTTTCCTTTACATCCTCATGCTTCCTGATAGTAACTGAGGCCCCTCCCACAAGGGTCACATGGTCATGACATCATCACAGGTCCTGCAGCCATATCTTCAGCGTCCAGACTCTGCAGGAGCTAATTGTTTGTTCTTCTCCCACCTTCCCCCTGCAGCACATAGGCAGCTCCACCTTGAGGGTAGATGATCTCCCACCCCCACACTCGTCTCCGAGCCCGCACAGTACAGAGTGAGGGCACAGCAGAAAGTGAAACTGACTTGGTCTCCCTGCAGCGCCCCCTGGCGGCCGGCGCCCTGTGCGACCGCACGACTCGCCCATAGGAAGGGCCGGCTATGTGTGCTAGTGATTTGTTAACCAGAATCAGAACCCCCGCTTTCCTGTTAACAGCACTGGAGCCGTATATCTCTCCCACCCACATCTTTTTTAGTCTAAAGAACTCGTCGGACGTCAGATGGGTCTCCTGGAGCATAGGCACATCAGCATGTAGGCGTTTGAGATGTCTAAGAATCATCATGCGCTTAGCTGGGGAGCGCAGTCCCTTAACATTCCACGAGACCCATCTAACCATCCTCAGCAACGAAATCCGCTTCCCTCCGACACTTGTGAAATTTTTGGTGACGCAGATCAGAGCATTGGGAGTCGACCTTCATAAGTAAATGAAGTAAAATTGAAAAAGGTGGCCACAAAGAAGTGTATATCAGGGCGAATTTTGCTCTCTCATCCCACCCCATTCCCTTTCTTACCCTTAGAGTATCCCCTCTGTCTCCCATGGCATAGCCTAAAGACTTCTCTTTTTTCCTCTTTAACGAAGGACACATTGTCCTATGCCCGCCAAATCTCCTCAGCCTCAGAAAACCAATAATGTATTAAACATTTGAACATTAATCCCGAGCCTCCATATAAAAGTTTGAGAGAGTTGTTCTCAGCAGGATATAACCCCTCATATATCCCCCCTGTCACCATACATCTACTTCATTAAGAACTGTAAATTATAAATTATAAATTAGGTTCGTGGACCCCGGTATATGAAAGAAAGAGAGTAATAAAAATAAAAGGGGGGGGAGAAAGAGAGAGGGGGGGGGAAAAAGGAGAGAGAAGAAAAAAAAAAAAAAGAGAAGGGGGGTGGGGAGGGGGGAGGAGAAGAGAAAGGAAAAAAAAAAAAAAAAAAGAGGGGGATAGGTGGACGAGTGGGGAAAAAGACATAGTTTAACCGCTAACAACATAAGGATGATTTCACTTCTTCCTCGTTTCTCTCCATCACTTCCTCCTCTCGCTCAGTCGGTTTGACTCGTCTTCTTCTTATTCCATCTAGACGATGATGATCTTTGTTGTCTCTGTGTCAGAGGCTTTGACATCCCCTCCTCGTGGATAGTGTCTGATCTCAATCTGTATGTTCTCACAGAGTCTTCATCATGCGTACGATCATCTGCGGTGTCAGGTGTTTGTTCCGGAACATCATTAAGACGCCTTGGGCTGCTAGAATGCGTACTATCTCTGCTAGGTGAATTGTGGCTGTTGTTACTCCTCATTACAGCCATCGCCTCCTCAGGGTCCGTAAAGGATAGCATAAACCCATCCCTAGAGCGAAATGTCAGGGTTGCAGGATAGTTCAGCTGAAAGCGAGTGTTTTTTTTAAACAAGATGGTGCATATCTCGCTAAAGGCTCTCCTACGCCTTGTTACCTCAACTGAATAGTCCGCGAATATCAGTGCTTTATGGCCCATTATCATCAAAGGACGCCTCTTTGCTTTATAGGCACGCAAGATTTCCTCCTTGTCTCTATGGTTTAAGTACATAGCAATGGCGTTTCGTGGTTTGTTAATGTCTCTGTTCTGTGAGGATCTGTTGTTGCTGACCTCTCGGGGGGGTTCCCTAGGGGGGCCAATCCTATGGGGGCATTCCGTCTTACATCTGTGGGAGAGTCCTAAGGCTTTGGGCAGCTCCACTTCAAATACTTCTTCGAGTTGGTTAATAGATATAGATTCAGGGAGACCCACAATCTTCAAATTATTTCTGCGAGCCCTATTCTCTGTCATCCAGTTTGCTTAGGGCATAAGAAGACTGTTTTTGTAAAGTCTGTATCTGGCTCTCGAGTTCAGCTACTCTATGTTCCGCAAAAGAGATCCTTGTCTCCGCCTCCTGCAGCTGTCTGTCATGGTGGTCCAACTTATTTGAGAGCTCCTGCGTAGCTGTCCCCACCAAATCCGCTATTGCTTGTTTGAAGTCATCAACCAAGTATTGAGCCAGTTCTTTGGCCAGAGATCTATAGTCAAAGTGGGGTGGGGGGGATGGGAGAAACCCGGCTCCCCCCGACCAACCATGTCCCTGCCTCCCCCCTCAATCACCTCCATGTGCTGGTGCTGTGGGTCAGGTAGAAGATTGGGGGGATGTGTCTTTACCTGTGTGTTGGTGCTGAACTGCGCCGCTGCCTCTGGATCGTTCTCTCTCCGCATCTCTGTCAGAGGCTTTCCTTGTGGTGCCGCGTCCTCCATATTGACTTTTGCGCCCTTTCCTCCTCCCGACGCGTGGATCGCGGCATTTGCTTCTCCGTCACCATTTCTGGTGACAAAACGGTCCATAGTGGCCTTCGGTCCCCCTCTGCTCCCACTCATCCTTGCAGGGTGTTTATCAGGTCCGGGGCTCGGGGGCTTGCGCGGAGAGACTATGGCGGGCTCCGGAGCGCTGCTACATGCGTCCGATCATAGAGGCGCCGGAACCGGAAGTCTATTAATACATTTTAACAATATGATGTGGGTATCTGTCCAGGACAGTGCTCATTATCTGCTAATTACTTCAGTATCCTTAGACTCGATTCAGAGCTCACAATCCCTCACATGGCCCGATCCTCTGCCTGCTCCAGTGGCTCTGCAGGCGGGAGATATTCTGTAATGGCGGCGCCGTCTGAACAGATTTTTTACTAAGTAAATTGGAGGACCGTTGAGATCTATCAGGTTCTGCAGAAGTCCTTGTAGGTTGTTGTGTTGTGGCGCCTTTAATTCTGGGGGTTAATGTGAGAAGTCCCTGAGGATAGAAGTTTAGGTATCCCTCCAGTACCTTCAGCTGGTAGTAGGTGGTATGGGTCAGTGAGTGTAACAAAGAGTCAAAGATTTAACACCGCAAAAAATATTCTTTTTTTTTGGGAATATGGGTCTCTCAATTCCAAGCAGTTTTAGATGTAGATTTGCCTGTAAGGATAACCGTTTTCCTGCAGTCTGTATCAAGGTCTTGACTATGGGTATATTATTGACCCTTGTGGGTAATTGGACCCCAGGGAGGGTTGTTAAGAGACTTATGTTTTAGGTCTCAAATATTATTGTGTGGGTTTCTGTCCAGGGCAGCACACCTTATCTGCTAGCCATTTTCAGCACCTTAGAGTAGTGCCAACACTCACAATCTTTTATAATCCCCACTTTTCTGCCTGCTCCTGTGGCTCTGCAGGCGGGAAACACTCTATAATGGCAGCACCGTCTGAATCGTGCGTCTTCCTTCTCTCTCCCCCAGCTGACCGTCTGCCTGCTCCTCGCCTCACCCTATGGTCTCCCCACCTGGGTAGGGTTAAATCGTCCCGGGCTTGTGCGGGCTCCGGGCAACCAGGGGCCCGTCGGCAGTCTCACTCACCGATGGCGGCCAGCAGGAAGGTTCACCCCCGTCTTCCGCGCGCCTCCCGACAGTCTCGGCTCCACCGGTGCTCCACCTCACTTCTCATATATAGACCAGGAGCCACGGGGACGCTGTCAGGGTTCCAGTGCTTAGACTGCCAGGAACTTGGATAGGTCCAGGAACGGAGCACCGTTCGGCCCGGCGTGTAGGAGGGGAGACAGACAAATCCCACCTGGATGACGCTCTCCCCAGGGCTCCTCAATACTGGGTCTCCAGGGGTCTTCTGTGTCTAAGGGAGGCTGCTGGGTCCAGTCCGGATGCCACAGATTGTGATTGTTGGTGTGGAGCTCTGCAATGAGCGTCCACTCTAGACGGCGGCCATCTTGGATCTCCGAAATCTGAGTTTTTATAAACTGGTGTAATTATTAACGAGGGCTGTCCAGAGAGCGACATTACAGTGATCAAAATTAGGGACTGGTGATTCTGCTATTAGGTAGAGAAGGAGAGAACTGTGCATGTTCAGAGTACTCATGAGAAAGGAACCCTCCATGGCTTCATAACATATGGTTTACTCCAGGGGTCTCCAACTGTAGCTCGAGAGCCAAATGTGGCTCATAGGTCTGTGAGATGTGGCTTGTGGCTGTTTTCCAGCTTTGGTGCATTAGCACCAGGTGTAGCAAACATGTAGGAAGAGCACTTCTCCAGATTTTGGTGTTAGCCGTGGGTGGGGGGAATGCTGATATTTTCTTCTCGGCTCTGTACATTTCTGTGACGAGCTTTGTTTCCTACGATTTACTTTATGTTCTTTGACTGAAAAAGATTTTTTTTCAGTGAAAATATGACTGGAAATGTTATTGTAATTTTTCTGAATAACTGTATATGTAAATTAGCATTCACTTTAGCATAGCTCTTCCAGATGAAAAATTAATTTTACTTTTCCCGTCATTACAGAACTATTTTTTTGAAGTATTTAAATACTTGGGGATTACAGCAGTTTTTTTTCCCTTGATACGTGCAGTGTAGTCAGCAAATGTTTAATTTAACCCCTTCATGACCACTGGCGTAATTGTATATGTTTGGTATATACGAACTTGTACCGACCTGAGGCATCAGGCTGACATGTTAGTTTTATTTTTTATATATCCAGGATAGATATGAATAGTATTTGCAAAATATTAGGGCTCTCCTACATATTGCATTAAACATACTGATTTAGGTTATGGAGAGTTTTTTACCCAATAATTTAGAGCACAAGTTTAACTGCTTTTCATAAAGATGCTTTTATTAATTCATCAAGGAGATTTAAAAATTGCAGGTACAAAAAGTGCTTAGAAAGTGTAAAATGTAAGTTATACATGGATCTGGATTATAGAGGACACTAAGGGGTTAGGGTCTTCTTGTCTCCCACTCCAGGACACATTCATGGTAGCAATTCTAACAAATACCAATGTGCTGACCTAGTATATTTGTGGCTAAGAGCTCCAGCTTATAATGTATAGAGGGTTCAACCCTGTCACCCTACTAATACAGCAAAACTGACTGATAACTCCAACCCATTATACATCAAATTTATCAACATGGAATTTGTGCCCAAGCTTACCCATGTCAGTGCCAGGATGCGGAGATGACCACTAGGGGACGCCCCAACGCGTTTCCCTGATGCTTCCTCAGGGGGCCATGTTAGTTTTACCATATAGTGAACGTGGTGAACAAAAAAAAAAAATGTGTAATTCACTTCTTTTTCGCTTGGCGCTGAGCTCACATCATGCCCCACACATCAGCTGATCTAATCAGTTGATGTCAAGCCCCCTGGGACGGGGTACTCGGTACCGGACCGGGTTTGCTGCTGGGGGATGTCACGGGGGTCCTGGTCCAGACCGTGTCCCGGGCCCTGGCAAGTAAAAGGGGAATATTTACAGGCGATTAGAGTTTGTCGTGACGTCACCCACGGCTTGTTGTCAATAATGGGACCACCGGTGCTGCAGAACCTCCGGGGATGATGTCAAAGCAGCTGTAGATGGAATAGTTCTCCGCGGGTAGAACTGGGGTCCCCGGGGCAGTGATGTTAAAGTCAGTGGTGTAGGCTTATGATAGGTCCAGTGCACTTACTGTCCTGCTGCTGCAGACTTCTTCCAGCCTGTGTGTGCGGAGCTGACAGGCTGTAGCTCTCCAGGTGGGATCTCTCTTTAGTCCTAGTGGAGGGAATCATGCATAGGCAATAGAGAATCATGCAAGGGAGTCAGAAGCAGGGTTCACAGTGTTTACTTCTCAGTTCTTTTGGTACAGCAGTTTTAAGTACAGTTCTTTACACGGGTTCAGACTTTCCCCTCCGGGTTCCTCTTTACTCCCTGCAGCCAGGTTATTCCTCTCTGTGACGCCTCACTCCTTCTCTGTCCTTTCCAGGCTTTATTTTCTCTTCCTCTCTCACTGTGTGCGTCTCCGGACAGTATGGCGGTGGCTCGGACCCTTGTAGGCCCTCGTAGTCGCCACTGAGCTGCCTGTCCTTTGGGGTAGGTACTCTAACGTGGAGTTAGAGCTCCCCGTCGGTTAATCTGGGGAAACCGGGTGAATCGTCAGTCCCCTTCAGAGCCGACACTCTGCTGCTAGCCTAGCCTTCAATAGTCCTGCTGTGCTAGACTCTATCAGGCTTCCTTCTACCGTGTGACTCAGGTTCCATAAGAAGGCTGCTCCGCCTGCAGTTGGTCGTCTCGGCTGTGTTTCTAGGACCAAGTGTTACTGATCCTCTCTTTCCTCACACTCCTGGGGTGCTGGCTCCGGATGGGCTTTCTCTCTGTGGCTGCACTGGCTCTTCAGATTCTGTGCTCCTTTCACCCCACTCCTCCAGGACGTGTGCTTCTGGTCTGTACTGCTCAGCCTACCTCGGCCTACTGACTCCTTCCTCCTACCCTTCTCTATTTCTACCATCTATCACCTGACCTGCTTGCTGTCCCACCCACTGTTCTCTAAACCCACCACCCCTTGCCCGCCTAGAGTCCCGGGCTCCGGGTTGGGTGCTGCCCTCTAGTGGTGTGTGGGATGTCTGTAGGGTGTTGTGGTGCAACTGTCTTCCTATCTTACCTGGCTTGCAGTTGTCTATGTGGCCTCCTGGTCGCAGGGGCGCCACATTGACGTGTTGTTATCAGATCCGATCGGATCAGCACTGTTAACGCTTTGAATCACGCTGTCATTCTCTGACAACACGATCCAAAACACCGCAGTGGGCATCATGCTGTTCCCCGCCGGCATCACTGGGCCTTGATGCATTGTTATGACAGCCCAAGTCAGCTGATGGCCCCGATGCTGTCATGAATAACTTCCTGCCGGTGATGCCTGAGCTCTGTCACCAGCAGAAAGTGATCATTTGTGCTATGCAGAGAGATGCACAAGTGCTTGCACCCTGCAATACTGAGATGCCGTAAAATAAAGAAAAAGTTAAAAAGAAAAAGTTTTAAAAAAAAAATTAACATAACATAAAAGTTCAAGTCACCCCCCTTTTGCTCCATTGAAAATAAAATTATTTAAAAAATACATATATTTGGTATCGCCGCGCTTAAAAATTCCCGATCTATCAAAATATAAAATCAGTTAATGAGATTGGTAATCTGCGTAACAGAAGAAAAAGTCAAAATACCACAATTAATTTTTTTTGTAGCCACAACATTGCAATAAAATGCAATAACAGGCAATCAAAACAGCGCATCTACCTAAAAATGGCATCATTAGAAACATCAGGTCAAGAAGCAAAAAATAAGCCATCACACAGCCCCTGATCCCAAATAATGAGAACACTACGGGTCGTGGAAAATGGCGCCAAAACTGCAATTCTTTTTCTTTAAAAACTTAAGAATTTTTTTTTCTTTTCACCACTTAGATAAAATGTATATATGTTTGGTATCTATGAACTCATACCAACCTGAGGCATCATACTGACACGTCATTTTTTTTTTGATAAATCTTTATTTATTGAAAGACACTTTTTTAAAACAGTACATACTGTAACCATCTCCAGATGGCCAACACAATTATCTAACACAGAATACTGAACAAGATTCAGACAAGTGAATCTTAAGGTACCGCCACACACAGAGAAACCCCCGGAGACACCGCCCGCGTCCACTGGCCGCAGCGAAACCATGGACAGACCGCCCACCCCGCACATGGCAACAAATTAGAACAATGCGCCCACGACCCCACCGCAACCAGCGAGCCGCAAGCAATGCCCCCAGAGATATCCCTGCGCGCGACGGCACCTCAGGAAAAGCCCCAGACGGTATCACTGCCAACACCGTCTCGGGTTGATTAAACAATGGAATCAAAACATTAAGCTATTGGTATAGTACCATTGTATACTTAACAAAACCTTTCTGATCTCCTTCCTTCCACACTGGCATCCAGGGTCATAGTAATCAGAAAGATATTAAGAGATAAGAGCCATGAAAGTTATTTAGTCAAAAATAATCAAAAAAGAGAGAGAGAATCAGCTCCTTAGGATTTAAAGGGATCCTGTCACCCCAAATCACCTCCTAAGCTATTAAAAGCTGTCCCTAGAGCATAGTAACACTTACCCTACACTCCTTTTAGCTCCTAAATGCAGCAAGTGAAACTGAATATAAACATTATAAAAGTACCTCATTACTGATGTTAATGAGTGACTATGGTATGCATAGTCACCCAGCCAGGCTGTCCCTCTTCATAATATCGAGCCTCAATAGGCGTGATCTTCATGATACATTCAAATGCGCGCCTCCCCGCTCTCCTATTCTGGACCGCTGCTGTGTGGGGGCTGTATGACGCGATTCTCGTCATTTCCGGCGCCAGGTGACGTATTTACACCACGCGCTGCTGCTAGAGCTTCAAGCCCCTACGGCGCATGCGCTTGCGCATGCCAGTGGGGACTTGAAGCTAACAGCGGCGCGGGTGTAAATACGTCACCCGGCGCCGGAAATGACGCGAATCGCGTCATACAGCCCCCACACAGCAGCGCCAGGCCGAGGAGGAGAGCGGGGAGGCGCGCATTTGAATGTATCATGAAGATTACGCCTATTGAGGCGTGATAGTATGAAGAGGGGCAGCCTGGCTGAGTGACTATGAATAGCATAGTCACTCATTAACATCACTAATGAGGTACTTTTATAACGTTTATATTCAGTTTCACTTGCTGCATTTAGGAGCTAAAAGGAGTGTAGGGTAAGTGTTACTATGCTCTAGGGACAGCTTTTAATAGCTTAGGAGGTGATGTGGAGGTGACAGGATCCCTTTAACAACCACGGTAGAGCAGGGTCAAGGCCCAGCCTAAGTTGACACATCATTTTTACCATATAATGAACATGAACAATTAAAAAAAAAAAAAAAAAAAAAATGTGTAATTGCACTTTTTTTTGCACTTTTACCACATTTGGATTTTTTTTTTCCTTTCCTGTACACTATATGGTGAAATAAATAAATTATGTCATTCAAAAGTACAACACGTCCTGAAAAAAAAACAAACCCTCGTATGTCTATATTGATGGAAAAATAAAAAAAGCTATGACTCTTGGATGAAGGGGAGGGAAAAGTGGAAAATCGCCCGGATGGTGAAGGGGTTAACTGTCCACACAATAAAACTTCATTAACATTTTTGCTGCTTACCATTTATTTTCTGGTTTCATATATGATTATGTTTTTTGTTTTTCTAGAGGATAGAAAATTAAAATGGGTAGCCTAAGTGGACTTGGAAAGTGTTATTAGAGTGCTCTTATGGATCTGTTTTCTGTGCTCTTTTGACTTTGAGGGCACATCAATTTGCTGATGTAAAACGACTAGTAGCTCAATTGACTTTTTTTCTACCTTAGGGCCCCATGCACACGTTGAGTATTTGATGAGTTTTCACCTCAGTATGTGTCCCCAAAACCAGGAGTTGAACAATCAGAGGAAAAATATAATAGAAACCCATCACCACTTTTGTATTTATCACCCACTCCTGGTTTTACCTTACTAATACTGAGGTAAAAATCTCACCAAATACTGAAAATGTGCATGTGACCTAATAACTTTGTTGGTTTTATTGGTCGAAACCTACCATATTTCTCTCTACTCCCTATTAGGCCGGAGAAACACTGGGCTAGATGCTTGCGAGATATTCATTCTTACCCGGCATGGATGTTGTCTCTCTGTAAAAGAGTGCGTCAACCCCATAGAAATAAATGCAGTTGACACGCTCCTGTCCAGAGAGCCGGTGGCCGTGCCTGGTGACAAATGCAAGACTCGTGCGAGTATCTCACATGCATTTGCTCAGTGTTTCTCCGGCCTCACACGCGAACTCTGATAAGTGATTGTCTGTTCTCTAAAGGGAGAGTAGAGTAGGCTGCTATCAGAGTACTCTGGCAGCGGTCTGTCTGGAGAAAAAAAGGATCACTTGAAAAATCAATCACCCATCTTAACCTCCCCTGACATAATTGAAAGACCACTATATACATTAGATAAGCAGGTGATCCTGATGAAATTGGTGCCCCATATTTATGGGTACCTTAAGGAGAACCTGTCAACAGGTTAAAAGTGGCCAGTTTTTGTTCGTATTTTATCCCAGTTACTCCCCTGAAATATATATATATAATATATTTTTTAATCGCCATATGCTTCCAGATGTAGACCCTTTCATTGGAGCTAGTTTTTATGGCCTTTCCAAGAGGGCACATCTTGTACAATTTTATAGATATGTGCCTTTAGATTGCTCTCCATAATTACCCTGTGAGCAACATCCCTTGGTAAAGAGCATAAAAATTATCACTAAATAAAAAAAGACCCATATCTCTGAATTTGTATGAAGGATATAAGTAAAAGACTTAGGGCCCTTTCACATCAGCATTTTTTGAAATTCGCGGCAGATGCGGTGAAAAAACCGCATCTGCCGCGATTACCGCATACCGGCTGCACTTGCGGCGCGGTTGCGGTAAACGCCATGCAAAGTATAGGCGTAGTAGCATCAGAAATAAATTAGGAGGGTTGTCCGTTCTTCGGACAAGTCTGCAGTCATTCCATGTGACCACAGACTTTTGAATCCTGACAGCATGTGCTGGGCACACTGTTAGGATTCTCTGGATACTTGATGTCACGTGACCACCCCCTTTCAATACCAGTGAGTCCTGACAGCACTTTTAAAGCACACTGTGAGGATTCAGAATTCTGAAGTCACATAGAGTGTCTGTGGACTTATATTAGAAGACTGCACAGCCCGTTTATAGGCAAAAACTGGCCACTTTTGAACTAAATATTCTCTTTAATATTCTTATAGATCAGGGGGTTTCTGGTATAATAAAACATTTTTACAATTTCTAATTCTACTTTCTGTATCACGTCCTCAAATGTTTCAAGGTCTCTGCTTGGAATAAAACTGTGTATTGGGCACACAAATGTATAGATATCAGAGCTTACAGTACAGCTATCACAAGACCGATAACTAATTTTTATTCTCTGATCGTAAATAATGAAGGTTTCTATTGAATGACTGTAGAGTTCTTGATATCTTTGAGGAATTAATATAATTTTCAAATAATAATTTGAAAATATTACAATATAAGCACAACATGCAGGTATGCTTTAGGCTGCGTTCACACATTGTGTATTTTGCCGCGTTTTTTTACGCGCGCTTTTCAAAATACGCAATGTGTCTTATGTCTGCCTGCAAAGTGAATGGGAAATTCACTTTGCAGTGCAGACATTGCGTAAAAATACGCAGTGCGTTTTCCGGGAGAAAACGCAGCTCCGTAAACAATTGATATGTCAATTGTTTACGCAGCTACTTCTGCGTATTTTCCCAGAGGGGAGGAAGAATCCTGCTTCCTCCTCCCCTCTGTGACATGTGTGACCGCCCCATTAGACTTCACAGTGTTAATACACACTGTGAAATCTAAATTAAACAAAAGCAAGTGTGTGAAAAATAAAAAAGAATGAATACATCACCTTCCGACGCCTTCTCCCGGTGTCTGGTGCCTTCTGCCGCTCTCCGGTGTCCGATTCTAAGTCAGATCTCTTCTGACAAGACCTGTGGTGACGTCAGAGGGGGGGCGTTCCCGGGCACTCGCGGTCATGTGATACCACATGACCGCGAGCAGCCAATCAGCGATGGGACCGCCCCGGGAACGCCCACCTCTGACATCACCACAGGTCCTGTGAGAAGACATCTGACTTAGAATCGGACACCGGAGAGCGGCAGAAGGCACCAGACACCGGGAGAAGGCGTCGGAGAGGTGAAGTATTGATTCTTTTTTATTTTTCACGCACTTGCTTTTGTTTAATTTAGATTTCACAGTGTGTATTAACACTGTGAAGTCTAATGGGGCCGCCCCGGGAACGCCCACCTCTGACATCACCACAGGTCCTGTGAGAAGACATCTGACTTAGAATCGGACACCGGAGAGCGGCAGAAGGCACCAGACACCGGGAGAAGGCGTCGGAGAGGTGAAGTATTGATTCTTTTTTATTTTTCACGCACTTGCTTTTGTTTAATTTAGATTTCACAGTGTGTATTAACACTGTGAAGTCTAATGGGGCGATCACACATGTCACAGAGGGGAGGAGGAAGCTGGATTCTTCCTCCCCTCTGTGACATCACTGCGCTTTCTGGGGGAAAGAAAGCGCAGTGTGTGAAAGTCCCTGCGTATTTTGCTGCGCTTTTTTGCGCGGCCGAAAAACGCAGCAAAAAGCGCGCGCAAAAAAGCGCAGCAAAATACGCAAATGTGTGAACGTAGCCTAATTCTGAAAAGCTTTGGTAGTTCAGAAGAAAAATACCCCGACTCATTTAAATATTTACACAAAAGTTTTGGAATAAAAAGCTGTGAAAAATCACAACATTTTTGTGGAATACAAGGCATTTTATTTGCTTTGGCATTTTCACTTCATTTTTATCCAGCTCCGACAAGTGGTGGCATGATGGGCGGTGGATGAAAGGGGATCTTCCTATACACATACCTAGCTGGGCAGGGAGAAGTTGGTGGGGAGCCTCATACATGACTGTTCTACCTTGGCTAGCTTTTAAAGTCTGTTTTTACATTAAAGACCCTGTCACACACAACTAGTGCTCCATCGATCCCAGCAGCGATAACGACCTGCCGGGATTGCTGGAGTGTCGTTACCTGGTCGCTGGGGAGCTGTCAAACAGGCAGATCTCCCCAGCGATCAGGGGCATGGAAATCACCTCCCACATCACTGAATGCGATGTTACCAGGGTCTTCCCTGCTTAGCGCTGCCTGGATACCCGCTGTTTATCATAGCTACCAGCATTCTCCCTGCTTACAAGCAGTGCTAAGCAGGGAGGATGCTGGTAACTATGATAAACACCGGGTATCCAGGCAGCGCACATTGCCTGGATACCCGGTGTTTACCATGGTTACCAGCCAGTGAGGTCACTGATCGCTGGTTTCTCGCTGTCACACGCAGCGATGTGTGCTGACCAGCTGGAAACCAATGATCAAAAAATGACCCAGAGCACTTTGCAGCGATCAGCAACCTCACAGCATTGGCCTGATCGCTGCAAATTGTCACACATAACGAGATCGCCTGAGAGATCGTTGTAACGTCACAGTTACAACGATCTCTCTAACGATATCTTTATGTGTGACTGGGCCGTTACCCAATAAGGATGACTACTTTGTGTTGCCTGTGATTTCCTTTAGAACAACAAAACAAAACATTAGATCTAGCTACAGTAACTTAGACCTAATTGTTGACCATTTCCAAGTAGAGTTTTCTGTTCTGCATAGAACAAAAGGAGTTGAAAAATATGCATCATAGATATACTATTCTAGAACCTTTATTTAAAGGGAACCTGTCATGTAAAATTGTGGGGTTAATATCTGCAAGTTAATAGAGCCCTGCTGCCAGGAAGAAATTTTCTTTATTCCTCCCAACATCAATGGGCTTTTGTCATAGGGACACGGCCAGCGCAGTTTGTCACCGCTCGGTGCATATTGAGCAGCAGCTGTAAGCACACTCCGGTATTGACTGACAGCAGACTCAGCATTGCATTTGTATAAAGTCGATTGTCAGTTAATGTCAAAGTGTTGTTACAGCCACTGCTCACTATGCCCTAAGTAGTGATTGAAACCATACTGGTGCCATCCCTATGACTGAAAGCCCAAGACTGTCAGGAGGAATAAAGATCATTTCCTCCCGGCAGCGGGGCTCTCTCTTGATGCAGTGACTGTATGATCTAAGAACACTATGAATCTGCAGATTAACCCCATTACTGCAGATTAATAGTGTGTATTTATATATGACAGGTTTAATGCCATGTGCACCCAATGAAAGGGATGCATCATTACACTTTTATCTTCAGATAGGAAACATGTTGTTTTTTTCTTTACTTTTGTTTTTGTGCTGGCTAAAAAGAATGTGAATTTGTAGAAGTGAAAATGTTTTTCAGTTAATGTTTCATCAAATGGAACATCCTGAAATCTTTATTTCTTAATGAGTGTTTTGTGATTTCACAATTGTGAGACAATATTATACAATATCACTTTCAACTTTTATTTTTTTTATTAAAACGGTCAGTTCCTTTCTAGATGAATCATATTAGGTCTTTTTTTACACGTCAGTAATTTAGCATCAGTGATTCTATGCCAAATCCAGGAGTGGAATTTATAGAGAAAAAACATAATTGAAAGATTGACACTTGTTCTGTGTTTTGGTGGCACTCCTGGTTTGGCATATGTGGCGCCCCTGTGGATCCAGTCACCACAGAGGTACTGCACTCCTGTTAGGGTGTAGTATCCCACTCAGGGGTAAGAGGGGCACAGCCCGGTGACGGGATACCCAGATCACACACTAGTAACCATTGTAGTGGGGATGGGTGGTGAAGGAAGTAGTTAGAGGGAGCACCTGGGAGGAGTGAAGCCAGGAAGAACACACATAGAGGACGTGGGACACGCGACAAAGGGTATAAACAGAGTGGGAAAGATCTAGAAAGGAGGAGAGACAGTTGAACAGCAGAGAGGAGAGTTGCTGCAGAGAGAGAAAAGGAGAGTGAAGCAGCTAGAGTCGAGTTTGAGGGAAGCTAGAGCAAGAAAGCCTGTCACCGAAGGAAAAGAACTTGAGAGATGTGGCGCCCCTGCGACCAGGGTGGCCACATAGGGAACTGGAGCCAGGCAGGAAGATAGACAGTTTGTGCAACAAACACCCTCACAGCACATACACCCACTAGAGGCAGCACCCATCCCGGAGCCCGGGACTCTAGGCTGGCAAGGGGTGGTGGGTTTAGAGAGCAAGTGGGTGGGGAATGTAGGTCAGGTGACTGCTCAAATAGAGGAGAAAGAGGAGGAAGGAGTTAGTAGGCCAGAGTAGGCTGAGAAGCAAAGACCTAGTAGGCCAGTGGGTGCCGAGAAGCCAGACCACAGACAGACAGTAACACTTCCCGGAGGGATTGGGCTCCCTGGAGATGCAGAATCCACAGAGTCACAGAAACCATGGAGAGAAAGCTTGTCCATAGCGGCATCCCCAGGAAGTCTGAGGACAGAGACCGGACCGTATCACCGGGTCCGAGGAACACGGCAGCACTGACTAACTGTAGGAGGAGTAGTTTTCCTGGCCCTGAAGCCTGGTAACACCTTGGAAGATAGGGTTACTGCAGGCTAGGCACACACCATAGTGTCGGCTCTGAGGGGAACTGAAGTTCCACACCGGCTTCCCAGACACAAACCGACGGGGAGCTCTAATTCCAGGTTGGAGTTCCCACAACAGGTTTGGAGGCACAGCAGCAACGACGAGGACCCACAAGGGTCCGATCTGCCGCCATGCTACCCGCGGAGAGAACAGAGAGGAGAGAACAGCCTGAAAGGACATTAGATGGAGTGAGGGGTCTCAGAGTGACAGCCTGGCTGCAGAGGGTTCGAGTGTCCGGAGTTAACTGAACTGTGAACTGTGTTGGAACTGTACTGTGACTTTGAAGAACTTACAAGTAAACCCGGTGAACCCTGCCTCAGTGTCCGTGTCTGATTCCAGGTATACAGAACTGGTTTACTGTACTTCTTACCCTGCCAGGAGCAGCCCGACCCGCGGCGGGCTCATCCATCCAGCTGCAGCCATCCATCCCTCCATCCTCCTGGCAGAGCTGCGCTGCAGTGGTGGTCTCATCACTGACCACAACCAGTGGTGGTGTCACGATGAACTTATCCTTGTAAATACCACTTTACTTGTGAGAACTTGGGACACGGTCCAGACCAGGACCTCCGTGACGTCCCCAGCAGTACCCCGGTCCGGTACCGAGTACCCTGTCCTAGTGGGCTCCACAGAGATGTGTCCAGAGGCCAGGCTGAGGAGCAGAGAAGGAGAACTAGGTGGCTGCAGGAGGAAGAGAGGGTCCCAGAGGAACAGGCAGTGACCATTCCACATGTGGGACTCATATCCATTGTCATGCGCAGGCAGTGGAGAGACTAGGCCGAACAACAGGGGCACCGGGACCCCAAGACTAGTGGAGAATACAGACAAGACTCAGTTAGCAACCCGGAGACTGTGTGGTACTTCCACGGTGACACAGTCGACAACCGCGGCCCATCTGCTGAAACGTGGCAACCATAGGGCTATGGGGAGACCCTGCAGGTTAACCCTAAGAAAAGCCCACAGTCAATGCTCAGAGCTCTGTGTGGTGAGGCGCAAGGCAGGACGGGTGAGGCAAGCGCAGTGTAAAGAGGCTGAGAAAGGACAGAGGAAGGGGTGCCAGTTTTGTGTCATCCTCCTATCCGGGAGTAGCTGGATCCCTGCCTCCGAGAACCCAGTGCTCAGTGGGCTGTTACATAAAGACTGTGAGTAAATGATCTGAAGACTGCAACCCGCTGTGTCTGTGAACTTTCATAACGCGTCAAAAGCACCAGAAACACCACTACCAACTCAAATCAGGTACCTCGAGCTGCCCTGGGGGTCAGCCCCACCCATGGAAGGCTTAAGAACATTGCTGCCGCTGCTCGACAGTTCTCCTAGGGGTTGATGGTTGGGAGGCAGCAATCTATAGCCTCAACCTGCGGGTGGCGTCACGTAAAATTAAAAGTATTCCCTGGTCCAGTTATCCCTTCCAGAATTAACCCTCCATGCCAGATGCCCTTCCCTAAGAGACTGAGCCACCCACACAGAACTTTTAAAGGGAACTTGTCACCTCATGCTACCACCCTGAGCTATCACTAGCTATCCCTACACCTTCCTAGCTGCTCCCTAAACATCCCTTTCTGCTGTAAATCCACCCTATAAAGATGTTTAAAAATAACTTATAACTTACATTGCTCAGTCAGGAGACTGGAAAGGTGGCTCCAGGCTTCATTTTCCCTCCTTGCTGTATCACTGCACGCCCCGCTGGGCGTCATTATTCTTTCTTGATCTCCTCCTTTGTTGGAATCTCCTGCCCTCCTCTCCTCCTATGATGGCTGGTACGTCATCTCTGGCCCGGTGCATTATGGGGCTTAATCACGTGGTATGGCACCGACTTCTAGCGCATGCGCAGTGCGCATATTGAAGCCATCGCCGTTCAGGGTCACTGATCCGAGTCTCGTCCGAGAGACTCGAAGTAAGTAGGATAGTGGGTTTCCACCCTATTAGACCACATGGCCTCTGGACCAAGGACTAGCAAATCTCTGCGGAACTCTAGAAGCAGTTCTTGAATTAAGCAATTTCTTAAGCATATTTAATTTTCTTTTCAATTCTTACAGACATGTATAAAGAGCATACATTTAGAGTTAATTTTATAAAAGCATAAGAACACGACTGCATGAAGCAACTCATGGAGTAATTACGGTACTTAAAATATGGAATGAAAAATGATAGGCCTTCAGAGAAAAATTTATCAGGCCATCCTGTATTTCAATAATTAATCCTCGCACGGAGCAAAACAGCATCCAATATTGAACTTGTAAAACAGAGTCTGGATTTATCAGATGTGCACTTCTGAACCCGATCATTCATTGCGAATCTAGGCCAGGCCCTGCATAGCAGCATTGTACTGTGGATTTTTGTGTACCTAAGCTGTAAAGCCTTGTTCTCGTTAAGTCAATTTCAGACATCTCATATAACCGGTACATGACAATAACAAGTCCACAGATCTAAATATCCCATTATAGTGTCATGTGCGCAAATGAGGAAATTCTTATTTGCCAAGTCAATGTGGTTACCTGTCCACCCACATAACCTTAAAGTTTGTGGGGTGGGGGGAGAGGTAAATGCCATAACAGTTTCCATCATGGAATGAAATATAATTTTAATAGTCTAAAAAGAAGAAAACGTGTTTACAGTGTGTCTTCTGTTCAAGGTGATAGAAAAGAGCAACTCCGGTACCTCATCTAGTTTGACAGCATACGCCAGCTTTCAAGGTTGCAGCGTGGGCTGTGCAGAAGTTTTTTCTTCTATTCTTTAGTCTTATGTATGAAAATCTGTTTTGGCTCACTCTAAATATTGATAATGATTGATCCATTGTTTACACATAGCTGCTATATTTGATACTTACTATACATTATTAGCCACACAAAATGATTTCTGGCCTTCCTTACTTTCAAACCTTTTCCTTTTTCCTATATTTTTTCTTCTTCTTCTTGTTTCTTTTTCTTCTTTTTTATTATAATTTTTATACCCAGGAAATAAAAATTGCTAATACTGAATGTTTTGCCTTTTCATATTTTATTAACTGTCCAAAGCCATATAAAAAAGCCCCAATTCATCAAGACCAGCAATATTGATCACGATCTTGTGAAGCGACATGGTGGAGTTAGACCCTCCTGATTAATTTAGAGACGTCTCCTGCATCTTACAAGTGGATTCTCTACTGTGCGCCTCTCTACAAATTTTACTCCAAAGGACAGAAGTAAGAATTCTGTTGTAAGGAACACCCAGCTCATTATGTAATATATTGAGTGTGGTTTCTAACCCCCCTTCCCTCATCCCACCCCCAACTTTCTCAGTTTTCCCAATTTTGACAAAGCTGAGAAAAACCGGTGTAAAAATGCTGAAAGTCGCAGAATTTTTGCCCAACTCCAAACATTTGGCGACTTTTCAAAGCCTTTAATGGCAGTTTTCGGATGTCAAAACTTTGATGGAAGTACCTGGGTCATTCAACAGGACACCAACCACAACCCACACAAGTGATTCTACAAAACAATTGTTAAAGAAGAGCTAAGGTGAGATTTTGCAATAATCAAGTCAAATCTTGGGACCTTGAAATGCTTCTTACAAATACTTCAGTCTTTGTTGCCCTGACTGTGTGCTTGGGATAATTGTCGTCCTGAAAGACCCAGCCACGTTTCATCTTCAATGCCCTTGCTGATGGAAGGAGATTTGCATTCAAAATCTTACGATACATGGCCCTATTCATTCTTTCATGTACATGAATTAGTCGTCCTGGTCCCTTGGCAGAAAAACAGCCCCAAAGCATGATGTTGCCTCTCCCATGCTTCACAGTAGGTATGGTGTTGATTGGATGCAATTAGGCATTTGTTCTCCTCCAAACACTACGAGTTGTGTTTCTACCAAACAGTTCTACTTCGGTTTCATCTGACCATGAGACATTCTCCCAAAACTTTACTGGATCATACAAATGCTCTCTAGCCAACTTCAAATGGGCCCGAACCTGTAATGGCTTAAGCAGGAGGACACATCTGGCACTGCAGGATCTGAGTCCCTGGTGCCGTAGCATGTTGTAGATGGTAGCCTGTGTGACATTGGTCCCAGCTCTCTGCAGGTTATTCATTAGGCTCCCCGTGTGGTTCTGGGATTTTTGCTCACCATTCGTGAAATCTTTTTGACCCAATGGGGTGAGATCTTGCGTGGAGCCCCAGATGAAGAGAGATTATCATTGGTCTTTTTAATTTTCTAATTATTGCTCCATAGTTGATTTCTTCACATCAAGCTGCTTGCCTACTGCAGATTCATTCTTCACAGCCTAGTGTAGGGCTACAATTTTGTTTCTGGTTTCCTTCGACAGCTCTTTGGTCTTCACTATTCTGGAGTTTGGAGTGTGACTGTTGGAGCTTGCAGACAGGTATCTTTTACACTGATAACAAGTTCAAACAGGTGCCAGTACTACAGGTAATAAGTGGAGGACAGAGGAGCCTCTTAAAGAAAACGTTACAGGTCTGAGAGCCAGAAATCTTGCTTGTTTATGGTGACCAAATTCTTATTTCCATCAAAATTTGAAAATTAATTCTTTCCGAATCAGACAATGATTTTCAGGATTTCTTTTCTCATTTTGTCTCTCATAGTTGAGGCCTACCTATGATGTCAATTACTGGCCTCTCTCATCTTTTTAAGTGGGAAAACGTGCACAATGGATGGCGGACTAATTACCACTGTATATAAACATATAGCTACATAAAATAGATGGATAGATAGATATCTTGCTGGTATATAAAGTCACTAACCCCAAGCAAAGGTTCACATACTTGTGCAATTTGTATACATGTGATTTTGGGTATTTTTCCTCACTGAACAAATGACAAAGTCTAATATTTTTGAATCATTTGCTTTATTTTGTTCTCTTTATCTTATTTTGCTTTTTGTGAAAATCTAGTGTAGTTTTAGGTCAACTTTATTCAGAAATATGGAAAATTCTGAGGGGTTCACAAATTTTTAAGCACCAGTGTATCTTTATAGTCATTGACACTTTTCCTTTACAGAGCTCCCATATAGACAAAAGTCAATCAATGGTATTCTGTCAGCATTCAGCCACCGCTCAAGAGTTGCTGGGGCCTATTGCTTTCCAGCTCTTGGCTTTCTTGATAACTGGAATATTTTGTCAGATCTTTGACAAGCCCTAGGTTTGCCAGCATATAACCAATTCAGTATGACAGTATTGAATTAACTGGAAAAATGATTGAGATATGCAGGTTTGGCACAGGAATATGTCTACACAGAATCTGTGTAATGGGTTTACGCTGTATGATTGAAGACTGTGGTTTCAAAAAAGACATTTATGGATTATGTTTTAATGAAGTGTCTTTTAATTTCGTTAAACTGAAGTGATTATTGATATGACATTTCTATTTCACTTGGGAAATGACTTCCACATAGAGGTCACTGGCACAGCCAATTATTACAATAGTCTGTCCTGGAAAACCCTGCAAAGCGGAAATGAATGTCATATTATAGATGTGCACCTTGACATTACCAAATATGTCTCCGTGTCTGTCACGGGATTCTTCTCCGGTGTCCCACGATCAGCAAGAGATGAGTGAACAGCCAAAGCACCTTTTTTGCATGCAAACCGAAAGGTCCATAAAACATTGCACCACACTGAGGGTAAAATAGTCCGGTAATGGGATAAGTGCCCCAGGAGAAGAGTCACAATCCTCTGCTTATGGCAGTGCAGCTCCAGCCACTTCTTCTGTATAGGGGGTACTCCAGCAATATATTCCAGGATAAAACAGGGTGTCCTCAATTGTCTTCAGGGAGCTTGCCTCAGCATCCCTCATGAAAAAAAAGTCAATCTTACTGACCTCCTCTCCTTCCCCAACCACCTCACTATATCCAGGAGCAGGTGATAACTGAGCTAATTCAATCATCACACCCTTTGTGATGTAATTATGTCTAGACAGGACAGGGCAACAGGGTTTCAGAGGTGGGGTTAGAGTCTGTGTCCATTTTGGGTGGAGTCTTAGTTGGATTCAGGAAAATTGAGGAGTCAGAGTTGGCTGTTTGGCTTTCTGACATCACAGCCATGGTTGTGGAGTCTGAGTCGTGGAGTCGGTGTCCATTTTGGTGGAGTCGGAGTGAGGGATATTGAAGAGTTGGAGTCGGATGTTTGCCTTACTGACTCCATAGCCCTGCAGGGGAATACAGAAAAGCAACAAGACACTTCTATAATCAGGAAAAATATGAATATAAGCAAAATTATACCCAACCCACCATATCACACCATTACAGTGTATGATACCGCACCAGAGTCATGATAAAATATACCATACTCTGGTATATCTGCTGAACAATGAAGGAGATATTGAGTAAGGGCTGTCACCATCAACAGTACAGATCTCGTAAAAAAAATTAATATTTTTCTTCGATAAAAAAGTTAATTTCATGGCTACTCTAATTACAGGTGACCCTTTGTTATCTATAATATTTAAGTTTACATGAAAGCACAAATATGGAAACGTGAAATGTAATCCAGCAACCCGCCGCCATCCATTGAGAGCAGCGAACATTTTAAAATGTCTTCACTTACTATGAATGTAAAGTATGATGGTGTTATGAGCCCAAGCTCACAAATCAATGCAGGTAGTCCTCTAGCAATTAATCAGTTATAAACTGGTTTAAACAAAATTAACCTTCTAAGGGCCCTTTCACATCAGCGTTTTTTGAAATTTGCGGCAGATGCGGTGAAAAAAACCGCATCTGCCGCAATTACCGCATACCTGCTGCACTTGCGGCGCGGTTGGGGTAAACGCCATGCAAAGTATAGGCGTACTTGCGGCAGGTGCGGCAAGTGCTGTTTTGCACTTGCGGCAGGTGCGGCCGCGAAAAAAACCGCGGCTGACTGCGTTTTTTTTCGCGGCCGCACCTGCCGCAAGTGCAAAATTGCACTTGCCGCACCTGCCGCAAGTACGCCTATACTTTGCATGGCGTTTACCGCAACCGCGCCGCAAGTGCAGCCGGTATGCGGTAATTGCGGCAGATGCGTTTTTTTCACCGCATCTGCCGCAAATTTCAAAAAACGCTGATGTGAAAGGGCCCTAACTGGTCTGTCCTAAGTAAAGAAAACTTTGTGTTATATTTCAGGCGATATTTGTCCACGAGGAAAGGTGTCCATACACCTTAAGGCCCTTTCACATCAGCGTTTTTTGAAATTCACGGCAGATGCGGTGAAAAAAACGCATCTGCCACGATTACCGCATACCGGCTGCACTTGCGGCGCGGTTGCGGTAAACGCCATGCAAAGTGTAGGCGTACTTGCGGCAGGTGCGGCAAGTGCTGTTTTGCACTTGCGGCAGGTGCGGCCGCAAAAAAAACCGCGGCTGACTGCGTTTTTTTTTCGCGGCCGCACCTGCCGCAAGTGCAACCTGCCGCAAGTACGCCTATACTTTGCATGGCGTTTACCGCAACCGCGCCGCAAGTGCAGCCGGTATGCGGTAATCGCGGCAGATGCGGTTTTTTCACCGCATCTGCCGCGAATTTCAAAAAATGCTGATGTGAAAGGGCCCTTAGATGGCTCTCATATGAAACACCCATTCAGCAATCAACTACTGTGTATCTCCAGATTCCCCCGTAAAATGTTGAGTTAACGGTCTTAGTTCTTGATGAAAGAGTGGAGTAGGTTGTAGAATACATCTGGATTAGGTGTTTTAATTCAATTTGTCCAATTTTTCTCTACCTCGATATCTTTTGGGGAAGTTTCCGGTAGTCCCCCTGAATTTTGTGGTTTTTGCTCTACAACCTATATAAAGGCCTGAAGGGTACAATCCACTGTACAAATTCTAAATCTATACACTAAAACTTTAAAAAGAGCCTGTCACCCCAAAATACATATTGAACCAGCTAAACTGTAATATAAGGGACTTAGCCCTTATACAAAAATCATATTAGTACTGTATATTGTAGTGGTAAAGTACCAGGATCCCATACTGTAATGTCTGTATACAGTTTTACTTCCTTCCCTTTCAAGATCTATTGATTAAAATCAACTTGAAAATAAACTTTGTTTGTTGGAAGACCCCTTTTAATCTCCTCTGGTTATTGAATTTTTGCTGTTTTTTTAGGCCTTTTGCACCTAATCTGATGTATTTTAGTGCAGATGTGAAACCACATTTTTAATGTTGTTTTTGTAGTACAAAAAAGCATACATTTAGCACTTAAAAAAGTAACTGCAGATTTTTTATGTGTGTTTTTTAGCCTCCACGAAGAAGCCTCAAGATAAAAAAATGTTTTTTTGTGTCTTTTATTTGTTTCTCATTATACTTAGGAGATTTATAGTAACAAAAATAGTCTCACTTTTTCTTTACCTCTAGAATACAGGGATATAGAGATACACTGCTACAGTGCCTACAAGTAGTATTCAACCCCCTGCAGATTTAGCTGGTTTGATAAGATGCCAATAAGTTAGAGCCTTCAAACTGCAAACGAGAGTAGGATTTATTAACAGAAGCATAAATCTTACAAACCAAAAAGTTATGTTGCTCAGTTGAATTTTTATAAATTTTAAACATAAAAGTGTGGGTCAATTATTATTCAACCCCTAGGTTTAATATTTTGTGGAATAACCCTTGTTTGCAATTACAGCTAATAATCGTCTTTTATAAGACCTGATCAGGCCGGCACATGTCTCTGGAGTTATCTTGGCCCACTCCTCCATGCAGATCTTCTCCAAGTTATCTAGGTTCTTTGGGTGTCTCATGTGGACTTTAATCTTGAGCTCCTTCCACAAGTTTTCAATTGGGTTAAGGTCAGGAGACTGACTAGGCCACTCCAACACCTTGATTTTTTCCCTCTTGAACCAGGCCTTGGTTTTCTTGGCTGTGTACTTTGGGTCGTTGTCTTGTTGGAAGATGAAATTACGACCCATCTTAAGATCCTTGATGGAGGAGCGGAGGTTCTTGGCCAAAATCTCCAGGTAGGCCGTGCTATCCATCTTCCCATGGATGCAGACCAGATGGCCAGGCCCCTTGGCTGAGAAACAGCCCCACAGCATGATGCTGCCACCACCATGCTTGACTGTAGGGTTGGTATTCTTGGGGTCGTATGCAGTGCCATCCAGTCTCCAAACGTCACGTGTGTGGTTGGCACCAAAGATCTCGATCTTGGTCTCATCAGACCATAGAACCTTGAACCAGTCTGTCTCAGAGTCCTCCAAGTGATCATGAGCAAACTGTAGACGAGCCTTGACATGACCCTTTGAAAGTAAAGGAACCTTACGGGCTCGTCTGGAACGGAGACCATTGCGGTGGAGTACATTTCTTATGGTATTGAGTGAAACCAATGTCCCCACTGCCATGAGATCTTCCCGGAGCTCCTTCCTTGTTGTCCTTGGGTTAGCCTTGACTCTTCGGACAAGCCTGGCCTCGGCACGGGAGGAAACTTTCAAAGGCTGTCCAGGCCGTGGAAGGCTAGCAGTAGTTTCATAAGCCTTCCACTTCCGGATGATGCTCCCAACAGTGGAGACAGGTAGGCCCAACTCCTTGGAAAGAATCCAGGGAAAATCGGTGTTGTTCAGTCCGCGCTGCCAGGTTCATTAACATCAAAGAAAAGCCAGTAATCGATATTTGATCCAAACCTTCCTTTATTCTCCTGTTTATCCAGTTCCCTGATGAAGGTGCCAGGTGGGCACTGAAACACGTAGGAGGAGAATAAAGGAAGGTTTGGATCAAATATCGATTACTGGCTTTTCTTTGATGTTAATGAACCTGGCAGCGCGGACTGAACAACACCGATTTTCCCTGGATTCTTGGTACATCTCCACGTGCGTGGAGCCGGTGGGAGTCCTGCAGCAGCCATCAGGATATTATTCTATGAACCTTCAAACCAGTTGTGGGTCACACAACTGGAATAGGTGAGTGAATTGCCTTTTTCACCACTTTACGTGTTAGTGTCGAGTGATAAGGGCACTATTGCGCCTCTTGTCCCCCCCCCCCCCCTTTTTTTCTTGTCAACTCCTTGGAAAGGGTTTTGTACCCCTTGCCAGCCTTGTGACCCTCCACGATCTTGTCTCTGATGGCCTTGGAATGCTCCTTTGTCTTTCCCATGTTGACCATGTATGACTGCTGTTCACAAGTTTGGGGAGGGTCTTAAATAGTCAGAAAAGGCTGGCAAAAGAGATAATTAATCCACACATGTGAAGCTCATTGGTATTTGTGCCTGAACTACTTCTTAATACTTTAGGGGGACTAAACAGAATTCTTGTGGATTGAGGGGTTGAATAATAAATGACCCTCTGAATTCACTTTTAACGCTTTAAAAAAACAAAAAAAAAAAAAAAATTTTTTGTGCCACTGCATTTCCCACTTCCAGGCTGATCTACAGTCCAAATGTTACAGTGCCAAGTTAATTCCGCATGTGTCAACCAGTTAAATCTGCAGGGGGTTGAATACTACTTGTAGGCACTGTATGTACAGATGTGTCTCTTTGTATCTCTGGATATTCTGCATCTGGGCTCCCTACCTGCACTTCAGCTCATGATTACCAAATTCTCCTATTTTAGTGTGGGCTGTGGCTCATTGTTAGAACTGCTGCCTGCAAACATGAAGGAACATAAAGGTCATGAGTTAGTCTGGGGGAGACCATAGAAGGGAATTGTTTTTTTTTGGTATATGAGTGTGCAGAGAGATTTGGCCGTGCCCCCCCCAGGAGGTGTACGGAGTCAGCGAGAAGTGAGAGGAAATCGTGGTAAAGCCCTGGCTACCAGAACTCCTCTTTCAAACTGAGGCAATACCACTCAGTCAGGAAAAGTAGGTTAGCCGTGGAAGAAGCCCCCAAAATTTAAGTTGAGGGAGCATAATAGTATACTGAGCCCTTGGCCATGAAGACGGTGTACCAAAGCCTCATGCATATGAAATAACATAATATGATCAGGCATTTTAGTGCTAAAATGTACAGTATTGGTATGATATTTAGAGGCCATGTCCGTTATCTCCCTGTACAGCATGTTTAGGAACATTTTGGGGGTGACAGACTTTCTTAAAAAGGACTCGGGCAGGTAATTTTTCAGTGTGATACTAATGATACCCTTGAGTAGTGCTCGGCAGACCTTTCAGAAAATGAAAAAATCATTAATGTACTCTTTGTAGTTTTCTTGCTATAAGCACCTGCACACCCAGCAGGCAGCTGTAAAAGTAATTGACCTGACTCCTTAAGGTACCGTCACACGCGGCAATATTGCTAGGCAATTTCACTGGCAATTTGCTGGTTGCAGTGAAATCATGGACCCATTGTTCCATTTGTACACAGCAGCAAAATAGAACAATGTGTCCATGATTTAACTACAACCAGCAAATTGCCAGTGAAGTTGCCTAGCAATAGTGCTGCGTGTGACGGTACCTTTAGAGTCTCAGTATGTAAATGTTATTTAAATTTCCATGCCTATACAAGGTGGTATTCTATACTCACTCTCTGCTGAAGTTGCACAATATCTCAGGCTTCTGCAGGCTGCCGGGGTGGGGGTTGAGAGGGTGGAGGTGTTTGTTGTACAACTCTTATAGTAACATTACTAGCCTGTGCTGCCTGTGAGAGATTTCTGCTAATATGAACTTTGGTTGTCTTACATACATGTAATGTGTGTATCTGCTGAGCAAATGATCAAATCTTCATATAAACACAAAGAAATATCTCAGAGCACACACTACACACATGCCTCATATTCACACAATGAAGATATCACATGTGAATCTGCTAAGATATCACATGTGAATCTGCTAAGAGATCACACGACCTCCGCCCTCCTTCCTCATCTGTCTGCAATGAGTCCCTGCACCTAGAGAGCCAACCACACACAGCATACAGATCAGAAGAGGCAGGGCAGTGCAGTGATGCATGAATATTCATTCTTTGGTGAGTGGGCAGCAAGAACTCACTGTGATTTACAGATGGAATTAATCTTTTATTTTGATGTTTACACAGGATAGGAGGGAAGTATAAATAATAGAAATACATGAATAAAGAGAGCTTAGAGAGAATTGGAAAATGATATCCGTTACGTATGGATTTTTGACCAGACAGATTCCATTTAAAGGAGAACCGTCAGCTATCCTGACATCTGTTTTAGTAAATACATAAATTCTCTGTGAAATAACAATTTTGGAGAATCTTTTTATCATAAGTCTTGTACAATTTCTCTCTCATTCCTTCTGAATATATACAAATAAATTGAATACTGACTGTTACCATTCCCACTGTTGCTATACTGTCAGCACTGATTTAACACTGTATACCAACACAAGCTCAACCAATGAAACCCAGTCATCAGTTTATTCAGACATTTCTAGTAGGAATAACAGAGGAACCACAATGTAGAATTATAAGAAATGATGGTTATTTGATAAAGCATGCCGGTATTGAAAACTATAACCGACATTGCAGGAGAGGTGACAGGTCTTCTTTAACAACAGCATCTAGAAAAGAAACTTCTATTTAAAACATTCCACTTGTGATCATTTTAAGAAAGCTATTTATTATTCATAAAGAAGCTAAAAATAAGCCTCCCACCATTGCCTTTGTTGCTACAGAATAATCCCCACTAAATACATTTCAATCATGTAGACGCATGTATGTGTTGTATATTTTTATTCATTATAAGTGACATTATGTAACACTTAATCCACAGATAATCCAAAGCAGCAAGGCTCTAATTGAGAGCGCGGATGTTGTTTATGAGAAGATAGTACAGTGCCAGAAGACTGGTAAGTGAAATTGCTGGATTACACTGACTTTTACTGTTAGTTTTTATTGGTTATAATGTTGTTATGAAAACCACGTATACCTTGTAAGACCTCAATTAATTGTCAGTGATTTTTCTAGAAACCATCGGCATTTTGAATCAGATTTTTCATCTGAGTTTGGTTGCTTTGGGTTTTATCACTAATGACTCAACAGTTTTCCTCATATGGAACAAAAAACTTTTGGAGGTTTATAAAGTTTCTCCTATCGTACAAATATAAAAAAGACAGAGTTAGGTTGTCCAAGTTTTTCACAGACTCAAAGATGTTAAAATGGAAATGTCTACATTTGGGGCTGGTGAAGGGTCCGTTCGTATTGAAGGACTTTCTGGAGTACGATATGCTGAATGCAGTAAGAAGCCCCCACACCACTTCATGAATTTGGCACATCTTCTTAGTGGTGTGCCTCTGTTTGCCGCACTAGAAATATGAGGCTGCTCATTTCAAAAACCAACTTCAAATCTCAGAGAGAGAGAAGCAATTTGGGAATACAAATTGATAACGACCTTTGACGCATTCGAAACAGGATTAAATTATTCACGTGGCTTCATGCATTTTTATATAAAATGATAGGGCATTTGGGGATATCACAGATTCATGCGTCTTTATATAAAATAAAAGGGCATTTGGGGATATCACATCTTGCAACAGGCTCAAGTTAGAAGACAATGAACTTTTGACACTTCTTATGTAAACTGTTTCGCTTCGATTTATGGCCATCTGAGAAATCTTCAGGTCTCCACAGGCCACTAATCATAGAACAATTTATACAATTCGTTCCTCTTAGTCTTTTAATTTTGACTTTACCTTACCTTCCCAGCTCCTCTCCTCCTCCCTAGCCTGACTCTGCTTTACGTCACCTGTCGTATTTACTACATCATCTAACATCTTCTTTAGGTGGGTCCATATAGTGAAGCTATGAGCTATGTTTACCATCTTTTCAGTTAGCCATTAAAAGGCATCAACCACTAGAGGACTCTCAGATTCCAATATTTTTTAGAAATGGAGTAGAAAAATATTGAATCTGAGAGTCCTTAGAGTTGATACCTTTTAATGGTAAATAATACAAGCTTTCGAGACCCCAAGGTCTCTTCATCAGGCTTAATAAGGACAAAAAGTTCTGAACATACACATATATACACACAAATAGAGGGTTGGATAATGCAGTACATAAGCCAGGTGAGGTGAAGCAGAACACAGAATGGCCAGTCTTGGGAGGGGGAGAGCAGCTGGGCTAGTAAATGTCAGGGTCCAGAGGTAAGAAGCAGATAGTTTTATTGTTCTTTGATTAGTTGTTGGTCCAAGATTTTGAAGATTCCTCAATTGATGTAAAAATACATATATCCATGTGACACATTCTTCCTGCTCTAAATGAGTCAAAGGTCATCATAAATTTATATTCCCAGACTCTCCTGGTTCTTTGGGATTTAAAATTACCTTTCAAAACTAGTATTTTCATATCCATTATGGTGTGATCAGGGCTACAGAAATGATTGGCCACAAGTAGATCCATTCATTTTTCTTATTGTGTTCATGACAATTCATTAATGACAATGGACAAGATAAAGATTCCCAGCACAGATCAGGACTACAAGATCCAAGGTACCTTCAGCTGAACTACAACCAATGTGGTGTACTTAATTAAGTACAAAATGTGTGAGTGGGATCTGTACTTGAGGAGACAGGGCAGAAATTTAGATCAAGAATTTTAGAACCAAGATTTTTCAGCCTCCGGTGACGTCACATCAGCAGAGAGGTGGCTTCTCCCCTCTGTCGAGGGCGCATAGCCGACGTCACACTGATATGATACCCAATCAGGTATTGGGGAGCCAGCTGTCAAGTAGCGTGATGTTGGCCATGCACCCACTTCCACAGAGCAGAGCAGAAAAGCACCCCTGCTCTGTTTACCCCGCCATACTGTCCCCAGCAGACGCGGTCTGTGCTCGCTCTGTGCTGGGGATAAATGTGGTAGCTGCTGCCAGGCACAACAGGCTGGTAGGTGGCAGCTACCTGCTTGTTCAGTGCTTAGGCACTTTTTTTTCTATAAAAATCCCAGATATACCCTTTAACAATGTCTTTTTAAAAATCATCAGTATACAGATTGCATATTGATGGCATGTATGTGCTGTCATGATTTGTATGGATGCATAGACTTTTATGGATGATTTTGATCAGTGACTCAAATCCAAATCGAACATGTCTTGGATTTCTTCGTGGATACTCTGTCCACAAAATAACAGGTATAAGTGAACAGTCACTTAGACTTGAGAAAAACACGTGTAGACAGATATGTGAAAAACGGACATCTGAATGAAGCCTAGAACTAATAAATTTGCAGAACGATCAAATCACAATTCACATTTGGAATTTGTCAAATTGCAAAAAAATTGACTCACCTGGATTTTTTTGGATGCTGTTTTGTAGGCACATCAATGACCCATTCACTTTGTGCTGTCATGTAGCTGTAGCACGAGAAAATTTTGGTTGTGTGATGACTATTGTGGCCAAACTTGCCGTGTAGCCCTTCAACACCTACCATCTCCTTAGGCTGGTTTCACACCACATTTTTTGAGATCTTGATCTTTCCGTTTTGAAAAGGACAGAACAGGATCCTGTTTTGCCTCCCATGTATCCCTATGGTGCCGGACTGGCCATAAATGGCCATCCAATTCTGCCAATTCAGTCCCAGATTCATTTCTGTCCTGTTTTTCCCAGCTCCAAATGGAGACTGCTCTGATTTTAGGTTTCAGTGGAAAAAAAAACGGACCAAACCGGACAGAAACGAATTGGGGGCGATCCGACGCACATAGCATAGGAGTCTATGGGTGCCGGATCCAGAAAAAACAGGATTGTTTCCCTGGATCTGGTTTTAGTGTACTGAGCATGCTCAGTACATTAAAACTTCTCTGTTCCCGTGTGACATCTGTGTAACGTCACTTTGACAGTGTATCTACATACACTATCTACATACACTGCTAAAGGAAAATTAAAGAAAGCAATGGTTAAAAATTAAAAAAGAATGCTTACCTTTCCGCCGAGGGTCCAGCGATGCAAGGCGTCCACGTTCGATGGCTGCAAGAACCTTAATCAGCTGACCAGGCGGGGCGGAAACGACAGGATGTGCACATACCATCAGCTGAGCGGTTTAAATCTCCCGCAAAACTGATCGGCGGGCGGTGAAAAAGCTAGCTTATGTTGTCATGTGACACACAGCTGATTGATTGCCGCCGGTCAGTTTATTAAGGTCCCTGCAGCCATCGAATGTGGACACCTCCATCGCGGGACACTCGGTGGAGAAGGTGAGCATTTTTTTTTTATTTTTAACCATTGCTTTCTTTAATTTCGCTTTCGCAATGTATGCAGATACATTACGAAAGCGAAAGTAACAGCCCCGACACCACTTGCCTGTGCTTTGCAGGCTCGGCTCCTCCCAGCTCTTTCTTTGATCCCTCAAAATCCTGGATCGGACACAGAAATGGCATCTGGTGTTACACATCCGGTCCTGTCCGTTCCTGTCCGTGTGGTCCTGCAAAAAAAGGATCCCCACAGACAGGACAAAACCGTGTGTGAACTCAGCCTTAGACATGCAGTGGAGTTTGCGAAGATTCTGCTATAAGTCCATAGTTTAATGGAAGGAATACCATTGCATGTCGCTATCACATTTTATGGAATTGCCAACAGAGGCTCCAAGAGAAGCAATCAAAGCAAATGTGAACAGAGCCCTAGTATTAGGGATACAATATGCTCACAATTTGCTACAATGTTCTGCTGTTTAGCAAATATCCTTGATAGAATAGGGACCTTGTCTGTGAACTAGAGCAGAAAAACATTAGGACACTGAGATTTTACTTTTATTTAGCACTTTATCATTGTATTTGTATGTTCACAAGTAAAGAACATGGCTTGTCAGAAAGTAGTGAGCCACTGGCAAACACCAAATAATGGAAACCAATAGGAAATTGATGAACACCATTAGAAGTCTGGAGTCTATTGGAGCTGTTGGAGCCGGTCATGTCATAGATCAGTCACAGCTTGAATTCTGAATTTTGTTCCCAAGGCGGAAGAGAAAAACTGAATTCCTAGAGGATGGGACAGTGTAATTGTAAGTGATCAACGTAGCTCCCCGGGTCGAACAAAACATGTGGCTACCATTAGGGATGCACAATCCAGAAAGGTTGTCAAATATTGTAGCTAATTAAGATCAGTAAATGGGAACTCTGATTAATCACCTAAGTATTTGTGACAGAACTAGTTGTTAGAATTAGCTAGACATCATGACCTACGACCATCCATCTCTTCCTTTCTCTTTAATCTTAAAGCCTCAGTCATGGAGCTTGTGTTTTTACATGAATAAGAAGAAGGGAAGGAAACTATTATGTAATGGATTTGGAAATTGAATAAAAACATTTGATATCTCCCAATATTGAGGGCACAAAGGATGATTTTCAATAAACCTGTTGTAATTTCATGACATGTCACTGATCTTTAAAGGGAAAATGAAGTTATGTTCTCCCTTTGATTGCTCATTTCCAGTGATCTGGGCACTGCATGGAGTGGTTACATCTCTGCTCATTACATAGTTGTCTCGTTGTATTCACACTCACCATACTGATTGCTGGCCAGCTCTGCAGAGAGTATACAGCGTATGTGTGCTTGGGAGTGAATGCCACATCACTGCGCGGTATTCACTGATATAACTTTTGCTCACTTTAGTCACTACTTCGGTAAAGTACATGAGCACAACTTAAAGTGAATCCAGCTCCAGGGTTTTGTTAGCGGCATTTTAAAGGAAAATAAACCCCAATTTCAACAATGTATCACTTAGTTTACTGGGTGACGCAGTTGTGACACACAGTTCTTAAGTGTAGCATGTTGTAATGCTCAGAAAGATAAGTCCGCCCTCACCACAGCTGTCAGTGTACATTGTCTATTGATGGTGAGCTTCCTATCAGAGTAAGGCACATGGTCGGACAACTGCTAAGGAGCCCTGTAGTCTGGGCAGCGATAATTTACTGGTGATAAAACCTTTTTAATAAGGAAAGGACAGCACATAGCCTAATAAGTGATGCATTACCACATTCATTGTTTAACCCATACATCATGTTGTTCTCCGATTACGTAGCAAAAACCTGCTGACAAATTTCCTTTAAATGCTTTTATCCAGAATATTTCGAATATAAATATTTCTGCAAATGAATAGCATTTCTGAAGTTGCTGGCTCAAACAATTCTACATGTGACTAGTATGCAAATCACACCCATCCGCATAGGGAATACATGGAATACTGTTAGTATGAGCATTGAACATTGTCACAATTGGGTAGTCTGCAATCACATAGAGTGACTTTTTTTCTGTGAAAGGACTATCTCTTTAAGAATGACCTTTAAAGGGGTTGTCTAGTACTTTAACATTGATGTTTTTACTGACGTGTCTGTTGCCCCTGTCCAGTTTAAATTATACAAGACTTGAGGAAAAGCGCTTCCTTAAGAGACACAGTAGTTTCATCCAAGAGTTCCTTTAATTCGTAAAATAGTCAATAGTTTCAAATATTTGCAGTACAGTACGGTACAAGTAATAGTGTCATAAAAAGTATCATAAAAAGTATACGTTTGCTTTCTTATAAGGTTCTCATTACAACTGAGTATGGGGAGTTGGGAGGTTGGTCACCGCCCTAATCGGTAATTGTGGTAATTAGTCCACAATTAGTGTGGAGTTGTTTCTCTATATTTCTTTTTGGCCTCCTGCACACGTCTATGAACCCACGGACATGTGGGGAGATCCTATTCACCTCGCCCCAGCATCGCAGCCCTCCCATGTACCCCCAGTCCGCCCCCAGGCTCAATGAAACAATTATTCATGAGCTCAATGAGCGGCACCGAGAGCAAGAGGAGCAGACCACGCTGGAGTGAGGCAAGAACCTCCTTATTTTGAGACCCAAAAATTATGTCCGTGATCTGTGCACACAGATATCTCAGTATAGAGATCAGTGTGCAAAACATTTAAAGGCACGATGAGCCCATATACTGCATTATTCACTGATAAAAGACAAGAAGTAAAAAAAGAAAAGAATAATTTTTCTTATGAAACTGTAAAATAATTTATCTACACATAAAATTTCCCGATCATCAAAGGGTTATAAAACTTCAAACAAATTAATTCCCATAAAGTTAGCAATCTATTTGGTTTCATGGATTTTATTCTCCTCATAGAAGGGGACATTTATTATAATGGGCACTACTGTAATTTAAATATTCATTACAATTCACTGTTTTAAAATGAGTTTTGTTTTTATTTTATTTGAGCTTGTACTTATTTCTAAATCCAAAAACACAATTCTGTTTTTATTTATATTGGATGTAAATTTTATTCCCAATTATTTTGATTCAATGCAATAATCAATTCTTCAGCCTCCATTTTACTCCCTCTCCAGATAATTATCAGATCGTCTATGTATCTACAGCGGCCGTCACACGCTACGATAAATGGCTAGATATCGTTTAAGCGATCTGCGTTTTGATCGCTTAAGCGATATCGTTTTGGCATCGTTGCATGTAATCAAGCGATTTTACTATGTAAAATCGCTTGATCGTGACATCGCAGATCTGAGCTATAGAGCTCAGATCTAGCGATGAACGATTTAATGATATGCTTCATCGTGGTGTATAACACCACGATGAACGATCTCCCAGCGCAGAGCCTATGCTGGGAGATGGTAACTATGGTACACGTCGGGTTACTAAGCGCCGCGGCGCCTAGTAACCGATGTGTACCATAGTAACCAGCGATCTCGCTGGTCCACATCGCTGGTGAGTCTGTCTGTGTGACAGCTCACCAGCGATGTGAGCGATATTGTAAGCGATTGCGCGTGCACGTGATCGCTTACAATATCGCTAGCGATGTCGACATGTGTGACGGCCGCTTACGATACATAGCGATCTTGTCAGCATACCGGGGATCTTTCATTACAGATAGGGACTCGAATCGCTCCATAAACAAATTAGCGAAACTTGGGGCGACTCGAGTCCCCATCGCGGTACCGAGTCGTTGGGTATCCCCCTGGCCTTTCAATTCAAACACATTTCTTTTTAGAATGAACTCGAGGCCAGCGAGAAGAAATTGTATTAGATCGGGGGGCATCTTAGTATAATTTTCAAATAAAATTGCACTGCTGTAATTCTGAGATGGTGATTAATATTCGAACAGAGAGCTATAACATCTAATGTTATAAACCAACAGTTTTCGTCCCATATTATATTCTGTAATTCATTGATTAGTTGAGTGGAATCTCGTAAATGTGATGGTATGGTAACTCTTTGACCAGGTTTTGTAGATGTAGATCAATAAAGTGAGAAAAAAAGCTTGTCATGGAGTTTATCCCTGATATAATCGGATGACCAGGGGGTGTTTTTTCGTCTTTGTGGACTTTAGGTAGATGTTAATAAAAGGCCTGCGAATATTCTTTATTCATAAGAAAATGTTTCTCACCACATGTCCGTGGGTTCATAGACGTGTGCAGGCCAAAAAGAAATATGGAGAAAGAACTCCACACTAATTGTGGACTAATTACCACAATTACCGATTAGGGCGGTGACCAACCTCCCAACTCCCCATACTCAGTTGTAATGAGAACCTTATAAGAAAGCAAACATATACTTTTTATGATACTTTTTATGACATTATTACTTGTACCGTACTATACTGCAAATATTTGGAACTATCGACTATTTTACGAATTAAAGGAACTCTTGGATGAAACTACTGTGTCTCTTAAGGAAGCTCTTTTCCTCAAGTCTGGTATAATTTAAACTACATACTGCCGATTCAGGCTCCCTTGAGAAGACCTGATCCCTCTGGTGAGGCAGGCTGCAAGCCTTAGAGAAACCTTATAACATCTGAAAAAAAGACACCAAAAAGGTGAGCACTTTTTGATCATTACCATCTTGACTAAGATCAAACAATCTATACACTTAGATCTGCACCGACTCTTTTTCTCTGTATCCCCCTTTAGAAATCCACTCTATCCGGCAATCCAATGGACTGGGTGAGGATCGTAACCGGAGCGGTCTGAAGGTACAAAAATTAAGATCATCAGCACCCAAACACACCAGGTTCTCTCAGTTTAATGTAGCATGCCAGGGTGGACCAATCACTGCACTAGCATATGGCAACCACCACCCCAGCGAACCCTGGCACCGCTTCAAGTGGTGCTACTTGTGTGTGGTCCATCCCAGCATGCAACATTAAACTGAGCATGTTTGGGTGCTGATGATCTTCCTTTTTGTACCTTCAGACTGCTCCTGCCACGCTTCTCACGCGGTCCATTGGATTGTCCAATAGGGAAAACAGACACGTCTGTAAAACTAAGGCAAACTTTACTGTAAACAACTTGAACATACATTAGACAGCAGGCAGTACACTTTAGTTCTTCTGTGTAACACAGAGGCACAATCTTTATGGTTACAGGCAACGACATAATGCTTATGGACCTTTTCTTTAGCTAGACAGTTGAATTAGACTCGCTTCTCATAAGTACACAAGTCTCCTGCTCTGACTCCCTCTGTCCTCATCTGCTCCAACTCCCTCTGTCCTCACCTGTTTTGCCTCCCTCCCTTGTGATGTGACCCAAAGACTCTGTACTGTGATCTAGAATCAGCCAGCAACTACGGGGATTAATAATGTGAAAAGGAGACAGGAAATAGTTGTGGAGCCCCATGGAGTGCTGGGAAAGGGAGTGGTGTCCATGACAACCAGGTGAAAAATCTTGGGGAGACCATCGAGAACAGACAAGCTGTATTGACCAGTTTCTGCTGAAAAACAATGGCTTTAAACAAGGAAGCTCAGGACAGACAAGACTCTGTATTACCTCATGATAACAGTAAAGGCCCCGTTAGACGGCATGACGTTGGAACGATGTCGACAACGATCACACAGTCGTTTCCGACATCGTTTTGACATCGTTGGTGAGATGTCACACGTCTAGATATTGTGGACGACTCGACCAACGATGTTGTGAGCAGGTATCGTTCACACAACCCAGCGAATGATCCCTGTTCATTGCTGTGAATGGGCAAAGTCGTAAACGACATCGTTATTGCGGTGTCAAACAACGATATACCAGGTTGGCTGATCGTTGATCGTGTGGATTGAGAACATGTTCTCAGTAAAATATTATGGTTCCCAAAGGCGTATTTATTCCAGCTCTAATCACCCTTATCAGTTGCCAACTTCAATTCAAACATAAAACCAATTTCCAAGAGAAGAGTTAGAAAACATCCAACTAAATCTTAAAGCCATGTTCAATGCTCCTGAAAACAGCATTAATGACTGATCGCTGTCTTTTCATAACTGGCAGTGAGGGTTCCTATCACTAAAATAACACTTAAGTGAACCAGTGAGGACAGAGGAGTAGTCAGAATCAGAGTGAGGACAGAGGGAGTCAGAACAGGTGAGTACGGAGGGAATCAGAACAGGTGAGGACAGAGGGAATCATAGCAGAAAAGGACAGAGTGAGTGACACATGTGAGAGAGGAGTCACTGTTGTATGTACAACCCTTAGTATGTGAAGGCTTACACTAAACATGAGTTCTTCTGGAATCCTGGGGAATTCTTACACAGGGCGACCATTCATTATCATTCTGTACAGTAAAGGGGAGGCAGGATCTTCAGGCACAGTTATCACACAGTTAAGAAGTGGGTAGTTATTGTGTCCTCACCTGTTCTGACTCCTTGTCCTCACCTGTTCTGACTCCCTCTGTCCTCACCTGTTCTGACTCCCTCTGTCCTCACCTGTTCTGACTCCCTCTGTCCTCACCTGTTCTGTCACTCTCTCCTCTGTCCTCACCTCTGATCCTCTGTCCTCCCTCGATCCCTGTACCTCCACCTCTGTCTCACTCTGACTGCCTCTCCTCACTGCCCGACTCCCTCTGTCCTCACCCTGCTCCGACTGCCTCTGTCCTCACCCGCTCCGACTGCCTCTGTCCTCACCCTGCTCCGACTGCCTCTGTCCTCACCTGCTCCGACTGCCTCTGTCCTCACCTGCTCCGACTGCCTCTGTCCTCACCTGCTCCGACTGCCTCTGTGCTCACCTGCTCCGACTGTCCTCCCTGTGCTCACCTGCTCCGTACTGCCTCTGTCCTCACCTGCTCCGACTGCCTCTGTCCTCACCTCTCGACTGCCTCTGCTCACTGCTCACTGCCTCTGTCTCACCTGCTCCGACTGCCTCTGTCCTCACCTGCTCCGACTGCCTCTGTCCTCACCTGCTCCGACTGCCTCTGTCCTCACTGTTCAGTAAGTGTTAATTTAGTGATGGGCACCCTCACTGCCAGTTATGAAAAGACAGCATCAGTCATTAATGCTGTTTTAAGGAGCATTGAACATGGCTTTAACATTTAGTTGGATGTTTTCTAACTCTTCTCTTGGAAATTGGTTTTATGTTAGAATTGAAGTTGGCAACTGATAAGGGTGATTAGAGCTGGAATAAATACGCCTTTGGGAACCATAATATTTTACTGAAACGAGCATTGAGAATAATTGTAGTAGCTGTGGGTGATTGATGGAGGATAATAAAGATTACAGATAAATTACACTGTGGAATCGTCCATGTGATCAACCAGACTTTTATTTCAACGAAAGGAGAAGTGACAAATGCTAAATGTCCACACTTGACTATTCAGTGAAACTGAAGAAATTCATCCTTTTTGTTGGGCCTCTTTCAGACATCCCTGTTGCACATACATGTTCTATCAGTGTTTTTCATGGATGCTACATGGACCTCATGGACCATGTTTGTGTTTTTTTATTGACTGTGTTTTCATGCAAAACCCACAAAAACATGTCCTTTTTTCTCCGAGGGCCAATACAAGACAAATGGGTCCATGAAAACATGTACAGCATACAGCTGGCATGTGTGCGTCATCCATGTGCTCTCTGTATTTAACATTAAAAAGTATAGGAGAAGCTTTGTAATTATATATTTATTTATCTGTCCTTTAAAAACACTGATGGTAAAAAAGGATCATGCAGACCATATACTGATGACACACTGATCCAAAATGATGACACTGGTACCATTTTTTCATGTACGGATTTACAGACGGACGTGTGAATCAGGTTCTAAGAAGATGGGATATGTCATTCAGATTCAATTAATATAGCATTAATAAAGTTCCAAAACTTAATTTTTGTGTTCTCGGTGTAGCACCTCGGAACCACTGCTAATCCTACAGCACCACTGCTAATTTTGCGGCATCTCTGCATGGGCATTTGCACTTATTGTATACAATGTGTGCGTATATGTCTTTGTTTGTTATGTGTTTGTTGAAATCGGATGTTTGGTGACTATATAATCTTTATTAATGACACTTTAGATAGACCAATCAGCTATTTGCTAGCCAATCAGCTGCAATGTCTGAAACACGTTGCCCTGTGTGGCTTTAGTGGCTGTCTCTACGGTATTACATGACCCTGTTTTTCATGTAGTGTACTATATCATTGAACCTCCGAAAATAACTAAATTAAACACTTTTAATACTCATCATACCTGGAAGCTGTACCTACCTTTTTCTTTTGCCTTGGATTTCTTGGAGAGGTCAGGACACCAGTCCGTGTATGCTAGATTCCTCATGGTGTGGTGAGCTGGCACATCTGTCTCTCTTGGTTCAGATACGATGTTGAACAGTCAATTCAAACAGAATGATCGTTGTATTGTTCTAGGCCCATAAAATTGGCAACACTTCACCTGTTTAGAAGGGACGATGTGCTAACAATAACAACAATTTGAAAGCTTGCTTAAAAATAATTGCACTACACGAACAAGCTTTCATCAGGTGATTGCCAGTTGTACATAGAGGGGGCTGCTTTTCGGTTAGCATTCGTTCCCCGATGATTGGCCTGTTTGAGTCACAATGATCTAGCTTGGTCCAAGGTTTAATCTATATTTGATCATGTTTTCTATGAGCCAGATGATTATAGTTAATAGTAAACTAACACTTGTCTCAGAAAGAGAAAATTGCTTTTTCCACTATTGAAATCCATGTTGAATGAGGAGTTGATTGGTGTTAATTGGGTTACAGCAGGTGCTAATGTTCATATAAAAATAATTAATTTGGAAAACTACAGGTCAGTTTCATCCAGTTAACTTACATTATGAATACATGTGCGGCACCACGATAACACCCAGTCAGCAGGCTCGCTGTCTCGGTGTTTTGATGGACACTGATCTCTCCTTCACCCCACACATACAATCTCTCACCCGCTCCTGTCGCTTGCACCTGAAAAATATCTCCAGAATTCGCCCTTTCCTCACCACGGGAACAACTAAAACCCTCACCGTGGCCCTGATTCATTCCCGCCTTGACTACTGTAATTCTTTATTAGCTGGCCTCCCCCACAGTAAGCTTTCCCCTCTCCAGTCTATCCTCAATGCAGCAGCCAGGATCACCTATCTAGCAAACCGTTACTCAGATGTTTCTGCTCTGTGCCAGTCACTAAATTGGCTGCCCGTACACTATAGAATCCAATTCAAATTGCTCGTTGTCACCCACAAAGCTATTCATGGTGCGACACCTCCTTACCTCTCCACCCTCATCTCTGTCTACCACCCCACCCGTCCCCTTCGCTCTGAACATGACCTCAGACTAACATCGGCATTAATCCGAACCTCCCATTCCCGACTTCAAGACTTCTCTCGAGCTGCACCAAAACTCTGGAATGCTCTACCCCAAGAAATTAGGACCATCCACAACTTGCATAGCTTCAGACGCTCCCTAAAAACACACCTCTTCAGGGCGGCCTATCATTCTCCCTAACAGTAGTCACTTAGACGTAAGATATTCATTGTTATAAGCCCCTGTACTTTGTGTTCCCATCCCATCTTAGATTGTAAGCTCCTTCGAGCAGGGTCACCTTCATTTTCTGCCTTTCTTATTGTATTTCCTAAGTTGATTCTATGTTTTTGGTATGTAACTACTGTTCTGCATTACGTTTCTGTACCGTATATTTTTCTTATATGTACCGTTGTACTGTAAAGCGCTGCAGAATATGTTGGCGCTATACAAATAAAGTTTTATTATTATTATTATTATTATGAACCAGTAAAGAATAATATGAGCTATTAATGAGGTATTCCTATCTGATAATCATACAGGATAATACTGAATATGATTGGTGTGAGATGGTGAAGTGACCAGTGAAACCTCTGTTCATCCCGAAAGCATATACAAAGAAGTTCCTACAGTATGTATCTGCTCCTTGCTATCTCCTATTTAGAAAGCTGCAACACTATTGAAGCTAAGCTGTAAGGATAGTTTGTGGTACAAAATTCTATTAAGTCCCAGAGTAAGAAAGCCACTTTCATGTGTGGAAATCTCAGATTTAGGCGTCATGCACATGACCATAAGAAAGCACTGTACTTTGCCCACATGGCGCTCTACATGGTGGGGCAAAATGCATTTGTGTGGTGTCCTGCTGGGAAATTGCTATAAAGTGTGAGGAACAAATACCTAATTTGTTCTGTATGTGGGTCCAATGTCCCAACAGATCTGAGAACCTTCCTATTATCAGAAATGCACTTGGAGTTTAGGAATGAAAAACTGTCTCTGGGGGTTTCTTACAGATATGTAAGCTTAGAAATTATTTTTCATTCTCCATTAATTTCTGTGGGAAAATCTGTCATCCAGTGCAGACAAGAAGAAGTACGGTACTAAGCACATGACAATAGCCGCTGCACAACGCTTGTTTGCAGTGTTTCTAGGTTGTTCTCATGCCCTTGGGAAAGGTCGTAAATTTATATATGACATGTCATATCAAGAGCTAGAAGATAAAAGGCAATTGTCACCCATCTTCAAAACTGTCTTTGATAATGACAGTCTGGTTTGCTTTGTGATATGTATTCTGGATTTCTATTTCATTTTTTTTCAGTTCTTTTTATAGGTGGTAACTGTCCATCTTATGCCACTCAATCTACCATTTCCGTCCAGCTGCTCAATCACAAAACTACCCCTTATTTTTTTATCTTTTTTTTTTTGCTCCATCAATGACATATTCTTATCAACACCTCCTTCTATAGAGAACTCCTCGGAGAGCTAGGCGAAGGGGACTCATGACTTCAGGAAGCCAGGACCCTCAACTCTAGGAGTTTTATTATCTTTGGCTTTTTGACACCCAAAAATAATGCGTGGTGTATTTTTTCCTATTGGGCTATTTAGTTTGGGTCATATGCTTCGAAATGAGGGTCCATCCCATATCCAGAAGTCATGGCCTCGCTATATCTGTGCTGTGTCGGAGCTACAATTTTTTGTCAGATATACAAACTATATGCACAAGATAGTTGTTGGCATTGAACTTATACAAATTACTGATATTTTTATATCCCCCTAAGCTTGTGTATTAACATTTCTAAAAAGAGTAGCCTGATCCGGTTAGATACCAGTAGAATTTTGCTTTTCTCCAATAGAAAACAAAGGAATATTTTGAAATATTTTTTTTTATCAATTTTTGTTCACTGACCTAGGACAGTCCAACTACCTACATACATTCATGCATACATACATTTTTGCGATCCAGCATTATTTATCCAATATGTATGGTTAGCCTTTTTAGCTGAAAAATTTTATGAAAAAACAAACCAAAACTTGGTCTAAATATGTAAGACCATGTACATATTCAGTATTTGGTGAATTTTTTACCTTAGTGTTAGTAGCCAAAAGCAGGAGTTAGTAATAAATACAGAAGTGGTGACGTTTCTACTATACGTTTCCTCTGATTGTTCCACTCCTGCTTTTGGCTGCAAATACTGCGGTAAAAAACTCCCCAAATACTGAATGTGGCCTAACACTACAATATTCTGTTTATTTCCGTTTCATCTACTCTGTGCACTTGTTAAGTTAAAGGAAGCAATAAACATGCAATAGCTGTCTTTAGTTTGATACCCATCTCTCCCAACGTTCCCTTATACATGAACATTCAGCGCAGTCATGTATTCATTTCTACCAGAGGCCTTTCTCCATCATCTTTCGGGGAAAAGTCAGGAAACCCCGATCCTTCTGATATCAATGAGTGTAGCCCATGCAATGTCCACATTCATAGTCTCATAAGCTTATATGAAGCTGTTGCATTGGGGTTGAATACCCACGACATGCTGGACATGGACCATGTTTCATGGACAGCTGAATTTGGCTTTAGATAACAAAATAGTCGCATAACTAGTGACTTTTTGCTTAAATTATGAAAAGTGGGGGGCATGGCCTGGCAATGGCATGGACAGGATGTGTTTGCTAAAAGCTCTGCCAGCTCCTGGGGTTTTCCCACCTGGTATACAACAAGTATTGCATCGGACGACGGACAAATCCACCAGCGCCTGCCCCAGACATCGGGGCTCCGCCTGGGAACGTAGTTTCACCAAGGGAGGATGCAATAAGGGCCGTAGATCGCCTTCATCTAGGGCCCACAGTTCTACGAAGATGGCTGCGGCTATATGAGCAGGGACCGCCACGCGAGTCTGGACGGCAGGAACCCGCCCAACGCACAGAAAATATCCCAGACACCACTGCTCTCTCTCCTCTCACTCTAGAAGGCTTTTTATAGGAATCTGGGTCCGAGGCCTGAACCGGCGGGATTCCTAGGCTGCCAGACTGTTGCATCAAGGTGGGGGCAACGAGCAGAGAGGAGCACACAGAGACAGCAACATATAAGTACCCTTGCAGCCATTACTGTAACCGGTTTTGTATGGGCTCATAGGAACCTGGAGAGCCTGATATACCCCAGCTTTATTACACCCATCAGTAGGTAGCACCCAGGACACACTTCCCTATAGGGGATAGCTCTTGGATCCCCATTCAGAATAGCCTGCTCCAAGCCCTGCTGTCCCATAGCCCTATCCTCCAGTTTCAGTGTACTATGCATCCCAGAAGCAGGAATCCTTCTCCTTCCCCTCCGCCGCCAATATATCGGCGTCTAACACCAAGAAGGGAGGTATACAGAAGTACCTGACGGACTCTACTGGCTCGTCCTTTGGGATGGCTGTGGAGGATACCCATGATAATGTACCTGCAAAGGGTCGCTCAACCGTCTCCCTGGCTGGACCAACTCGTCTGGCCACCTCGGGTGCTCAGGGACCGCAGCTTCATGGAGTTGCCACAAGCACTAACTCGGTGACTCCGCACCCTGTTCCCAATAATATGCTGGATGAGCTTAAAACCTCCACACCCATATGGCGGAGATACCAACTAAGGATGATATGGAAGGCTACATCTCTTGCTTGGAGTCTGTGCAGAACAGAGATACAGGGCCTTACTACTTCTATCTCCCAAGTAACTGAAAGAGTGGATCTCCTTGAGTCCTCCACACTGATGCATAATAAACAGCAGGCAGAACAACAGATAATGTTAGATCTCCATTCTGAACAAATATCTCTCATTTTTAATTTTATGAGGCAGAGAATAGAGACCGCTATAATAATATGAGTGTGAGATCTTCCCGGAGGCCACAGGACCATCAGATCTGGTCCCCACTCTCCATGGCCTCTTTAATACCCTGCTGGAGAGACCAACAGACACTGTGATCTAGTTTGATAGAGCCCACCATGCCCTGCGCCCGTGAGCCATAGATCCTAACGTCCCAGAGACATAATTTGTCGTCTCCACTTATCCACTTATACCATCTCAAGGAGGATATTATGAGACCGTCACGCCTCAAGGGGCCTATAGACTTTGACGGAGCTGTAATTCACTTGTTAGCAGAACTTTCTCGAACAACTTTGACTAAGAGAAGAGCACTACGCCCAGTACTGGATGCCCTAAGAGAGAGAGACATTATGTATTCTTGGGGATACCCCTTTCAACTCCAAGTTAGGAACCAACAGGGAACTTTTATCCTCCAGGATCCCCAAGGCCTGAAAACCTTCATTGATGGTCTAGGCCTGCCTGAGATCGCCCTGCCAGACTGGCCCTCCAATCCATTTCTACTTACAAAGCCAGGGGATGACCTCTGTCGTTCGGCTCTCCTCAGAGATCTCGGAGGAGGGGTTCAGTGTGACCTCACCCAGTGGAACAGTAGTTGGGGGTTGTTATGTTACGGATTGCTCAGAACATTTTTATCTTGAGTGATGACCACCCCTGTCATGACGTTCCTCACCCATGCCAGTACTTAACTATGGCACCTGAGGGGATTTGCCCACTTGACCTCCTTCATGTGAGAAAGATGTGGATTGTAGGAGAGTACTCCCGCCTTGGACTAATGCTGCTGAGAGGGTGGAGCCTTTTTAACTCAAAATTAGCCTGCCATTTACTGAATATGTAAATGAAACATGCTTTGAGTACTGAATGACTTCCTTTTATCACTTCCCTCATATCCTGCCCTTCTCGCACTCCCTCCCTGACGTTCCTGCTCCCTCCTTTGGTACTCGTCCATTCACTACAGAGATATGAATGGGGGCCACTCCCCATGGTGAAATATGGCGCCTTGTGCGTGAAGCTGGTTAATATGTTGTTATGCTCAAGTTTTCCCTTTGTGTCTGCTTGTTATCTGCTCATTATTTCTATTTTCTGTGACTAATACGCTTTCGGACCAATTTTACATAGATCTAAGGAAGGCACTATGTTTAGTTCTGCTTAATAATGTGTATTGTGTTACAGGCTGTTGCTGGGTCGGGATAGGCCCTGGGAGCCTTAAGGGGCACCGTTGTTAGGTTTACTCCCCAGGGAAACTATTTGCTCAGGTTCTGCTAGTTAGTTTCTGGCTTAATCCAGAGTACTACCTAAGGTTATTTTTTTGTCCCCGGCCTAGGATCGAGGACCTTGCCTACGCTCTTGTTAGGCTATCATTCTATTTACTTTGACCTCTATACTTTCTGTGTCCCCACCTCTTCGCTTTCCTACCTCGTTACCTTAACTCTCTGATCTCCCCCTGACCTCCTGCTTTGCTACCTACCCCGAGATTTTCCCCTCACTAACTCGCCTCCCCACCTGGCGGTGGTCTGTCCCTCTCCTACCACGGACCCTGATTATTGGTGGCGATTTCAATCTTCCATTGGATGCTCGTTTAGACACATCGGCAGGTACATCTGTCATATCTCCCAGTCATATCCACTCCCTTTAACAATCTTTTCACTGACTCAGGGCCATGGACATCTGGAAGACACTCCACATGACTGATAGGGACTACACCCATTTTTCGGCAGTCCACTCCTCATACAGTCGTATCGATTATTTCCTACTGCGTTTAAAAAACCATATTACGAATCCCTCTACAATGTTCAAGACTCATCTACTGGTCTTTTACAAAGATGCTGTGACGCTAAAATTGATGAATATATAGCCTCAACTGCCTTACCCATGATTCCGGAGGAGACGATCGGGGACTTAGAAGCCCCTTCACCCTGGAAGAGGTCACGCAGATTATTAAGTTGACCCCATCTAATAAGAGCCCAGGACCGGATGGCTTTCTGGAACAATTTTATCAAAAGTTTGTGACCTTATTGGCGCCCTTTTTGACTAAAGTATTTAACGCAATCACGACAGACCACCTCTTCTCATGACAATCACTTGAAGCTATAATTACGGTAATCCCTAAACTGGGTAAAAACCCTGAATTATGTTCGAGATATCATCCAATATCCTTGATTAACGTAGACGTGAAGCTGTTTGCCAAGTCGTTGGCCTCTAGGTTAGGTCCTTCTCTGCCTCAACTAATAAACAATGACCAAGTGGGTTTCGTCCTCCATAGGGAGGCGAGAGGCAATGCGATTAAATCTATCCTGATTATTTCCCATATTCAAAATAATAAGACCCCGGTGTGTGTTTTGCTGGTCGATGCGGAGAAGGCCTTCCATAGGGTCAACTGGAGGTTCCTCGAGAGGACTCTGGAACAAATCAAGCTAGGCCCTTCTTTTAGGGGCAAAGTCATGGAATTGTATTTGGACCCCTCTGCTAGGGTCTGCTGCAATGGTATGCGGTCTTATTCCTTCTATATAAGAAACAGAACTAAACAAAGATGCCCCCTCTCCCCCCTCCCGTATGCTCTAGTTATGGAGCACCTGACAAATTCTCTGCGGCTGAACCTGGATATTCACTGGATTAGAGTGGGAGATAAAATGTATAAACTGGTCCTCTAGGCTGACTATCTCCTGATATACCTCGCAAACCCTGAGACCTCCCTGCCATCCATCCTTTGGGAGTTTGATTTATATGGACAGGTGAGCAATATGGTGAATAGACAGTTCCATATATCAAAACTTTGGGGGCCTATGATACCCCAATTTGACAATCCAGACTTCCCATCAGCAGTCCAGACTGGCCATTTTTTGATTTGGTCATTGGCACAGAGACCTAGAGTTTGCCAGGTGTTGTTGGGAGCCTCTTCAATGCCCCTATTGGCCGAGTACACCTCTCTCTTTCCAGAACAGCTCATTCAATGGTATGAATATCTGCAGGTCAGATCCTTTATCTCCTCCTCGGGTACTATAGCAGACCTCAATAAAGACTGCTTTGGCTTTGAACTCATGTTACAAGACTCGACCTCGGCTCATATGGTGTCACAGATTTATTCCATTCTGACACTGTCTGACAACCTCCGATCTTTGTGGTTTGTCAAGGAGTGGGAGAGGAATCTTGGCTCTGAGATTTCAACCCTAGACTGTTGTAAATCATTCCTGTGTATACACAGAATGCCTTTGACGGGTAAAATGCAGGAGACAAACTTTAAATTTGTTTCTCGATAGTATAGGTATCCCCAAGAGATCAACCTGATATTCCTGAATACCCCGAACACTTGCTGGAGATGTGACAGTGCGATGGGATCCATCCTACATATCTGGTGGGAATGTCCCCCGATACTACACCTTTGGCGTAAAGCATTTGCCCTCTGCAAACTAATTACGGGTCAAGATATGCAATGCACCCTCACATTGGGCTCCTTTCCATACTTCCGGGATACTTCAGAGAAATAACATCAGGCATGCTGAGACACTGCACTGGACTACTTTATCCCCCTCCATCCTTGACTGGTCCAAGGAAATGGACTTTATTTGCAGGATGGAAAAATTGTCTGCCCATTGAGAATCACACCGATAAATTTTACCACACATGGCAGCCTTTGCTATTGTTTTGAGAATCCCCAATTAAGCAGCGACCCTGATTTCTTAGGCCTTATTACAATATGGTATGGACCGACCTGGTGGCTTTCTGTGGTGGGGGGGGGGGAATCTTCCTTTATTTCCCCTCTCCTCCTGGAAGTTTCTCTTGGAGAGTCTATTCAACGGAGTTACTGACTTCTCTGCGTTGGACCTAAACTGACTAGATGACACTCGCCATTATTACCTGCCTTTATCCCTTTCCCATCTTCCTTTCTATTCGTTTCCTTTTCCTTTCCACTCCCTCCTTCTCTTCTATGTTTCCTTTTCCTCACTTCTTTCTTTCAGGTAAGAAACATTTTTCCCTGTTTGTTTTACTTTAAGATACTCACTGGGTTAGCTTTCACTTTCACTGGGTTACCTTTCACTTCATTGTATGATCCAAGTTGATAAAGGACTATCTCCTGTGTATTAGAGGTCATTTGTTCATGGGAGATGTTCTTAAATGTTGCTGACAAGATTGCCCGGGCCATGCCGCTACAATGTCAGTATACTTTGACTTTTTTTCTTATTGATTATGTTAATGTATACCATGTGTAGTGTGTTCATATGTGTGAATAAAGATTTTTTGAAAAAAAAAATGATCAAAAGTCATTATTTTATTTGGGAGAAAAATATTGCTTTAATAAATAAAGTAATAATTGTGTACTGTATTTTTTTTCTTTTTTATGGGAACGCAATGCAAAACAGATGTTGTCATAAAAAAGCATTCAACATCGACAGATCTAGTGGTTGTGCTTATGAGTTCCAGGTGCCTTTATTTTATAGAAAAAAGAAATCTATGGCAGTAGTGTAAATAATACTTGGGCAGTGAGCTAAGGTTACTGGAGGGATCTTCCAATCTATCATGACACAGGTTAATTGATTTGACATATGCACACACCCGCTACATGGTGACTTATAACGGCACAAACAGTTCATTTCTTTCCAAGCCATGGTGATGAAATAACCAAAGAGACCCCTCTAGTGAGCTTGTAAACCTAGTAGTTTTCTTCACTGCGGGACCCTTTATGATCCTCAGAAGAACTTCTCAGGAACCATGCTGCTATTATAAACAAGGTCGCACCGCACCGCTGAGCTATAAATCTACACCGCGACAAAGAAGCCACTGCAGAACATGATGTTACAGCTGCGGAGAAAACCTGGACATGTATTTTATTAACCATTTTATTGTAGCATTTTATTTTTTTATTTTGTTTTTAATTTTTTAAATTCTAATGCATAATTCTGATCTGATTTTATACTCTGGAAATATACACATGAAGGATTTTTCTTTTTCAAACAGTTGTCCTTGACTTATATTGTAGTTATACTGTAGCATACTTCTCCTGAAAGCTTTGGTGTACGCTCCTTTTATTATATTTTTCTGTGTGTTTGTGATGCCCCTATAACAATTTTTTGTTGTTGTTGCAGTGTACGCTATTGCGTACATCAGAATAAAGGTGCACTCAGTGACGTATACACTACCCCCCAATGGAGGCTACAAAAACATTCTTGGGCTACATTTGGTAATTGGGAGCCTTTGGATGTATGTGATGTATTCACCTCAAACCTTTTGTTACTAGCTTTACCTCCAGTGTCGCTTTGGCCTCATTCAAATGTCAGTGATTTGTCTCATATTCTAAAAGCGTTCTGAGTGTCATCAGAGTTTCATCAATGCTCGGGTCCGTGTGTCAGTGTTTAATCAGTGATTTTCCCTTGTGAAAAAAAAAATAAATTGCAGAACTTCTCTTCGCTATCACACTGTTAATAATAGACAGCACACATATTGTACATTGCCATCCATGTGCTGTCAGTAATTTTCATGGACCCCTAGACCAGTGATGGTTAACCTTTTGAGCTCAGTTTGTCAACATTCGGCAAAAATCGAGCATAACCTGGGTGGTATGTCACTTAAAACAGAACCTATAATTTTCTGATATTTGTAGCTGGAATAATAAATGGTTATAATGTTAATATACTGTATTTACTAAACCAAAAACAAATAATTCTTTAAGCTACTTAATTAGTGACTTTTTTGTTGCTGAATTTCTTTTGGCCAGGCTCCAACATTGCCCCAGAAGCCCCTGCGAGGCCCCAGGAGCCCCTAATAGGCTTCAGCTCTGCCCCAAGAGCCCCTGACAGGCTTCAGCTCTGCCTCAGAAGCCCCTGCCAGGCTCCAGCTCACTCAGGAGCCCCTACCAGGCTCCAGCTTTGCCCCGGGAGCCCTTGCCAGGCTCCAGTTCTGCCCCAGGAGCCCCTGCCAGGCTCCAGCTCTGCCCCATGAGCCCCTACCAGGCTCCAGCTCTGTACCAGGAGCCCCTGACAGGCTTCAGCTCTGCTCCAGAAGCCCCTGCCAGGCTCCAGCTTCTCACACAGGAGCTCTTACCAGGCTTCAGCTTTGTCCCAGGGGCCCTTGCTAGGCTCCAGCTCTGCCCCAGGAGCCTCTGCCAGGTTCCTGGCAGTGATGCTGTCACTAATTGCAATCAGAGTGTCAGCATCCCACCACCAATAACAAGAAGCGTGCCTCCGGCATTCATTACGGTGCTGCACGTGTCCCACCTCTGGATGTTGACGCCTGTCATAGGCTAGCCATCACTGCCCTAGACTTTAATTTGTAATTTTGAGCAGTGACTCCAATCAGGAACAAACATGTCTCATTGTTTTTTTTTTTTTTGCAGCTTAAAAAAAGGAAATGTGAATAACATAGACTTTAATGGGTATGTTTTATCTCTGAAAATCCCAGATAGAATAGTCACGTGAATAACATAGACTTTAATGGGTATGTTTTATCTCTGAAAATCCCAGATAGAACAGTCACGTGAATAACACACGTCTGAATGGGACTTTTAATTTATTTCTCAATTCTGTGATCTTAATCGTCCGTGTACATTGCTACTTAGGCTACTTTTACATCTGTGTTTTTGCAACTTCTGGCAGATCAGGCAAACTTGAGCTTTTGAACTTCAGGTTTGCCTGAAGCCCCTTCACACTGCGTTTTTGGGGATCCATGTCTATCTGTTTTGAAACGGATAGCCAGGGATACATATTGGCCTCCCATGAATCCCCATGGGCACGGATTGGTGCAAAGTGGCCATCTGTTTGTGTAATTTTTGTCAGGGATCCGATTGGGTTCGCTTTTTTCATTTACCCAGAATTGGAGACTTGCGATTTTGGGCTGTATTCAAAAAGGCGGACACAAAGAGACAGAAACAGATCTGTCGCAGTCCGCGTCAAATAACATGAGGGTCTAGGAAAACGGATCTGTTTTTCTGTACTGAGCATGCTCAGAAGCAAGGTACAGCTCCTCCCACCCCTACCTCTACTAACTGATGACGGATCCGTTAAAACAAAAGGTCCATGTACATTAGTTGGCATCCATTGGCACAGATCAGTGCCTGACCGTGTGGTCCTTGAAATTCAAGGATCCACACGGATGTGCAAAAAACACAGTGTGAAGGGGGCCTGATCTGCAATTTTGAAAAATCGTCTAAATCCCGCCTTTTTTGAAAAAAAAAAAAAAATGGATCCGGCACGTGTGTGGCAGAATTGCGTTCTGCCTAATGCATTCTCTAAGGGAATTCTAGACATTTGCAGTCCTTGTGTTTTTGCCGCATTTCGGCAAATCTGGCACTTGCGGCTGTGGACAAAAACCGCCGCTAACTGGGGTTTTAAGGGTATGTGCACATCAGTCGTTTCTGCATCTTTGCAGAACGACCGGGAACCGGTGTAGAATGGCAGAACTGAGTTTTCTGAACTCGGCAGTGTCCCTGGTTTTGTTAGCGTTTTGCTAACGATTTGCGGGTTACTAGCGGTCGGATAGCGTGTTCTTGGCGATTTCCAGACTGGTCTTTGGTGCACTTGTTCAGCTGGACCCGCTGGAAAAACGCTGAAAAGAAGTCGCTTGCTCTATCTTTGACAACCGGTGGAAAACCGGTGAATAAACTAAAAACGTCAAGACAAAAATCGTTCTAATGTAGACAGCGTTTTCTAAACTCCATTGACTAGCATGTTAATCCAACCGGTGGCTAGGATTAACATAAATTAACATAAAACTCAGCGGAAACCGCCGACGGAAAACGTTCAAAAACAGCCCACAAAACTACTGATGTGCACATACCCTAAGACTCACTGCAAGTGCCGGGTTTGCCAGATCCGGCTGAAAATGCAAGGACCGCACATGTCCAGAACTCTCATGGAGAATGCACTAGGAAAAACTGCAATCTTGCCGGATCAGTTTTTTGGGAAAATAACGGATATCTGCTGAGTTTTGAAAACCGCAGATGTGAAAGCAGCCTTGTAATGGCTTAAGAACTATGGGTACCTTTTGACATTCCAAAAATTAATTTTAGGTATTAGTGCATCTCAATGAATTTAAAGTGTTTATTTCTGTAAATGTTGATGATTATGACTTACAGCCAATAAAAACCCAAAGGTCATTATTTCAGAAAATTAAAGTGGGGAGGATGAAGGGTTAAAAACCATTGCTGCTGTTTTCCATGAGACATGAAAGGGTGAATATAATTTTGATGTATTAGTAAGGTGTTTCAGAAACACCCTGAAATAATATTAATCAAAATCAATATTACATTGATTTTTGATGATATTCTAATTCATTGAGATGCTCTTGGTTAATTTTGGTTAATAAAATTTCTCAAAAGCTCTCATTCTTGTTCTTGATGGCGACCATTGTACAACTGAAGTTGGCTACAGAGAAACATAGTTTATTAGCCTATGTAGACAGGGTAACAGCATTTCCAATGTGAACAGTATGAGCATTAATAGATCATTCTGGGCAAATAGAATGCTCTCGGCAGCACATCGTCCTGTTGACACAGTATTAGCTGCCGAGAAGTATGTTTATAAATAGGGTTTGTGAGCACACAGTATTTATGCATTGTAAAGGCTATCCGGAATTAATTAATTTTCTTTTAAAGTTCTACTCCTTTCCTGATCTGTCACATGTGGTGATATGACTTCGTGATCCTCACTTCCAGCTATAGTCCATTCACAGACTCTGCAGTGAGCTCTGAATGCCGATGTCATGGTGATCGATTAGTCTAAATGTACCTTAAATTTCATTCAGCATTCTTCTTACTTTCATTTATTTTCAGGCCCCCAAGATACAGTGTGCAATCTGATCCAAGTTTCTGGGGGTGTTTTCTTAAGTAATATAGGCTGGATGTGAACTTTGTGTGTATTTGGGGTTCTACTGCCTCTCCGCATGATTTCCTCATTTTCTGCAGTCTGTTTTCTCTTTCCTCTATAATGATGCTTCCCTTTTCTTAATTGCAGACTATCTTTCCCTTCTATGAATACGTGACATGGGGCGGTAGTCATGACTCTTGTGCCACCGTTGGTGGTCCTGCCTTAGTGTGTGAATATATGCTACTTGGGCATTAGACCCTTGCAGTCCGCATGATGCCATTGGCTTCGGTTGGCCAGGACCACATGATGGAAGTGTCCAATGAAGGAGGCCAACATTCCAAAATAAGCTTTTTACTTGATGATAACGTGGTAGGGGGAAGGTACAGTAGATAGCAGGTGCATAGCTTCGTCAATGTTTCTTTGACATCACTGATTATTTTCATACACAGTCTATTCCTTCTCCAAACACAATCTGTTTAGTTTCTTAATTGCAGTATTTTTATTGCTTAAACTCAGTGTCTGTTCCTTCAACGCAATCTTCCCAGTACTACAGTTTAGTTTTTGACAGTCTAATTTCAACACTGAGCTCCACATTTTCTTTCTCTTAAAATAGTTATTTTGCCAATGTGGCCAGACTTTGCCTCTCTAGCGCTGACACTTGGGGCACTCCAGGCTGGGATACTCTTTGCCTTAGACTGTTCCGTCCTGGCCCATTACCTATCTGAGTTATAAAATCAGGGGCCGTACTGCTAGGCATCCTGTTCCAGGACTCGTCTTCTCTAGATCACTCTGTTATTTGGTCAACTATCACTCTTTTATTGTATTCTGGATCATAATATCTTCGACCTTGGTGTCCTCTCACATAAGGGACAACCTCGTCATGCAACTCTGCTCTTTAGTCAGAACTTAGATCTATCACTGCTGCAAGATGGGTCCTTACTTGGACTGTCATGCCTGCAGGGCTTTTAACTAAAATGTGGCAGCTTCATAGGCATAGATGAGGCTGCTGAGTTCGGGTCAGGAGACCCTCTGCCAGTCCATGCATTGTGGTGTGAAACCGACCTTATATTAAGGGCTTGCTCACACATGTGTATAACACGGATTTGGGCTATTCTGTGTTTTGTTAGATAGGACTCAGCCCAATGTTCTACTATGGGACAGTGTCGACTTGCATTATTTTTATATTTTTATTTTTATATGCTGATTCGGCATGAAAAAAATATTGCAGTACGCTGTGAGTGCAACCAATAATTGGATGACACGCACCCATACATGTCTATGTGGGCAAGGAAATGACTGGACTGCACTAGGATGTCATTCAATATACGTTGAAACAGTCAATGGAGGAGATGGAGACATTAGGTTCTACATCTTCTCCTTACCTGTACTTCGATTTTCGCAAGCAAAAGAATCAGATCACAGTAAACCGACACTGGGCTGTAACACTGATCAGAATTTGAGCTCATTGTCATTAACATAATTGGACTGATTGTCTCCCATTAAAAGGTAAGGGAGTGAGAGTTATCAGGATCAGGAGCTCTGACAGATTTTTTCGCAGCTGCAAGTGGCGAATGGCGGCAATACCGCTCTTGCTGCACCTGCCGCAAGCCCCATAGACAATGCATTGGACTTGCCGCAAGTGTGCCACAAGTGCGACCGTTAGGCGGCAGATGCGGTAAATCTGCCGGATCTGCTGCAATCAGCGAAAACCGCTGATGTGAAAGGGGCCTTAGATAATGGAATTAAATACACTGCAGCAAATAAATGGTAGTACATGTGCTTCCTAAATATTTTCTATCAGAAACATATGGAAAGTCATACAAATCCTTTAATTTGCAAATTTGGTGCAAAATATTATTAAATCTGTGATTATAGGTTAGTATTGGACTATGGATAGGGCTACTATTTCCTTGATGTTTTCGTCTATGCTGTTTTGCATTTATGGGATGTGCTACAAATGCATAGATGTAACACTATAGTGAATGGGCTTACTTAAAGGGATTTTACTACAGACAAAGTTAATTTTAACGTTGATTTTAATCAATAGATCTTGTAATAAAAAATATTTTCACAATTGGATGTGATTAAAAAATGCTCCTGTGCGGAGATAATGTAATGTGTCCCTGCTATGTACTGTGTAATGGTCGTGTCTGGCTGTACAGAGACATGGTCTGAAAATAGTATATCTCCTGTGCTGAGATAATCTTATATATGTGTCCCTACTATGTACTGTGTAATGGATGTGTCTGACCATACAGGCACATGGTCTTATCATACCACATCTCCTGTGCTGAGATAATCTTATATATGTGTCCCTACTATGTACTGTGTAATGGATGTATCTGACCATACAGGCACATGGTCTTATCATACCATATCTCCTGTGCTGAGATAATCTTATATATGTATCCATGCTATGTACTGTGTAATGGATGTGTCTGACTGTACAGGAACATGGTCTGATCATACCACATCTCCTGTGCTGAGATAATCTTATGTATGTGTCCCTGCTATGTACTGTGTAAGGCTGGTTTCACACTGCAGTTTTTTCCCTGATCAGGTTCCATCAAGTTTGTGTGCCAAAACCAGGAGTGTCTCCAAAACTCTGAACAGGTGTCAATCTTTCAATTATAGTTTTTCTCTGCAAGTTCCTCTGCTGGTAATGGCACACAAACTGGATGGAATCTGATCAGGAAAAAACTGTAGTGTGAAACCAGCCTTATGGATGTGTGTGACCGTACAGGGACATAGTCTGATCATACCACATCTCCTGTGCTGAGATAATCTTATATATGTGCCCCTGCTATGTACTGTGTAATGGATGTGTCTGACCATACAGGGACATGGTCTGATTATATCACATCTCCAATGCTGAGATATCTTATTTATGTGTCCCTTTTATGTACTGTGTAATGGATGTGTCTGACTGTACAAGGACATGGTCTGATTATGTCACATCTCCTGGGCAGGGGAGAGAGTAAAACAGTATACACAGATATCACAGTTGATTATCTTTCTGAGGCAAAAAAATTCTCTGCCTGTTCTAAACTTGTTTTACCTCAAAGATAAATTATTCCTGATCCCATGCTGTAATGTCTTTATACTTTTCACTTAACTTCAGATGATAAATGGTCATTGTGATATCTGTACATTTATATGGATGGTTTGGGGCATGTAGACTGCTGTGTTTCCCCATTGACTTGGGGGAATATCACAACATTATGTGAAAACTAGAATGGCTCCTTTCCAAAGGAATATAGACTTGTGTGTTTCTAATGCCACCGTTAATGGTTCAGATTGGGTAATTAACAGATCAATTCAGACAGAACTTATTTAAAGCGGTGTTTCTAGGGTAAATTTCTGTCTGATTATGATTGGTAAAAAAATCTCTGTACCGTGTTAGCCAGTAGATAGAAAAATATATATTAATATCTGAGAGTCCTCAGTGGTTGATACCTTTTAATAGCTAACTCAAAAGATGGTAAAAAAAACAGCAAGCCTTCGAGACTCTATGGCCTCTTCATCAGGCTTAATAATGACACAACTTCTGAGCACACACATATATACATATCACAAATGTGTCTGATTATGAATCATTTTTGTTAACTTGTCAGTAGTTTTTTTGCATATAGGCTGTGGCTACCACCAGTAAGGCCTGATATATACATCATTATTGAATACTGTATATGAGGCGTTCGACAGGGTAGGGGGTACTCGGGTACCAGGGCTGATGGCGGCTTTGATGTGGAATCACGGCTGGTCGGTCCCCGATCCCGTGCCCTGGACCCTCAATGATGGGGAATGGTGGGGGAATAAGGGGATTGGTAACGTGACGCCACCTATGGTACCTGGTAACGGGTATACCAGCGCTGCAGCCGGCTGCTGAGGTGATGATGGGTGCAGCAGAGTGTGGTACAGCTCCCCACAGGTGGAGCTTTATTTCTGGGCAGCGGGAATGGATGAGGGGAGTAGTAGTTGCGTCTCTGCAGACAAGGCGGTGAATTGCGACGGTTAGACAGGCACACAAACACACAGGGATTCTTGTTTCGGTACCTATTACTGGTGACAGGGTAACAGGTACAGTCCAGAGTAATAACCAGGTCCCCGGTGCAACTTGGGACTTCCACCTTAGAAAGTTGAGGCCTCCTCTGTCTCTGTGCTCTGTGGTTTGGGGTGAGTCCTGCCTGTGCTTGAACCCACCACTCCTTCTCCCTCTCAGGGCTTTGCTCTAAACTGACTATGAGGTCCTTCTGCGGGGTCCCTGTTTCTCCTATGGCCCCTGGTCCTGTACTTGGTCAATTTTAGCGTCTCTTACTTAACTTGCTTTAGGGATGAACTCCTCCTGAGTCTTCCAGGCTTTTGCTGTTACAATAAATGATTGCTGCATCGGACTCTGGTGTCCGGGTGTACTATAGGGAGACCTTAACTGGTTCCCTCTCTTGATTCCCTGCTTCCTCCGCTTGCCTCCGACCTTTTCCCTAGGGTGCAACACAGCGGTCAGTGGTCCCTGGTCCTGGGCCTGGATCCTTCCAGCGATCTGCTCCTCACTCCTCATTCTCTCCTCTGTTCACTGCAGACTGACTTCTGGGACTGACTAACTCCTCCCCTCAGGCCTGGATCTTTTAAAGGGGAATTGACTTAAGGCAGCCAGTAGAGCTCCTCCTTCAGGTCTGGGGTGGAAGGTGTGGTGTGCTGTGTGAACCAAGGTGTAATTCCCTCCTTGCATCGGTGGATCCTGTGGCAATCCCCCGCAGGGGTGCCACATTTATAAGTCCCCAGGTCGATCTGTACAATGTAAAAAAAAAACAAAAAACAGCTTTTATTATACAGTACTTACATGGGGGGCAGACTGGTCCGATTGGTTTTTCTGATCTTCTTCCGGTGCTAACTTCTTGTGGTTGCATCCTCATACCCTGCTTCATGTGGGTCCTACGTGACCTACACACAGTCTCCTCCATTGCGCAGGAGCACAATGGCAGAGACTGTGCTTGGGTGACGTAGGACGCGTCACCCACATGATGCAGAAGAGGAGAACCAAAAGAGGGAAGGAAGCATCGGACCAAGACCCACAGCCTACCAAAACTGCTGACAAGTTCATTATAATGATTAATTATTTTTATGCAGGTGGCTTAAAATATTCCTGCATAATGGCGGTACACTTGTCCCTATCAAAATATAGAGACCGTTTTTGTGCTGCTAAATATACATTGTATATATACATATGTATTTCTTTATGCAAGAGCCTTTGAGCATTAAATGTCTTTTGAAATACTGTACCCCATTCCCTGTTGTGTTTGCTAATTCATTTGTGTAAATCCAGCCTGGATTGGTAATTTGCTGATAAGTGTACCATACCTTGTCTGATGTAATAAGGACATTGAGGGCTTTATCATGCTCCTATTTCGTACTTTATAACATAAAAGTAGTAGTATCTTTGCGCCACATGTCCAATAACATAACATAAGGTTATTCTTTAGCTTGCAGCTGTACCATATTTAAGGATCTTGTCTAAACACGTGCCGCACATTACATGCAGGCCGCATATCTGATCTGGCAACATTTGCTGTAACACAACTCACGGAAAAGGAAGTGAGACGGCCAGCAGCTGAATACTCAGTGCAGCTCATTAAAATATCTCTCTGTCTGGTAAATTTAGGCATGCCGCTACAAATTACTGAGAAAACATAAAGAAAGCAAATTGAACCCTTGTCAATATTCAGAGCATAGATTGCAAATATTAACATTAGTAAAAAATAATACCATCTGCCACTTACGAGGAAGAAATCTGATTTAATCCAAATGCATAAAATAGATTAATGTACTAATATGTATGTGCTGTAATGAGATTTACAGGGAGTTGGGTATAGATTCTGAAACATTTCCTATAATTTAATATAACTCTTGCTCCACACTAGTTGATGTTTTATTAGCAAACACAAAAGTGTTTGAGACAAGGCTACGTGTGGCTCTTCATTAGATTCATTATAACTCCAAATCTGATTCCGTATATAGTTACCCTTGTTAGGCTGGGTTCACAACACAGTTTCTTCCAATCCGTGGGGATACTGTTTTTTGCAGGACCACATGGACAGGAACGGATGTGTAACTCCGGATGCCATTTCTCATCTGAGATTTTCAGGGATTCGGACTGACAGAAAGAGCTGGGAGGAGCCGAGCCTGCAGAGCACAGGCAAGTGGTGTCGGGGCTGTACTTTCACCTTCGCAATGTATCTACATACATTGGGAAAGTGAAAGAAAGCAATGGTTAAAAAACAAATGCTCACCTCTCCGCAGACTGTCCTGGAATGCGAGGCGTCCATGTCCTATTGCTGCAAGGACCTGAATCAGCTGACTGGTGGCAACCGATCAGCTGATATGTCACATGACCGCATCAGCTGAGCGGTTTAAATCACCCTTTCGGCGATCGGTTTTGGTGGGTGATTTAAACCGCTCAGATGATACTGTCATGTGACACATCAGCTGTTCCGTTGCCGCCGGTCAGCTGATTCAGGTCCTTGCAGTGATCGAACGTAGATGCCTCGCATCGTGGGATACTTGGCGGAGAGGTGGGTATTTTTTATTTTTAACAGATTGCTTTCTTTAATTTCACTTCAGCAGTGTATGTATCTACATACACTGCTGAAGTGAAATTACACACTTGCGGGAAATGATCCTGTTTTTCCCGGATCCGGCGCCCATAGACCTCCATGTTAAGTGCGCTGGATCGCCCCAGATTTGTTTGTCTAGTTTGGTCTGATTTTTCACCTGAGCCCAAAAGTTGTGCAGTCTCCGGTTTTGGGGCCAGGACAAAAAAGGACAGAAACGAATCCAGGACTGAATTGGCAGAATCGGATGGCCATTTATAACCAATCCGGCACCATAGGGATACATGGGAGGCAAAAACAGATCCTGTTCTGTCCTTTCTAAACAAACATGATCCCAAAAAATGTGGTGTGAAGCCAGTCTTTGTCAGTGACTGAATCGTTTAAAGGAAACCTGTCATCGAGATATTACACTACTAACTAATGGCATTAGTGCAAAGGTAATTTAATGCTTATTAAATTGTTACCTTGCATGTATAATTTCATCAAGAAGTGTTAGAAAATCCAGTGTGTACGTTTTAGCATCGGGGCGGACGCTGCTCTTCTGTCTCAATTCCCTATTCTGGTCTCTGACTGACAGGCCAATCAATCTTGCTGCAGAGTAAGTTATCAGTCAAAGTGCCAGGGCATGCCTACAGCTGCCGCTCATAATGCTGTTAGGAGTGATTGTAGCCGCTCTGTAGACGCCTCAATGACTGAAGGCCGTTGGCTCCTGGGAGGGATAAAGTTAATTTTTTTCCTGGTAGCCATGCTTTCAATAAGGTGGCTGGACAGCAGCAGGAAAACTAAAACCTATACAGGGTAACTATGTACTGTATCTACAAATTAAAAGCATTTGAGAACATGACCTGTTCCCTTTAATTCTTCTGCCCATGGTCCCTAGTGGTCCTGCACAGTAAGGGAATCTGTCAGGTGATTTTTGCGTACCATACTAAAAGTACCCTGAATTAAGGCATGGGTAGCCCTTTTAGGATATGTAACTTTTATTTTATATGTGGGTTTAATATGTTGTTTTAAGCTTTTGAAATTCTATAGTCTTGTGCTGACTAGTCAATTGTATGTAAATGTGTCATGCATATTCCCGAGCCTGCCCCTCTGACTAGCGTCAGTGATAATCTAATAAGTCAATACTGACAGTCTGCACCAAAGTGAAGGTATTCTCGTAGCTGTAATGCCCCTGCATTAGCAGCACACTGTTCTGAGTGAGCAGCACAGCATACATATGGCTTTACAGACAGACAGAGGAGTAGTCTCTCATGCAATGCTTTCATTACTTAAGATTACTTAAGGGGCTGGTGCCATGGCAGCTCCCAGTGTCCGCTCTGTAATCATTACACTGTGCTTATCGCTCTCCCTTCTCCCCAAGAGATGTGTAATATGACGCTGACCAGATCTGGTATTATATGCCAGGCAAATACACAGTGTGCTGCTAAGGCAGAAGGCGTCACAGCTACCATATTACTCTGACTTTGTCTAATAAATCAATACTGAGAGTCTGCACTGATCACTGACGCTGCACAGAGAAGTGGGCAGGGGAATATGCATGAGACATTTACATACTATTGACTAGTAAGCACAAGACTATAGAATTTAAAAAGCTTATCGCAACATACTAAGACCACGTATACAAATAATAGTTATATATCCTGAATGGGCTAGCCAAGCCTTATTTCAGGTAACTAGTATGGTACACAAAAGTCACCTGACAGATTCCCTTCAACTGTAAATACTACAATAACATCACAGAACCATGTCATCCAATAGAGGATGCAGGACTTTAAAGGGTTGGTTCAACACTTTTTGAATCGCTATTTCACCCAAGTTGAATTATAACACCTATAGTAGCCTCCATTGCCATCACATATCCAGCGGTGTCAACACTAATTCTCCCGGGACTCACATGACGTAGGCCGCAGGGATCATGTGACATCATCAGTGGCTTTATTATTGTCCCTTCCTTCAGACATTCAAAGGAAATGAGACGTGTTGCTGCTCGCTTACTTTCCTTGGATTTCTTATTTGTCCATAGGAGTGGCTGGCAAAGCTGCTGCTGGTAGGCAAGAGGGATTGTGTGACATAAATTGTTAGTAAAGCCCTTGGAGAGCTAGTGCCGAAATCGCTGGAGGGGCGCTGACACAGTAAGTGAGTATAGGTGTTATTATTTCACTTGGGTGAAACATAGTGATTGAGAATTGGGCTGTAGTAGACAACCCATTTAAGTGTTATATACCATTGAGGGCTACAAAATGCCAATAGGGATCATGAAAAAACTGTTAACGATTTCTACTGTAAGCAATTTCTAAAAGTTCATGCCCTATTATTTTCACATTTCAGGCAATAATTTTCATTGGCAAGCTTCTAGTTTTTATAGACTTCCTTGGATTGTTATTGTATTTGCTGTTGTAGTCATGGCACTATAAGATGACTAGATAGAGATAAGATATCATATGGGGATATGCATAGTGTTCAATAGAAAATCTATAACCAGCATAGCAGGAGATTGTGGTGGAAAAAAAAAATCAATATTGTATTTCCTCCTTGAATAGTCACACCGTTCACGTGTCAATATGGCCATTCTCACGTGCAATGTCTCCCTCTCCATCATTAATAAATTCAATCTGGCCTCTTTTCTCTCTTAAAAGATTTTCTTTTTCCAATCTGCTTCCAGTCTTTTTAATTCTCAAAATCTTCTCGGTTTCTTAATGAATTTCAGATTAGTCAAAAGCGGATGACCATAAAAAGGAAGAAGAGAAAACAGGAGATTAAATTAATGATGCGTGGAAAAACTCTAGACGTCTCACATGTAATTTTTGTGTCTTTCAGCCATGGATTTCCATGAGAATCTCCACTCCATTGGGGCGAAAGAAGGTTTAAAAGAGAGGAAGATGCTTAAGGCCATAGAAAGCTTTACTTGGAACATAACTATATTGAAGGTATATATTAGCCGTGATTCTGTTACTTTATTTCTGCTCTCAATGTTCCTCTCACATTTCATCATTCTTACCATATGGTCATGAACTGTTCTCAGATGGGCAGATTACTTCTGTTTTCTCTTTATTCCCCAACAGATTTGTCCATTAATAGAAAATAAAAACCTTGTCAGCATACTCCTAAGTGGACTACATAACTTCTTATAAAAAGAATCTGTCACTGGGTTTGTGATATGTTATCTGATCATAGCATGAGGCAGGGACAGACAACATGATTCCAAGCGATGTGTCACTTAAAGCCTGTTTACATATTGCGACATCGCTAACAATGTCGCTGCAACGTATGACGTTGCAGTGACCTCATAGCGACGTCGCTGCGTATGACATCCCGCAACGATCACCTCGCTGATCGCTGCGGAATGGCCAGGACCATTTTTCGGTCGCTGATCTCCCGCTGTCACGCATGCATCGGCATGTGTGACAGGGGCAGCAACAAGCTAACCTGATGTGTTCCCTGGTAACCAGGGTACACATCAAGTTACTAAGCGGGAGAATACTGGTTACCAGGATAAACATCGGGTTACTAAGCGCAGCACTCTGCTTTGTAACCCAACGTTTATCCTGGTTACCCGCGTTCTCCCGCTTACCCCAGCGTAGCGGGACCTCGATATCGTTGATTATAAAATATTCTTTTCTTTTCCACGATGTCGAGGTCGTTACACGGGTGGCTGATCGCTGGTGAGTCTTCCTGTGTGACAGCTCACCAGCGATCAGATAGCAATGTCTCAGCGATCACGATCGTTGGTCGGGTCGCTGGGACATCACAACGTGTAAACCGGCCTTTAGTGGTCTACTTCGTGTTAGTTTTGATAAAATCACAGCAGATCTAGCATTTCTCGGATTGCTGAGCTCTGTGTAATCCTGCTCATAGCACTGATTGGCAGTTTTCTGCCTATGCAAAGTGCTAATCAGTGGTGGTGGTTGAGTTCTCAAAGGTCATGAATATGAAGGACTACATGGCATGAGACAGCTAGTCCTCTTTTGATAATCTGCTGATCAATGATATTATTGAAACTACAACAAGCAGCTGAGTAAATAACACTTCGCTGAAATGAGGTTCTCTGCCCCTATATCATGTTGTTCTCAGATGAAAGATGAAAAAACCTGCTGACTGATTCCTTTTAAATTGAAAGTACAAATCAGTAGTAGGGCAAGTGAAGATAAGGAACTTTGTAATACATCTTATTAGAGAAGAATGCCTCTTTTCCCACTTATTAGTGACTTTTTGCCTCCGCACTGATCATTCACTATCAATAGCTTATTAAATCTGTCTACAAATCTGTCTACAATGATTGAGCAATACATTTCTGTTGTCTTTAGGTCAGTTGAGATGGGGGATAGTGAGAAGCTGGAGACAATTAAAAGTAGTAAGGTGCAAGGAGACGCTGCTGAGGATTCTAGTCTACATGGGAAAATCTGCTAAAAATTATTATTATTATTATTATTATTTATTTATAGAGCACCATTCATTCCATGGTGCTGTACATGAGAAAGGGTGGCATACAGACTTGTTACAAATATAATGAATAGAGTGACAGACTGATACAGAGGGGAGAGAGGACCCTACCCTTGCGGGCTTACATTCTACAGGGCAATGGGGAGGGAGACAGTAGGTTGGGTCTGCTCGGGTGGTGCTGGATTGCCAGATCCGGTGGTGGTGGAGCGCCGGGTCCAGTGGTGTTGAGGCGGCACTGTGCTCATTACAGGTTGTAGGCTGTTCTGAACAGATGGGTTTTCAGGTTCCGCTTGAAGGTTCTGAGTGTAGGGGACAGTCGGACGTGATGGGGTGCAGAGTTCCAGAGGATGGGGGATGCTCGGGCGAATGCAGGGCAAGTCTGCAAAAATATAGTTACCGTATATACTCGTGTATAAGCCGAGTTTTTCAGTCCAAAAATTGGGCTGAAAAGTCCCCCCTCGGCTTATACACGAGTCATATGGTATGCTGTGGGAGGGAAACTGTGACCGGGGGCTGGAGGAGGCAGGAGGGGGCCGCGGTGACCGCAGGCGGTCACGTGGGGCCGCCTCATTAGTGCAATGAATATGCACGGCATCCCCCCGTCCATCAGCGGCGGGGGGATGCCGTGCATATTGCACTACACAGCCCCCTCTCCTTAATATGCGTCCCCCAGTATTAATAAACAGCCCCCCCCCTCCTTATCATGTCCCCCCCCGGCTGCGGCAGCTGTGAAAATAACAAACACTTTATACATCACCTTCCGACGCAGCTCCCCGCCCCTCCGGTCCTCAGCGTCTTCGCTCGCGGCTTCTTCTTCCTTGTTGTGCCGGTGTCATGTGACCGGGCGCAGGAGATGACGTCATTTCCTGCGCGCGGTCACAAGCCGGCACATCAAGGAAGAAGAAGCCGCGAGCGGAGACGCTGAGGACCGGAGGAGCGGAGAGCTGCGTCGGAAGGTGATGTATAAACTGTTTGTTATTTTAACAGCTGCCGCAGCCGGGGGGGACATGATAAGGAGGGGGGGGCTGTTTATTACTATTGGGGGACGCATATTAAGGAGGGGGGGCTGTGTACTACCACTGGGGCTGCTGGATACTACACTGGGGCTGTATATACCTCTGGGGCTGCTGTATACTACCACTGGGGCTGCTGTATACTACCTGTGGGGATGCTGTATACTACCACTGGGGCTGTATATACCTCTGGGGATGCTGTATACTACCACTGGGGCTGTATATACCTCTGGGGATGCTGTATACTACCACTGGGGCTGTATATACCTCTGGGGCTGCTGTATACTACCACTGGTACTGTATATACCTGTGGGGCTGCTGTATACTACCACTGGGGCTGCTGTATATACCTTTGGGGCTGCTGTATACTACCTCTGGGGCTGCTGTATACTACCTCTGGGGCTGCTGTATACTACCTCTGGGGCTGCTGTATACTACCTCTGGGGCTGCTGTATACTACCTCTGGGGCTGCTGTATACTACCTGTGGGGATGCTGTATACTACCACTGGGGCTGTATATACCTCTGGGGATGCTGTATACTACCACTGGGGCTGTATATACCTCTGGGGCTGCTGTATACTACCACTGGGGCTGTATATACCTCTGGGGCTGCTGTATACTACCACTGGGGCTGTATATTCCTCTGGGGCTGCTGTATACTACCACTGGGGCTGTATTTACCTGTGGGGCTGCTGTATACTACCACTGGGGCTGTATATACCTGTGGGGCTGCTGTATACTACCACTGGGGCTGCTGTATATACCTTTGGGGCTGCTGTATACTACCACTGGGGCTGCTGTATACTACCTGTGGGGATGCTGTATACTACCACTGGGGCTGTATATACCTCTGGGGATGCTGTATACTACCACTGGGGCTGTATATACCTCTGGGGATGCTGTATACTACCACTGGGGCTGTATATACCTCTGGGGCTGCTGTATACTACCACTGGTACTGTATATACCTGTGGGGCTGCTGTATACTACCACTGGGGCTGCTGTATATACCTTTGGGGCTGCTGTATACTACCTCTGGGGCTGCTGTATATACCTTTGGGGCTGCTGTATACTACCTCTGGGGCTGCTGTATACTACCTCTGGGGCTGCTGTATACTACCTCTGGGGCTGCTGTATACTACCTGTGGGGATGCTGTATACTACCACTGGGGCTGTATATACCTCTGGGGATGCTGTATACTACCACTGGGGCTGTATATACCTCTGGGGCTGCTGTATACTACCACTGGGGCTGTATATACCTCTGGGGCTGCTGTATACTACCACTGGGGCTGTATATTCCTCTGGGGCTGCTGTATACTACCACTGGGGCTGTATTTACCTGTGGGGCTGCTGTATACTACCACTGGGGCTGTATATACCTGTGGGGCTGCTGTATACTACCACTGGGGCTGCTGTATATACCTTTGGGGCTGCTGTATACTACCTCTGGGGCTGCTGTATACTACCTCTGGGGCTGCTGTATACTACCTGTGGGGATGCTGTATACTACCACTGGGGCTGTATATACCTCTGGGGATGCTGTATACTACCACTGGGGCTGTATATACCTCTGGGGCTGCTGTATACTAACTACTGGAGCTGCTGCTGTATATACCACTGGGGCTGCTGCTGTATACTACCACTGGGGAGGCTGCTGTATACTACCATTGGGGGGCCTGTATACCACACTGCTGGGGGCTGTATACCTGTGCTGGAGTCCACCCTCGGCTTATACACGAGTCAATAGGTTTTCCCAGGTTTTGGGGGCAAAAGTGGGGGGGTCGGCTTATACACGGGTCGGCTTATACACGAGTATATACGGTATTCCTTCACACTCATGTCAGCTTATTCTGAAAAGTCATCTTGGCACAGAGACACACTGTGGGAGATGCATGCAAGATACTCGCATGAGTCTTGCATGACTTACCTGGCCCAGCCTCACCATCTCAGGCCAGGAGTGCGTTAGCTGCTTGTAATTCTATGGGGCTGACATGCTCCCATCCAGAGAGCTGGTAGCCGGGGCGGATGAGTCATGCGAGACTCATGTGAGTATCTTGCAGTATCAGGCAGGCGCAGGCACAATGCGTCCCAGGGTAACCATAGGGACGCTCCACGCATGCGACGCCACACGCGTTCGGCCAGCTCCATATGCTGCGGCGCCGAACGACAATGTGAAAGTGGCCCAAGTGGCAAATTGCTGGAATCAGAGTCTCTCTTCCTTCATTATTCTGCTGTCAGATGAGGTTGTAAACACCTGGTGACAGATTTTTTTTTTACCTTTCCGCTGTCTTATGTCTTATCACACAGAATTAATACATCTGCCCTATTGTATACCTTTTTGCATTACATATTATGTATTTGAAGGAGGTCAGAGCATTGCAGTTCATGCACTTGTGAAACTGACTTGCTCTCCATTGCAAGATCTAATCAACCACTTCAGCATCTTGGCAATACATCTGAATTAGTTTCATTGTGGTTGAACAGTGACCTTTATCTGATCTTATTTTGCTTGCTGATAATAACAAGAATTCAGCTCATATTTGCCCTCCAGCAGTCACACATCATTGTTAGCAGCTCAGGCATTTAAAGCCAGTATCAGGCATGACTGAAGAGATAAAATACATGGTAAATTCAGAACATACTGATGCACAGATATGATGTCTTCTAAAATGACCCCTGATTCACAGATTTACTAGTATTTCCCAATATTTTCTGTCCATTTCTCTGCTAATATCAAAAGATATATTCTTTCAGGTGACCTTATTAGCTTTGGCTTTGATTTATCTAATACATCCATTTCTCCACATCTGTGAAATATCTTTAGATTATGTATCTTAAAAGTTAAGCTTTCGGGCACCCGATGATTAAAGGGTCACCCAGAATCCAGGACATCTTCAGATGGGGCAGCATTGCAAGAAACTAGTAGGTAACTGCAGCGCCGCCCCCTGGTGACCTCCTGTTCCAGGATGGGTGATGAATGCTGCGGTGAGTGAGTGCAGCCCCGGCTTCCTGTGACGTTACATTTAAGATTCCTTTCAAACGAAATGTCACGGAAGTGCAGTAAAAAAAAAGCACAGGTTTTAGCTAGATTTGGAGAAGTGTAGGATATTGTGTAATAAAGATAATTACAAAAGTAATGTGTAAGGATAGATATTTACAAAATACATTTAAGATGCCGGACCACCTTTTAAGCACAACACGTGTTTTTCGACTGAATTGATCTTTCGATCCTTAGATTTGCACAAAGATCGTTCTTTGCAACGCTTAATCGTGTGTAAAAAGGACCTGTGTGTAAGATAACATGTTGCCGATCAGCAGTCGACATTGCTCAGTGTAATGTTTTAGTAGCAACATTTAAAATCTCTCACCCAAGCTTATTTTGAATGAAATGAGTTGTTACCAATGTGAGACATGTAATGACTGATAGTTCCCTCTCCTGACCGACATGTCTCGCACTAGTAACGCCCACTTTTATTTAAAAAAAGCTCTGGAGGCAGATTCTCATGGAGATCTGTGTCCGGCCCCTAGATATAAACAGCTCTTTTACATATTAACAAAAACGTGGATTTCTCTGGAATAAGACTTTGTATCACACAGAGTCTAGTGCCATAACCTCTAAGGCTGTGTTCACACTGGGCGTTTTTGGGCTGTTTTTGCTCAACAGTTTTTGTAGCCAAAACCAGCAGTGGGTGATTAAATCCAGAAGTGGTGACGTGTTTCTATTAGACTTTTCCTCTGATTGCTCTACTCCTGGTTTTGGCTACAAAAACTGATGAGCAAAAACAGCCCAAAAACGCCCAGTGTGAACACAGCCTAATAGTATATTTTTCAAGAAAGGTATCTAAGCATCTCTTGAATTTTAGTAGTGGATCTGTGGCGCTCCTGCGGAGTGGTCACCACTAGATGGCGCAGCAGCCGGGATCGGTACGTTTGTCTCCCCACACACACACCCAGCACACTCCTGATCCCAAGTCTAGGTACTCTATGTCCAGCAACAGGATAGCGTGAGGAGCCAGGTGGGGGGTGGAAAGTTAGAGAAGGACCCGGTTAGGGGTGGGAACACAAGAACAAAAAGGACACACACCACCAAGTTCAAGTTAGTCAATCAGTAGTAGGAAGAGGAGAAGCTGAGACCAAGAGCAGACCAACCCAGACAAGGCCAGACCAGTCAGAAGGAGAGGCGAGACCATCAGACTGGACTGAGAGAATATGGACCCGGTGGCCTGTGCCACTATGGAGCTTGCCCGGGTCCAAGGCTGTGAGCTGTGGTGAAGAAGGAGTTCAGGCATTCCTGAGTTAGCAGGAACATTGGTAGACTGGGCTGGAACTAGAGTACCGACTCTGCTGAAGTAGCAGGGAAGCTTTATGCCCCAACCACGAACTCCAGTAGGGTCTTTATGTCCCGAGACCCAACCTCTGGTGCAGTGAAAGGAAGGTTGTCGTATTAGGGCTAGGGGACCCGGAAAGTCACCCATTGAAAGCCCGCAACTGCTAGCATGCAGAACAGACCAAAAAGGCCCGAAAGAGACACGAAAGTGGGAGTCGCAGATTAACCATCCAGCTGATGAAACCACACCAGAACCGCTGCTGAACTGTTGTAAGCTGTACCTTCTGCTGAGAAAGGAAAGTAAAACCCAGTTAAAGCGTGATACTGTTTGAGACTGTGTTTCTTGCGCCTGAGATGAAACAGACCGATTTGAGAATTGGAAGCGAAATCCCTAAAACTGTTTCCCCTTTTATTGACCACCCGGGACCATTGAACCAGGTCATGACACCATGACATCCGCGGCCCCCAGATGACGATGAGAGGGCCTGGTTCCGAGTACCCCACGGCCCCAGTGGGTGGATCAGATCAACTATTACAATATCATGTGGCAGAGAGTTCCATAGTCTCACTAAAAAGATCATTAAAAAGATCTCTGTCCCCTCATATATTTATACATTGTAATAACATTGGCCCTAAGATATCGTTTTCCAAACTGACTAACCTTTCTTGGTATTCCGACCACCCAGTCCTCTAATAACCATGACTGCTCTTCTCTGCACCTGCACTTATTTATCTACAGTTAAAACCAGAAGTTGACATACACTATATAAAAAGACACATATGCATGTTTTTCTCCCAGACATGAAATCAGAATAAACACTTCCCATTTTAGGTCAATTAGGATTACTATAAATAATATTTGCCAAATTCCAGAATAATGAGAGAGAGAATGGGTTAAGGCATTTTTTATTACTGTCTGCAAAGTCACAAGTTTACATACATTTCATTAGCAATTGGGTTAGACGTTTCACATATCCTTCCAAACGTTTCTCACAATAGTTGGTAGGAATTTGTGCCCATTCCTCCTGACAGAACTGGTGTAACTGAGCCATTATTGTAGGTCACTTTGCTTGCACCTGCCTTTTCAGGTTTGTTCATAAATTTTCAATAGAATTGTGATCAGGGCTTTGTGATAACCACTCCAAAACATTGCTTTTGTTATCCTTAAGCCACTTTGTAACCAGTTTGGCAGTATTCTTCCAGTCATTGTCCATTTGGAAGGCCCATTGTCCATTTTCACCCAAGCTTTAACTTCCTGGCTCATGTTTTGAGACGTTGCTTCAGTATTGCCACATAATCTTCTTTTCTCCTGGTGCCATCTATTTTGTGAAATGCACCAGTCCCTTCTGCAGCAAAACAACCCCACAACATGATGCTGCCACCTACAGTCCCTGACAAAAGTTGTGTCGCTTATCCATGTTATGTAAATAAAAGCTTATAACCTGACGTTGAATTCATCCATTGGTTTTATAAATTACTTTTTTGAAAGCTGAAACCCTCCCAAATGTGGTTTGGATTAAGAAAATAAACTGGCATCAATGCTGAAATATTGATCATTTAATGAACACAGAATGGTCAGATTTTGGCAAGACAAAAGTTTTGTCGTCCACAGAAAGTCAAACAAATAACTTAAAATACAAATATATGTTGCATAACATTGGTGAATGAAGTTGTGGTGCTATTAGAGTGGTGCTTTTAGAGACATAACTTTTGTCAGGTAGTGTATGTGTTTCCCAGTTGGGATGGTGTTCTTAGGCTTCCATGCTTCTCCCTTCTTCCCTCAAACGTAACGATGGTCATTATGGCCAAACAGTTCCATTTTACTTTCATCACACCACAGGACATGTCTCCAAAAATGTAGGCTTTGTCCTATGTGCATTTGCAAAAATTAATCTGGCTTTTTTATGTTTCTTTTGGAGTAATGTCTTCTTCCTGGCAGAGTGGCCTTTCAGCCCTTATTGATACAGTACTCGTTTCACTGTGGATAATGACACAATCTTACTAGTTTCTGCCATCATCTTCACAAGGTCTTTTGCTTTTGTTCTTGGGTTGATATGCACGTCAGACCAAAGCATGTTCATCTCTGGGGCACAGAACCCATCTCCTTCCTGAGCAGTATGATGGCTGGACATTCTAATCTTGTTTGTACTTGTGTAAAATTGTTTGTACAGATTAAGAAGGCACCTTCACTTATCTGGAAGTTGCACCCAGCAATGAACCAGACTTGTGCAAGTCCACAATTTTCTTCCTGATATCTTATTTCTTTAGAATTTCCCATGATGCTACACAAAGAAGCAGTGTGTCTCTAATCCACATCCACATGTGTGTCTCTAATTAGCTCAAATGTTGCCAAAAACTGAAGCTTCCAAACACATGGCATCATCACATGGGCTGTCCAAATTTGTTAAAGGCATAGTAATCTTAGTGTATGTAAACTTTTGACTTTGCAAAAGGTAATAAAAAATGCTTTAAAACATTCTCTCTCTGTCTCTTTCTTTCTTTCTCTCCCTCACGTGCTGTCTCATTATTCTGACATTTGACAAATATTAATAATTATGTTAATACTAATTGACCTAAAACAGGAAAAGTTTATTCTAATTTCATGTCACATAGTGAAAAAAATGTCTTTTTATATAATGTATGTAAACTACTAGTTTCAACTGTATGTTCTTCTCATATATTGTACATTGCACAGTATTCTTGATGTGGCCACACTAGCTGCCAAAAACTGGTCGCTAAAGTTGAGTTTGCCATCAGCCCATACACACAATTCTTTTTCAGTGACAGTTTTACACAGTGTTTTAGAATTTAGTGCAATAAGCGTATAACCAAGTACCCTGTTATTAACACTTTTTGCACTTGCTTTTTACTTTTCTTTATATAGCAGAGTAATTTTAGACTTTTTTTATACTGTCTATTTTGTGATATAGATCCTTGGTGTTGTGAACACGGCTCTACAGACCTGTTCATATTGTGTTCTGGCTCAGTTATCAGTACTCATTTAGTTTCTTGTTATGCAAGATCGGAAGTGCCCCACCCCTTCCTTACTGAGTCAGATGCATAAGTGCTTTTTCTACTCTGTGCCCATATTGGATTCTGGCTCTGCTGCATCCTGCATCTTTGAGGTATGTTCACATTAGATCAGGTTTTAAATACGTTAGTTTTAGGGACCGTTCTGATAAAGGGTCACCATGACGTGGTAGAACAGCTTTCGTACGTTTTTTGCAAAAAGCGTATTAACTAAGTACCCTGTTATCAACACTTTTTTGCACTTGCTTTTTACTTTTAGTTATATAGCAGAGTAGTTTTAAATGTTTTTTATACCGTATTTTTTGTGATATAGATCCTTGGTGGTGTGAACACAGTTCTACAGACCTGTTCATATTGTGTTCTGGCTCAGTTATCAATATTAATTTGCAATTATGAGGATTTATTCAAACATGAACGCCATCCATCTAATACAGGTAGTATGTGCTAATACCGACGCGTTTCGACAGAGAACTGTCTTAGTCGTGGTTCAAAGATGTCTGGAGGGAAAACCCATATATACCTCCTTAATCCTAGCACACATGTGACCTAATTAATCATTGACACCTGATTGAAGATAACACAGCAATTCAATAGGTCCAATAGTTAGAGCTTCTGACAAAGGTGGGGCAGTAGTATTAATGAATACAGGCTTGTATCATAAAATAGCTATGGAAGACCTAGGAGACGCTGAGGTCTATGTAAAACTTCCCAATGATACTGGCAATAGGTTCCAAAAAGAACTATTGGACCTATTGAATGAGGGTAAATACATGGGAGTTTTAAATGAAAAAACAGCCCAGTATCTCCTAGTGGAATCGCTAGTAACCCCAATCTATCATTCTCTCCCAAAAATCCACAAGAATGTATTTCCTCCTCCTTTCCGTCCCATAGTGGCGGGCATTGGATCTCTGGGAGAAAGATTGGGCGAATGGGTTGATAAACCTCTGACTCCTTTGATGTGTGACCCGCCTGGCTTCATAAAAGATACTAAAAGTGTAGTAGTTTCCTTTGTGGATTTCAAATGGTAAAAGGATTTTTGTTGGTTGAGTTGTGATATAGTGGGCTTATATCCTTATATCCTCAGCACCATGTAGCTATCAATTGCCTCAGATATGCACTGGAGAGATAAAGTACCTACTCATACCCCACACAAGATTTCATTGTCATGGCTGTTAATTTTCTCCTAATGCATAATTATTTTTTGTTTGATAAATCTTTTTACCTGCAGAGAAGGGGAGTTAGCATGGGTAGGAAATTTTCACCCACCCTGGCAAATATTGTTATGGGGGTATGGGAGGAAAGGTTTTTGTTCAGTCCTGATAACCCCTTCCAGTCCAGCATTGTGTGGTACGCCCGTTACATTGATGACACCCTGCTGGTCTGGAGGGGGTCTGTGGAGCAAATTGGAGATTTCATGAATTACCGTATATACTCGTGTATAAGCCGACCCGTGTATAAGCCGACCCCCCTACTTTTGCCCCCAAAACCTGGGAAAACCTATTGACTCATGTATAAGCCGAGGGTGGACCCAGCACAGGTATACAGCCCCCAGCAGTGTGGTATACAGGCCCCCTCAGTGGTAGTATACAGCAGCCTCCCCAGTGGTATGCAGGCCCCAGCAGTATATACAGCAGCCCCAGTGGTATACAGCAGCCTCCCCAGTGGTATATACAGACCCCAGCATTATTACAGCAGCCGCCCTAGAGGTATACACAGCAGCCCCAGGGGTATACACAGCAGCCCCAGGGGTATACACAGCAGCTCCAGGGGTATACATAGCAGCTCCAGGGGTATACACAGCAGGCCCAGGGGTATACACAGCAGCCCAGGGGTAGTATACAGCAGCCCTTAGATAGTACACAGCAGCCCCAGAGGTATATGCAGCCCCAGAGGTATATGCAGCCCCACAGGTATATTGCAGCCCCACAGGTATATTGCAGCCCCACAGATATATTGCAGCCCCACAGGTATATTGCAGCCCCACAGGTATATACAGCCCCAGCAGTGCGGTATACATGGCCTTCCCTCCCCCCCCGTATGCAGCGCTGCGCATATACATTACCAGGATATCAGCTGTCACCCTCCGGTGGCAGATCGCGGCTCCTGGCTCCGGCTTCCATCTTCATCTCTGTCTTCCTGCTTTGTGGCCGCCGGGCTCATCTCGATGACGTCATCGTGACGCCGGACGGTCATGTGACAAGCAGGAAGACAGAGTTGAAGATGGAGCCCGGAGCCAGGAGCCGCGATCCGCCACCGGAGGGTGACAGCTGATATCCTGGTAATGTAAATGCGCAGCGCTGCATGCGGGGGGGGCCATCATGTGAGGTGGGGGCGCCAAACAGTGAGGGGGGCCTGTATGACTCGCGTATAAGCCAAGGGGGGGACTTTTCAGCCCAATTTTTGGGCTGAAAAACTCGGCTTATACGCGAGTATATACAGTACATCAGTAATAATGATTTTAACCTATGCTTCACCCACTTCTGCAATCAAAGGGAAATCAATTTTCTTGACATTACCTTGACTGCAAATGATATTGATGGAAGAGTTAATATCAGCCCCCTATAAGAAACTGACTGCAGTGAATACTATTCTGCATGCAGAATCTTGCCATCCGAGTCATGTCATCAAAAACATCCCAGTAGGGGAACTGATTAGAACTAAAATAAACTGTACTAATTCAGACACATTTGATATTGAGGCCAAAAAGATAGAAAATTCCTTCAAAAGACGGGGCTACTCAGACGGGATACTAAAAAGAGCTAGCATGACAGTGAAAAAGATAGACAGAAAAAAATCTGTTAAATTATATACATAGAAAAACCGATGCTGATTTTATCACTTTTTCTACTGCTTATAGCCCACAATATCATGAGATAACCAATATTGTCAAAAAATACTTACCGCTGCTAAATCGGGATGCTAAATTGAAACATATTCTGGAAAGAAATCCGGTGCGGTTTGTAGCCCCAACAAAAAAGCCCCAACTTTAAGCAACATTCTTTCCCCTAGTTTTTTCACACTTCCAACCACACACTCAGGGTACCTTTACACACGGCTACATTTGTAGCTTGTCACCAGGTAACTTACTGGTTGCAGTGAAATCATGGATACATGGTTCTATCTTGTTGCTGTGTACAAATGGAATCATGTATCCATGATTTCACTGCAACCAGTAAGTTACCTGGTGACAAGCTACAAATGTAGCCGTGTGTAAAGGTACCCTCAGGGATTACTTGGATTGAATTAAGGGGCTTTTATAAGTGTGGATATCTGAGATGTAAAGCCTGCAATTATGTATACAGAACTGTTTTTTTTTTAATCCTGTGTTAATGGTAGAAAATTTCCCATTGAGAACTACATGAACTGCACTAACAGCTATGTAGTATATTTAATTGAGTGCACTCCGTGCAAAGTCCAGTATGTAGGCTGCACTACTGGGGAATTGAAACATGCAGACACATCTCAGATTCTGACAATACCGCTGCGGTTAATCAGTCTGCAGTCTCTTGACAATTCTGTCAAAAACATGGTGGAGATACGAGATCACTGCGGTTTTCTGGTATTGAAAGGATTTCAAACTCTCCAAGAAATGGAGACAGAAAACGCAGACTTTTAAACGGCGAATCTTACTGGATATTCAGGCTGGGGACTAGAGTGCCATTGGGCTTAAACAAAAGACAAGATCTGATTTTACAATACTAGTACAATATATGTGTCTCTCCTTTACTTTCATTCCTGATCTGTCACTATTATCCCTTGACCAGTTGTTCTTTATTGTACTTATGATTTGCTTTTGAATCACTGTTTATTCCATTTTAATATGTTTTATTGATTTATTGTAAAAGTAAGTTTTTTTTGTATACATTTGTGCTCTGCTGTGTTATCTTCAATCAGGTGTCAATGATTAATTATGTCACGTGTGCTTGGATTAAGGAGGTATATATGGTTTTCCCTCCAGACATCTTTGAACCATGACTAAGGCTGCTTTCACATCAGCGTTTTTTTTAAATTGCGGCTGACCGCGGTTTTTTTCGCGGCCGCACCTGCTGCAAGTGCCAAAACCGCACTTGCCGCACCTGCCGCAAGCCCGCCTATACATTGTATGGGGCTTGCCGCAACTGTGCCGCAAGTGCAGCCGGTATGCAGTAATCGCGGCAGATGCGTTTTTCACCGCATCTGCCGCGATTTAAAAAAAAACGCTGATGTGAAAGGGGCCTAAGAGAGTTCTCTATCAAAACGCGTCAGTGTTAGCACATACTGCCTGTATTAGATGGATGGCGTTCATGTTTGAATAAATCCTCATAATTGCAAGTTTATGAGTACTGGATTTTTCTACATTATTTATTGGTGATTGCCGGTCCAGAGACCAGGACTGTATCCGTGCACCATTTCCTTGTATTGGAGTACTACTATTTCAACTGGGTGAGCTGAACTTTCCTTCTACCTTTCCCCTGCTACCATCAATATTAATTCAGTACATTATTTACTTTGCCCAAGCGCATAACTTTACATTTCTCTACATTAAGCTTCAAATTGCCATTTCTCGGCACAAGTCCCTGGTTTAGACCCCCTTTACAAAGCAGTATGAATATAAGTACTGTACTTGGGGATGGTCCGTTTTGACCATACATGTTTTTTTTTAATCACCCTTCCGTGTGAATGTTTTTAAAAACTAGTGACATTTGTGTGTCATCCGTGTGCCTTCCATGTTTTTCCATTATGGATATAGAAAATGGAATTGCAAAACTTCTTCTATACTTTCAATCTTAAACATGGACAACTTCCAGATAGCATACGAATGTCATCCATGTACTGTTCATGTTTACATGGACCCATGGGCTTGTATTGACCGTTGTCATTCCTGCAGCCGGAAAAACTGACATGTCTACATGTGGTTCACATCGACACACTGTGTGAAAACATGGATTTGTGATTATCACCATAGGTTATAAAGGACAGGTGTGGTATCCATGAAAAAGTCACATGTACAGATGCCACATGTTCAAGAAACACGGACGTGTGAAGGGGGTCTTACATAAAATCTTCTGTAATATTAAATTATCCTCCTCTGTATTAATTACTTTGCAAATTTTAGTATCATCTTCAAATATTGCAATTCTACTTTGTTTGTCCTTAACAAGATCATTACTAAATATGTTAAAAAGAAGGTCAAATTCTGACCCCTCTGTTACCCCACTGTTAACTGACCCAGTCCTAGTACGTATGTTCCATAAAAAAACACCTAAGTTTCTATCACTTAGCCAGTTGTCAACCCACTTCGACATAATTTCCCCAAGTCTTACTATTCACATTTTATGTACCTACCTTTTGTGTGGACTCATCAAACGACTTTGAAAAGTCCATTTAGACCACATCCACTGCATTTCCCTGGCCCAGTCTGGAAATTACATCCGCATTGAAACTGATCAGATTGCTAATCTACTATATAATCACGCTGTCCCGTCTGTCATTTACTTCTGTCCTCAAACCACATAAGTCACCGCGCCAGCTGGAAGTACCCCGACCGCCCATTTGGAACACCCAAGTGATGGGTAATCCGATATGGCGGCCACTAGCGCTGCCACCATCGAGTTTTTCTGCTGCTCAGTCTCCCTCACTGCTCCGTCCTTCCCCATTACCTCTCCATTCCCTACCCGGCCCCGTGTTACCGTTGTGTGCTGAACGCGCAGGGTCTCCGTGGAGCGGGTCATGTGACAAGGCCTATGTGATGCGTGAGGTCACGTGAGCACTGTCGCATGACCCGCTCTACGAAGATCCTCAGCGTCCAGCCCACAATGGTAACGCCGGGAGAGGAGCAGAATGGCAGTGTAGGAGGATGTAGCAAGTGAGGGCTGGAGGAGGAGCAGTGAGGGGCTGAGACGAGCAGGTGAGGGGCTGGAGGACGAGCAGGTGAGGGGCTGGGGACGGGGCAGGTGAGGGGCTGGAGGACGGGAGGTGGGGGCAGGCGAGGGGCGGAGGACGGAGGGGCAGGCGAGGGGCCGGAGGACGGGGCAGGCGAGGGGCCGGAGGACGGGGCAGGCGAGGGGCCGGAGGACGGGGCAGGCGAGGGGCCGGAGGACGGGGCAGGCGAGGGGCCGGAGGACGGGGCAGGCGAGGGGCCGGAGGACGGGGCAGGCGAGGGGCTGGAGGACGGAGCAGAGATGGTGGAGGACGGAGCAGGTGGGCATGAAGGACAGCACACACAAGGGGGAAAGAGACAGCATACACAAGGGAGAAAAGGGAGAGTGCATAAGGGGGCACAGAGACTGCGCACAAGGGGGAAGAGACAGCACACAAGGGCACCCACCTTGATGCCACCGCCCTCCCGATGCGATAAAATTGGGCCCACATCTAATAGATAAATAAATGTCTCTGGAATCATATGGTGGTTTTACCAAAAAAGCAAATAAAATGCCCCAGGGGAGCGATTAGAATACAAGATAAAAATGGCCACTTTAAACCTGTTGACAGGTCGTCCTTAGGGTTCCTTTATACCCTGCAACCGCGGCGACAGCGAAATTTCATCGCGGAAATATCGCTGCCACATTTATACCCAATCGTCTCCTTATTGCGGCATGTAAATAGGGAATTTGGAGGCGATAGGTCGCCTAGCCACGATCTCCTGGTTACCGAGCACTGCTCGGTAATCAGGCGACCGTGGCGATGCGACGTATCGCCGCCAAATTCCCTATTTACACGCCGCCATAAGGAGGCGATTTTGCGGCGATACTTCCAGCGAGAAATATCCCCGCTAAAATTGTCTCTTGTGGTTGTGGCGTGTAAAGGTACCCTTAAAAGCGTAGTAGCTGAAATTATGACACAAATAAAGTAAATTTTAATCAATAGATTTTAAATTTAAAATAATTTCCACAATTGCATGTGTTGAAGAGTAAACATTTCTGTACTTGGATAATCTTTATATATGTCCCTGGTATGTACTGTGTAATGACTGTGTCTGACCATACAGGGACATGGTCTGATCACACCACATCTGCTGGTAGCCTTTAGCTCATGAATACCAAGGACTCGACGGTCACTCCTTCTATTGAAAGGAGTCGAGCTCTGCAACTTTCTAACATGACCCTATGTACACAATTATAAGACAAACTTAAAGATATCCTGTTTACATGTAGATAATATAAGAAGCATGGGCAGATTTCATCCAAAGAACACAAGCATAGCCAGCTGAACCTCCCAGGGTCATTGTGTAGAGTGAAATGTCAATTGCATGCCTTCACCATGTTTGTTTTAAATTAAAGGATCTGTGTGCAGCTTAATCAAAGCTATAGTAACCTCACTTGCCGAAACCAAAGCATGAAACAGATTCTGTAGTACAGGAGCCTTGATGTGCAGCGTGACATGGTGCATGATAGTAGGAGTAGGTCAGAGGATGCTTCCTCTATAGCAGAGTCTTATGTCATGCTGTGCTGTACAAACACAATAATTAATGTTTATAATAAAAGCCTAATTATAGCTTGTGTAATTCTGTGTAGAACTACTGGAAAATATGAAAATTAACTCTACAGAGTAATATAGAAAGTTATATTTACCATAAATAAATACAATTATTATTATTATTGCCTTTTTTTCTGCTAGTGAGATGTTAAGTTACCGTATATACTCGTGTATAAGCCGAGTTTTTCAGCCCAAAATTTGGGCTGAAAAGTCTCCCCCTCGGCTTATACACGAGTCAATACGGGGGGGGGGCTGTGTCCGGGGCTGTGGAGGCTGGAGGAGGCGGGGGGAGGCTGCTGTATGAGCGGCCCCGTCACGTGGGGCCGCTCATTATATATGCACTGCTTCCCCTGTCAATCAGCGGCAGGGGGAAGCAGTGCATATAGCCCCCAAATGCTGGCACTCACCCCCCTTGTAAGGGCCCCCCCCGATGGTTATATTACCATTCCGGACTTCTGATCCGCGCCGCTCCTCGGTGCTTCATCCTCGCTGCTCCGTCCGTCTTCTACATCCGGGATCTCCGGCCGTCGCAGGCATATGACATCATCGCGCGGCCGGGGATCCCGGATGTAGAAGACGGACGGACGGAGCAGCGAGGAGCGCCGAGGAGCGGCGCGGATCAGAAGTCCGGAATGGTAAGAGAAGCGGGGGGGGGACCCTTGCAAGGGGGACGAGTGCCAGCATTTGGGGGCTGCTGTGTACCCCCTGGGGGCTGCTGTGTACCCCTGGGGGCTGCTGGGGACCCCAGGGGGCTGCTGTGTACCCCCAGGGGGCTGCTGTGTACCCCCTGGGGGCTGCTGTGTACCCCCAGGGGGCTGCTGTGTACCGCTGCTGTGTACCCCAGGGGGCTGCTGTGTACCCCCTGGGGGCTGCTGTGTACCCCCTGGGGGCTGCTGTGTACCCCCAGGGGGCTGCTGGGTACCTCCTGGGGGCTGCTATATGTACCCCTGGGGGCCTGCTGTATACCACTGGGGCTGCTGTATACCACTGGGGCTGCTGTATACTACCACTGGGGCTGCTGTATACTACCACTGGGGCTGCTGTATACTACCACTGGGGCTGCTATATACTACCACTGGGGCTGCTATATACTACCACTGGGGCTGCTGTATACTACCACTGGGGCTGCTGTATACTACCACTGGGGCTGCTGTATACTACCACTGGGGCTGCTGTATACTACCACTGGGGCTGCTGTATACTACCACTGGGGCTGCTGTTTACTACCACTGGGGCTGCTGTTTACTACCACTGGGGCTGCTGTATACTACCACTGGGGCTGCTGTATACTACCACTGGGGCTGCTGTATACTACCACTGGGGAGGCCTGTATACCACTGTGGGGGGGCCTGTATACCACACTGCTGGGGGCTGTGTACCTGTGCTGGGGTCCACCCTCGGCTTATACACGAGTCAATAGGTTTTTCCAGATTTTTGGGGCAAAAGTAGGGGGGTCGGCTTATACACGGGTCGGCTTATACACGAGTATATACGGTACTTTATATTTCCACCTTCTTACATTGATCACCTATCTATGGTAACATAGTAGAGATACCTCACTAGTGGATGTGTCCATAGTCCTAAATAACTGCCATGGTCACATTTAACATTGTTAGGGGAGGTCTACGTTTTTTAGAAGCCTTTATGTGGCTGCATTTTAGAGTTTTTACTATGGTTGCAGTACCCATTTTATTAGCTTGGTTAAATCACAGGACATCCAGGTATTACAACCATTCAGTTCATTTCATTAAACCCAAATCCCTTATTTCCGCCAACATCCAGGCCAGGTTCCTAGCTACACTACTATAATATGGCTGCAATACTGAGGTGTCACAATGGCATAGTAGTTGAAGCTGATATGTGCAGTCAATCTGTGAAGCTATTGTAAAAATGGAAGTATATTGCGAATTATGATTACTACTCAAATGGCCTGGTGTTGTAATACTCCATCACATCTTGTGTTGTCATTTACTGTCTTGTGTTGTGTTTTCATTGTCCCTCATTATAGTAGTGATGGTCTCAATTATGATGGGTAGATTCAGAGGTAGGCAAAATTCTAATCAAGCAGTTCCTAGTTTGGCTGTATTAGGGGTCATTACCGTCCTTTCATATATTTGTACATTGTAATATGATTGCCCCTAAACCTCTCTTTTTTTTCAGACCTGAATAACCCTAACTCTGATCATTTATCTTGATATTGCAGACCACCCAGTCCTTTAATAACTTTGCTTGCTCTCTATGTCTCGCCCACCGGGAATGTGGGGCACTCGGAACCAGGTCCTCTCGTCGATGTCTGGGGTTGCAGGGTGTCACGGTGACTCGACCCGGCTCCATGGTCCTGGGCGAGGCAATAAGAAGAAGGGGGGTGTTTTATGAACAGGGAGTAAAGATTTTAGTAAATAATCATGACGCCACCCGTGGTTTGCAGCCAGTTTTAGCCGCCACTGCAGTCGGGTCCTCTGGGGATGGTGGGAGTTGCAGCCAGGATGATGTGCTCTCCACCAGTAGGGGTGGCCCCCGGGACTTCCGTGTAGATAGTGCAGTTGGGGATAAAGGAAACTTATCAATATTCTCGAGCAGCCCCCTGCTGCCCGCTCAGCATAGCAATCAGCCCCTTCCCGGGCACGCAATTAAGAGTCACACGCAGTTCTGAGCTTTTACTTTCTGCTCCGCAGTTCTTACAGTACACAGTCAGTTCACTAGTGGCTCCGATACCCAGATTAACAGCTGGGACAGCTCATCAGCAGCACCCCTGTTCATGCATCTTTCGGGCCTCTGCTCTCTGTCCTGAGCACTAACTACAATCCAGCAGTCATGGGCACCCTTCCAGGCCTCATAGCCCTAGTTCGAAGGCCTTCCCTTCGGTATGCTGGGGGTTGGGTCTCGGACATAAAGACCGCGCACCCTGCCGAATTTCGAGGGTGGGGCATGCAGCTTCCCGGCCACTTCAACAGAGCTCGCACTCTGGTTCCGGCCCAGGCCCTCTGTGTCCCCACTGACTCAGACACACCATGGACTCCTTCTAGCTTCTCTCGGTGTGCATTCTGGGACCCGAGCTAGCCATACGGTGGCACAGGCTGCCGGGTCCGCGTTTTTCCTGTCTGGTGTCTCTGTTGACTAGACTGCCGGGTGTCTCTCGCAAGGCGTTCTGTCCTCCACTCAACTCCTTTCCCTGGACTCATGTGTCCCCTTTTTCTGTACTCTTATACCCACCCCTTACCGGGCTCCTTCCTAACTTTCTACCCTCCACTTAGCGTCTCCCGCTATCCCGTGGCAGACATGAAGTAACTTGGACTTGGGATCAGGGGATGTGTTGGGTGTTTGTGCAGGGTGACCGACTTACCAGTCCCAGCTGCTATGCACTTAGTGGCGACCAGTCCGCAGGGGCGCCACATCTACACCTGCTCTAGATTAGTTATATCCTTCTTACAATACAATGTAAAATTTTGGGCTCCAGTTTATAAGTGTGGCTGCACTAATTACTTGTGTAGAGGCAAAACTATGCATTTGTTAAACCAGAGCTGTACACTGCTGTTCTAGGATCTATAGATCTCTTATAAATTAATAAAATCATACCTGCTTCTCAGCTTTCACCCCTCCCTCATGGAACCCTAGATTTCTGCATGTCAGCTTCATCTAGGAGCAGAGAAGAGGAGGTGTATCAGGGGTGTGGATGCTGGGAGCTGCAGGATCAGCCTACACTCACGCCCCCTCATAATGCTTTTTAGTGAGGGGGCATGCAGAAATGTAGGTTCCCTGAAGTGGGGCCAGCGCTGAGGAGCAGGTATGATTTTATCTATTTATAAGAGATCTATAGATCCTAGAACTGTACTGTTCGGCTCTGCTTCATCATGTAGCAGGCCAGAAACTGTACTAAATTTTTTTCTCTCACTGGAGTTCCCTTTTAATACTTCCCATGATTTTCCTTGACAGAAGCTGCCTAGCACAGGTCATCTAAGCTGATTTTGCTGAACTATTTTTATTCCTGTTGTATGTGTTCACTATTCAGTGGAGCCCCAGAGATTCGCCTATATATTTCTGCAACTGTTTAATGGAATCTGGTCCAGCACACTATACAATAAAATGAATGATGTAATTCAAAAGAGCAACTCGTCCCGCAAAAAACAAATCCTCATATGGCTATATTAACAGAAAAATAACACGTTATGGCTCTTGTAAGAAGAGGAGGAAAAAAAGATGGAATATTGCCTGGGGGTGAAGGGGTTAATAGCAGGCACTCATGTGCGCCCCAGCCACTGACTCACTGCAGCGGCAACCCTGCTTCTGCCTCCTGTGACGCACTCCACCTATGCCCCCTCTACAACGGGCCGATACACCTGGACTATAAAACGCACCACATTCTTTTCCTCCCAATTTTTTTTTGGTGGAGGGAAAGTGCAAATACAGTACTTCATTTCCTGGAACAATTTCTAGTGTGCCATGACTGTATGACCTTTGCTGGAGGAGGCTGCTATTTGCTTCTGGAGCTGTTCTTAAGGGATGTTCCAACAGCTTTTGCCTCTTTTTTTGCATGGGCGTTTTTTCCCCCGTTCAGACGCTGTGATTTTTACATCCATGTTTTTCCATCAAAAGTGCAGGAAGTGATGTCACACTGGGGCAGGAATAATCCTGTTCCCATGTGACATGTCTATACTTTCGCTTTAGCAGTGCATGTACATACATTGCTAAAGCAAAATAAAAAAAGCAATGGTTTAAAAAATGCAAAAATTGAACACTCACCTCTCTGCAGACTGTCCCGGGAAGGAGTCTGATCGCTGCAAGGACCTAAATCAGCTGACCGGGTGGCAAACCAATCAGCTGATGTGTCACCTGACAGCATCGGCTGAGCAGTTTAAAGAATCAGCTGATGCTGTCAGGTGACACATCAGCTGATTCAGGTCCTTGCAGTGATCGGACGCCTTTCCTGGACAGTCTGTGAGAAGTGAGTATTCAATTTTTTAATTTTTTAAATCATTGCTTTCTTTTATTTAGCTTTAGCAGTGTATGTACATACACTGCTAAAGCAAAAGTACACACATGTCACACGGGAGCAGGATTATTTCTGCCGCTGTGTGACATCACTTCCTCCTGTGCCTCCTTCGCCCGCGCTTATAGGCGCTGGATTACAGCATTGTCTGAACGACAATGCGTATTCCAGCGCCTTATAATGGGGCCTATGGAGGAAAGTGTGCGCATTTTTGCGGAAATAATTGACAAGGTCATTCTTTTTACAGTGCGCTCTCTGCCGCAAAAGCGCTTTGGTAAATTATGCAGCACCTGAACAATAAAAGTAAAACGCTGCCGGAAACGCTGATGCCAATGCACTTTTGGGGAAAAGGCTTAGTGTAAAAAAATGCGGCAAAAGTGCGGCATGTGAACGCAGCCTCAGAGTTGTTTAGGATTATTGGCTAGTGTGGTGATAAGGGTGTTGAAGTAAGCTTGTTTGAAGAGGTGATTGGTAGCATTGCATATTTTAAGCATGAATTTATAATGGATGAAATCCTCGGCAAGATTTGATTTTCCCACAAACATTCAGCACATCTGGAGCACCGCTGGAGAAAGCTTGTTTGCAGCGCATGCCAAGGCTTTTGCTGTCGGTGCTGAGTTGTTCTAGGTGTAGGAGGTACAGCTTTATCCAGGGCACTTTGTAAAGTTTCATTGTAGTGTTTCAGAGCAGAGCTGAACAGGAAAGGAAATTGGGGCCAGTGAAGACTGTGCAAATTCATATAAGTTTGAGTGTTCATGGCAACTATATTTCTAAAGGTGTAGTAGTTAGAGGTGTTGACAGTTTTTGACTAAGAATAAAAGAAGGTTGTGATTAGAGAGCAGAAGAGGGTAGTTAGTAAAATCAGGCACTGGGCAGAGACGGGAGAAGATCAGGTGCAGCGTATGCCCGTCTCCATGTATAGCAGCATTAGTAAGTTGTGAAAGGCTGAGAGAAGGTTAGAGATAAAAGATGAGTGGTTGATCAGGAAAGGTGATTGTCAATAGGGATGTTAAAGTCCCCCATGATGAGAGTGAGAAGGTCACAGGCTAGAAACTGTGGAAGCCAGGTGTAACTGATGTGGGATGCCTGGAGGGTGATATACAACCGCCATCCGCAGGGAGAAGGGCCTTAATGCCTGACAGTGTTTACCTCAAACGAAGGGAAGATAAGTGAGGGGACCGGTGGTATAACTTGAAAGGCACATTTTGTTGTAAGGAGGGCACCAACCCATCCACCTGTTCTGCTCTCAGGTCTAGGGGTCTGCGAAAATTGTAGGCCACATTACGAGAGAGCGGTGGTTTTGTTTGTTAACTTCACCTTTCACAAAAAACTTTGCCTCATCCCTCATATGAAGGCAATTTGTCTATGCTGTGAATATATGAGATGTGCAGCATCTGAAACAACAGATACTGGAAGTCTGTGCTAGCATTTCTTCTGCGGTGTTGCTATCAGTGTATCAAGAGTGGGAGAAGAGGGTTGCATTGACAATCCAACACAATGGGCAGCACTTTGAACACATTTTATAAGTGGTCATAAACTTGTAAATAACTCATGAAAGAATAAAGTTATGTTAAAACCAAGCACACCATTGATTTTCTTATGAAATTATCAATAAGTTTGATGTGTCACATGACCCTCTTCCCTTTGAAAAAAAGAAAGTTGGATCCAAAATGGCTGACTTCAAAATGACCGCCATGGTCACAACCCATCTGGAAAAGGTTTCCCCCTCCCATATACTAATGTGCCACAAACAGGAAGTTGATATCACCAACCATTCCCATTTTATTTAGGTGCATCCATATAAATGGCCCACCCTGTAATATAAATACATATAGTGAATACATTTTGCAGCACAAATGAACAAGGTACAAGTTTGTCTTGCATGACTTACCTGTGTTCTGCCCAGTATAACTGCATAGCACTTTTAAAATCAGCACTTGTGAAATCTGCACAAATGCTCCCCTGCATCAGATATTTTCCTAAGTTGAGTCTAAATACCTAGGGAACTTTGTTCTTAGATCAGGGACAATTTAACTCGTTAATGTATCAATCACCCTAACGTAAGACATCTAAAACTTGTAGGCATTGCTGTAAAGATGAGTGTTTGTATCATTGCCATTGAATTTGTTGCCAATAACATACTCTGAGCAACAGTTTATTCCAACTATTAACTTCAATCACTTATTTTCTAACAGGGACAAGCAGATCTTCTCAAATATGCCAAAACAGAAACCTTGGAGAACCTAAAACAAATTCATTATGCTGCTGTGTCATGTGGACTCAACAAGGCGACTGCGGGAAATGCTGAGGCGTTCAAGCCCAGAAGAAGCCTGGAGGCCATTCCAGAGAAAGCAGGAGATGAAACGGGTGATTGAAAACAAAATCATGGACCTCCGTTCTTGTTGGGATTTCTAAATCTAAGACCAATGTAGCTGCACAAGAGGTTTGCTTTGCACTTACAAGAGAAAACACAGATTCTATTTTTCTTTCTTTCTGAAGCACAACTGGAGATTGACCAGTCTATTATCTGTGAAAGTACATTAAGTACAGTAAAATGTTTCTGATAAATGAAGGACCTTGACGAGCAGATTGCAATTGTTACTGCTGGCCAAAAGCGTGGAAGAAGATGTCTTTCTTAGAATAGAGTTGAGTAGTGAGGTGCGTGCTGCTTACAGAAGCATAGCAGTGTTTTTTAATTTAGATTTTAATAGTTCTATTTAAATAAAAGAGAAATCCTCACATTTCACAAAGAGTGTGCTTATTGTAACATATGGAGTGCGCAAAGGACTGAAATGCGTTGCACTGAAGAGTGAATTTACAGACATGGCTAGTCGTTTGTTGTGTTCTGTTTGAGCCATATTGTATATAAATAAAGAACAGAGAATGCAATAAAACAATGGGCGCTAGATGTTTGTGCACCCTAGGTGAAATACCTAAAGATGTTCAATTCACTTTATACACCGAATAGCATAGATCTTATTGCCACAGAGTTCTAGAAATGTTAATATCTAATGTAAAAGTGACCAAATCGAAGACAAATTGTAAATATATCGACTTTTTTATTTTGTGATGTGTTCACATTAAACAAAGTTTTATTATCTTGCTTGTCATGAATTTTAACAAATGTTACAATTCTGATTGAATTTAAAGAAAGAATGAGTAATAACATCGGCGGAATGTTTGTTAGATCGGATGACTTTGCAAATTTGACATTTCCTTTTCAAAAGGTGTCAGCGATTCAGCTGTGTTTAAAAAAACAAAAAACAAAACGCATTACTTTATGCCTAAACTTTTTACTTAAAGTTACATGTTATAACGCAATAAAAGGCAAAAGACCAACAGTGCGTTATTGTTTTGGTTTCATTTGGTAAATAGGAAATCTGCTCATTATTAATTACCCTGAACATGAACAAATGTAGAAAAAAAGTCCCTTAAGAACATCAATTTTATTGAAGCATAATAAAAATAAACATATAAATACATTCTCAATAGAGGAATAAGACAGTAGCACTAACCATTAGAAATCTTCTGATTTATTTGCGGTTCCAAATATACATCTAGGAATTCATGCGTTGGGGGAGGTGCTTGGACGAAGGACGACGGTGACCGTTTCGCGACTAGGTAGCCGCTTCTACCGGTCCTGACCCTTAGAAGCGGCTACCCAGTCGCGAAACGGTCACCTTCGTCCAAGCACCTCCCTCCACCACTGCATGAATTCCTAGATTTATATTTGGGACCGCAAATAAATCAGAAGATTTCTAATGGTGAGTGCCACTGTCTTATTCCTCTATTGAAGATGTTCGTACTTACATATAGTGTGCACCACCATAATGCCGTAACCTTCAGTCAATAATACTGATTTGACACCAGTTTTTAACACAGATAGTGCCCGGTTTTTCCTCTTCTGAGAAGAAGTTTTTATATAAATACATTCATCAACGCTAAAATTAGGAAATGTCGTAGAATTATGGACATGTATGATATCTGTCATGAAAAAATTGAAAACTAAATTTCCAAAACATCTCAATTTCTTCTTTTTTGAGTATCAGCGGCACATGTTGGAATAGCAAAAAGAAAAAGAAAAAAAACAGTATTTAACTGCCCATGTCCCTAATGCACTAGTAGTATGCCGCATCAACATAGTTGTAAAATGCTCATGAGACCACTGCTCGCAACCTACCAATACATGGAGGGGTGATTTCTTTAGAATTAGAATTGCACAAGGATAATGCTTTAACGCTTGTATAGTGCACTGGTCACACACATGTATGTGGTGCACAGTATCTGACTCATTGCCAATTAGTAACACCTATATTATTAGATTAGGTGGGCTGCCAGTACCAGAAATTCATATTTATTATTTTTTTGAACATTTATATTTATTTTTATAAAGCATGTAGCTCTAGATTCCTCTATATTGGCCTTGTAAAAAAGGGTATCTGTCCCGGTGGGTGGGTGCACTTATGGAGTGCTGGGCAGCCCGCCAAATCTGATTACATGGGCCTCACTAATAGGCTGTAAGTGAAGCACTGTGCACCACATTTGCCCTATACAAGACTTATCTGTGTGTGCATTCCAATATTTAACATTCACCACCTCCATTAATTGGTTGTGAGTGGTTGTCTCATCAGCATTTTGCACCTGTGCTACTGCTGCATTCTGGTACATTAGTTTCTGTGACCTGGGCAGGTAAATACTATTGCTCCTTTTTTTCTATGTTAACGTTTAAATTTTGGGGTGTGGGATGATTTTATTTCCCATCTCTGTGGATTTTGCTTTAGATGTTAGTATAGGGACTTAAAAGACAATGAGGATCCTTGACCAGGGCTGCAACCTTGCATATTTTGTCCAAAATATCCACCAATTGTTTACAAGGCCACCATGGGCTCAGCTGCATCCTGCATACAAAATATATAATGTGTAAAATATATATGTATTACACATTATATATTTTTTATGCAGGATACCGCACTTACATGTCTTGGCTGCTATCAATGAGGTTATTGATGGTTGTCTGAGGAGCTTACTGCCACCTCTGTGCATATCTGTACAGTCTACTATTAACCTTACACCCTATATAGGCTCAAACCAAACCAGCATGCAATTGAGGCTGGAACCAAACTGTCCGAGTGAAATGTGAGTCATTCGGACGAGTCTGTGATGACCACTCGGAATGGCCTCCCCCTGTCAAGATGGGAGTGTGACGCTGCTTAGACCTGCTTCACACCACAGTTTTCGGGATTCGGGGCTGTCCGGTGTGAACCGGACAGCCCCGGATCCAATTTTGACTCCATAGAATCCCTGAGGGGCTGGATGGCAGTGATTTGCCATCCAGTTCCCTACTGTCAGGGAGGAGCCGGGAGAATTCATCTTTTTCCCCAGACACTGCAGCTTGCAGCGTTTTTGTGTCTGGGGCAAAAATCTGACAAAATCAGATCCACCTGGCTCCTCCCGGATCCGGTGTGATGTGGCACCCCTAACTTGGGAGGCTATGGGTGCCTGATCGCACAGGATCCAACAGAAAATTGGATCTGGCTGCCAGATTCCGGGTGCTGAACTTCAGTGGCGGCCAGCGCTGAACTTCAGCATCTGGAGAGCTCCAGTCTTAGATTTTAGAACAGCGGCTAGCTCCCGCTAGCCACAATTCTGACATTTCAGCAAGGGACAGCTCCAGCAGTCGCGAACTGCCGATTCCGGCAGAAAACAGGACCAGAGGGCATATGTTTGTCTGGAGCCTGACAGCTCAAAAACTGTGGTGTGAAGCAAGACTTAGAAACACAAGCAGCTGACAATCCTATACAGAGTGGGGGAGGTCATTCCGAGTTAGTCATCAGAGACTCACCGAGTGACTCGCATCTCACTCGGGCAGTCTGTTTCCAGCCTAAGGCTAGGGTTCCTCAGTGACGTGTCACCTAACAATAGTTCTAGGAAAAGAAACCAAAACCATCTGTGCAACCTGTCAGTGATTTGAAGCCATGCAACTATTGTAGAGCTGTGATTTTGTAGTAAAAAAATGGCCAAATCACAAAGCAATTGCAAAGAAGTCACAGTTGCTTCTGTCTATTGATGTCATATGTCATTGATGTCTATAGTAAGTGAGTCATGACCAACTTGCAACAGGAAATTCAACACACTTGGAAAAATTTGCGACTGTTTGCTATGGTTTCAGCTCTGGCAGACACAGATTAAAAAAAGGCCCCTGTGCAATAACAATATATGGGCCATTTGTATCGCAGGGGCTCTTAAAAATGCTAAATTGAACCAACTTTGAAGGTAGAAATGGGCCCCCTTACCTCTTTGGCCCCTGTGCAGCTGCATAGGTTACACCAATGGTCTGTCTGCCCCTGCGTTTCAGGTTGTAATGTAACACCATAGAAAATTATTAGCTGCATTGGTGCACCATAATACTTCAAATTCAGTATTTCGTGACACAATGCCTTATAGCCCTAGGTTAAGTGCAACTTAATGTATAACTTGCCATGTGTAAGGTACTGTAGTAATGTGTAGCAGCCTTAGTCTTGTGATCAGTGCCATCTTGGACAGTATCTTCTGTAACAACAAGAAACAACATGTGGATAAAAATCACTGCAAGTGAAAAACGATATAATTTACACATTGCTGCGATAACCTTTACAAGCCATACATCTGCCCTACAAGATGTCAGCCCTGATATCCATCAGTCCATGTTGGCACCTTAACATTTTTAAAAAAGCATTAGCAAATCATGTTGTATATCAGTGTAATATTAAAAATGTGTACAGTATATTTCAACCTATAAAATTTGCTCTTCTCCAGACAATATGGGAAAGTATTTAGAAAAGTGGTGTGGCTAAGGATGTTTATAAATTACACTAAATGTACACATTTTCCAGTTTTTTGGTTTAAACGGTATTCTAAAAGTAAGCCAAATAATAGGCGGTGTAAAGACTTTAAGGTATAAGATACACCAAATTTTCATTCACAATGAACTACTCTGATTCATTTGTTGCGTGGACTGTAGTCAAAATGTGTAAAACAGTAAGTACCATACATTAGATTCTAGGAGAGGTAGTTGTCCAAATGTGCTAGATTATTTAAAGGGCTTGTACCAAGTTTAGAAGTCATTCAGTACACAAGAGAATGGATAACTTCCCACCTGCTAGGATTCCCGCCGATCCTGAGAGGGGACTCTTCCCATTCTGAATAGCGTGGCGGTTAATCAAGCCCACTTCTGCTCCATAATATTCTTAATGAGAGTTCCGAACGACTCGCCCAGCTATATCCTGTGATCCCATTAAGAATGAATGTGTGTGTGATTAACTGCCACTCTGTTCTCACCGGGCTCTTCAGAACCCTGGTCCTCAGGATGGGTCTGGGTCTGAGTAGTCAAACACTTAACATCTAGGATGTTACCCCCTATCCCATGGCACAAACTTAATACAACCCCTTTAAAGTTGTCATGCAGTCATAAGGTTATCATTCTGCACATTAAAGGTGTCTGAAATTATATAAAGGGAACCTGACATGTCCATAAACACTTTTCACACCATAGCCTTAGTGCCTGCTTAGGCTGGTTTCACACTGCGGTTTTTCACTGGTCAGGTTCGATCAGGTTTGTGTGCCAAAACCAGGAGAAGAACCAGGAGAGGAACTTGCAGAGGCAAACTATAATTGAAAGATTGACACCTGTTCTAGGTTTTGGAGTCACTCCTGGTTTTGAAACACAAAACCTGACCTGACCTGACCTGATCTGACCGCAGTGTGAAACCAGCCTTAAGGTCCACAACAAAAGTGTCAGCCACCATGCTTTACTTACTTTCCACAGATCTTTACTGCTAAGCTTCTAGGAGGAAGACATGGTTTCTGCACTATATAAGCTGCAGCTTCTGCTGAGTAGTATAAGATTACAGCAGCAGCAGGGATGTGTGACACTGAAAGTAGCTGTCAATCAGGTGAGGTAGGCGGAGATTAATTTAGATTATGAACACTCATTGATTTGAGAGCTTTTGCTTTCTTGATGGCTTCAAGCGTTTAAAAAGGATTGTTCAGCCATTCTGAGGATGGATTGTCAACACTTGGTCACCATCTCCAACAAGTCAAAGAGCTCTACTTAATATATACAGTTGTTATTATGAAATCTGGTGACAGATCCTCCTAATAAGAATGGTCCACCCCTTCTTTTTTCACAACTAGTGTAGAATTAATAAAGAAATATTTATCTACCAATTCCCTGCCCTCTTCTGTAGAGGTCCCCTAGTAGGCCAAGATTCACATGATGGATTTCCTCATTTGCAAGCAGTGGTTAAGGTAGTTTTTGACCCTATGACACATCATTAGTATGCTACAGCTAAGAGTACTGAGAAGTGAATAATGAATAAATACAAAAACCAAGTTCAGTGTAAATGTTAGGGCCCTTTCACATCAGCGTTTTTTTTTCAAATCGCGGCAGATGCGGTGAAAAAACCGCATCTGCCGCAATTACCGCATACCGGCTGCACTTGCGGCGCGGTTGCGGTTTTTTCCATGCAAAGTATAGGTGGACTTGCGGCAGGTGCGGCAAGTGCGGTTTTGCACTTGCGGCAGGTGCGGCCGCGAAAAAAACCGCAGTAAGCCGCGGTTTTTTTCGCGGCCGCACCTGCCGCAAGTGCAAAACCGCACTTGCCGCACCTGCCGCAAGTACGCCTATACTTTGCATAGAAAAAAACGCAACCGCGCCGCAAGTGGAACGGTTATGCGGCAAACGCGGCAGAATTACGAAAAACGCTGATGTGAAAGCACCCTTAATCTTATTTAAAAGTTATCAATTAATCTTAGCAGCAGATTAGTCATTCTCTGCAGTTAACACTGTGTGGATTTGGTTTATGAAATTATTTAACATCAGATTAAATTCACGGGTTCCAATTTTCATATGTTGCTCTTATACGTGTTTTTAGTTATTCTGTTGGTAGCTACTATTATAAGGTGTGTAGAATTATTACTAGCAGAAGAAATGGGAAAAAATGTATGCACTCTGCGCTGCTGGTGAAGACCACATTGTAGCTCTTTCCTGAAGAAGAAGCTTTGATACTCATTGAGACAAATACTACATTATCTTCACTGGTGTGTTCTGGATGTTCTTAAAGTGTAAATGTCATTTCATTGATAATAAAAAACACACAGTACTGCACTGGTTGTTAATAATTGGTCACATAGCAGCTACAATAATGTTTTTTTTGTGCCAGATAACTTATTTTCTCACTTTTTTGTGTTCTTATAAAAACTGCATTTTATGGCTGTGAAGTTGTGGCCAGGAGCTGATGGGGGGCAGTGCGATGCGACAGTAGAGAAAGGGTTAACAGAGATCGTGACTGAGATGTGTGGAGCCAGATGGCGCAAGACCAATCAGCTGACCCGTAGTGGCGGGAGATTTAGAGCTACCTGTCCGCTGCTCACTGCTATTCTGCCGGGAGATCAGCGGCGAGCACCGCTGATCTCCCGGCGGCCCGCCGCTCACTACTATTCCACCGAAAGATCAGCGGCAGGCATCGCTGACATCCCAGCAGCGGGAAGTGTGTTTTGGGTCATTGTCCTGCTGGAAGACCCATGACCTCTGAGGGAGACCCAGCTTTCTCACACTGGGCCCTACATTATGCTGCAAAATTTGTTGGTAGTCTTCAGACTTCATAATGCCATGCACATGGTCAAGCAGTCCAGTGCCAGAGGCATCAAAGCAACCCCAAAACATCAGGGAACCTCCACCATGTTTGACTGTAGGGACTGTGTTCTTTTCTTTGAATGCCTCTTTTTTTCTCCTGTAACCTCTATGTTGATGCCTTTGCCCAAAAAGCTCTACTTTGTTCTCTGGTCAGATGAGACAATTCTTCCAAAATGTTTTATGCTTTCTCAGGTAAGTTTTGGAAAACTCCAGCCTGACTTTTTTATGTCTCGGGGTAAGAAGTGGGGTCTTCCTGGGTATCCTACCATACAGTCCCTTTTTATTCAGACGCCGACGGATAGTACAGGTTGATACTGTTGTACCCTCGGACTGCAGGGCAGCTTGAACTTGTTTGGATGTTAGTCGAGGTTCTTTAACCACCATCCGCACAATCTTGCATTGAAATCTCTCGTCAATTTTTCTTTTCTGTCCACATCTAGGGAGGTTAGCCACAGTGCCATGGGCTTTAAATTTCTTGATGACACTGCGCACAGTAGACACAGGAACATTCAGGTCTTTGGAGATGGACTTGTAGTCATGCTTCCTCACAATTTGGTTTCTCAAGTCCTCAGACAGTTCTTTGGCCTTCTTTCTTTTCTCCATGCTCAATGTGGTACACACAAGGACACAGGACAGAGGTTGAGTCAACTTTAATCCATGTCAACTGGCTGCAAGTGTGATTTAGTTATTGCCAACACCTGCTAGGTGCCACAGGTAAGTTACAGGTGCTGTTAATTACACAAATTAGAGAAGCATCACGATTTTTCTAACAGTCCAATACTTTTGTCCACCCCTTTTTTATGTTTGGTGTGAAATTATATCCAATTTGGCTTTAGAACAATTCTTTTTGTGTTTTTTCATTGAAGACAAATTAAATGAAGATAATAATACCAAAGAATTTGTGATTGCAATAATTTTCAGGAAGAAACTGAGTATTATCTGACAGAATTGCACGGGGGTCAATACTTTTGGCCACAATTGTATGTGAAAGTAGCACTTTTACTTTAAAACACATTATGAAATGTAAACTTGTGATGGGCAAAGCTGTACTGTCAAGTTCAGGGTCTGTACAGGATACCTAGTGTCCATGCACTGACCCCGAACACAGAGTGCTTGGAATACTCCACCTGGATAAAGCTTGTTGAATTGCTGTAGCGCTGCCAATCAGCAAGCTTTATCAGTGCAAAATGGCAAATACAGCAGTTAAATTTTACTTACTGAGAACCGCGCGCCTGTCACACTACTCTCAAGTCCACTTATTAAGCCTCATGAATATACACTGCTTCCCCTGCCCACCCTCTGTGACAGCGTCTGTGATCAGTTGCAGTCAAACTGCGCCTCCACCCTCTTTTCTGGCGTCAGTGATTGGTTGCCCTCACACTAGCTGTCTGCGTCCCGAAGTGTCGAGTAAAAATAATTTAAAAAAAATGTGTGTGCTCCCCCATATATTGATAGCGCTGATAATACAGATGACTGTAGGCTGCAACCCCCTGACATGTACACTACCTTGGTTGGGTATCAAAATACGGGAGACGCCATGCAGCGTTTTTTATAATTTAAATAAATAATTTAATAAAACTGGCTTGGGGTCTCCCCAATTTTGATAGCCAGCGCAGATAAAGCAGATGGCTGGTGTTTGGTATTTCAGCCTGGGAAGGCCTGTGGTTATTGGGCCCTCCCCAGACTAAAAATTGCAGCTGCAGTCACCCCAGAATTTGGTGCTTTACCCAGCTCATCCTGATTGCCTTGGTATGGTGGCAATTGTGTAATATAAGGGGTTAATAACTGCTGCAATTTGTCAAAAATTCACAACTGCCACAAAGCCCTTGATTAGTAATGGGTAGGGGTCTATAAGACTCACTAATCCTGTAATTAAAAAGAAAAAACACAAAACATATATAAAAATCCTTTATTAAACAAACCCTCTTTCTCCAATTTATTAACTCTCAAAACATCCCCTGCAGCTCCAAGGTAATCCAAAAAACACAAAACTCCATGATGAACCCTGCTCTGCTACATTAAAAATATGACTGATAGGGGGCATGGCCTGGACATGGAGCTGAGCGGACACGCTTAGAGGGAGCTTCAGATTTCCAGAGCCACAGCAGCCTTTCATCAGTTATCATTTGCAGGGACCGACCTCCGGATGAAGGGAAAAGCCGATCTCTGCTCCCAGGCATCTCAGGAGCTCACCGCGTGAACCGCCGGCCCTGACATCTTCTGGTATTTGGCAGTGTCGGGCTGCACAGGAAAATGAGCTACGCGCTCAGCAATGGCGGCCCCTAAGTGAGGGTCTGAACACGCAGAGCCCAGCGGAGATCTACTCCCCTTCTGCCGCTGCAAGATCATCACAGGACGGTTGCACCCCTGTGAAGCAGGCAGGGGGAAGACAAGGGACAGCTCATTTGAAAGCCGGAGAAACCCCCCGGGAGATGGCAGGAGGAAGTGGCTTGAACAACTTGGGAGAGGGGCTTGCCCTACAATACACTCATGTCAGCCTTCTGGGTCTGCTGAGGCACTGATTGCAGCCAGAGTCTATAGCAAAATTACATGTATTGAGTTAAATGCATTCATCTTCATCTCCTGGCAGAAAAATGCACCAACACCATGACATGCTTTTGTCTCGATTTTGATGCGTTTTGGGGGCACTTTTGTCACAAAACTGCATGCATTGAATTTAATGCGTTCATCTGCATTTCCTGGCAGAAAAACGCTTCAAAACCACAGCATTTTTTATATGTATTTTTTTGGACAGGAAATGCCAATGAAAACATTGAACTCAATGCATGCAGTTTTGTGGCGAAACTGCCCCAAAAATACATCAAAATAACGTCAAAAACATGTCATGGTTTTGATGCATTCTTCTGCCAGGAGATGCACATGAATGCATTAAACTCAATGCATACAGTTTTGTCACAAATGTGCACTAAAAATGCATTAAAATTGCGTCAAAACTGCGTTGTGGTTTTGGTGTGTTTTTTGTGCCAGGAGATGCAGATGAATGCAGTGAACTTAATGCATGCAGTTTTGTGACAAAAGTGCACTAAAAATGCATCAAATGCACATAAAAAAAAGCATTGCAGTTTAGGTGCGTTTTTCGGCCAGGAGATGCAGTTTTAGTGCAAAAATGTTTGCAAGCAAATAACACTGGGGAACACAATTTTTTAGGAGTTAGGTCAGACAACTGTTCTTAATTAATTTTTGGATGCTGAATCCAGAAATGATCTCAGGTTTTCTCTATCACGTCAAGTTTTTAAACTGTAGGATTTTTGTCTTCTCAAAAATATGTAAACTACTGTACCGAAAAAGTGTTTTTTTTTTTTGTTTGTTTTTTTTTAAATAGTACAAATATGAACAAAAAATGAAATATATAAATAATAGGCATGACAAATATGTTTTTTAACACTATCATGTTTTTTACAAAGGATATATATGTATGCAAGTATTTAAGGTAAAAATTTACATTTATAGCTTTTTCTGGAGTGTTTAACTTGAGGACAATCACGTTTGATGCTCCAGGAATAGTTTGCCATCATATGTACATCCCATCTACCCTGGTAACGGTCTTCCATAACCTTCAAATCTTGGTGAAATCGTTCACCTTGCTCATCGCTAACAGTACCAAGATTTTCCGGAAAGTTGGCAAGATGGCAATGCAGAAAATGTAGTTTAATACTCCTGTTGCAACCAAGCGCTTTGTAGCTCTCCAATAGTTTCTGAACAATTTCTTTGTAATTACTTGCACGTGTATTTCCAAGAAAGTTCTTGACGACGTCTTTGAATGATAACCAAGCATTATTCTCAAGATCTGACATAGTCCCGGTGAAATGTTCATCTTTGATGAGCTGTCGAATTTGTGGACCATCAAACACACCAGCCTTGATTTTTTTCAATGGACAGTCCAGGAAGTGAAGTGCCAACATGATGTGCTTAAAACAGTCGCCGTCAGTTGGCAATGCTTTTACAAATTGCTTCATGAGACTCAGTTTTATGTGCAGAGGTGGGAGTAGTATATTCTTCCTGTCAACAAGTGGCTGATGTAGAATGTTAGGATCTCCAGGTTTAAGACCAGATCTTGGAGGCCAATTCGACTCAACCCAATGCTTTTCTCGAGCTCTGCTATCCCACATACAGAGAAAGCAAGGATACTTTGTGTACCCATGTTGCTGACCGAGAAGGAAGCAAACCATTTTAAGGTCAACACAGATGATCCAATTGTGTGTGTCATATTTCAATAACTCAATAACTCTTTTTACATCTCCATGTTCTTCACGAAGAGAGACAGAATGCCCAATAGGGACTGCACCAAATAAATTGCCATTGTGTAGAAGGACACACTTAAGACTCCGCTTTGAGCTATCAATAAACAGTCGCCATTCATTTGGATTGTACATTGAAAGCCCTAATTCTTGTAGTAAACCAGGAATATTATGGCAAAACACAAAACCGCTGTCACACCGAAAGTACTGCAAAAATGTACTTTCTCTAGTACGAAAGTATGATACATTCGCTCCTTGTTCAAGTAACTGTTTCTCATTCAGCCTTGATGCTAGTAATTCTGAAGCTTTTTTTGATAAGCCCAATTCGCGTGCTAAATCATTTAACTCGTGCTGATCAAATCCCTTACGAATGAATCCTTGTGAATTTCAAATTCTGCATCATTGCTGTCACTGTGTTCGTCAACATCACTCAGAACTTCTAGAGATGGTAGCTGTTCGAAAACTGGCACTGGAATTTCAGCTGAATGAGGTATTGGTCTGATAGCTGACGGTAGATTAGGATATTCTATTTTACTTTATTTTTCCTGTTAAATCCTGATGTTTTCACTAAACAGAAGTAACAGTCTGTGGAATGACTTTTTTTCGCGCTCTCCACACCATGGGGATACCAAATGCCAACTTTTCACGTGTTCCATTGGTCCACATCAGTAAACTCTCGACACACTGCTTGCACACTATGTGAGGGGCCCATGGCTTATCTTGATCACCGAGTTTTACGTTAAAATATGCAAAATATGCTTGTTTGACAAATGCACTGATGTTTGCCTTTGAACTGGAATGGTGAAACCACCACAAACAGCAGAAGGAGTCAGGGTTGTTTAGGCATTTACGACGAGAGGAAGAAGGAGCAGACATGATCTGAAACAAAGGAAATATGTACATATGTAAATAAAACACTGAGATGGAAAGTTACAAGCTTTGAAAACTAACAAAAAAATCATAAAAGATATATAAATTACAACTAAGCGCCCAATGTAAAGAGAAAAGCTATCACAAATCCTATTTATTCCTACTATGATAAATTTTTTGTGTAAAGATATTGATAATTATGACGTATTGGGAGCTGTACACACCTCTCACCACACTGTCTCAGTTGTGACTACTCTTACAAGTTGCCACGTAGATCTATATGAGTCGAATTGTAATCAGATAACAAGTCTTATTACAGATATCGTGCAATTGTGCTTCTCTGGCAGGTAAGTTGTGGAGGAAAAACTTGACGTGCTAGAAAAAAACTGACTACATTTTTGGAATCAGCATGCCAATTTTAGTGTAAATCAGCTCAAAAACCTAACTCAACAGAATTTTTGTTTTTAAATTGTTCCCTAGTGTAATCAGTGTGCGCATATAGCCTAAGCCAGTAATTCAGAATTGAGTTCAATGTGCGATAATTGACTTTAATGGTGTGGATAATCAGGTAATCCATCAACATTGAAGTCAATAATCTGGCACCATTGAACTCAATGCCGAATTACCGGAATTCAGTTCAGTTAACTTGAGGTGTGTTCATTCAGTTCAATGAGTTCATCTCACCTGAGTTTAGATCTGGTCAAAGCTGTGGAACCATGGGAACCGCACCAGCTGTGACAGCAGGTGATCTCACTGATATCTTGACCTGTCCTCTGCATTCGACATAGTCGACCACTGCCTTCTATTACAGATCCTCTCTTCCATTGGTATCACTGACCTTGCCCTCTCCTGGATCTCCTCCTACCTTTCCAACCACAGATTTAGTATCTCCCACTCCAACACTACCTCCTCACCCCATCCCCTCTCTGTTGGGGTCCCTTAAGGTCTGTCCTCGGACCCCTTCTTTTTTTCCATTTATACCCTTGGCCTAGGACAACTCATAAAGTCCCACGGATTCCAGTACCACCTGTGCTGACGACACTTAGATCTATTTCTATTGCCCAGATGTCACCTCTCTGCTGTCCAGAAACCCAGAGTGTCTATCAGCCATATCCTCCTTCTTCTCCTCTCACTTCCTTAAACTAAATGTAGACAAAACTGAACTCATCATCTTGCGCCCAGCTCGTGCACCTCCTTACCTATCTATCTTATCTATCTATCACAATAAATGATATCACACTTTGCCCTTTACCTGAAGTCCGCTGCCTAAGAGTAATCCTGGACTCTGCTTTATCCTTCAAACCACACATTCAATCTCCCGCCACCTCCTGCTGCCTCCAAATCAAAATATTTTCAGAATCTGTCCCTTCCTCAATCCTCAATCTATTAAACTACTAGTGCATGCCCTCATCATCTCCCATCTTGACTACTGCAACCTCCTACTCTGTTGCCCTCCCTGCTAACACTCTTGCACCTCTCCAATCTGTCTTCAACTCTGCTGCCCGACTAATCCACCTTCTCTTCGTTGCTCCTCCAATTCTACCCTCTGCAAATTTCTCCACTGGCTCCCAGTTCACCAGTGTATCCAATTCAAACTACTAACAGTGACATACAAAACTGTCCACAATCTGCCCCCCACCCCCATATATCTCTGAACTTATCTCCCGATATCATCCAACTTGCAATCTTCGATCCTTCCAAGACCTCCTCCTTTCCTCCTCACTTGTAGGTACCTCATCTAACCGCCTGCAAGACGTCACCCAAGCATCCCTATCCTCTGGAATTCTTCACCTCAAAACGTCTGAGTATCCCTACACTCGGAACCTTCAGGTGGAACCTGAAAACCCATCTCTTCAGAACACTGTACAGCCTGCAATGACCATGGTGTCACCTCACCACCACTGGACCTGGCACTCAACCACCACTGGACCTGGCACTCCACCACCACTGGACCCGGCGCTCCACCACCTGAGCAGACACAACCTACTGTTTCCTTCCCCATTGCCCTGTAGAATGTAAGCCCGCAAGGGCAGTGTCCTCTCTCACCTTGGTACCAGTCTGTCACTGTTAGATTGTTCATTGTATTTTTAACTTGTTTGTATGTATCCCTTTCTCATGTATAGTACCATGGAATCAATGGTGCTCTATAAATAAAATAATAATAATATCACAGCTCTCACAGCTGTGGCTCTGTCAGTGCGTTCCTGGGGCCACAGTGCTCAGTCATGTTTCTTAATGTGACCCCCACACTGTGACCTCAGATGTAGCAGAGCTAATTCGTCATGGTATATCGTATTTATGGATTTTGAAACACAGAAAAAGTAGTAAAACAAATGTAAAAAATACTCTGCTGTATTAAATAAAGTAAGAAGCAAGTGCTGATAATAAAAGCTGGGTATTTGGTTGATACTTTTTTTGCAAAAAAAAGTAACGTAAGCTGCTCTACCAATGAGTCAAGGTAACCCGTGTCAGAGCAGTCCCTAACTGATGTATTTAAAACATGATCAAATGTATAGTACCTACAAGACATGATTCAGACAGGAACATGTCCAATTTGGACATGCTGTAGAGGACAGGTTTTTATGTGCTAGGCTCACAGGGAGTGGCAGGAGGCTCCCTTTCTTGCAGACACAAGAAACAAATTAGAAACAAAACAGTAAGCCAAACACACAGTGAACAAGTCTGTAGGACTTTTATGGGTGTAATACCCCGATGTGACACCTCACCAACAGGGGCACCACATACCCCCTTGATGGAACATACTCGTCTGCGAGTATAGGTACCTGGAAACCGGAAAGTAAAGAAAAAAACATTTTCTTTATAATCATTAACAGGTAACTATTTAGGCTGGTTTCACATCACGTTTTTTGTGATCCGGGCCGATCCGATGAGAACCGGATAGGCCCGGATCACATTTCTGCCCAATAGTGTGCCTATGGGCCTAGATTGAGCCGGATGCAGCTATCTGCCATCCGTTTCCATGTGTCCGGGTGAATCCGGGAGGATTCAGATTTTTCACCTGGACACAAAAATGCTGCATGCACGATTTTTGTGTTCGGGGAGATTCTCCCCAAACCGGATCCTCCCGGATCTGGGGCAATCCGGCACTTCTGACATGGGAGCCTATGAGGCCAGATTGCCCCGGCAAGCCGCGGTTCCTGATTTATCAGCAGCTTCAGCTGCGTGCGGCCGCACACCAGACTGGAGGGCATATTAGCCCTCTGGCTCTGTGTGCTAATCCGATCCGGGGCTGTCCGATCCACAACGACAGCCCCGGATCGGATCAAAACGTAGTGTGAAACCAGCCTTACAATCACGCATGCTTATTTTTCTTCATGCTCCCAGGAGGCACATTATCTTTAAACGTTGACTTAACACACACACAGCAATGGTTATTATAGACCTCACGGTCCTCGGGTCCCCATTGGCCAAGATCTTACTCTCCGGTCGACAACTTTCTGCACACAATTTAACTATGGAGTGCTCGGCCCAACGGGGACGGTACTAACTGTGCGGGTCTGGCAGTAACATATTGTCCAGCACAGTCCAGTGTGAGTTATTACCGCCATACCGCTATGCATCGTCATTAATCCATGCTCAAACCAACACTATTAACAGGTATATACATAGTGTCTTTTTATTTTTAAGAGTCATCAAGTCAATTGAGACGGAACACACGGATGGCAAACCACCCCATCAGTCCTGCATGTCTCTCAAATGACACTTGCTCACCTCTGTACAGATCACGATCCGGGTGACCGCGCCGCAAGTGCGATTCCATGACTCTCCTTGTTACAAAAATGTCCTCATTTAGTCCAGGCTTGCGGATAAATCCCCACCCCTCCTTATAATAGGTGGACACCACAGTTCCATGTCTATGCAACTCCAGGGGAAGCGGGGGTTGTGCACGGCCCTCCTCGCGGATCCGACGGGTGGCCTGTTCTCTCCGCCACCACTCCTCTCGCCGGCGCTGTCGAGCCTGCTGGTCTCGCAAACTTAATGGAGTTGAGTATGTTGGCGGGGTTGAGTTGCCGGTTGGGACCTGCGGCATGGCTCTGGTCTCTGCCGTGCCCACGGAGATTGGGGCACCCTACCGCTACTGTTGCCATACAGTCCACCACGCGGCCTCTGGGATGCTCCCTCGGAGCTCTTTCGCCGGAGTCCTGATCCTCGAAGCATGAATCATCTCCCTCGTCCTCACCTACCACAACTACATCCAGCTCCTCTTGAGATGGTTGAGCTGTCTCAATCTGGAGATAGTTGCTGGGCCAGGACAGTGGATCAACAGGGGCTTCCGTCTGAGTCCCTGCATGCCGGGTTTGGACGGGTGGCAGAACAGGTGGTAACAAGGCGTGATACTCCACAATACGCTTGTGCTGCTACAGCCGCCTCCCGCGCCTCTCGGTCGTTCCGCATGCTCCTCAGCTCACAGGCCCTTCAGCGCTCCACGTCGTACACCCTCTGCAAGCTTCCTCCAAATCCTGGCGGAGCCTCACAAAAGTGTCTCTCCAATAGTTAGCGTCCCCCTCCAATGTCAAGAGTGAGGCCACTGCCCGGGTCTCCACATGCGATATTGGTCTGCTCTTCGACCTCTGCACTATGTCCGCCACCAGGATGCCGCCATGTTGCCGGGAACCAAGGTCCTTCTCCATGCTGTCCTTCTTTTCCGGTCCGTCTTTTTATGGGCGGTAACCCCGAGGCCCCTTCCGTTGGGCCGCCCCCTTGATTGATTGACGGCCATCGGGGTGGCCAAACCTTTTTGCGCCTCTGTATAGGCCCTCCTTCCTCTAGGGGCACACCCCCGGGCCTGCACATGTCTTCTTCTCACATGCTTATGTCGCTATCTTGGGATTCCCGGTAGAAATGGCGGGAACCCATTTTTGGCGCCATGTATTGATGATAAGAGACCAAGGTTAAACAGTTCCAAATGCACAGTATCTGGTAACACCGGGCACGGAATCCTGTTCGTGAGTGCCAAAAGAAAGTTGTATGACCTGCCCAGGCCAGGGTACTCAGAGCTCGGGCACGGTGTCAGGGGGACGCTATCACGGGTTGCTGCACCCGAGTCCATGGCGCTGGGGGTCTGTGACTTCTAAATACAGTGTTTGTTAGAATAGTTTGTGACGCCACCTGTAGTATCTGGAAAGGGATCACCAGCGCCGCCACAGTCCTCCGGAGGGCGTTGGAATTGCAGCAAGGGTGGTATAGCTTCCTACAGGTGAAGCTGGCCTCCGGGGCAGCGTTAGCTGAAATAACAGTTCAATGATGGCAATACAGAGACACAAAGGCAGTTTCACTCTTTCCGGGTACTTTACTGGAAACAAGCATCCAACGAATACATAGTCCACAGTTCAGCAATGATGTAATTCACAGGTAACCTTTCGGGTGGCTGTAAGCGGATGCAAGGCGGAGTGGAGTTACCCACGGTGTGCCTTAGTTAACGAACCCATGTCCTGTTAGCCCTGCCTCGGGTAAGTTTCTTCCCAGTCCCGCTCAGGTAGTAATGGAGTTCCTCTCTTTCTCTGCTACCTGGACCCCGACCTCTACGGAGTAACTGGTGGACCGCTCCGTGGGTGCCAGGGTGCTGTGGCTGGTAAACAGGCCGCAGCAACCGGTTGACAGCTACGGAGGTGGACTTCGACCGTTTCCTCAGATCCGGCTTTCCGTGGTGGACTGGGGAAGCTCCCTAGAGTATGGTCGCTCCGCTTTGGGGTTCCCCCTTTCTCTCTTGGGCCCAGACTCACGTGTCAGACACCCTCTCTCAAGGTCCCCTCAGGACCCCCTTTCATCTTCCCTCAGGTCCAGTCTGCAACTCGCCTGTTCTGACCTCCCCTCCCCCTCCCCCTAGAGTACCACCCCGACTTGAGTGTGGGAGTGCTGGAATTGGGTCCCTCCTACCAACCCTGCATCCACTTACAGTTGGGATAATTACACCGCTTTTATGCGTGTTACACCCCGTTGTGACGGGCGACCACATTACCACAATTGCCGCTGCACCAGGGCAATCAGGAGGAGCCAGATAAAGCGCCAGATTTGGCACATCTAATGTCCCGTGCCAAATACTGGGACAGCTGCGGTTGAAATGTTTTAGATGGGACAGACCAATAACCATGGACCAAGCAACCCCTTAAATATCAATCCACTGCTGTCTGCTTTATCTGCGCTAGTGGTAAAAAATGAGGGGACCCCACGTCATTTTTTTCCAATTACTGTATATATTTAAGATTTGGGGTCCCCTCTATTTTGATAACCAGCGCAGATAAACTAGACAGCAGTGGGGTGATATTATCAGGGTGGGAAGAGCCATGGATATTTGTCCCCTCCCAGCTTGATATCAGCAATCAGCTGATGACTTCACATTGGCTGGTTACCAGACATGAGGAACCCACTTTATTTTTTTTAACCACTTATTTATTTTACACCACACTTTGGGTTAGGAGTCAGACAGCTAGTTTGATGATTGCAGGAAGCAGTAGATTGCCTGAACCATCACAGATGCCGGCACTGAGGGTGAGGAGCATGTATAGCAGTCTGACTGCAACCAATGACAGATGCTGACACAGAGGATGGATAGGGGGGAGCAGTGAATATTCATAAGGTTTAATGAGCGAGCCAGGAAAGAATCTGACTGATGTCCTCTTTTCCGGGGAAACACTGCATATATAATTGTCTTGCTTTAATACCTTTTTTGCATCCTTTTGCAGTCCACTAGCTCTGCTGTCTTAGCTTCCTGGAAACACGGATGACCAACAGCATTTCAAAAAGCTTTATTTGGGTGCTAAACAAGAAACATCTTATGACGTGCAAAACCAGTGAGCTGTCTCAAAATCTAACCAACTTATTATTGCAAAACAAAATGATGGCATTAGTTATAGAAGAATTTCTAAACTACTGAAGGACCCAGTGAGCACATTCACTTGTGTTACAATGTAAACTGCTGAAGATTTGTGGAATGGAATCTGCACCACAAATCCTAAATGTGTGAACGTGACCTAAGAAGTGACATTTTTTTGTTTGCATGGTTGAATCCAGCCTTATTCCCAAAGAAAGAGCAATGGTTCTAAATGCATTGACTATTTCTATTATTGAGTCTTTGCAATATGATGAACACACTAATAGCCTGGGAAGTGGAAGTTGTTCTGGATATTTACCACATCCTCGGCATTTATTTAGCTTCACAGTAAAGTTAATAGATAATGTTATCTCAGTACAAGAAATTGGGTTCATGAACGCTCCAACCCTGACCTCTATTTTTGCTACTGTAATTAATGTATTAAGTTTTACTTAACTAATGATGTCATCCAAACCAATGAACTATTTATGCACCAGTTTTGCTTACAAATACAGAAATAGCAATTATTTTGTGTAAATAAGTTGACCTACTTTTGTGTGGTTGTCAGTAATTTTCAACAATTGAGTAAATGTTTCCATAAATGTAAAAATGCTGCACATTATCTGCATCCTGGTTTTGGATGAAGATTCAGATTTAGATACAGTTTCCCATTCAATTCACCCCCACATCTCGCAAAATCAGTAAAGAGCCTACTGGAGACGTATAAACTGTGCAGCATATCCTAAAATATGAGCAGATTTTTAAATAAAGTGTGAATAACACACAGCTAACAGCTGCAAACAGCTAAACATACAGGAAACATACAAGATATAGGATCATTCTGAAAGTGTAAAGGTACCGTCACACGCGACAATATTGCTAGGCAATTTCACTGGCAATTTGCTGGTTGCAGTGAAATCATGGACACATTGTTCTATCTTGTTGCCGTGTACAAATGTAACAATATGTCCATGATTTCACAGCAACCAGCAAATTGCCAGTGAAATTGCCTAGCAATATTGTCGCGTGTGACGGTACCTTTAGTGTAACCAGTAAAACTATATAGCAAAAAAGAAAGAAATAATCACATAAATAACGTTTTTAGGCGGTAATTAGTCTCTGTCTATTTTTGTTAATCTTTTTCAGAAGTAATCAGAGAGTAGTGTCTCTAGTGCCACAGTGTAGCCATTTCAATCGTAAAAATTTACATTGACCCTTTAGAGCAGGGGTGGGGAACCTCAGGCCCCAGGGTTGAATACGGCCCTCGATTACTTTTTTGCGGCCACCAGGAAGATTCCTTGGGACCGCAGTGCTCAGGCTAGCAGACGCATTTTGCCAACTGTCTGCCCTTTAAATCCAGCTCTCCAGTAATCTCTATCCCCCAGCCTCAGCCTCCTAGTGAGGTATATGCTCTCAGCCTCTCCTGTGATGTCTAGGGCACTAGCAAACCTGGAAAAGCAGTTGAGAAGCAACATGGTTAATATCATTTAACATCACAGGCACACCAAAGAGAAGAAGCCCCAGCCACCACAGTAGAGGGGAGTTGATTTTTTAAATCGAATATAGCAGGTCATTTTCAAGTTGATAATTTTGTACGGCCACCCGAAGGCTTGTAGAAATTGCCAAATGGCCCTCGGCAGAAAAATGGTTCCCCACCCTTGCTTTAAAGAGTCTCATCACTTGGCTTGGGAAATAAATCCAAAACAGAATCTTTATTTGCAAACAGGTGTTTCATAGTTTTTTCCCCTCAACTACGCATTAAACCCTAGGTCAAAGGCATCTCTGTCAACCAACTTGTTCTGCTCTGCACTAAATCAGAGTGAAACCCCCAAAACATGTCTCTGCAAATGGAGATTATTGTTTGCATTTATATCCTACCTAGAAGTGGGCCTGGTGCTATTGCATTGGGAGGGCAATGACGTCACAATGGGGGTGGAGCCTGTGGCGTTGGGCGCAGCAGCTGACGCTCCTTCGCGTGCTCTCTCCCCTTTGTCTGCTATCTCTCTCCCCCTGTTCTGTCTTCTCCCCTCTGTGCTCTTTCCTTTGACCTGTCTTCTCTGTGCTCTTTCCTGTGACATGTCTCCCCCTGCTCTCTCTTCTTTGCATGCACTCTTCCCCGTGTGCTGTCTTCTCCCCCTGTGCCGTCTTCTTCCCCTCATGTGCTCTCTCGTTTCACCTGTCTCCCCCTGTGTGCTCTCCCCCTGTGTTGTCTTCTCCCCTCCGTGCTCTCATTTGAGCTGTCTTCCCCATGTGCTCTCTCCTTCTGTGTGCCATCTTTTCCCCCCTGTGCTGTCTTCTCTCCTCATGTGCTTTCCTTTGGGCTGTCTCCCCCTCTCTTCTGCCTTCATGTGCTTTCTACTTTTAGCTGTTTCTCCGTGTGCTCTTCCCCTCCCTGTATGCCGTCTCTCTCCCCCTGTGCTGTCTTCTCCCCTCTGTGCTCTCTCCTTTGAGCTGTGTTCCCACTCTATTTTCTCCCCCTTGTATACAGTCTCTTTCCAGCTGTGTTGTCTACTCTCCTCTGTGCTGCCTCCTTTGAGCTGTTTCCCCCTTGTGTGCTCTCTTTCTCCCCCCTGTGTGCTTGTCTCTCCCCTTTTGCACTCTCTCTCTGACCCCCTATGCACTCTCGCTGCCTTTGTGCATGCTCTCTGCCCCTTATGCAATCTCTCTACCCCCTGTGTGCTTGCCCCTCCCTCTGTGCACTCTCTCTATCTCCCTGAGCACTCACCCCCTGTGCTCTGCCTCTCTCTTCTTGTGTTCTCTCCCCCCATAGTGTCCAAAGATGAAGACGGCATAAATGCGCATGCGCGCACTGGATCATGCCACCGCCATCTTTGTATACTAACCTGTCCAAAAATGGTAGCCACCTCAATAAGTGTGTATGCACCCTAGGTGCCCTCCCTTGTCAGATCTCTGTAACCCCCTGTGTGCTCTCTGTGCCCCCTGTGCACTCTCAGTCCCTCCTGTGCACTGTCTGTGCTCCCCTTGTGCTCTCTTTTCCACCGTGGGCTTTCTTTGCTCTTCCTGTGCACTCTCTCTGTTGCCTGGGTGCTCTTTGTGCCCTCTGTGCACTCTCTATGCCTCCCTATGTGCTGTCTCTGGCTCCCTGTGCACTCTCTGTGCCTCCCCTTGTGTGTTCTCTGTGCCCCTGTGTGCTCTGTGCCCCCCTTGTGTGCTCTCACTGTCCCCCTTGTGTGCTTTCTGTGCCCCCTGTGTGTTCTCTGTGCCCCCTTGTGCGCTCACCTCGCTCTGTGGTGTACAAAGTGTACAAAGATGGGAGTGGTGTGACAGGGTCACGCCATCACCATCTTTTCATACCCAGGGGTCCAAAGATGGTGGGCCCATGAGGAACTGCGCCTGTGCATTCCTTGGGTGAGCAAAAGCTAAAGGCAGTTACTGTGGCCACTGCCATCTTTGGATTGGCGACGGCCAGTAGCTTCGTCTGTATGCGCTGGGTAAGCGCACGTGCAGTTCATCTTTCAGCAGTGCAGACGTTTGGCTGCGGGCAGTGTGCTGCGAGCATTGGGCTCATACATCTGTCTGTGGCACCGCTGGTAGAACTGCGCAAGTAGCCAGTACCACCAGTGGGTACCATGTTTGCACACCCATCACTTGGGTGAGCAAATACGGCTGCTGTCAGCACATGATAGGAGGACACTGTGACAGAAGTGGATAACAGACCCCACAAGGTAAGTATATATTAGATTCATATGGCAAGGCTCTAGAAAGGGTTGATATTGACTGTTTGGATTGCTACTTCTAGAAGGTGGCATAACAGACCCTGCTTGCTTCCTCTGTGAAGCGGCTATTTGCATATTTAATAACCCAAGTGAGTATTGCATGGTCTAGAAATCTAGGAATTCACTGTGTTGAGCGCTTTAGCTGGCTGCCCGCAGTGTTTTCTTGGACTGGTCTCCCTGAGATCAGCGATCGCTTCGTGATGTATGAACCTGTAGTCATCTCATGGAACCAGTGTTGCAGATCAGGTGAGTGGAGACATCAGTGCAAGGGAGAGGAAGTGAGGAGGTGGAGGACGAGGGCACGCCTTTTCGCGGGGTCTCCACTTCAATGGAATAGGATCCGTTGAAGCAGAGACCCTGCAAGACGATGTGCCATCGTCTGCCGATTCCCTGCTCCCTCTCCCCGCACTGATGTCAACTATCATGGTTGAATAAAAAAAGAGCGTCATCCATCTAGTGAGTGCCATCTTTTTCTCTACCAAAGGCCACAATGTTTTATAACTGAGCTCTGCTCAATGTAATTTTTTTTTATAAATCTACCCAACATAAATTTATATTCTCTACTTCCCATCAGTAATCTTCTGATGCTGGGTACCACCACAAGAGGGAGCTCTAGAAGTGTTTTTAATACAGCGCCCTCGGGTGGTGGCTGCTGTGTCTATGTTGAAAGGTAAGAAATGTATTTTAGTGCCAGATGCCGCTCTCGCCACCAGCCCACAGAAATCATTGATAGTTACGCCACTATGTTTGACATGTGTTAGATAAATTATATTTTATAGTATTTTCTGTATGCACTTGCTCTTTACCATATGGTGAAAGAAAAATGCACATTGGATTACTTGATATTGGCAATCAACCTTAGAGAAGCAATTGCAGGTGAAAAGTTCAATATATTATTGAACTTTGTGATCTGATATATAGATCACATCTGCGGGATCACTCAGTGTGATGATACAGTTCTGCATCTAGAGAAGATCAGCAAAATTAAATAAAGAATATGGATGGCTGCATCCATATTCACACAGAGGCCGAAATGGGTTTACTTCACATAGAACCGAAAAATGAGCCAAATACCCAAGTCATCTATGTAAATATATTCAAGTCACTCATGGAGATCATACAAGTAAATCTTTTTTTCTCTTACTCAAACCATTGTTGCATATCCCAAGGTCAGTCTTTGTGGCTGGATGAAAGCTCTATTACCATTAAAAAAAACATATTTTGTGTATGAATCCATGCTTTGTGAGCTTTCATATTGAGGTAATACAAAATACCCCACTATATGCGCCAGTTACATACACTCTTGTCAAGCCTTTGAAACAAAGATATCCAATAAAAGACACCTAGGAGCCATACTAATACCGGTCCTTGCACGTACAGCAGGCTGACTGTGTATATTAGTCAGATTACACTGTTGCAAAACCTGTACCATGCGCTCATCAAGACGGATATATCCATCATAGCTGAGATGGTGGCCCCGCCCCACCTGTGACATCACCTGATGCAGTCGCAGTCCCGGATGAGGCGCAAGGTCTCCCTGGGGGGGCGGCAGGCTTCCCTCCAGGGCAACCGATGAGGGGTGGTGGGGCAACTGAGGACTTGGGCTATGTGACGGTGAGGAAAGATGCTCACATGTTCTGGTGGCTCTACTACACTAACCATCCCACCAAGAACTACACCGAGGTGTCCCTGGTCATGTGGCTGCAGGGCAGTCCTGGAGCCTCCAGTTGTGGTTTTGGGAACTTTGAAGAGATATGAATCTGTCCCTGAGGAACAGCAGATGGGATCAAGTGGGCAGTCTGCTGTTTGTAGACAACCCTGTTGGGAGCGAGTATAGTTACACCACGGACAGTGCATCATTTGCCTGGGACGTGGACACGGTGGCCACTGACATGATGGTCCTGCTGGAAGTCATCTTCAAGGCCAAGCTGGAATTTCAGAAATCCCCATTCTACATCTTCTCAGAGTCTTATGGAGGCAAAATGGCAGCTGCAATTGCTCTGGTGCTGCAAAAGGCCATCACATCGGGGAGTATTTCTTGTACCTTTGGATGGGTGGCTCTAGGTGACTCATGGATCTCCCCCATTGATTCGGTTTTGTCCTGGGGACCCTACTTGTACAGTATTTCTCTTCTGGACGAGATTGCAGGAGGTTCAAGCAGCAGCCAGCGCCGTCCTGATGGAGCACGGGGCTCTCAGGTAATAAAATGAATTCAAGCAAAATGGAGGCCGTACCATTGAACCTTCCCCCCGAAATGTTAGACCACCTGTGTCTGAATTTCAAATTTAGGTGGAAGATAGATGCCGTGAGATATTTGGGGGTCAATATAACATATTTCTATGACACTCTCTACAAACTTAACTTTCCTCCCCTTTTTAGAGACTTGAGAATTCTCCTGAACAAGTGGTTACCACTTCCCTTTTCCTGGATGGGGAGAATGGCGGTGGTGAAAATAAGCTTCAGGTCACGGAGAGAATATATCCCAAGAATACTCTCCTCTATTCTTACCCAACCCGGAGATTCTAACGGAGGGCACCACCATTTTTTAATCGCCTCCAGGAGCGTTGCTCTGTAATAATTGGCAATATTAGGGACAGCCGTTCTCCCTTCTCTATACGAGAGGTACATAATTTTTCCCGCAATTCGGGGGTTTTTTGTTTGCCCATATGTATTTGCTGGAAAGGGACTGCAGTTTAGCAAGAATTTTGGAAGGAATTTGAACTGGTAACGACCGGAATTGATATAGAATTTTTGGAAGGATAAACATTTTAAACGCATTGATTCTCACAATCCACGACAGGTGGGACAAGGGGTGTTTGGAAATTTCGGAGGTTAGCGTTGAGACGAGTTTGCCCATATTAGTAGATACTAATTTCTTTGAGTTCGTAAGTGTTTTTCCCAAATATGGGATACCTTCTGGCCTCCACACAAAGGGGAATAGAAGCTTCAACCTATCAGAGGTTGTTTTTGGGATTGAAATAGGAAATAGCAAGGATTTAGTTGCATTTAGTTTGTAATAGGATATCTTCGAGAATGCAGCTAAAGTTGACATAATCTCTGGTATTGAGATATCCAGGTTAGTACACGCCAGTATTATATCGTCCGCGTATAAGCCAACCAGATGAGAGTGGGATCCAATTTGGTAACCTGTTATGTTCTTGTTAGTTCGTAACGCGACAGCCAGTGGCTCTATTACTAAGGTAAATATATTCGGAGATAAGGGGCAACCTTGTCGGGATCCATTAGTAATTGAAAAGCTAGAGGATAAGAAGCCCGAAGATAGCACCCTGGCATTGGGGTTGGAATATAAAGAATGGATTGCTGAAAGAACGGGGCTGGCAAAACCAAATCTATGCAGAACGGAGCTGAGGTATCCCCAGTGCACCCTATCAAACACCTTTTCTGCATAAAGAGACAAGAGCGCACCAGGGGCCCCCAGCCCCTCTGCCACGCCTATAATATCAAGCATACGCCGGGTGCCATCTCCCACCTGTCTGCCTGCGACGAAGCCAACCTGATCCGAGTGGATCAGAGTTGGGGTTGCAAGGTGAAGCCTCGACGCCATGAGTTTGGAATATATTTTTACTTCACAATTTAATAGTGATATTGGCCGATAGTTACCCGGGTCCTCAGTAGATTTTCCTGGCTTAGGGATCGTAACAATTGTGGCTTGCAGGGAATCAGCCGGGATGGAACCAAAATTTTGCCATGAGGAAAAAGTGCGTAGGAGGTAGGGCACTAACATTGTGGGAAGGTTCTATAATAATCGTTAGAGAACCCATCTGGGCCCGGGGCAGAATGTAATTTTGTGGATTTTATAGTTTGCTTTATTTCGTCAAGAGTGAAAGGGGCATTTAGGGTGTCAAGCTGTAAATTTGTCAATTTTAGGAGGGATATGGAGTCTAAAAAGGTTTGGATGTCATCTTGTGATGGTGTAGGAATAAAGGGATCATTTTTCAGGTTGTATAATTTAGCATAATACTTTGCAAACGTCTCAGCAATAGACATTGGGTTGCGAACAGGGGTTCCAGAGTTGTCTCATAACAGATCAATGCATGCCAGAAGTTCCGCCTCTTGATCCTCCTAGTAAGCATCGACCCAGCCCTATCTCCCATGTCATAGCTCACCATTTTGAGTTTTCTCAAATACTTTTTGTGTTGATCTAGCAAGAAAGCCCTGAGCTGCAATCGGGCTTGGACTAATTGCTTTGAAATTGAGTCAGAGGGGGAAACCTTGTTAAGTCGCTCCAGCTGTTGGAGAGTGTCAAGGAGGAAGGACCTAGCACGCTCCCTCTTTTTCTTGGCCCTAGAAGCCTGCTGTATAAAAAGATCCCTAGCATAAGCCTTACGGGCTTCCCACAGTGATACATCTCATACTTCTTGGTTATCATTAATAGAGAAAAACTCAACCAATCCCTCCTCCACGTGTCTACCAACTTGTTCACTGGTTAGTAGACTTGGATTTAGTCTTCACCGCCACGAAGGTCCGGAGCTGCCCGCCATGGAGAGTTCCAGCGTTACCGGCGCATGGTCAGACCATGTGATTAGACCTATCTCCGCCAAGACACAGGTCGACAGTAAAGAACTGTCCACCAGTATATAGTCAAGTCTAGAGTAAGACCTGTGCCTCCCGGAGAAAAAGGTGTAATCCCTCTCCGCGGCGTGCAGATATTTCCAAACGTCATGGAGGTGATTGTTTCTGCAAATCCGGCCCATCTCAGTGCGTCCACCTGCCCCTGCTGAGGAGCAGTCGAGATTCTGTGAAATAACAGCATTAAAATCTCCACATACTACCAATCTCCCCTGACACTCCTCTTTCAATCGTGCCAAAGTAGATCGAAGGAATTTAAGGGTAGAGTGTTTAGGCACGTATACATTAGCTAGGGTAAATCTAGTCAATGAGACAAGATAATACAATAAACCGTCCGTCCGAGTCACTTGTCTCATGTAGGAGTTGGAATGACACCGAGTTTTCAACCAAAATACATACACCTGCCTTCTTAGAAGGGCCATTAGCAAAGACAGAGGTGGGGAACAGCTGGTGTCGAATCCGAAAATTGTCCTTCGCCAGGAGGTGGGACTTTTGGATGCAGATGATATCATCTCTCAAACGCCGGCCTTCTTTCCATAAAAGGGATCTCTTCATCGGCGAATTGAGGCCATTTGTATTGATTGACATAATCATTATACTCATGGTGGACGAATAAACAAATTGTGGAGCAAATGCAACACATCAGACACAATCAGGAAGGGAGAGGAAAAACACACTAGCCAAGGGCCAGAACAAACAGAAGAGAAAAAACATGAATGTAAACTCAAAAGGCAGAAATACATCTACGTATAGAGGGACATGGAAGCTTCAACAATGCTCCCAGTCCAATGCATCTGGCTTACTCCCACGCCATACCTCAGATGGTACTAGTGGGGGGGAGGGAACGTCAGAGTGTGAGAGACCTCATCTACAGGCCAGGACCTCCACTGGGTTATGGACCCAAACCTGGCGATAGATCAAACAAAGGAAGGAGTGCAAAATCAATCCAGAGAAGGCAAAGTAAACCATACAGTCAGCGCACAGATCTCCAGCCAGGAGACATTCTTCTTTTCTGATCCTGACGTCTTTGATTTGGACTGTCTTTCCTCTCAGAGGTGATAAGATTCCACTCCCTCAGGGCACGGTCTAACTTCCTTGGGGAATTGAAGACATAGTGGGTCTCCTCATAGGTAAATCTAATTTTTACCAGAATGCTCCAGATATAAGGTATACTATGCTCTCTCAACACTTTGCACATAGGGGCGAACTTCCGTCTTCTAGCAAGAGTCCCTGCTGACAAGTCTGGATAGACCGCGATGTTAGTAAATGGTTCCGGGAGTGTCGGGCGGTCTTTCAGTGCAGACATGAAGTTATCCTTAGCCTTATATGAGAGGAGACAGGCCAGAACGTCTCTAGGCAGGGATTGATTGATATGAGTTGGCTTGGGGACCCTGTGAATTCTCTCTATCTCCAGAGAGACAGTTGAGGTATCAGGCAATACTGCTTTCATAAAGTCAGTGAGGAATGATGATAATTCAGAGTCTCCCACAGACCCTGGGATCCCCCTCAATTTAACATTGGATCTGCGAGATCTGTCTTCAAGATCCCATAATTTTAACTGCTGGGCTGTCATGCGCTCCTCCATAGCTTCCACATCAGTGACCAGGGCATTGTGAGCTTGGGCAAACTCCCCATCTTCTGCTCAATACCATTTGTGCGATCCCCCATGGCATTAATCTCTCTCTTAACCTCCTCAATCATACCTTTCATGTCCTCCTGGATAGATTTTCTTAAGGAGCAGAGCAGCCTTTCCATGGTCGTCTAAGTAAGAGGAGTATCCGCGGCCTCCAGTTCCCTGTGATCTTTAGAGGAGGAGCGGTAGAATGCAGACCGAGAGTGGGAGTCCTGAGCCATCTTGCTTGCTGCGGCGTCTCCATGCTGAAATAGTTTGTAAGTTTCGAGGGAGACTTGTCCCTCTTCTGCGTTCCTCTAGGCATGGTAGATCTCCCCAAACTCTCTCCGGATCTTTATAACTGCCAGGTCAGGCTGTATGAGTCGCGTTGTGATGTGCAGAAGCCCAGGTCTGCAGGAGCTCTCCCTCTAGGCAGCCTGTGCCATGAGCTGCAAGACACCCCCCCCATATACTTTTTTGAAACCCTTCCAGTCAGGATTCTGCAGAAGGAATTTAAATCCCTCCAGGCAGCCATTATGCGGTTCATTTAGCGTAAAAAGCGTCATAGAGTGGCCAGGGAGGTCCTGATGGCTCATAAACTTAGGTGGGTTGTCTGTCCCGGATGTGCTGAAATACTATTGGGCCATTCGCCTTAGGAGGATCCCTTGTTGGGCGTCCCTTTGGACCTACAAAAAGTGGACAGAGTTGGAGAAACTTTGGCTCACCCCAATACACCCAATTCTCTGTGGCCACCAGCTGAGTGTGACTTTTTCCCCTCTCTCTTGCTCTCTTGGGCCCCATGCAGTTTTTACGGGATCTCTGGTTCTCATGCATAAGGAGATTCGCCCTAATATCCTCTTGTTCCCCCTTGGTGTCCTCTATATAGCAACCGATGCTACCAAGTAGTTTAGAATCTGCTATGATGAACCCCTGGCTAAGAGCAGGTCTGTTCAGATTTATAGACGTTGAACACCATGCAGATTCATCCTTTCAATTTTCTCATAAAACACTTTTCCTTACTAATCGTGAGTTCTACCAATATCTTCAAATTAGAAACCTAGCCAGCACCCAGTTTCATAGGGCGGGAGCCTCTATCCCTACGAAGTTCGAGAAGCTCTATAGGTGGGGCACGGACACCAGGGACCTGATCTCTGAAATATATAGGGTGAGTCTGGGTGGGGGTTTTTTTTCCATATATGTGTATCTGGGAGTCCTCCCTTGGTAGGCTGATCTCCTCTCGGGAGTGGTCCTCTATTATTGAGGGCTGCTGCCAAGTTGTCAGTATGCACCTTATATAAGGAGAACATCTACAAAAATGTTTATATTCTGCTGCCATTCAACGGATCTCCTCCATGGGCTGGATCCCTCCTGCTACCTGCAGGAGGTGCAGGAGTGACACAGGTACTCTTCTCCACATATTTTGGTCCTGCCTGGGGGTAAGAACCTTTTGGGGCCAGGTCAAAGTCCTGATCAACAAGGTGCTGTATGTAGATGTGAATCTTGACCAACTGGTTTACCTCCTGGGCTCTGGGGTGCGGGGCACGGGTAAATTAACATTCAGACTAATGAGTCACAACCTTACAGTGGCTTGGTGCCTGATTGCACATGGCTGGAAACAATCGAAGGCCCGGTCGCTCCAGAGTCTTACGAGTGGAATATTAGACATTAGAAGAATGGAAAATCTCACTGGATTACTGATCAGTGGACGGCTGTCAGGCGCTATAGTCCCCATGGGATTACTTTGCGGCTGGCAAAGACCTTTAGGGTCCAGGTTTATTGGAGCTACTTCCCTGTCCCTAACTCTTCTCCTCCCCCCCTTTTTATCCTCTCTTCACCTTACCCATCCCCCTCCTTTCCTGTATTTGCTTGCCACAAATGGTTCTTGTTACTTTTACTGTTTTTCTTTCTATAATTGATATGGTTCAATAAGCACTCATTAGGCCCTAATACCCTTACTTTAACCTCCTCGCCAGGTCCTGTTTGTTCTCAACTTTCATGCTTGTTTTACCATACTTGTTGTCTTGTTTTATACACCTGCCTTGAGTTCCGGCGCTGCTATGAGACCAGCAGGTTAAGCGAGCTCCAGACAACCCTGCCACTCACCGTCACATTCTTCACTGATCACTGCCGCATACAACACCACTAAAGCTTGTGAGAGTACCTGAAACCGATCGACTTGGACCGGTACGTACTCCAGAGCTCCGGGAAGCAGGGGAGCGAGCTGGAGCCAGGGAGAGAGCGGGAAGCGCTGCCAGTTAAAATGGCGCCGATGGCTGAGGTAACAGGAGCCAACATAGCAAGATGCAGAGAGGAGGACGGCTTAACTCAGTGCTGCAGTGATGGTGGGGAGGCTGGAAGGACCTGGAGAAAAGAGAGGAAGAGAACAATAAGAGATGCCACCATAGATTATAAAGCCCAGCAAGAGAAGTGACCATGTTTCTAGCAGATGGTGTGAAACTGGTTCTTAAGGTACCATCACACGCTAGGATATAGGTAAATGATATCATTAGGCAGGTCACGTGAGCGCAATCGTTTCGACATCGTTAGTGCGTTGTGACACGCAAGGATATCGTTAAGGATCTTAAATTTGGCAACGCGCCAGCTACTTGAAGAAGAACGATTGAACAATGTTATAAAGCGGCAGGAATAGGAGAATTGTGAACTACATCAATCAAAAAGGTGTCACACTGAACGATGTTGCTGCTTCCCAGAACGTTAATTGGACAACGAACGATAGATTTGAGGTCAGGATCTCAAATTTTTGCTGAATGATCCAACGATTTATCCTTCCAACATCGTTCGTTTACGCGCAACAACGCAGAAACGATATCGTTTGAACGATCACAAATCCGTGACGTTTCAACGATATCGTTGACGAGATCCTAGCATGTGAAGTGGCCTTTAAAGAGGTAATACAAGCAACCTTAATAGAACTGCAGACTGCCTCAGCACAACAAGAGGTGAGATTACAAGAAGCTGAAAAAAGGCTATCTAATGCAGAGGATAAAATATTACAGATGGAATCACATATAGCTGACTTACAAAAGCACTCCAGCTTTATGGCTAGCAAACTGGATGACCTGGAGAATCGCTCCAGATGGAGGCATCTGAAATTAGTGGTGCTCCCTGAAACACTGGGGCAGCTAGATGAGATATGTGAAGTAGACCTGCCCAGGGCCTTATGGCTACCTCACAGCTGCAGGGTGGAAAGGGCCCACAGAGTGGGGCCTCCACGTGGCCCTGGAGGGATGCAAGGACTAAGTAGACATCAGCAGCAATCTACCCCACCTAAACCACACAAGGTGGTGGTAAAATATCAAAAGTACAAAGATAAAGAGGAATTGCTTAGGGTTTTCAAGAGCAGGAGATGCCCATTGAGGATACGGGGGCACAAAACTCTGGTGTACAGTGATTACTCGGTGGAAGTCTCAAAGAAGAGAAAAGCCTTCAGCAAGATGTGTACACTGCTATTTCGCAAAAACATTAGTTTTCATCTGATGTATCCAGGTACGTTTCAGTTCCGGTCACAGGATGGTGCAATGAGACTTATCACCGACCCCATGGAGGCAATAAAATTGTGCAAGGGAGACAGTCACCCACTACCACTACTGCTCCGAATGGGGAGAGAGGCCAGAAGTCTGCGAACCAACATACCGGTAGGAGCAAATGCAAAATGAATTACAAGACACCCGGAGGAAGAGAGGGGGGTTCACAAATTCCTCAGGACGCAGTGGAGGTTGACCACGATTCAGATGAGCGAGACCCTAAAGATCAGTGAACATCTTCAGCTCAACCCACCAGGGAAGTGTTATATATCTTAACTGGGGACTTTCTGGGTGTGATGAGACTCTGGTGGTACCAATATTGCAATGACGGCCTATGAAGGAAACCAACGGGACTACAGAGGAAATGGTGTGGGGCGAATATCCCTTCTTCCACCCTCGCACCTGGATATCTCGCTCTGGCAAGTCCCATTTCCTCCCCAATCCCACATCCTCTCTAGTTATCCTCGTACCTTTACGTCATCTATCTTCCCTTACCTCCTTCTCATGTCCCACCCTCCCCCCTCCCGTCCCACCTACCCACCTCCTCCCTCCCCCCTTCCCTCCCCACTTTTTTTTTCTCCCTCTACCCACACCTCCCATGGATGGTGGGGAAGGAAGGGAACGAGTTTGGGCATTATATGTCATTTTTGAACATTTCTGGATAGGCCATTTTACAGTACAGTCATGGCCAAAAGTTTTGAGAATGACACCAAAATTATATTTTCACATGGTCTGCTGCCCTCTGTTTTTATTTGTGTTTGTCTGATGTTTATATCACATACAGAAATATAATTGCAATCATATTATGAGTACCAAAAGGTTATATTGACAGCTAGAATGAGTTAATGCAGCAAGTCAATATTTGCAGTGTTGACCCTTCTTCTTCAGGACCTCTGCAATTCTCCCTGGCATGCTCTCAATCAACTTCTGGACCAAATCCTGACTGATAGCAGTCCATTCTTGCATAATCAATGCTTGCATTTTGGCAGAATTTGTTGGTTGGATGGTTGACCACAAGTTCTCAATGGGATTAAGATCTGGGGAGTTTCCAGGCCATGGACCCAAAATCTCTATGTTTTGTTCCCTGAGCCATTTAGTTATCACGATTGCTTTATGGCAAGGTGCTCCATCATGCTGGAAAAGGCATTGTTGGGCGCCAAACTGCTCTTGGACGGTTGAGAGAAGTTGCTCTTGGAGACATTCTGGTACCATCCTTTATTCATGGCTGTGTTTTTAGGCAAGACTGTGAGTGAGCCGATTCCCTTGGCTGAGAAGCAACCCCACACATGAATGGTTTCAGGATGCTTTACAGTTGGCACGAGACAAAACTGGTGGTAGCGCTTACCTCTTCTTCTCCGAATAAGCTGTTTTCCAGATGTCCCAAACAATCTAAAAGGGGATTCATCAGAGAAAATTACTTTACCCCAGTCCTCAGCAGTCCACTCCCTGTAACTTTTGCAGAATATCAGTCGGTCCCTGATGTTTTTTCTGGAGAGAAGTGGCTTCTTTGCTGCCCTCCTTGAAACCAGGCCTTGCTCAAAGAGTCTCCGCCTCACAGTGCATGCAGAAGCACTCACACCAGCCTGCTGCCATTCCTGAGCAAGCTCGGCACTGCTGGTAGTCCGATCCCGCAGCTGAAACAGTTTTAAGATATGGTCCTGGCGCTTGCTGGTCTTTCTTGGGCGCCCTGGAGCCTTTTTGACAACAATGTAAGCTCTCTCCTTGAAGTTCTTGATGATGCGATAGATTGTTGACTGAGGTGCAATCTTTCTAGCTGCGATACTCTTCCCTGTTAGGCCATTTTTGTGCAGTGCAATGATGGCTGCACGTGTTTCTTTAGAGATAACCATGGTTAACTGAAGAGAAACAATGATACCAAGCACCAGCCTCCTTTTAAAGTGTCCAGTGGTGTCATTCTTACTTAATCATGACTGATTGTTCGCCAGCCCTGTCCTCATCAACACCCACACCTGTGTTAATGGAACAATCACTAAAACGATGTTAGCTGCTCCTTTTAAGGCAGGACTGCAATGATGTTGAAATGTGTTTTGGGGGTTAAAGTTCATTTTCTAGGCAAATATTGACTTAACATGTAATTGTTGTTAAGCTGATCACTCTTCATGACATTCTGGAGTATATGCAAATTGCCATTAGAAAAACTGAAGCAGTAGACTTTGTTAAAATTAATATTTGTATCATTCTCAAAACTTTTGGCCATGACTGTACTATAAAGTGAATTGCAACAGAGGGGATATGTAAAGACACTCTGTGTTGATATCATTGAGAAGTTACTGATATCAACCACAAGGTGGTAAAATTTTAAAGTAATGTAAGGCAGGTCGGCATGCGGGAGGGTCTATAGCAGAAAAAATGGAAGTCAACAAATGGGGTTTTGAACAGGAAATTGGCAAAGAGAGAGGTGGTAGGAGATTTAATATGTTTTTCTTATAGTTCTGTATGATACAATTTTACTGGTTAATATTTTGTTCATTTTTTCTGCAAACAAGCACAGGTGTCCCTTAGAGAGAAAGAGCATAACTAAGAAACCTAGATATAAATGCACAATAAAAGACCAATCATGACAAGAATAGTGACCTGGATTGTGAAATGGCTGAGGTCACCCACTAAAAGGAACATGGTTTTAAGACACCTCAAAAGATTAAAAACTGATATCGCCTTGCTCCAGGAAACCCGCTTGAGGGAAGAAGAATTTTTCAGGGTGCACAAGATGTGGGTGGGAGCGGTTTATGGGACGGGGGCCTGCAATAGAAAGGCAGGAGCAATAATTTTAGCCAATAAAACGTTTGCCCATAAGCTAGTGTTGAAAGAGGGATGATGAGGAGGGGAGATTCATTCTTTTGCTTATCGAATGCCAAAATGAAAGCCTCAGCATTTATAACATTTATGCCTCAAATACATCACAAAAAATATATTTCTCAGATTTGCAGAGGCGACTAATGATGGACACTGAAACCAATATTGTATTAGGAGGGGACTTAATTACATTATGAAAGAGGATGAGGACAGGTGGAGAGTAGATGACAGAGGTGAAAAGTGTAAAAGCGAATCTCAGGAGACAGACACAGGCTTCTTGGAAGAAATGGCATATATCAAACTGCTGCCAAAAGGTGAAAAAGAGAAAGAGTCACCTTCGGGATACCAGCCCATATCATTGATCAACCAGGATCTTAAACTTCTTTCTAAAATCTTGGCAGATTTTCTGGCTCTGATTATGCCGAAACTAATTTCTGGGCATCAGACGGGTTTTATCAAAGGAATGTCGGCAGTCACAAAGGTGCGGAAGGCTTTGTTAGTCATTGATGTGGTAAGGAATAGGAAGTTGAAAGCACATGAAAACCCCGCCATGGTCACATTAGATGCTGAAAAGGCATTTGACAATGTACAGTGGCCATGGCTGGGCATGGTGCTAGATAGGGTAGGCATAACTGGGAATTTAGAGACTTTCTTAGTTTACTTTACCGGAATCCAAGGGCAAATGTTTAGACGCCAGGTTTCTTTTGGATGCCTTTAACCTAAGCAAAGGCACAAGACAGGGTTGCCCATTATCACTGTTACTGTTCAACCTAGCGATTGAACCATTGGCCAGATTCCTCAACTCCTGCGACACATATGAAGGGATCCAAATAGGCAAAAAAGAGGTCAAGTCAGCGCTTTTTGCTGATGATGTTGTTCTGTTCTTGAATGACCCGATGAGAGATCTACTGAAATTGTTATATACAATAGACCTTTTGGGTCATTTTCAGGGTTCAGATTAAACAGGTCAAAATGCGAAATACTCCTTTTAAAGGAGGGAAGGGGCTTAGAAGGAGGCGAAAGCTATTGGATTTCAAAGCCAGACCTCTCTAAAATATTTAGGTCTACACATTAGTAGATCATCGGGCTCAGTTTATGCGTTAAATTACAAACCTCTCATAGAAAAGATAGAGGAGTTAAAAAACTGGGCGGATTTGCCACTGATTTTATGGAAGATGTCACCTATTGAAAATGATAAACTTCGCCAGATTATTATACACCATGCAGACCATTCCACTATTGATTAAACATACAGATAGTAATAGAATAAATAAAACTTTCACGGCATTCATTTGGTGCGGGAGGAACCGAAACTACGAGCAAAAACGTTAATGTTGCCCAAAGACAGAGGAGGAGTGGGACTGCTAAACGTGAGAGATTATAATCTGGCGTGCCTAATGCACCATGTGATAGACTGGGTGAAAGATACTTCTCGATATTCAGAAAATGGAGTTCTGCAAACCATGGGACAAAACCTTGCCTCCACATGCTTCACTGAGGGGAATTTATTAAGAGTTCCCTGGTCTTTAAAGACACTCTCATGACATGGAAAGCTGTACGAAAAAAATATAACTTTCCTGGCAAGTGTCTGATTACTTAAATCCTTGAGCACATACCGATTTCATATTAGGGAAGAGAACAAATTATTTACAGAATGAAGGAAGTGGGGGGTGAAGAGAATGGGTGACTTAATCATCAGATGGAAAGTAAATGGATGACTGTGGTGGAAGTGTTAGAAGGTTATTGAACTCGACAAATACCAATTACTACAATTTAACAAGTTACATTTCCACGTGATGCAGAAACTCCTCGATGTTACTAGGGAAATGAGTACTAATGAATTTGACACTTCGATTAACTGGGACATAAGGGAGGTTGATACTCCGCAATATATAACACACTAGAGAAACTTTATTGCCTTCAGGTCCAGGCAAAATTATTTGAGCCATGGGTACACTACCTTCAAGCGGAAGACACAATAGGAAATATTTTCAAAGGTTGGGCAGGAGTCAGGAAATTTGTCCTGTCAGGGTATCTTTACACGCCGCAACCACAGGAAACAATTTTGGCGGCGATATTTCTCTCTGAATTATTGCTGCCAAATTGCCTCCTTATTGTGGCGTGTAATTGGGGAATTTGGCGGTGATAAAAAAGGTTGCCCCTGGTTCCGATTTCACAGCACTGCTCCAAAATCAGAGACAATTATGAAGGTGAAATTCTCGGCTTTTGGCATGTGAAGGGGCGAAAGGGATGGAATCTGCGTCGCCTACTGATTTCTGGAGACCGCACCCCATCAGCGATGATTGGTAGTGGCTACTGTGTTTCCATTGGCTGTCCCTTCACAGGGCGCCATATTTGAACAGCTGTCCATTCACACTACATAACTGCAATGGCGTCATGTATTAGACAGCCTTCCTGCGCAGGCTGGCCAATCATAACGCTATTGCGTTGTCTAATGAGCGTGTTTGGGGCGAGGAATACGCCAGTCTGTCACACCTATGTTCTTGCGGCGCTGAACATGTACGCCCACATTCCTTTGGGGATTGCGGCATGTGAAGCGGCAAGAGAACTCCACCAGATTGGTTCCGCTGTTGGTGGGGACAACTTCCAGGGCGACACATCGCCTTAGGTTGAGGGCGAAATTGCGGCGTGTAAAAGCGCCTTCGGCGTTCAGAGGCATACCATGAAAAATGTGCACGCGCACGTTAGACTGCCTCCTATTGCCGCCAAAAGTTGCAGCGTGTTAAAGGTACCCTCCGAGAAATGGAGAGACTGCCAGTTCCACATAATGCACAGTATAATCTGTGCTTTTAACATCTCACCCTCCTTAACATGCCCGGACAGATCTATGAAATTTCCTAAATGTGAAGAATAACAAACTGACATGATTCATGGTATTTGGACATGTTTAGCAACACAGGATTTTTGGAAAGCGGTCCAGAGATTCACCAGGGAAACATGTGGTGTCATGGTAGATCTTGATCCAATGTGCTGAATCTTTCATCACACTAGGGACACAGGGAAAAGGAGGGGTCTGCCAGGACTATTTCATGTGATAGCTTTATTGGCCAAACGCCTTATACTTAGAAATTGGCTGACGCATTCACTACCAGGGGAAAGTGAGCTGTTAATAGGTTTACGACAGGCCTTAGAAATTGATAAAAGAGAAGCAGAAAGGAACAAGGACAAATGGACTACAAATTCATTGGGAAATGAAGGTTGTTTATTGAATTCCAACTGGTACCTCTTGGAGGATATTGGGGATAGTCTAGGAAGGCTGAAATTATAGGAATAGATACTTGAGAGGTCAAAAGGACTGCAGGAAGCAAAGGGATATGTTATTGTTTTAAATGCTTGTGCTTTTAACGTACAGTATTGATTGTACTGGTATTGCGCAATTTTATGCTATATTCAGTCATACGCAACACACTGTGTTATACTGTATGTGTATGTCAGTTTTGAAAAAGTTTAATAAAAAAGAATTTACCGAAATTTTTTTATAGGTTTAAAAAAAAAAAAACCCTGACCAAACGCCCATGGTAAAAAACGACCAAACACGATGTTAAAAACTGACCAAACACTGAAGGTAAAAACTGACTAAACACAGATGGTACAAAAACTGACCAAACACCAAGGTAAAAACTGATCAAACACTGATAGTAAAAACTGAACCAAACACCGAACAAGTACAGTTGACACTTGGACAATTTTTTGCGTTTGTGAAAAATCACTGATATCTGAATGAGGCTTACAAGTGCTAAGGGGTGAAGTATTATTCTAATATGGATAATTTTATGATCACTGGGACCTTCAATATTCTGTGAATGTGTTTTCGAAGATATTTATCTATAGTGCTGTAGGGTGCTTACCATGACACGGCTCCATTCCCATGGAGTATTTTAGAATCCCGCTCTCCAGACCCTGAGAGCAGCATTACAGTGGCTTACGAAAGTCTCAGTAAGGCCTGTGCAGGTTTTCTGGTGTGCTTATGACTTCATAGCAACTGTATTCTAGCAACAAAATTAATGAAATAATATGAATATTTGGCAGGCTAATTCATTTTATCTCTCACAGATCACAAATGACGATACTGCACCATATGCTTTCACTTGTGCATGCCTGAAATTTCTTAATACGTCAGAAAAAGAGTCAACATTGTACGCATGCCATGAAATGATACACAGTAATTTGTCAAGCGACAAATAAAACCCTCCTGTGCCAGGAATCACGCAGAAGGTTTATCCTAATAAGTGGCAATTGCTGAGCCCTACATAGCACAGAATATAAAATTGCACTTTACTGCATTAAATGGAAAACTACATGTAATATATTGGTAGATATTGTATAAAGGAGCAAATTATATTACTCACATATGTCTTACAGTATATTTTTAGAACTAAAGAGTTTTAAGATAAACTTGTAAATGCAAAGGAACTATATTGCAGCGCACAGTAATCGTCCTGTAAAGAGATTCCATTAAAGGGATCCTGTCACCTCCAAAACACCACAAAAGCTTCAAAATCATGTCCCTGCAGCATCCCATCATTAATCTAACACTCCTTTTGTCTCAGAAAAGCATCCTGTGAAAGTGGAGAAAAATGTTTTATAACTTACTCATTAGTGATGTTAATTAGCAGGGGCTATATGCTTTAGCCCCTAGGGTGGGCCCTCTTCATCATAACATCACGCCCTAATAGGCGTGATCTTCTATTCAGAAGGTTAGAAACAACCGGGTGTCTCACGTGCACAAGCACGCACCAACGGTTGCAAACGGTACCCGATACCGCTTTTACACGCCGCTACAAGGTGCTCTACAGAAGGTTTAATCTATCCCTGGAGGCACCGCCGGGTGCCACAAGTTACCCTCTGTAGAGCACCGTCCCTCATTTACACGCCGCTACAGAAGGTAATATGGGAGGACCTGGTGCAGCAGGGACAACACATAGGCGTGCCAGAATTGTGGATTACGAGACGCTCGTATGATGATTGGACAATGCAATAGCATCATGATTGGCCAGCCAGCGCAGGAAGGCTGGCTAATACATGACGCTATAGCAGATGTGTAGTGTGACTGGTCAGCTCATTAAATATGCCGCCCTATGCAGCGACAACCAATCGTAACGCAGGAACTTCCACCAATGATCACTGAAGGGGGGCGTTTTCCCGGAGGCTGTGTCACACCCCAGGGAGTTAACTAGGTGGCGAAACAACCTTACCGTACCTTAATTAGACGCCGCTACCATCGGGTTGAAACCAACCTGTTTTAGAGCACTGCTCTGAAACAGGTGCCGAAAGTGACGGGTGGCTACAACCTACTTTACACGCCGCTACCTCGGGTTGATTTGACGGTGCAAGATACATTTGTCTCCGAAACCCGGTTGTTTCTAACCTTCTGTAGCGGCATGTAAAGGTACCTTAATGAGTAAGTTATAAAACATTTTTCTCCACTTTCACAGGATGCTTTTCTGAGACAAAAAGAGTGTGAGATTAGTGATGGGATGCTGCAGGGACATGATTTTGAATCTTAGGTGGCGTTTTGGAGGTGATAGGATCCCTTTAACTGTGTCCAATATTCTGAACTCAATTCAAGTATAAATTCAATTCTTCATATATAGCAGAGTATCAGTAACTACTGTAGTATAGTAGCTTACAATATGGTTGTCTGGAGAAGCTGGAAGTTTGGGGCTGTGCACACCAAACATAATGTGCAAAATTATTTAATGCCACTAAACATCTTCATTTACACTCATGTTTAGGAGCTGGTCCATCTTGGAAAAGTTTTATTATTATTATTTATTTATATATCCCTATTAATGCCATGGTGCTGTACATGCGAAGGGGTTACAAACAAAATACAGATTTAGGTTATAGTAAACAAATTAACAATGACAGACTGGTGCAGAGGAAGGAGGACCCTGCCCTCGCGGGCTTACGTTCTACAGTTTTATATGTTTTTCACCCCCTTGATGAAGCGATAAGAGATCCAACCGTGAAACAAACGTTGGAGGTGTGTGTTCTCCTTGTGCTTTTGCATAGAACTATGAACTGCTGGTCTTTTTCTTTTAGTCCCCTCTAGAATGGCCATGAAAGTAATCACCATGAGCTTGTATGGTGCCCTTCTATTACTGGGATATTTTTTTCTATTGTTGTAGGCCCCTTTCACATCTATGCATCCCTGGGTTTGGCTGCATTTGCCTGCCCTGCGATAGTGCAATTGCAAGTGCAGGTGCATTCACAGGCAAGCGCATAGATGCACAGCCCTTGCGCTCGCCTGCACTCCCGCCGCCATTACCTTCTATGGCGAGCGCACGGGTGCGAAACCCAGAAGCACAGGTCTGCAGAGGGGCTGAGTCAGAGCGCATACATCACTCTGGACGCACCGGAAACATGTAATGTGTTATAGCTTGTTTTCACATCTAAGGTTGGTGTGCATTTTGAACACTTTAATATGGCGGCGCTGTCTTCTGTAATCACAATATCATTTTGCAATCTGTGATGGAGCATTTTGGAAGATAGCATGCCAGATTGAGTTCTCGCAATACATGTACATAATCTTTATATATGATATGGCCTGTTTCACATCCAAGGGTGGTGTGCGTTTTGCTTAATTTGCGCTTCTAGGCGTTTTTACCCCTAAAAACGCATAAAAAGGCTAGCGTTTTTGGCCCCATTGATTTTAATGGAGATGCATGTAAAAACGCATGCAAAAAGACATGAGCGCTTTCAAAAACGCAAAACGCATGTGTTTTTGCCAACACAGCACAAAACGTCTTTCCTGACATGATTAAAATCAATGGTGCCAAAAACGCTAGCGGTAAAAACGCCTAGAAACGCAAATCAAACAAAAACACACACCACCCTTAGATGTGAAACAGGCCATATATAAATGTTATATACATGTATTGCGATAAAGCAATCAGGCATGCGATCTTCCAAAATGCTCCACCACAGATTGCAAAATGATATTGTGATTACAGAGGACAGCACCACCATTTTAAAATGCCTTATTCCGGGACCATGTTCTTAGTGAGTAATTAGTAAATTGTACTGTAGCCCCAGCAAGGCACCAGCCATATTTCCGCTTGGAAGCAGAAACAACAGAAACATCTCCATGATTTTCAAAAATAGAAAATCAGCTACATTTTTCAATGTGTGTTAGTAGTTAGAACAAGTCTAATCCAAACCATGTTTAAATAGTTTACAACTTTGTCATGATTGTGGTATTGTTACTGATGCCACAGCAGTGAAATTTACTTCACGGGGACGTTTGTGAGGTTATTCAGAGGACAAATGGCAAACCTAGCTGTAAGCTGATTATACTAAATCTAGTTACTATAACGTAACTGATAATATTAATCCAGTCAGAATAGGATAAGGATATGTATATCATGTCATAAATTAATATGCTCTTTGCTACTGTCCCACTATTACAATTCAGTTACAAGCATGGATTAATCAATTGGATCCTCTACGTATTGTCAAACGGTAGCCACAATCTCACGTGGGTCTTCAGGTCAGTGGCATTGATTACTTCCTGATTTGGCCAGTTTCCTTCTTTGCATTTTTGTTTTCCCTCCCCTTCTTCCAAGAGCCATAACTTTTTGATTTTTCCGTCAACAGAAATATATGGAGGCTTGTTTTTTGAGGGACAAGTTGTACTTTTAAATTAAATTATTAGTTTTACCACACTTACTGGAAAGTCCTAAAAAAGAAAAAAAGTGCGGTGTAATTATAAAAATAAACAAACATAATGTTTGGCCACCAGAGCGACTAGCATTGGGGCTTCATGGGAATATGGCCGCCTCAATTTATTTAAGTATAGGAAGAGCGGGTTTTTGATTAACATAGTTGCCTAATTATTTTTGAATGTTTTCACAGGAGATGTGTTGAGCCTAGAGGTACAGTTAGGGCCAGAAATATTTGGACAGTGACACAAGTTTTGTTATTTTAGCTGTTTACAAAAACATGTTTAGAAATACAATTATATATATAATATGGGCTGAAAGTGCACACTCCCAGCTGCAATATGAGAGTTTCCACATCCAAATCGGAGAAAGGGTTTAGGAATCATAGCTCTGTAATGCATAGCCTCCTCTTTTTCAAGGGTCCAAAAGTAATTGGACAATGGACTCTAAGAGCTGCAATTAACTCTGAAGGCATCTCCCTCGTTAACCTGTAATCAGTGAAGTAGTTAAAAGGTCAGGGGATGATTCCAGGTGTGTGGTTTTGCATTTGGAAGCTGTTGCTGTGACCAGACAACATGCGGTCAAAGGAACTCTCAATTGAGGTGAAGCAGAACATCCTGAGGCTGAAAAAAAAGAAAAAATCCATCAGAGAGATAGCAGACATGCTTGGAGTAGCAAAATCAACAGTTGGGTACATTCTGAGAAAAAAGGAATTGACTGGTGAGCGTGGGAACTCTAAAAGGCCTGGGCGTCCACGGATGACAACAGTGGTGGATGATCGCCGCATACTTTATTTGGTGAAGAAGAACCCGTTCACAACATCAACTGAAGTCCAGAACACTCTCAGTGAAGTAGGTGTATCTGTCTCTAAGTCAACAGTAAAGAGAAGACTCCATGACAGTAAATACAAAGGGTTCACATCTAGATGCAAACCATTCATCAATTCCAAAAATAGACAGGCCAGAGTTAAATTTGCTGAAAAACACCTCAAGAAGCCAGCTCAGTTCTGGAAAAGTATTCTATGGACAGATGAGACAAAGATCAACCTGTACCAGAATGATGGGAAGAAAAAAGTTTGGAGAAGAAAGGGAACGGCACATGATCCAAGGCACACCACATCCTCTGTAAAACATAGTGGAGGCAACGTGATGGCATGGGCATGCATGGCTTTCAATGGCACTGGGTCACTTGTGTTTATTGATGACATAACAGCAGACAAGAGTAGCCGGATGAATTCTGAAGTGTACCGGGATATACTTTCAGCCCAGATTCAGCCAAATGCTGCAAAGTTGATTGGACGGCGCTTCATAGTACAGATGGACAATGACCCCAAGCATACAGCCAAAGCTACCCAGGAGTTCATGAGTGCAAAAAAGTGGAACATTCTGCCATGGCCAAGTCAATCACCAGATCTTAACCCAATTGAGCATGCATTTCACTTGCTCAAATCCAGACTTAAGACGGAAAGACCCCCAAACAAGCAAGACCTGAAGGCTGCGGCTGTAAAGGCCTGGCAAAGCATTAAGAAGGAGGAAACCCACCGTGTGGTGATGTCCATGGGTTCCAGACTTAAGGCAGTGATTGCCTCCAAAGGATTCGCAACAAAATATTGAAAATAAAAATATTTTGTTTGGGTTATGTTTATCTGTCCAATTACTTTTGACCTCCTAAAATGTGGAGTGTTTGTAAAGAAATGTGTACAATTCCTACATTTTCTATCAGATATTTTTGTTCAACCCTTCAAATTAAACGTTACAATCTGCACTTGAATTCTGTTGTAGAGGTTTCATTTCAAATCCAATGTGGTGGCATGCAGAGCCCAACTCGCGAAAATTGTGTCACTGTCCAAATATTTCTGGCCCTAACTGTATCCTCAGGCTAATCATTTATAGGGTGAAATCCCCTATTATTATGGTTACAGGACTCAAGGTAGCTGTGATTGGCTTCCTGAGTTTGTGAGGTGCTTTTACAGCTGATTGGTGAGATAATTACAGGAAAATAGGGGTATATATCCCCTCACAGATACCTGACAGATCTTTCAGCTCGCCTCAGGCACAGAAGAAGACGCTTGCCTGCCCACCTCATGTTTTTGTGAATATCTGCAAAGATGATCCTGTTATTGTCGTTTGTCTTTTATTTAGGGGATAAATTTGCCCTATAGTTGGGTGGATTCATGTTTAAAGGTTTTATGAGTTACAGGATGGATGTTTTTCCATCCGATATTTATTTAATATTTATAACATTTTTAAGTGGAATCGCAACACTGATTAAATATTCAATTCCATCTATCTTCCAACATCCAGAGTAATGTATTTATTTCGTATTTTTAGTCTAAGTAGAATTGGAGTCTATGTTCCTATGCAATACTGACATTGTGTTTGGGAATTGCTTCATGGCATACATCGTGTGGTAATGACTGTGCAACATGATTGTCCAGGTCAGTGTGACTATGGTTAGGCACTTTCACGTTGCAATGTTGCTACACGTTCAGTGGTCCGGTCGGGGCTTACGTATGAAAACGGACTATGCATGTATGCATCAGTGGGGTCAGTGACGTGTGTCAATGTGTGATCTGCCTTGCACCATTTTCAGGATTATAAGTTTTCTGAAGGCGGAAACCAGAATGAAGTCTACTATATTCCGGTGTCCACCTGCAGAAAACGAATACTACCAAAAATGGTGCAAGACAGAGCACGTGTTGACTCTATCTGCATCATTAAAGTCAATGGCCACGTAGGCGCATACGTCCAAAGCCCTTTTTCGGACGTAAGCCCTGATAGGACCACTGAATGCATTCTAATGCGCAATGCAAAAGTAGCCTTACAGTGGTACAAAACTTGTCCATTTTTTTTTAATCATTTTAGTGATATAAAAAATTGGACATTTTTAAAATTATATATATATTTTTTCATTGTGTCGCCATTTTCCAAGACCAATAAAGTTTTCATTTTTTCGGTTGATAGAGCTGTGCAAGGAGTTGATTTTTACTGAGAGGGCCAACATTTTTATTAATACCATTCTGCGATAGGTATGACATTTTGATCTCTTATTACTGCGTTTTTTTCTCAGGGTTGTGGCAATCAAAATAACCCCAATTTTGTAGATTTTATTCTTTTTCTGTTAATTTTATATTTTGACAGATTGGACTTGTATGGACTCACCAATACTGTGTATTTTTTTATTTTTTTTAAACTTTTTAATTTATTTGTTGGTCTTCTTAGGGCATTATATAGATACAGATAATCACGATCAAACGTCATGTAATTGCAAAAAACCAGTGATTTTTAATGATAGATAAAAACAGAGATTTCAACCACAGAACAAGCAGCAGTATGGCAGGCTGCACCACTGAGGCACAATGGGTTTATACAGGATCACATAGTGTTTATAGGGCTGTTACAACCAGAATGATAACACATCAGAAGTACATAAGATATTCAATAACCAAATGGCTGTACATATGTGTATTATATACAACTTAGAATCCAGCTGGGCACAATCAGCCCAGGTACAATCAATCCTGGATACATCTATATACATACATGGCTTAATGCATATACAATTCTGATCATAAGTGCTTATTGCACTGCCAGAACCTAGTTCCATGCAGCTGCTGCATGGTAACCAGCATTAAACCAACATTCTGGCAGACTGCCCCATTGTAATTACCTATGATAAGGTGCTCTAGTGCTCATGTGCCACAGGACAGTGGTGCCCCTGACCCGACCCCTACGATCGTTACGGCTCCACCTTCATTAGGGCGTGATGAAGGTGGAGCCGTAACGATCGTAGGGGTCGGGTCAGGGGCACCACTGTCCTGTGGCACATGAGCACTAGAGCACCTTATCATAGGTAATTACAATGGGGCAGTCTGCCAGAATGTTGGTTTAATGCTGGTTACCATGCAGCAGCTGCATGTAACTAGGTTCTAGCAGTGCAATAAGCACTTATGATCAGAATTGTATATGCATTAAGCCATGTATGTATATAGATGTATCCAGGATTGATTGTACCTGGGCTGATTGTGCCCAGCTGGATTCTAAGTTGTATATAATACACATATGTACAGCCATTTGGTTATTGAATATCTTATGTACTTCTGATGTGTTATCATTCTGGTTGGAACAGCCCTATAAACACTATGTGATTCTGTATAAACCCATTGTGCCTCAGTGGTGCAGCCTGCCATACTGCTGCTTGTTCTGTGGTTGAAATCTCTGTTTTTCTCTATCATTAAAAATCACTGGTTTTTTGCAATTACATGACGTTTGATCGTGATTATCTGTATCTATATCGTGTACCTAAAGTGCGATTAGTCGTGTCCATGAGGGGAATAGTTTGTTTTGACAATTGTAACAAGAATATAAACTATTCCTAAATGAAGTTGGTTAACTTCTTAGGGTATGTGAGTACGGGAGATTAGTTTTACAGATCTTTGGAGACAAAAATCTGCACCTTCAGACAAAATACGCACCAAAAAAGATGTCATGTGCACAATGCATTATTTAGTGCAGAAGGTGCAGATTTTTGTCCTTCATGTGTCATTTCATGTTAGTGACACCACAGAAACAGGGCTTGTGCCCTATGTTGATTTAAAGTTTATTGGGAGCATGTATGTAATTTGTGAGGACCTGGTGAGAGGCTACATTAATGTTTAAAAACTACTACTGTATAAGGCTGGGGTCACAATTGCGTTTTTTTAATGAGTTTTTGGAGACCTGCATTTTTAAAAAAACATGTAAAAACGCACCCATAGGCCCCCATGTTAAAAAACGCATGCCCCAATAGCAAAAACTCATGTCTTAATAGCAAAAACACGTGTGACAGCACAATGCGTTTTTGTGTGCGTTTTTGCAATTATTTGTTTAGCTGACATCACAAACGCATGCAAAAATGCATGGTACATTCGTACCATCCAAAAACGCATGTGTTTTTTAGAAAACGCATGCGTTTTTAAAACAGCACCAAAAAATAGTGCATGCACTATTTTTGGGTGCTGTTTTAAAAACGCATGCAAAAACGCATGGTGCCATCAGACACCTTAAAAAATGAATGCTGAAATGAAAAAAACGCATGCCAAGTGTGACCCCAGCCTTAGAAACACTGTTTGAAGTCCTTCGATGTTGGCAGCCAGAGCGGGGACTTCTCTGCCTCTTCTACGCAATCGACATAGGAGTGCAAGCTATGTCTATTCTGAAAGTTCTCTACACACTGAACTGTCAGAAACGAAATAGATTGCACAGAAC